>JAMJEY010000022.1:0-1200000 GCA_024713865.1 Morchella sp. 2016-72
AACTAACCCTAACTAACCCTAACTAACCCTAACTAACCCTAACTAACCCTAACTAACCCTAACTAACCCTAACTAACCCTAACTAACCCTAACTAACCCTAACTAACCCTAACTAACCCTAACTAACCCACCACAAAACGGTCACCCACAGTCTTCCACAGTATTAAACAGTCAGGCAATGTCTTGCACATTATTCTCCTGTCTTGCACTGTCTGTCACATTACCACTCGATAAATACGTATTCTGGTCATGAAATATCACTCGTAATATCTCCATCTCCCCCCGCAATCAGTTACTAACTTTATAACATGCCCTACATTCCAATCGTCATTTCAGCAGTTAAGAATTGGCGACTAGCATTCTCATATTAGAGCAGTCATTCTTAGGCGCCAGCATCAAGTCCGGGGGCCATATATTTATCATCCGTGCCCGTATCAATCATATGAGCCAGCTATGAATCCTAGGCGCCAGCATAAAAGAGCAGTTTTATAGACCCAGAGTAAATCCCAGACGTCAGCTATCATTTCCCTGTGTCAGCGTCTTATAACAGTCATTCCCATGAACTATATATCTACGCCAACATATTATAATTATTTCCATGTGCCTACACTCAATCCCAGGCGCCAGTATTTATTCCTCTCCCCAGAGTCAATACCAGGCACCAGCTACAAGTCCCATACGCCAGCATGTCATAGCAGTCGATACCAGGTGCCAGCATGTCATGACAGTCAATCCTATGCCCCCAGAGTCAGTCCCAGGCGCCAGGTATCAGTCCCAGGTATCTACATGTCATAGGAGGGAGTCCAGGGCGCCAGCAGTTGATCCTAGGCGCCAGCATGTCATGGTAGAGTGTCCTGGGCGCCAGCCTTCAGTCCTGGGCGCCAGGATTCATTTCCATGCCCCCAGAGTCCAGGCGCCAGCATGTCTCGCTGAATTTTACTCCGTGGTGTGCTCACAAACGGCTTGCTGCTCACCATAGGCTCTGAAGCATTAATTCCCCGACAAAAATACCGCTTACTGCGTCAGTGACCCAAGTGGGGCCCGGCGCACCCAATGTACTATGTCGGAGGCCAAATTAAAGCCCGACGCTCCTAATTTGGTCTGTCGGTAACCTAAATGAAGCCCGAAGATGCAAAGACAGGTCAGCCCCCGTGTAGGAGAGTCAAATGAGTCCCGCCAGAGGCTGAAAAAAAAAGTCAATTTTCCTCTCGGAGATCTAAATGAAGCCCGCCGGAGGTTACAAAAAACCGTAACTAACATGTCGGAGGCTCGAAAACCTTATTGTTTTTATGTAACTAGCCCCCGACAGCCACCCTCCAGCCGCAGAGCCCCGAATACTGCTGAAATAATAAAATCTCGGCAAGGGTCAGGGTCGGGTCGGTAATAGGCCTTTTAGGCCCACAAAAACAGAAAAAAAAAAAAGATTGGCAAATAAAAAGCTTAGCAACTACCCGGAGTTAGTACAACCATGCGAGCATGGTTATGGACTGCGCTTATGTACCTGACCATACCAACCTAGGCTAGTAGAGGATCATCTTCCCTCCCCACCGATCTTCCTTTCCTGCAAACGACGGTGGCTTAAAAGCACTAATGCCCCAGCCCCCCCGGTAGGAGGGCTGCGTACGAGCCTAGGTAGTTGCGGTGTTGGGAAGTACAGGTCTCGTTATCAGTGAAGACGCCCGCAATAGAGCGTTTTAGTCCCCCATATTTCGGTATTTCGTCCATAATTCAGACTCGCAGCGCCGAGCCCTATAAGAGTGTAAAATAGACCAATAGCGAGCTTTAATCACTATCCCTTAAGTTGTCGCTAAATGCTGACCTCCAACAATAGGCAAAGTTTGGTGGCTTTTCTTGGTAGATCTTGATATCTCCCTTATCAAATAACTAATTTCCCATACAAATCCCGGCCCTATAGTATAGGAGTCGGCATCGACAACTTAAGGGATAGGTCGTTTCCGATTTAAGCACTCTCACAGGACTCGGCGCATCTCGGCCCTACGAGTCTGAATTATGGACGAAAAATGGTAGGACTAAAACGCTCTAACGTGCTGCCAGGACAAGACGAGGCTATTAACCCAATTCCCCCGTCCTGTAACTGCCACTAGTCGATCGCTGTTGCTCGGACAGAGACAAAAGTTAACTTTAGTATCGACAAAGACCAGAATTTGCGATCCAGTCGTGAGCAAAGCGCGTATTTTGAAGAGATCCAGGTGATGTAAGGGGTGTCCGGTGTTTGAGGTCGCGCTAGTGATCAACTGCAGCTCAAGCGGAAACTGGGAAATCTCGGATAGAGAGGTTTCGCAGGGTCCGACAACGGGGTCCTCGCATAGTGGGAGTGCATAAACATATAGCCTGCGCAAGTGTAGCGATGGGGAGGGTTAATGTTGAAACGGGGTTCTAAAAACACGGTTTAGATGACTGCCCCGGCCACTAGGACTCTTACCATACTTCTACAATAATTTTCCCCATCGCTGTAGGTCAGTTCTCTAGATGTCGGATACCAAGCATGAGTTGTCATCTGATAATGCAATGTGCAAGCAGAGATTGGTCAGCGAGTAGATATTTTTCAGATTTTCACGTGGCGAGCCCGAACAAACGTTCCAATATCGTGACGATGGAATTCAATAATCGGATGGAAGAGGACGCCGTTGCTCTGCTTTCATTGACAGCGACAGCAGTAACAGGTGTTCTATGCCTATACTTTCACCATCAGCAGCAGGATGCGATCAATAGCAACAGACTTAACTATCGCCTCCTTTGCGGGTTCCGATCGGAATAACCCTTGATCCTAATAATCTGAATGAAGAGTACTGTATTGCTTTTTTTCCGGTAAAACCTCAATACTGCCGTCACTTTCAAGAGCCCCTACTAATTTTCTGTTTGACAGTTTCTCCCACCTTGATATACGGGAGATGTTACAGTATTTTGAGTTGAATGAAATTGTAATCAGAAATAATATGAGTACAACTGAAACTGCCCTTTGTTTATCATCCCCTCCTCGTTATAAAAATATATGTATCTATTTCAAAAGTCTCGGTCATGGCTCTCAATTATTTTCAACGATACAATGGCACACCTGGTTAGTAGGGTCTACGTAATCGAGTTTATTACTGAACTAACAGATTCAAGCTCACTCGTTATATGGAAAAATCGAATTGGGTAGATGTTTGACACCTGATACGATACGCCAATATGCAACAGCAATAGAGACTGCTGGTGGAGCAAGCAACGTTTGGGGATTTATTGATGGTACAATACGAGCAATGTGCCGACCAGCGAACAATCAGGGCTCTACTATTTTGGATATATGAAGTATCATGCAATAAAGTTTCAGGCAGTTGCGGCACTTGACGGAGTAGTTAGCTATTTCGTTAGACTATTGCCAGAGTATAGCGGCGATTGGGGAATGTATTCGGAGTCAGGGCTACAGCAAAGCCTACGAGTACTGCATACCAATCAACCTTCAGAGGAACGATGCTATCGTTATGGGGATCCAGCTTATTCTCGTTCTTACGGCGTCTTGTCGTCATGTAAAGCACTTCCTGGACATCCTCTAAACCTTATGTTAAGGGAGGTTGATGCTCTGATGTCTGGGTTTAGTGGTAGCTCCGGGGAAATTATGATGCTATGGAGTTTTAACGGATTCAGAGGAATCCCCAAGATCGAATTGTCTCTGATAGCGGCATACTACGTTGTAGCAGTACCGTTAACATACATAGTTGTTTGGAAACCAGACATGTAGACGAGCTAACTGCACTCCTCCATCGTTACAGGAGTATCTACAAATGTAGCTAACCTTTCTTCAGTTCATCTAGTTTATAAAGGATACGGGAGAGGTCAGAGTTCCGTAGTTCCTCCGCTAGTATGTCTTCCTTCAGTTGATTCTCTGCAAATTTTTGATCCCCAGATCGGCTCTTTCCAACAACTAACCTACCCTCTTCCCTTTGCTTCCCAATCTTAATCTCTCTTCTTGCCACTGCCTAGCTAGTTCCTCTCGCAATTCTGAATCTATCATCATACTGTTCACTTTTCTAACTAACGAACTTGATTCATTTTTGGACGTGAGGCCACCAATTCCTGTACCGCTTCTACCATACCCTCTCCCAATCCTTCGACTGCACCAACTACTGTCATTGTATCCAGAGATGGTTGATCCCTAACTGACAGCCTTGATCGTCTCACAACTTCCTCGTCATTGTCATTCAAGTTCTGTTCGTCAATGTTGAGTATAGGCGAGTCCCCGGGCCTGTCATCTTCAGATGGTTCCAGGCCTTCAAGATCATGCCCTCTTTTTTCCCCATTCTTACTAGCATATTGCGCCTGTGTATAGCTGCTTCTTCTGCTTCTTTGGCTAGCACAGATGGTGATCTTGTAGTATTGGCTGCTTGTCTCTCAAGTTTCTTCCTCATGGCGTATCTATGTCAATTTTTTGCGTAGGCTCATCCTCCCGTTGGACAATTCCACTCTTCCTTTCCCGGATCTCAACCCTCCGACCAGCGAACCTACTGTCTTTTGCGGGCCCTTCAATCTCACATTGGCATTTGTCTCCTTCTCCAACATTCCCAATATCATCAACCAAAAAGTACTTCTTCTTCCGTGTACATGCTCTGCCTGATATTCCACACAAAATCCCATAAGCAAAAAGCTTCCCCTCATCCGCAATATTGCAGGCACCAAACACATAGCCGATCGGGGTGAGGAACTACTAGATTGAGTTGATAGATCGCTCGCATGAACATATTAATCTACTCCTAGTACCGGCTTTAAATAGCTTAAAGTTATACAACATACTTCATGGATAGCCATGCCTGAAATGGGCCCAGCTGAAGCGAGGTGTAAATTTTGATGGAATTTATCTAAAGTCAGAATATGGATTAACATAGACTCGTTCTATTGATCGTTGTAACGGGGTTAGGTGCTGATCGCTACCCAATTCTTGCTCGGACTCCGGGCTCATCACCGTCCCCTCAAACTCAAACTAATTGGTATAGTCGGACACGGCTGAAGGAGTCGGGTTTGTTGAACTGGTCTCGTAGATCTGCCAGTGGTATGATAGATCAGTCTGGGCGGTAGGCTGTATGCAGTAGTCAGTCTCGGTGCATAAGCGGACATCAGAAGTGCAAAACCTCTTATTTCCTTCTCCCCTAACTGCATAGCTTGACCACATGCTATAGGCGCACCCTCCATCCGACAAAAGCCAGCGAAAACTCCCTATTTATTCAACAGTCAATACTTGCGGCAAGAATAAGTTCCCGCCAAGTTTGTGTGAGAAAACGCTGTTGCAAGACAGAAGTGGTGGCAGGAACTTATCCTCGGGGCAAGTAGTTATAGACCGTTTTAGGCACAGGAAAATGGGAATTACCAGCCACCATCTCTCTCAGAGTCCCGCTCTAATCTGATCCACGGTATCTCGGATCCCTAAATCGGTACTTTAGACGTAGAGAAGGTGAGCAAGCAATTCTAGGCAGAGATTCTCTCGGAACGACCCGGGTCTCTGCTCTACCCTATGCAGACCCCGCTTTCCACGGGTAGGCAGATGCAACATTGGCACTTGCGTAGCACAGGAGGTTGCCTTGAAAGACTATTTTTGCTTGATTTATATTACTGGGTTTTGTGGGCAAACGTGTGCTGCGCGATCCCGGCATGAAGTCACGTATAGCGCTAGATGTCGGATACCAGGCGTAGGATATCTTCATATCAAGCACCTCGTAAGCAGCTCATTGTATTATGAGCTGTCAAAAATAAGGGACGCAACGGGATTCGATGGAACTAACTCCCACCACAATTAACTGCTAGGGGGCCAGAAGTGAAATAAATGGTAATAAAATACTAGAGACCCAGGATACACCAATGTTTGAAGTTGGGATGAGTATTGTGATGTTCGCTGCGTTGCAGCTCCCAATAAATGGGCCAGTTGATGCATTTCCCACCAGGTATATTCTCATAAATGAATCATTCCCCAGCCGTACTTAAGCCAAAAGACTCATTTTCAGGACATCACTAATGCATTTCACCGGGAAACGGCTGGGGCGGCGTGCCGTAACAAAAGTCGCCAATACAGGCTCAAAAAACATAAGGAATAATCTGACCGAACCTGAGATGAGATAACGAAAAATTGGGGGGGTCCCAAACCTGGGGTTCAGATGTAATTTCGGGGTATTGGTTTAATTATCATGGGTGCTGCTCATTGAATTAGCATCAGATAGGCTGTTTTATAACATACAATCAAAGACTACTATTTAGAGGGGATAATTAGAGACTACGAAGGTAAGGGTACAACTTGGCAGTCCTCTAAGTAGTGGGAAGCTGTCATTTCTTGACTGTTTTGAGCTACTCTGACAAAATCCGTAGTCATGTCTACATTCTTTGTATTGTGGGTTGTCGATATTTAAGAACAACTGGGAACTAGCCTCACAGCCAAGAACATGGCTACAACAATAAAATTTTGAATGTACTACCCTTGCATCTGTAGTTATTAAATTAATTGCCCTCTTTCTCTTGTAATTGTGGTGTAAAGCGAGATTGAAGTGGCGCTCCCAATGGCCTGGTAGCTGGGAAATGTGTATACCCATCCGCCTGTGTCTAATAATGTACCGACCTCAATATCTTTTGATCTTCTCCTCCGATTATGAATATCTTATTTGAGCATATAAAACCACCTATCTGGCAATAGCTCATTGAATATCTCCTATAAAACTAAACAATGCCCCGGAATTACATTCCGATCCCAACTTAGAGCCACACCACTATCAGATTCTATTCCATAACTAAATCACTTTTGGTCTCTCAAGTACGTGTTTAGGACCTCAAAATCCCTTACAAATGTTCTACCTTTATACTATAGTGTACTTGATCGATTTACAAAATTCCCTAAATGTATATACAAGAGTACCCGGTGGTCGGTTGACAGGTGATGAGTAGTTTAACGGTTATTTACAGCTCTAGATTTATAAGGTTTGGTGATAAAGGCGGCGGGTTGAAGTAACTAACTATTTGAGATCACTTTTTTTTAGCGTATGGGTTAATGTGTATTGAAAGTAACAACTAACTAACGCTTGATTTCTTTTCGATTCATAAACAGATAGTAGACTGATTCATTTATTACTTGTAGAAGTACAAGTTATATCAACATTTATGAGATAGATTTAGCATAAAGGTTTAATATGATAAATCAATTCGTTCTCTGGTGCATTTATAAAGCCAGCAGATATATAGTCGGAGGCGAAAGGGCAAACCCCAAAATTACAGTACCAAAAAGAGGGGTGGGATTACTCCGGTATTCCCGTTGATACGCTAGTAATGCGATAAAAATACGGTATTTGTACGGTACTCTCTGCCGATTTAATTCGGTACCTGTCACTACATTCCGTAGTCCTATGGTAGTGACCCCACCCCATTTTTCATACTGTACTATCTAGTTATTTATGCATAGGTCCCATAGCCTGTGGGGTCCGCTAATATCATGTCACAGTATACAAAACTTCCCTAATACATCATGCAACGAGTTTATACTCTCTGTTTTTTATCTTCTTATTTTATTGAGAAACTCTATTTATCAATGAGTACCCACTGCTGCTTATTCGCACTGTGATGGGGCAGCTTACCCGTGCCAATATCTCCGCCGGGTTCGGTGTTCAGGCCGGAATTAACAACCTTCGGATACGCCCCGGCGATGAGCACAAGGCGGCCTTCAAGACACTCTTCGGCCTCTTCGAGTACATGGTTATGCCCTTCGGTCTTCAATTGCCACTACGCCGCTTAACACCTGATCAACGTGATACTGGCCCCGTCTCTCGATCCGTTCTGGTTCGCGTACTTAGATGCTTTAATCTTCTCTCAGTCCAAGAACACCAGAAGCATATCACCCTGGGGGGCACTGGAAGCGCACTCGCTCCGTGAGGTGTGTCTGGGGTTACCGAAGTCTCATTGCTCGGATATGTCGCCGTTAAAGGCACCCGGATGTCGGACGATAAGATCTTGGACATTACCACCACGACTTCCGCTCTTTCCTAGACCTGATCATTTTCTATAGCCACTTTATCCCCAATCCCTACGACCCGCTTACAGATCTCTTGCAAAGAAGGGTTTCACCTGGGGATGGACTGATGTCCACGAATCTGACTTCCACCGTCTGCTCGCCGCCGTTGGTGATGGTGTCTCCCTTCTTTCTTTTGCCCTGGATGTGGCCTATGCCGGCTGCATCACCAAGCCTTGTCCCAACGGAAAGCTCCGACCAGTTATGAATCTACAACTTCCGACACTTCGTCCTATCCCCGCTCGTTCATGTCTCGGTCATCACCGACCACCACAACCTAGCCAAACCCATGACCTCCACGCATCTGCTAAAAGGTCGCACGACGGACGCTGGGGCCGAGTACCGACCTGGACCCGAAAACCCCTTGCCGACTTCCTCTCCCAGTACCAACAGGGGGACCTCCAGCTCTCTGACGCACGCTCCCTTGGCCAGCCATTTCTTCTTGAATAACTCTCTCTCAGATATCGACTCTTGCTAAAGCGGAACGTGTGGTGAGGGCTACGGGTTCAGGGTCAGGGTTACTGAGACTAAAAGCTATCACTAAGGAAAAGAACTCACCCACACACCCACAATCCTACCCACGGTCTCATATAAAGACTCTATTTTTGTGTAGCAATTTGTGCGCGTACACCGCAAAAGCTACGGACAAAGCCACCTGGCCCCCGAAAAAAAAAAAAAAAAAAAAAAAAAAAAAAGGGGGGGAGGGGGGACTTGGGGAAAAACAGATCGGCTAGGAAGCAACGATATGACATGAGAAGTCATGGTTTATAAAAATTCCAGCAGGAGAGGCCATACAAGCTAGTTTATACCCAGAAGACGTAGTATGTTGATTTTGTATTTAAAGCACCCCTCGTCATTCTTTTACTGGGTCCGGTCGAACTTATAAGTAACTGCACGCAAAATTTGTTCCGTGACCTTTCCCACGTGGGCGATCGATTGCTACCGACTACCTACCTCTCTAGGAACTGCATCGGTCGTGATCAGCTAGGTGTATATATAAATGTTAGTACCCAGTCTTAGGTAAATGTCGGAATTCTTAGTAATTATTTGGTTGCGATATCCAACTAGTTACGAGTACTTGATGAGAGTCAAGATATGGGAAAACCCCAGTCCGTCCGAACTGGGTCGACCTTGAGCTCCATGCAACCTATGGGATTTCCACCCCGGGGATCCAGCCAATAGGAAGGCCCCAGATGCGGGAGAATCCAGAGGTACTCTAACTAACTGAACTACAATACATTGTGAGTTGGAGATTTACAGGAGCCCGCTCTACCTTTTCTTCACAGCCTGTTCGGATTTTTCATACCATTTACTTAAGCTCAAGCCGCATCTACCCCGCCACTAGAAATCATGTCTGCTTCCTAAAGCACTTCAGATACCCCAACCGGCTCAGAATGAGTGCCAGGTCTGTTCCAGTTCCAGCTCGAGGTTCCTTCTCAGGAATCATATAGCCCAGAAAGTCCTTTTAGTGTGTATGGAATGGCGAGATCTTTTCAAAGATCTGGAGAAGACTTGCATCCGTAAGCTCATTTTGTTAGGGCAAGTTGTAACGCCATGGAGGCAAAGCAAGGAAATGGGAATCTTGGGAAGACCGCGCTCTAGCAAGACAGGTGTTAGCAGATAACCCAAAAAACTGCATTAGGGGCCATAGGCCTGAGAGATGGTTGGAGGTTTCGATACACTCCTCGGGCTTCGACCCAAGGCAATCAAAAGGACTGTAGAGCCCTATAGGGCCAGAATGATGAGGTTGGTTTTGTTGTATAAAGGTGAACAGTCTCCTTCGCTGCATAAGAGGTTATCCAGTTTATCCAGGATATGGATGAACTCCTTATCAGGTGGGATCAGGTAGTATTGACCCATCTGTAGGACAGGAAGCAGCGGAAAAGGCGAGGAGGCTAGAAGGGTATGGGCAGATAGTTTGGTTGACTTTGCAGTCTGGCGCGTAACAGAGGCGAAATTTCTATTGATGATTCTGAAAACGAAATTCAGTCATTGCCTGCTACAAAAAAAAAAATTGATTTTTCTAGAGGGATCGACATAGTACTTGACATACTTGACGATCTGCTGAAAAGGACGACGTTAAAGCTTTGAGAGAATTAAAAGAAATTGAGAGCAGATACCATTCTGAACTTGTATCTGGACTCAAAATGTTGGCTGGGGAGTTAGAAGAATTTATTACCTCATACATGCATGCAGCGGGAGTTAGAAGAAGATAAATTAGCAAGAATAGATGAACTGAACGCTAAAGAGATATACGGAAATAGGGGTGGACAGATGTGATGAGGCTTTTTGCTCGTGGACTTGGTAGTGATTAATTATGAAAATCGCTAACTGATGTAGGTGGATCGATAAGTTGGTTCTATGTACTCCACCCGCCCACCATCCCTATTTACATCGAAATACTGTACTATTTAAAGTTGAAGAATGACATGTGCGTTTTGGAGAAGAACTGCCACTCTAAACTGTATTCCCACCGGCTGTAACGGTAGAAGATGCTTTTGATTTTTTGTATGATGTAAAAATGCAAAAAGAGAAACCACTTCCTCAAATGCCGGTTCAACAACTATAACCTCCGACATAGCTTTGCCCCATGCTCGTTGATCAGCCGTCATTCTAGCACCTTGATAAAGTGAAAGTGTCTGTTGATACTGAATGCGGAATCACCATGAATTTGTCAGCAGTGGGTGGGTTGGTGCGGTTGGTTCTCTAGCCTACATATTGATCTGTCCTCAATTTGTGAGTCCTCAAATCATACTTCATATTGTACACTGCCCCAGGATCTGTGCCCGCGAGTTGCGGGGGCTTAATCGCCCTCGGCACGCTCGTGATGACACCGAACGAGAGTCTCTATCCCGCCGTGATAGCCGGTATCTTTACGGGCGTGTTGAACGCCGAGTGGACCGTGTAGTAACGATCCTGGGTATCGCTCTTGACGGCCGCGTTTTCTCGGTCCTGGTGGCACAGGAGGCGGGGGGGGGGGGGGGCGTAGCGCTGCTTGCGGACTTGAAGGCGGTGGCGATGTTGAAGTAGTTGAGGTTGGGGATGGAGAAGGCTTGGCCTTTGATGGCTGCCTGGTGGGAGAAGGTTGTGAATGGGGTGGTGGACCATGTCTGTTTGAAGGAGGCAACGATGGAGCTGTCTGTGTTGTCTGGAGGCGGTTGTGAGAGGCTTTAGATTAGAAGGGAGGTGGAAGAGGAGGTGGCATGGGTGGGGAGGGGGGGGGAGTGATAGGGGCGTTATCTTGCCATGCAGGAGGGGGTATAGGTAGTATCATTCTCTTCCGGGCGGAGAAACAGCAAATCCACGCCGACCTGAGCAGTGAGAAAATACGCTAGCCCATGTAACACCCTAACCAAACGCCGCAGCGGGAAAAAAATGGAAGAATAAAAAAGAATGAAAAAAAAACCGCAACTCCAGGTCATCCCGCCCCCATCACCAAAGCTTCATATTGTCGCGTGCGCGGCTTCCCGCGCGTTCAGGCCCAAAATAATATCTTCACAACTCTGGTGCGGCTCTAGCTCTGTGGTCGTACCTATCTATTTCCCAAGGTCACGTCAGCACAGTCTAGCATGCCTGCCTCCCTAGCTTCCTCCAAACATAACAGCCAGTTTAGGAAAGGGAACGGGGGGGTAGAGGAGAACACATTTCAGCAGTATTCTCTCCAGGTCGGCGTCTCCAGGAGTGCTTCGCGCGCCATCCGCGGCGGAGGAGGAGGAGGATTCATTGTTTTTTCATTAGCCATTGTGTGTTCTTGTTTGCTTGTTGGGTGCGAGAAGTAGGTAGGTAGGTGGGTGGGTAGGTGTAGTCTAGGGCGGTCGATACATGCATGTATCTGATGCCTGAGTTGACTCGGTGGTGTAGTGTAGTGTGGTGGTGTCGGATGTGCTTAGCGGCGAGGGGGGATTAGTGGCGGCGACCTAATAAACTATTGCTGTGGCTGATGGATTGGATATAGGACGTCTAAATAGGATACGTTTCTTCGAACTTTACATGGATGATTAGACAAAGAATTACTTCCGGGTTGGGGACGGGAAGGGAGTTGACATTGAAGGACAAGCACTCGACCCTAGCCCTGACCAATGCACCCTAAACCCTCTCGCCATGGATAGATTGAAATAACAGTCCTCCACCCCTGGTTTGAACGGGCTGTCTACCCTAGACCAACGTAGCCACACATTCTTTTACTCACCGGAAGAGCTAGCGTCTGCTCGTCTTATATACATGTAACTACATGTATCAGAGGGGTTTTTACTAATCCGAAACCAGCCGGCAATCGATGATAATAGTACGGCTAGACGGCTTGGCTCGGCCTCTGAGTGGGCCGTATTGCACTTGTACAATGGGATAGATATATGGAAGGAGATAGGATAATGGCATGAGCCGATGAACTTCTCACACCCTTCGCCCTGTTTCACCAGTAAGTCAATATTTCGGTTCTAGGCTATTTTAGGTAAGGTCTCCTGTTCTGATCCTCCACGGATCCGGCTCATTCTGCAGAGGTGGAAGCGCGGAAAAATAAACCAGAGTGTCCTGGGTGTGGAGACAATCCAAGTACTAACCAGAACTATGTTGACTTGCACCTCCGGCCCACGGCAGGAAGGGCGGGAAAAAACTCTACGGGTCGATCGGCATCAGTGCAATATCAGGGTGGCAACCACTCATTAGGATTCCATTTCCCCTTTAGGGGGTATTCGAGGTCTCCGGAATTTCCTAATGATATTCGGTACCTATTTACCATTGCCACTCGAGTCCGCCTCCAACAATGCCCCCTCCTCCCCCTCCCCGAACAATTGATACCCAAACGCAGCGCTGAAAACCTCACTTTCCATCAACCCATCCCATGATAGCGGCGATCTTCAACACATTAAAGTTATTATTGGTCTCATGCAAGTTTCGGTACAGTTCACATCATATCTTTCAATTTGTTCTGATCAAGATCTCATAGACTGTAGCTGTGCTAAGATAAATCGTTGGGAAAAAGAGTTATGTCGAAAGGTCATGTTCTAGATATACGGCTCAGGATATCTCTCTCCATTCTCCACTAAGCTTTTGCCTGGAACGCTCACTTAGTTCGCCCCATAATCCCATCACATCACCACAAAGACAAACCTCACTACCTGCAATACCGCTATAGCCCTGGTGGTAATGCGCAGTACATCTCGGAGGGCACCCCCTGTCAAAACTATCTTCAGTTTCAGGGTAATCCTTGCAGCAGCCTTCGCCTGCAGCCTTCACAATACCAAACAGAGAAAGGTCAAGCTCGATCGCTCCTTTCTCTGTCAATATACCAACCTCGTACCCCGGCTCGGCCTTCAGATGACCAGTCTTTAGATCCACATCCTCAAGGGAGGACCCCTGCCCTGATGTGCCGCTATAGCGTGATGGGCAACGACCAGGCGACGTCTTCAGCCTCCACTCACCAACCTGTATGTCGCGATTAATGCGTTGGAAAAATGTGTTAAACAGTCGACATGAGGCCCTGAGGGCACGCTGCGTAGCTGGGGAGGCGCAGTCGTAGATCGTTTCGCAGATCTCGATGGGTAGTGCGGGATACGAACGTGGTGGGTAAACCCTGGCCGATGCGGAGGCGAGGAGGTCAATCAATAAGAGCAGGGAGGGAGTTGGCTCGTCCATACAGCAACAAATACAACAAGGTCTCCGAGGATTACCGAATACGCTGCCTCGGCTTGAGATCTGCGAGATATGCACTCCACCTGGCGAGCGGTTTACCTTAAAGGCAGTGACGTGGGAAGTTGAGAAAACAATCGCAGTGGTCTGTCCTGGACCTGGTTGAATGGCGTCGACAAGCGCGGCGTGGTGGTCTACTCGCCGATTCATATCGGGGTCCAGGACAATCAAAACATCTCCTATCCAGTAAGAATCTGTGGTAGGTGGCTCCCAAGACGGCGTAGCATCTATGGGATTGCCGATACCCAGTTCATAGGAAGCGGGCCGTTCTCTGAATCTAATTATATTGGCTCCGTGAGCGATACTGACAAGCGCATACACTAATTGGCGAAATACGAAGAGGCTCTTGGGCTGCCACCCATAGCTATCGTAAACTCTCGTGGTGCAATTGTACCGGTGGAGGAATTGGCGTAGAAGCAATAGCCGTAGAGACTTCCATAGCATCGAGTGATCCTTCCATACCGCCGACTCATAATCCTCACTATAGTCCCACGACAGCCATCTGGACCAGGCCGAGGAGTATCGGCGTGGCTGACTCACACTGAGGCTATAGCCTTCGGGAAGGGTCGGGCTCTCGTCCACATGCTTCCTTGGTTGACATGACCCACCAATTGTATAAACTTGCCTCTTTGGTGGGAGCGGCGGAGTATATTCATCTTCAACATTGGTGAATATAATAGGATGGGCGCATGCCAAGACACTAGGAGCACAAACATCAGTCAAAACCTCTCAGGCTTTGTTGCACAATCGTTTCTTACCCGCTTCCCTCAAGAACATTAGGGTGGTTGAAAAGCTCTCGTGGAATCTTGTTCAGACGGAAAACACTGACGGAAAAGTAACCATCAAACCTATCGCAACCAATGACGATCAACTTGTCCGTGTCAATGTCGACTATGTACGCCCAAGTGAACGGCTTGCTGACTCTCAAGACGCGGGTCGGCTTTGAGACGTAATGGCGTCCCCAGACCGGTTCCTTGAGTATTTCTTCCCTCTCCCTTTCAATCCGACGGATCCTCCTCAACTCGTTGCCGTAAAATGTGAGCATGACAACCTTCCAGTCTGTTTATGGATTAATCGATGTCAGTAACTCGATTAGTCAGTCTCTAGAGTCGGGGAACCGGTTTGGGGGGGGGGGGTACCACTGTACTCCGCTGGATCCTTCGGAATCTCGGCGAGTATTTCTTTCCCGAGGAGCGCAGGATCGCCATCGGAAGCATGGTAATTGGTATAGTAGACACCACGTACGTGGTATACTCTGTATCCTGAATTATAGCAGTTATCCATGTGGGCTTTGTTGTCGTCGTGTTCGGTAGGTAATGTTGGGCGATGTTAGGGCGGGGATGCTCAGGCGGCCACCCTTCAAGCATCGCCAAGATCACTCACAAATATGTGTAACTACAGTGTAGATTGGCCAGCTCGCTTGCACGGGTGAGGTAGAAGGTACTTAAAGTACTTGAATCAGTGTTGTTGTCTACTCTATTGCGATCCCTAGGGCGATTGTCGGTTGTCAAATCACAGAATCTTTACTCGAGAGGAATCGAAACTTTGAAGCTCGCTATATATCTGGATGTCTTGGACATAAGGGCGTTTGCAAGATAGCTTGGGCTTATAATCAATGTTGCTAGGGGTGGGACGTAGGTACCTCCATGTATGCATACCCGCTCTCACACAGCCCGCTTAGCAACTCAATGATACTCGAGCCTGAGCCGCGCTAGCGAGTACCTGCGACGACGACGACGACGTCAAGGTTCACAACCGGCCTGTAGAGTACCTATTTGAGTACTAGCTCTACAATAGTAGTGGCCCACCCCGCGACCGCGAGTTGACTTTGGACTATGGGTATGGAGGGCCTTCAATGGGGGGCCTTCGGCCCCCCACTCCCCTCCACCTCCCACCTCAATTCTAGAATTATGAGGGGCCTTCGGCCCGTCCTCAGTATGTGCTTGATGTGTCCTGCTTATTAAGCAACCCTGTCACTGTCGACCAATCAGGCTGCAGAAATCTACTCTAGTACATGGCTCTGGGGTTAAGTGAGTGAACAATATTGGGCGTTGACAGGTGAGAATCCGTTCACTCATTAAATCAAGTCCCTTGTATGGTTCCGGACCTCTTGTTCCTACCATTACCCCGAAATCCGCCAGGGTTCGGTTTGAAAAGCACCGCCATGCTATCACCTGCCAACCTATCACACTGACAGAGGTCTGCTCCTTGTTTAAATTCCAACCCACCGTGAGGTCTAAAGTGCGTTGATAAATCTCACCGTAATTGCGTTGGTGGTTTCGTTGGGCAATGACGGTTCTTTACGAACCTAACTCTCACAGATTTCGTGAGGCAATGACCAATATTGCATACACACAAAAAAGTGCCAAGTCCTCCTATTTGTATGGTATGCAATATTGGTTGTGTTCGGAAGCGTCATGGAGGGACGAGTACTCGTATACCGACATGCCGATAATCCCCAGAAAGTACAAAATGGATTACTTAGTCCGGATAAGGTGGACAATGCGGCCCGGTGAACTCCGTCACCTGCATAACAGGATTAAGGGGCACTCGACATCATTATCATTGATGTTATTCTTGATCATATGGGCCAGGTTCATTCCTTTCCTTTGCACAGTATCTGTCTTGGGCTAATCCAGTTTAGCGAGTCCGCCGCTCAGGCAGAGAAGACTGTAGACGATTTAAACGACGTTTTGAAAAACATGATGGCAACGAGTGGAGGGAGGGAATCATTATCTCTAATTTCTAACCCACCTAGCCCCATACCATTCCCAAAGGAAGATCCTAGGTACGCCACTGCTTGATGGAACCCCATTGCCATAGTCTCGAGTATAGAGAGACAAGAAGCCATATCAGATGATAACCGCTCCATTCATAACATCCGGACAGGTGGGAGAGGTTCTCAGGGTGTATTGTCGGTGGGCAGGCCTTATAGAAATTACAGTGCCTTCAATACTTCAGTACGCACCCCCTGCGCCAAACTAGATGGTCATTTTTTAGCGAGAGATCGGATAGCGCCATGACCTCTCCTAAATACTCTGAACTTGAATTTTCCGGAATATCCCTTGCGCAGCAGTCGAGCCTACGTGAGATGCATATTCCCATAAATACACACTCACTCTATAATGCGACCTACTATCCCCGATCAGCTAGCGCTGTAAAACAGGCTAATCGCGCTTCACAACCCTAAATCGCGGAAAGGGTAGCGGACTAAACCCGGCCTCCCAACCCAGAATACGTAGGTCAAGACCTCGAAACCATGATAGCTGAGCTACATAGCTCCTCTAGTTCGTATAAGGACTTTACTGTATCCTACCAGAAACACCTCCAAGGTGAGGGCGATCTACCTCAGAGTTCTTTTTGAACGGGGGATAGAAATCCTGCGTCTTAACCCGGGGTGGGCAATGAACGGTGTTGGCGTTGATTGGAGTAAGTAAACGACTGGCATTACCACAGGCTACGAATATTACTAGTCGATATACAGATACAGCAAACGGTACAAGCGTGTTAGACCTCGCTTCTGTAGCTAGGGACCAACTCGTGTTGGAAGTGCTCCTAGGCCGGGGCGCGCGCGCCGACGACTCCGACCCCCATGATTTGATAGGGCTGTACACGGCCGTCGAGGCCAAGGACCATTCCCTTGTTCACATCCTCTTGAACGGGGGTGTGGACATCGACTTGTGCAATTCAGCCCTACCACTAGCTATTGATAGCAAAAACCCAGTAATGGCCGATATGTTCCAAGATCAAAGTGCAGCAGATGTGAGGCGATCTAATGCCAATTTCTTTACAGCCCTCCATTTTGAAATTCACGCCAGCGATCAAGGAACGGCCAAGATGATCCTGGGCCGAGGTGCAGATGCTACCGCCTCTGGTGGCGGAAAGGCCCTGTGTATGGCTATAATGACAGAGAACCAACCTATTGTCCAGTTACTCTTGGACAAAGGTGCCATCAACAAATCGAATAGGTCTAATTGAATGGCCCTGTATAGGGCTGTGAAAACCAAGAATGAAGCCGTGGTCGGGTTGCTCTTGGATCGATGCGCCGACATCAACAAACCGAACAGGTTTGGTGAAACTGTCCTGTATAGGGCTCTGAGGATGAAAAATCAACCAATGGTCGAGTTGCTCTTGAATCAAGGGGCAACTATCAACCACTCTGATGGGCATCGTGCTATTCGAGGCAATGATCATGCGATGCTTAAGTTGCTTTTGGATTGGGGCGTAGATCCTAATAAGCTTAGTCTATAGCGTGGTACGGTCCTGCATATGGCACTTAGCGAAAGGATTATATGATGGCCTCCATGCTCTTGGGACGAGGTGCAAATACCAATCTATCAAATAGAGACGGTGAAACGGCCTTGCATATAGCTGCTAAGAACATAGATTGTACTATGGTCGAGATGCTATTGGATCGAGGCGCCAATATTAACCACGCCAATGACAGCAATAAGACCGCCCTAAACCTAGCAAACATGATCTATATATTGTCCGCTAGGTCAAAAGGGAACTACTCTATAGAGAACCAGAAGGGATGGGCCAGGTGATTGGAGCTGGGAATGGAATCCTACCTCATCTGTACCTAATATAACGTAATCATTATCCGCTTTATATTATCCAGAATGTCACTTTTGTATTTTACCTCTAATTTCATTTTTGTCAGGTAGTTTATGCAAGAACAGGGCTCGGATACCGACAAATCAGTGGGCTGCCGTCCCGGCTCTCTGTTTCCTTAATTCTTTACTCGGTGACTTGGTTTCCTATTCGATGACTGACTCCTTATCAATTTATCGCTTCTTCGTCGCTTCTTGGATCAGGACAAAGCCATTCACTATGGAATGAGAGCCATAGAATCCACCTTTTACTTTATTTTTATTTCCATTTCCAAAGATGGCAATAAACAGAAGACCTAGGACTATGGGAAAGGTTGATTGAATACCATCCGACCGCAAAGGGGCCCCCGCGCCCCACTCTAGATACCCTCCCCTCGCCATATTGCCGTCCCAGGATTGGTACAGTTAATCACAGCATATCACTCGCCCCAAGACTCAAGATACACTAAGCATCCCGTTTGGCTCCAGCCAAACACCGCACCATGGGCTCTATATAGCAAAACTCAAAGAAGCCGTCCCCAGCCGGAGGAATACCACCCCGCACCCCATTCTTCTCCCACGCATTTTACCTTTCACTAATTCCGCTCAGAGACGACCTCCACCGTCCAGCTCAGAAGAACCAAACCAAATACCAAGAGCGGCCAGGAAGAACTACGGAGGATACTGCATCACCTTTTGAAACCGACCAGTCAACCAAATGGGGATTGAAGCAGCACGTCAAAGAACTCATTGATAGTCAAAGCCTGGATCGCATAGCTGCGATCCCCAGACACTATCAGTTCCGGGCGCGGGCTGTATGCGTGGCATGACTCACTTGATTCCTATCATGGTCTGGTGGTGTGGTGGTGGTGTCAATGTCGGTAGAAACACTGTGTGATATTGTTTGCTTTTCGTCTCTCCTTTCTTTGCTTCGATTTCTTTTGTTTTATTTTCTTTATCTTCTGTGCTTTACGTGTGGACGTGTTTTTATTTCTAGGTTGGGGATATGTTATAATTAGAGACTTTGCGCAAATGGAGTTGGCCCCATTCCCCAGTAACCTGATTAGTGTTGATTTCACCAACCAGAATATAGAGCCAGTTCTATTGTGTAAAGTCCCTGCCCGGGACAGGTAACAAGTACCCGAAAATGCAGCTGCACTGAATTGGTGTACTTCCCTAGCTCTTTCAATATATCCAATAAGAATTGCATCTCAAGACTTGCATATTCGGGTACCTCTTATCTGTTGATAGCGGGATGGAGATCCAATAGGAACAAATACAGCCCCAACCCCGAAATCACGGTATATTTATTCTGTAGGTCCTAAACGTGAATCAACAAGCTCAGTGCACTGGTGTCGCGACCACATGAAAGCTAGACCTGGTTAGCCTTTACCATTTGGTACTATATAGCTCTATCTAATGCAACCCGATCCATATAAACCAAATGCACCTCCAAATCTCGGGCACGGTAGCTGCGAAGTTGTAGTTCTTTGTCGTCGTTGCATCATGACTTTGGGGACCCCTAGGTACATGTTAATCCCTAACCCAGGAAGGACACGTCATTACATAATCCTTTTCACTTCCTCGCCGCTATTATCCTCTTCACCCGCCACGTCCTTCTTCTCCCCATAATCCACCAACCTCCTGATCTCGTTGTGGTCATTTGAACTATTATCAGCTCCGGGCGAGTGTGAGATGTGCATGAGTAACCGCGCATCAGGGATGCATGGAGACATAATCTGGATCCAAAATGTACCAGGCATTGCCGGATCGATCCTCAATGCCGACACATATGGCTACAGAACAGACAGAACGGACGCCCCCAGAATAATTCAGTGATCTCCACGGCCGACGGCGTCAGGAGTCACTCTGCCATAGTAAGACCGAAAGGTCCGTTCAGAGTTGGCTTGGTGCCATACATCTATATACGAATGTAGGTTAACATTATCGCACACAATTGGTCTTTTGCTCTCTCTACATAAAGACCACAACTTCCGCTTGCTACGGTCGGGCTTCCACCTGATGCATATACACAGCACCGGTATACAAGTGACGTCGGTCGGATACGATCTTTTACTGCTCCCCCAAAGATACAACCCGGAGGAAATATCTTTGAAAACGTTCACGAGGCTGTTCAATAAACTACAAATCCTAGTAGAGACTCATACCTAAACACTAGGCCCAACCCCAACTAGACAAAACGCAGAGCGAGCTTAAACTGCAAGGTGGATGCAGAAAGGTTGATACTCTTTAGCGTGTCCCTCGCTGGTACGTCGTCCCACTGGCAATACTGACCTCTGCCCAGGCATATTCGACCACCACCGAATTAAGTATCAACCAGGTCGCAGAGCAGCGGGGGTACAGAGGGTGTACGTACAGCGGAGAAGGCGGGATCATGGCAGAGAGAAAAACACATGTGGATAGCTGGGACTGCGGGGATCGATGGTATACTCTAGAGCAGCTTCCGAGGCCGGGTGCACACTCCCGGCGGAGACGTCGCTTGAAACTGCGGGAATCCTTGAGCGCCGTCTATCTCCTGCGACAACAAATAATATCAACCTTGTCGGGGTGGCCGAAGTAGCCCGCTCGAACCCCGCGGCGTCAGCACCGAGTTGATGAGCCGCGGTTTGGGCTTGCACGACGTGGACGCGGGAACCACGCAACCCTAACCCTGATACTGTTCGCTAAGCGCGCGTCATTTATTTATTTGTTTCTTCATATGCACTAAGCGCGCGTCTAAATGGACATGGTCGAGCAAAGATACGAGTAGAGCTTTGGAACCTATGCCAGCCCATGCTTGGTGTACGCACAGGACTATAGCCGGTATCGCACGGAGGATTATGGCTTCTCAGAAGGGGAAGGTATGAGTACCATAACATCGGCTTTTCCAAGGGGTGGCAAAATCCTACAGCGAATTCTGATTTGACGGCTCATTCTTTGTACGCCTCCCGAGTATCAGCGTGTGCACGAGATTGAGCGTTCTTAGCTGCCTAGTCCTTCACCATGGGCCTTCACTAAGCGCAACTTCCGAACATCATATCCCAAAGCGGAATCACAGTGAGGCACATGAAACTCCTGCAGCCAGCCAGCCAGCACAGTTAACGGTATGTGCCTGGGCTGTAACAATGGGGCGGCTGAACTAGCTATGGGATGCCTGAACTGTTCCGCCGCCACTCGAGTGAATTATAAAACCATCGACACCCACTACTCCACTCCACCGACGGATATATCTCCACCACACACCATAACGAAGCGGAATTAATTGAACATCTAATTCAATGTGTATACCACCCCAACCTTCCCTCTCTCGCTTTATAACGAAATTACTAACCTTGTTTCCATAGCCGATATCATAAAACAGGTCTTGTGGCTCCTGAAGAAGTTCGGCCGAGCCGGCCTACGAAACGCTGAATACTACATCGCCAACCCCAAAGAATTGCATGACCTATATGAGGATCTCATTGCTTACGCAAGGGAGAACCCGTTAACATTCGCCCTCGCCTCCCTCGGTGAAAACGCCAAACATTACATTGCCAACCCCCTAGAAGCGCCGAGGGATCTCATCGCCTGCGCAAGGGAGAACCCATGGAAGTTCACCTTTGCCTGCCTTGGGATTGGCCTTGGGATTGTGTCCATTGTTCTTCCTCCGGCTATTGGGTTTGGCGCAGCGGGGCCTGTATTAGGTAATTCTGCCCCACGGATATATACACTCCGCTTAGATTGTACCTCATATCAATATACTTACATGTGACGGTATTACTAAAGGCTCTATTGCGGCGGGCTGGCAATCCTCCATCGGTAGTGTGGCAGCGGGCTCGGCCTTTGCCGTGATACAGTCGATGGCGATGACCGGAGCCTTCACCGCTATCGGCGGCACACTGATCGGGATAGGGACTGCTATTCCACTAATTGGGGGCTGGTTTGGCTCCAACACACCCGGTCCAGGGGATTCGTTTGCTCGTCTCATGTACTCACTTGATGCGGAGAGAATGCTTCTCCTGACCGCTGGCCCGGATGCTGTCCTTAGAATAACAGGCATGAAGCCGAAGCCCGGGTGGTTCCTGGAGTCAAAGCATAGCAAAATCGACGCCGCAGAGTCGAGCGGGGAGGGCACCAAAAGGCGGACATTGACGACAAACTCGAAGGAGACGCGGGACATGGTGTGGGACCGTATGGATGCCTGGAGGGATGGGGCGATGAAGGAATATGCGTTGGAGAGCTTTGATGTGAGGATTGTGCTGGCCAAGCCGACGAAGTGTAGGGGAGAAGACGGCTTTTGTGAGATTTTTACGGACCATGAGACGGATTGTCATCCGGAGTGTTGGTGTGTGGGGGACCTGGATGCCGTTTAGTTCGAGGTTTGGTGGCGGTATTTCTGGGTAAAGCCACAGACGAGAATTGCAGGTGTAGTTCAATATGTTCTATTTAGTAGGCTGGTAGGTATTTCAAAGTTAATTCTTTGACCCTGGGGTCGTGTAGTAAGAAACGGTCGAGCACTCCCTCAGATGAAATAATGAAATATGATAAAGAAAGGGTACGAAGTCATTATCAAGAATCTTGAGATTGCGGTGTCTTATGTTATCAGACCATAAGATCATCTCACCTCTTGGAATCTGTTTTTCAGCCTCGTAATCCTTTGATAAATGAGCCAGCTGGGCGTCCCGAATATATATGCCACCTTGAGTTCATGTGACGTGCCACTAGTGATTTATACATAGTTTGGGATATTCCAACTCATTTTCCTTGACAGGAATATTCAGGTCTCTTAGGCTTCAATAACAACGACTTAGTACAGCCCCGTCCGAAAGGTCCTGGCACCCCCGGGTCAAAAGCACGAAGGTGTTTCCTCTATTTTCTAATTCTCCCATTACTGTGACTATAATAACAGAGAGCTACAATATCTTCATTACGGCCATACCTATCTAGGGTGCCAGGACCTTTCGAACAGGCTGTACATAGCAGTGCACGTGAGATATCCTGTTGCAAGCAGCTGCAGCTGCAGCTGACGAACACGAACAAATCATACACCCTAAATTTAAACATTCCTAGTCATTTCTCGAATTACTCGGTACTGTTATATAGGCATGTAGACCACCTTTACTCGGTTGGCTTGACCTGCTGGCCCCGATTGCCAATATTGGTGACCTGGGATCTTGCCCGCTTGTGGCCGGAATTTATATAATGGGTTTAAGTCAAAATCAAACAAGTTGCGTATCATACCTATATTGTTATCTATAAGTACCGCATACTTATCCTTGCAGATCCAGCCTATAAATGGAGGAACAGGAGTTGGTAATCGGGTACCTAGAAGGTGGAGGAGAACTGAGATCAATTATGGTACATGTCTGGCCACCATTTCCTTCAAGATGGTACGCAAACGGTACAGGGTCGAAAGATGCTATTATGGGAAGGCCTGTAACAGCATGATATATGTTGATATCAACTGCGACAAAATGTCTCTGGATTTTATCATAGACTACTTGGAAAATGGAAGGGATGTGGATGTTGATTGGGAAAAGGCTGGGTTTATGGGATCGATACCTGAGAATTAAGGTATGATTTTTTGTAATCATAGAAACCTATCACGATTTCACCCGTGCGCTGCAACTGATAGTGTGGTCTATGAGCCGACCCGGTCGAGCTTGAGCTCCGAACTCGAACACCTCAAGCCCTCCTTCCCACGAGCCCAAGCGAGCTCGACCCAACATTGAGAAAGATCTACTCTAGGCCCGAGCCCTTTTAAACATCTGCAAGGGTTGACCCAACATCATAATAGTAAAAATGGGACTGTATATTAGCCAATCCGTTCAGAAGACCATAGGCAACCGCCCAAGGACAAACCTATTAAGAAGGGAAATTAATTAAAGCAGGACAGTTCGGGAACAACCCTGTTGAAAAGTGAAGACTGAACTATATAGGGGTAGACCCGTCAAATGAAGTAGGTTAAGCAATTCAGAAACGTACCTGGTAACATAACCTGACAAAAGAACTAGATCTTCCAGCAGCGGGACTCGGTGGTGAAAGTGGAAAAAAGCCTTAACTCTTCTAGGACGGGAATAATGGAGAAGAAAAAAAAATTGAACTCCTCTAGAGCGGACTAAAATCTTCTAAAGTAGATAATACAAAGGGCGAAGGGCGTGACTAATGAGGATATATGCAGCTACCTTCTATGCCCACGGCACCCTTGCGGGGCGCTCGGCCCAAATCCGCAACTATACAAATACGCAACAATACAAATACGAAACGCCTGTGCCTCCGCCTCCGCCACCCACCTTTGTTGCTAGCACCTCCACTAGCACCTCTAGTCGGCGTGAACGTTATGGTTGTTATAATGTACAGTGATGGTAGTAAGGGAGAGAACGGTGAAGCAGCAGCGGAGGTGTGCAGAATGGCAAACAAGGGAGGAGTCATCAGGAAGATCGGGTTCAGACTGGGAAAACAGATGGAGATTATAGACGCAGAAATGGTGGGAATTAAGAAAGCGATAGAAATTGGACTAAAAGAAGAGCATGGAGAGAGGAAGAAGGTGGTCACGATAAGAGTGGACAGTCAGGAGGCAATAAAGAGGGTTCGAGTGAGGGAAGGCAAACCGGGGGAGGAGATGGCACATAAGATTAGATGGATATGCGACGCGGGAAGGACGCAGAAGATCAGGGTTCAGTTGGAATGGGTTAAGGCGCACGTGGGTATTAGAGGAAATGAAGTGGCGGACGAGGCAGCAAGGAATGCAGCGGGGAAAGGCACGATCGACAAAGACGCATTCATATCTTTTGCCCATTTAAGGCGAGCATCAAATGAAAGAGTCATCACAGACTGGGAAAGGGAGTGGATGACACGAAGAAACGAAGAGAAAGCACTGTTCAGCCCTAGCCAGAGACATAAGATACGGTTTAAGGACGAAAACAGAAAGGATCGAGTGCTTATTTCCAGACTACGAACGGGACATATAGCCTGCAATGCATATTTGAATAGAATCGGGAAAAAACAATTGGCAGGGTGTTATTGCGGAGGAGTCAGACAAGACGTAAAGCACATACTCACCGAGTGCATATACACAACGGAAAATCGCGAAAAAGGAAAGGAGAACACGATAAACAGACTGTTATGGATGAAGGAAGGGGTTGAGGAGACAATAGAAATTTGGAAAGAATGGAGAAAATTTGAGAGGAACAGAGAAGGCGAGTGCAGAGAAGAGGAGGCAGGAGAGAGAGAGCTTCAGTGGGGATGGGGCGGACTGGAAAGGGATTAGTGGGAAGAGGAAGGGGTAGGGGACAAAAAGACAGTGGAGGAGCTCTGTACGGTGAATAATGAGTCTCGAGATAGTGAGCGTACTGGACAGGGAAGAACGAGGCATAGACAGCAGAGGCGGTGGGTTGTAGTTTCTTAGTTTCTGTATTTTCGTTATTTCTGTCAGGGTGAGGGATGAGGGGAGGAAAATTAGTCCGCTCCAGAGGGGAGGGGGCTCTATTACCATAGCCCAAGGGCTGGATGTAATTAATGAATTAAACAAAAAAAAAAAAAACGTTATGGTTGTCTTCGGGCTGAACCGAGTGACAGTCCGTGATGAAAGGGAGTGATAATCCGTGATGAGGCTGCGGGTGGCCATCAAGGTTGTCGAGTGGGCGTGTCGTACGGTTGTGCGTGTGGATGTTAGAATGCTCGTAGTTACGTTTGGGGGGTGGACTAAGGGTGTTATTCTCCTGTGGTGGTGGGGGTGGGGTCGTGGCCGTAGTCAAAGCGAGTGATACTCCATGATTGTAGCGGCGGCTAAGTCGCACCCCTTACCTATTCCTTTACTTATACTTCATACATGAGTTGCGCCCCTTGCAGTTACTCAACAACTCAACTTTGTTCTTATATCTTTGGCGTTGTTACATATAGGAAGAATCAAGGGCCGGTATCGACTCTACACACAAGGCTTCTCCACGGTTTTGCACGGTGACTCCTTCAGATCAGTTTCCTTCTTTAGCCCCAAAGAAGCCGCCCCCCACCCCACCGCCTACTTTCCCTCTTGACACAATCTGTGACGCTTTACCGATCTAGGCCGGTTTACCATCCATCCCATAACTCTGTTCAGTTGATCCCGAGAGGTCACTCATGCCATAAACACTGCCCCGACCCCCTAGCCCTCGACGCAACCTATGACGCCTCACCATGCCGTCCCAAAGTTCGTGCAGTAACCACAGAATATCACTCACATCAAGACTCACACAGTCTGATTCTGACTCAACTTGGTAGTAGGTTGCCGCAATTAGGTACGAATACTACCGCTTAACGAAAAATATGGCAAGAAAGAATAGCCAAGCTGTGAGATCTCCAGTCCTTCTAATTCTATTTGCCCAAAGTCCCTTGTCCGTCAACTGGTAGTATTCGTCAAGAGACGGTGAACGACTGTAGTACAAGGGATCTGGAGTCATACCTATGTACTCTACAAGCAACCATACCATTGTAAATTATGGTGAAATTAGCGTATTCACCAATATGGTGCCTCCCTGGGAGGTGGGAGGCAGGGTTGGATGGCTCGTACTGTATCTTTCCTTCTACTCTCCTTGTCTCTTTTCTTTCTTCTTCCCTGTTACATAGAGAATAAGAACAACACGATTATTCACCAAAACCCCTACGCTTTCAACAGATTATAGTCGCACCTCGCTGTTTCTTTTAGTAAAAACTCCTTACACCAAACCTTAAGTGAAATGGTTAGGGTTT
Organism: Morchella sp. 2016-72; assembly: GCA_024713865.1. NCBI lineage: Eukaryota > Fungi > Ascomycota > Pezizomycetes > Pezizales > Morchellaceae > Morchella > Morchella sp. 2016-72. The sequence continues at coordinate 27,022 of JAMJEY010000022.1, forward strand.
CTTCTTTTGGTTCTCTCCTATTTTTCTTGTTTACTTCATTAATTGCGGCCTACAGCCTCACGGCTATGGCAATATCGCGCTATTTTACTCCCAGAACACTCCTCCAAACCACTAACGCTCCCGAGTAAAGGAAATAAATCAAATAAGTACAATCTGTGCACTCCCCCCTTTTTCCCCACTGCGTTTTCCAATTAAGGATTTCCCGACAAGTTTTTTTTTTCTTGACGGGGATGTTTCTTTCTCTGTTGTGCTTGCCATTTATCCTGTAGGTCCCCGTGCGCCCCCTCGCTTCCGATTAGTACCGCTATTCCCCCAAGTGGGCCGTAGTGCCATGCCCATCTCTGGGTATTATTAGAGAGTCTTAGCTACGCCAATTGAACAGAAGGTCGGACAGGTTGGACAGAAATTCTAGCTGTTTTAGTCAAAGACTTACAAGGATTTAGCCAATAAGAGGTTCAGGACTTTCTGTCCAAGTGCTCGACTTTCTGTCCAACTCGTTTAGCTAAAACTCTCTATTGTCCGATCTCTGTTTCTTCTGTTCCATCCTTCTGCCCCTCCGAGGTCTTTATACCTGTGGTTTCACTTCTGGGTAATCCATATTGCAACTTTAGATCGAATCGGAGGAGTGTGGGCCGGTCCTGGGGCGCTCGCCGGGGGAGTGTGGTCTGGTTGGGCTTGTATTGGCGGCGGTGGTGGTAACGGTGGTGGTGGTGGCGGTGATGGTGGTAGGTGGTAGTGTTTCGCCTTCTGGTTCTCCCCCCATTTTCGGGCAGTAATTGTAAGTAGACTCTCTAACATTAAAGACACCTACACTGTAGTTAATTGTGGAACTCCTGTAATCAATGGGGAAAACATCCATCAAGTGGAAAGATTAAGCAAACACCCCGTTAGTTCCCAGTGATTGTAAAACAGGTGAGGAGGTTCGGGAAAAATTATATTCAAAACTGAGTGATAATTCCTGATAGCAGATTCAGTTTGTTAAGGAGCGGGGGTGTGACAGGGTGTTTGATCTAGAGATTTCATCCGCCATACTATGGCCATTTTCTCTATAGTTATAGCAAGGCATTTTTGGGAGTTAGCCCTGGCACTTAATTAAACCACATAATTGTTTTAGGGCCTGCAATTCATGGATCGAGCTCAATAAAACAGAGATCTTTTTTTTGGAATCCGTGGATTGCAACCGACCGTATTAATTCGGGCGAGCGGCCGGTCACACAAGAGGTTCCATATTTAGTTATCTACCTTAGATACGCCCTAATCTAGCTTGAAAAGGTAACTTCGACGTCTTGTGTGACCAGCCGTTTATTCGGAAGTCAATATTATTAACCGAACAGGCCCTAGGTAAACCACAGGTGTTAAAACTAAACACTTCCCTGTTTAGTTGAATCTATATATAGAGACGTGTTGCCGTATGGAGAGTCCCTCCAACGGCCTTGTAGCCTCCGCCGGTGAAGTATAATTGAAGAACACCTGCTCCCGCATATACGAAAACAGTGCGAGGCGACTCAAGGGCCTTGATTCTTACTACTTGTAGTGGGGCTCTGTTGAGGCCTTGTTTTTTTCTTCTATGCCCACCAATTACGCGTAAATATCATGTGATCCCAAAACCTATATGGGTAGGCAGTTTGCTGTGTTTGTAATTAAGTCTTTAGTGTATGCTGACACTAGAGACTTTGCGCAGATGGAGCCAGCCCTATATTTGGATTATCTGATTGGAGGCTTTGAGATCGGCACCAAGTTACCGAAAAATAGAGCTGGCTCCATTTGCGCAAAGTCTCCATTGTTTCATTTTCGTCAACTAAGGCTTGTTATATATATTCTACGCCCCCAATGGTGATTGTCAATTATCACCCCCCCCCCCCATAATACCACTCCTCGCTTTGATAACTCCAGCTCCCTCCCCACTACCCACTGTCCCGCTCCCCCCCCCCCGCCCTACCGCCGCCTGTTCCCGCCCTTACAGATCAACATTCGCCCGCACCTACAGCTTCATCCATTAACCCAGAATCCCCACGGTGTGCAGATTTCCATCATAAGGCCATCACCAAAAACACCTTCTCCGTCGCGAGATGTGGCCCGCTTGAAAAAAGAAGTACAAACCGCCATCCCCACGAGTGGGGTTAAATATCTCAAGTACTCAACACTGCTCGCAAAACTCGGCCCCCGTCGCTTTTAAAGCACCTTTTTCTCCCCTAGCTTCTAGAACGACGTTGATCTAGCTAGACGCTATAATATTGGTACATCGAGAATGTAGAAATACCTAACCCTAACCATGGGGATTTTTTTTTATTCAATTCATTAATTGTAACCCTGAGCATATTGTAACTCCTAAATACTGGAGATACATATGTTTTGACTTTTGAGATAGCTTCTGGCGACGCTGGGAGACTTCACACTTCCTGGGGCTTTATAAGCCGGCCCTGTTTGTGCAGCTTTGGGCGTGAGCCGAACCGAGACTTTTTAATTTTGCAGCGGTGATGCTGGTGCCCGGTGTCAGGCTAAGAAATGAGGTTTCGAGATCTCATACGTTGGTCTCGGTTTTAGTTTTGTGTCGCATGATGGTTGAGGAAGAGGCGGTAATGGGACTTGTGGGTTAAAACTGATGTTGATGTTGGTGCGGGTTGTGACATCTCGGCGGCCTGGCTGGGATGGTTGGCTGATAGCGACTAATATAATTAAGCTTGCGGGGGCGCGGTATGAAAGGGTAGATCAGGGGGCACCACACAACGGTGACCGTTCAAGGGTAGGTATAGTAGCATACGTTATCTTTCACTGCGCCTCTACTAGTCCATAATACCCCCCTAAATGAATGAATTGCACAAGAGGTTATAATTAAATAGATCACCTTTAGTCTCGTGCCCATCCCCTATTTTGGTATGGTTAGTGATGTAGTATTTTATGTATTAGTCCACAGAGCACACCACTTCTAGAAATACCGATTGGGTCTGGGAACGAGACTAGATCACCTTCCTTGGATTTTTATATGAGAATCTTTCGTCACCTATCCCCGATATAGTTATATATATGCGTTATTGCATGCGCGGAGCTTATGCTGGTCGATTATTGATCTTCACAAAAAAAAAATCAATCATTTAAAAACCACATAGCCTCATACGTCCAATCAACATAGTTTAGGTGGCAAATAGTACTTCGCGCTGGGAGACGAGACCGTCACTTTTGATTTCTATATATAATGTTATATAAATCTATGTACTTGGGGTGAAATTAAGTATTGTCCCAACCGCGCTGGCAACCATGCTATCGCGAAAGACAATACCTAACTTCACCGCATGTACATATATGCATATATCTGCCCGCACGCCAGCCCACGCGTCCACCTCCCTATCCGCTGATGTCGTTTGGGCGTGGTTTAGGCGCGCGTCAATAGAAGAAATCAGAGACGAAGAGAATGATAAAGAAAGACGAGGGTGGGTGAGGAAGAGCGAGCAATGTAGAAGTAGTGAGGCGGAGATTAGCACCTTTCACTTTTATATATCCCCTGACAACTTCTCTACTACACTCCCTATACACTCTTCCTAATTAGAAAAGCCCTTGTGCGTCAACATACGTTTTCTGTTTACCCACGGAGGCGACGACCACAGGTTTGTCCCGGTAGTGCCAAAGACAAAGATGGAGTAGCATTAACTTGGTTTATTCTGGCATAACTTTCCCCGCTGTACCCTATAACGCTCTGCTTCAATTGATCAAAGGGTGACATCGCCGCCGGTTTAGAAACTAGCAACCCTTCTCGGTAGCCCCACGCATTTTTCTGAATGTTAAAGTCTAAAAACTGCTTAGTTTTCTTTAACCCAATAGTATCGATAAACCTATTTCCGTGTGTTAGGGGGTGACAGGTGTCAAGTTCTAGAATCGACTACTGTTCTAGGTGTGAGGCAGGGAGTGGCCTTCTGCAATCTTTTCACGAATCACAAAATTGCTCCTTAGATACTCATATGACCTAATCCGAAGTAGCTACTGGCAAGCATTTTCTCGGACCAACCCCTTAAAATTCAGACGTACCCCATTGCCTCTGCGGTGCGCCAAAGCGACATTTTCTCAGAGGTGGTTTCGAATTCAGGTGCTGGTTATCACCAGCTGCAAGGGAATATCGATGCTGTCAAGGATATAGTTGTCCTAGCGTTAGCAGCCGAGCACATCGCACTCTCAAAACTTACAACGACGTGAAAATGGCCCGCTAATACAAATGCATAGGGTATACCACATCCACTGGTTTCAGTCTTACACATTGCAAGAATACAGCACCCTCATTATCACCCATACAGATCCACCTACACTGCTAATAGCCAGTGGCTCTCAGAGTTATAGAAAGGTTTTAACTAATTACTATCAACACGCAAGTATGTTTTTTAACTTTTACACGTCCATGTTCAAATGTAACACAGTATCCCTTAGTCTGTCAATGCTGACCCCCCTATAATAGAGGAATTAAATTTGTATGGAAGATCTATTATTTGATAAGGGAGATAACGGGATCTGTTAGTAAAGCCACACAAAACTTGCTTCTTCTTGGGGGGTCAGCATTTTACTGACAGACTAAGGGATATACATGTATGAAGTATCAATTAATTAAATAATCAAATGTAACCATGGTATGCTTAACTAGGCGGTACTTTTCGCCCGGGGGATTGTCACTTTTATGTACATTATAGCTAAATAGTTCCCTTGGATTAATGAATGAAACCAAAAAGGTTAATTCTGTGGCGGTAGATCGAGTGAGATTTGATGATCGAGTGATTAGTTGTGAGTATCCCTGCCCTAATCCTAAAATGGGAGAACTGATGTAATATTGCAGAGACTTTCGGCAGAGGCATTATCGCCGGCCTATCAGAAAGTCGAGTGGTATGTTTGTTCATGAGGGAATTCCAGTGAACCTATATAATTATTGCCCCTTGGGTGCCCAGCCTGGTCGTCAATACCTCAACAAGATCACGCCTGAGAGTTTATTTATCTATTATTTATATTACTTATACTTCATACATGCGTGCAACCCGGAGGTTATGGCAAAAGCTCACCCCACGCCTGAGAGTTTGAAAAAAGGAAAGGAAAAACCCCTATTCAAAGTCTCTTCCGCAAATATAGCCCTAATCTATCGCCTTTATAATAACTATAAGTAACGCTTCCAGAGGGTGCGGGGCCAAAGAGGGGCTAAAAGGGCTCTCCTTTCTAGAAAATCTTATCTAGCATAAAATAATCATATACATACCTTTAGTTGAATATAATATTACATATGCTACCTCGTCTCATAATCTCCATGTCGAGGTACTAAAGGGCCGCGAAAATGTTAGAGATATCCCCATACTTTCCACCCCAATTAACACCTACACTACTAGTGACCGAGCCAGGCCAGTGCTTACTATATTCAGAAAGGGCCTTGGATCATAGAGAAGGCAATTATATACTCTAAACTCTACTCTTTTTGCTATCTTGCACCAACGCCCGTAGGCAGGAACTTGTGGGATTCTAAAGTCAAATAGGTTCAAGTGTAAATATGTTATACTTCAGGATATATATATATAATAGCCTATATTAGACTTCTTAGCCTCCGATAATTTCAAAGCAAGAGAATTTAAATATTTGTACCCCCTCGATCGGGTATCCCATCACCCGTAGCAGAGGGCTTTGAACCCCTCACCAGTAGCCGATGGTACCTGGTTCTCAACCGTATATTCTCATATCGACCTCAGGACTCATCAACATGATTTTTTTAACGCGTGGATCGAGCCCAGGCTTGTATCGTTTCATGAGCGGTGGGTTACAGGAGAGGGCTATAGTCAAAGGGTCAAAACCAAGCTACGAGCCATGGGATATAAAGCCGTTAAGCACTGTCCTCTCACGTGCATCGGAACTAGTCCCAAAGTCCCGACATCGTTCTGTGAGTAAGTCTTGGCCCCCATTCGCAACTCCTATTTGATCCCCGCATCAAGGTTTGACGGCGAATTCGACTGAGACAGCAGGAAAAGAATAATCCCCAGGTACGGTGAGCTGAGCTCCCTACCACCACCACACCATTCTCTCCCCAACACTGTCCAAATCCTCTGCTCAAATCAGGGCGATGTCTGTCAATCACCGCCCGGTCGGGTCCCATACAACTAGCTATAATGCATCTCTGCTCAGAGAGTTTGGCGCAGTACGGGAACAGTTTGCCGCTCTTCTTCTCAAGTTTACATTGATATATAAATTCTTTAATCTCCTATCTCCCTGTCAGCACAGATCTCTTTCCAAAGCTGAGCCATATGATGTATCCACTATAGTAATTCCGCTGTATATCTCATTATACATAACCCGCCTGGGTACATTCATTATCTATGTTCTCATCCCCAGAACCTAATGAGACGCCAGTTGCAAAGGTGGCTACGAATTTGATATTTTTCGGGTCCAATGTGAGCGGGGTAGAGGGGGCAGGGTACGGTATTGTCGTTTAGGCTGACGGTGGGTGATAGATACCCGCAATTACTATTCAGCCAACGCCGCGGCTTAGGCTGGTAGTACTAGTCCGATTCTTCAAAAATGACCAAACCTACGCAGTGTCAGCCAAAATTACAGAGATAATACACAGAGTCAGCGACCTTTTCTTACACAATGTCTCGCGGGTCAAGGACAATCTCAGGGGAGAGAACCCACAAACATCCCCTACGTGCCTATAGGTACTGCAATAAGATGAAATGCAGATTATCCCCTACAGTTGATGGTGAGAAGAGGGACGACCTGCTCTCATCATATCTAACAGCTCGTCTTTACCACCCCAGATAGTGACAACATTACTTTCTGGCTATGTAGTGTGTTTGGTACTTAATTGATCAGGGTTAGGGGTAGCTCCTGGCAGTAATGAGATTTATGACACCAATTAAAGCCCGCCGAAAGGAAAGCGAGTTTGAAGTCTTTCACCAATATCAAATCAGGGCATGGGTAGCCAAAGCCAGCAGGTCGAAGAGATTTTAGTCCTATCCAGACATTAATTTAACTACCGGCTCAACACCAGAGAATTCATTTTTCTAGGGTTATACAGACAACCGGCTGAACCAATATATATACTATGATCAGCTCAAAATATTAGGACAAGCTAGAGATGAGCATTTACCTACCGTATACAGCGAAAGTCTTTTATAAGGGTACACTCAGGCCGAAAACCTATACCTTATAGGAGCTTACCTTTAGAGAGCGAAAGGGAAGCTTGTTATTTATCAGTACATCAGTGTGACCAAATAGGGGGAATATTAGGCTCGTCCAAAGTGAACCGCAAGCTGCCAGTAAGTTACAATAATAGTAGGGTATGATGGTTGATGCTAGGAATGGGCCACATATACCAAGCTATAACGGAGTGATATAAACTACAAAAACTAGCTGAAAACCCCTTCAAAATACCCTGGCCCTATATTTTATACAAAGGTACTCAGCAAAGTATTTTATATAGGCCGTCTACGGGTATTCTTACAGCAGATTTACCTTCCTACCCACCAGAAAAAAACGGGGCCGGAAGGTAGTACACTAATACTAGGAGTGGCCAGCTCGCGACCGCGAGTTGATCCAATAATATATTATTCCCACTCTTTCAATTGAGGGAACAGCGGTAGAGTATAGGGAACAGCGACAGTATCGGTAGCAGCAGTATAGTATAGGGAAGAGCGATAGTATAGGGAACAACGACAGTATAGGGAACAACGACAGTATAGGGAACAGCGGTAGAGTATAGGAAACAGCGACAGGTTACGGGAACTGTGACAGGCTAGATCTATAAAAGGAACAGGTTGAGGGAACAGCGGAGTGCTTCAACCCGTCCCAGTTTTGGAGGCGCGGGGGACCAGGGATTCACCTCCCCAGCAGTTTTACTCCAATAGTTCTTCTGTCAGTTCTTTGGGTTTACTTTTCACCTACTCCAGCTACTCAGATTTGATATATGGTGCTAATCAACTACACTGTCATTAATCCCTAGCAATTTGCTCAACCGACCAACCAAACCACCTCCAAATATGGAGCGGTAAATGTGTCAAAAGCAATCTTACCAACGGTGGTAAATTATTTACCACCGGTGGTATAAGCATTGAATTTCAGTCCTTGTCCCGGTATAAAATGCTGACTTTAAGTCTTTATTCTGCATTATCATTAATACTAACAGTTTCACATTGGTGGTAAAATAGCTGCCACCGGTGGTAAAATGACCTACCACTGGTGGTGAAATTCCCCACTGGTGGACAATGTTCATATATACTGGCATTATATAGCCCCTTTTGGCCAAAAGGTCTGTGCTTTTATCCATTTTAAGGTATAAATTCTGGTATTATTTTCACCACTGGTGGTAAAATCACTTTTGACACGTTTACCGCACCATACTCCAAATGTGTTTTTTTGAGACATACTATACATTTATATTTAGACAGAATAAATAATTTAACTATGCGATCCACTGTCCCGGCGTCTTGGCATTGGTCCCGACAATTCGGTAGGGAGAAGAGGGTTACTACGGGGAGGAAGTGTTAAGCGAGGACGGAAGGAGGTGGGGAGATGGTGACGTCATTAGATTCTAGGAAGTTCTATGGGGGACGGAAGGAGGTGGGGAGATGGTGACGTCATTAGATTCTAGGACGTTCTATGGCGTAATGGATTTGTAATATGATTAAAGAAGATGGTGGGGAGGAATATAAAATGGGGTGATGTTGGGTTTCTAGGGGGTTCTGTGGATGGGGATGTGAGTCATAGCGGACTAGTGGAGGATTATGTTAAATAGAGCGGGCAGGTCTTTTCTTTAGTTCTTTTCTCTCTTTTCTCTCTGTCTTGTCTTCCTGTTATCTCATTACATAGGAATATACTTCTATCCTTCGAAGCCATAGTTTCTGAGATCCCAGAACTCCGTTTCGGGATCTGTCATAGCTATCATCATCGTTTTCGTTGAGGTCCATCCGATCCTCACTCTCCCTGCCCTTGTTCTTGTCCCTGCCCGGAGCTTTGCCTCTGCCTTTGCCTTGGCCGGTGCCTGTACTTGTGCCCGCCGAGACAGCTCTCTGTCCTCGTTGGTGTCCTCGTTGTCGGCTGTGTTCCTCGAGTTCTTCTGCGTCATCATTGTCGTCTTCCTCTCGCCCGGTCTACTCCGTCACATCCACTACAAGCCATCTCCACTCTCGCGTCCGCGGATGGTTGGTCATGGGCTATCACTCGCGTATACCGCCGATCGCACAGAAATTAGTGATGGGCATGAGACTTTCAGAAAGACAAGACGGGACCTGAGGGTTGATAGGGAAAGACAAGACAATACTAGGTCTGTTTATGGATACCTAAATATGCTCTCCAGCCACGTTCCCAACTTATTTCCCCAACCCCCAACCCGCATTGACTATCACGATTATATAGGTTCCCCAGAAACTAGGCCACATGACCAAAACTCTCGAGACTATGATGAAACTAGACTATTGTCCCGGGGTTCCAAAACTTAACCCAAATAATGGAAGACAAGAGGTGATTTCCCCAAGTCCTACCCCGTCTCGTCTCGTGCCCATCACTAACAGAGATGCAAACATCAAATTACTAAATCAACAAAATTTTGATATCAAATCCCGTCAACTCCAGGTACCTGAGCCCGAGTTCCTATCGAGATTTTCCATTCATATAATCGTCAATGCCTCTACGAACCCTGGTGATGGATATTTGTCCATTTTTCCCCAACCACCGGAGGCTGTAAGAGCTCCAACGAAATGGAAGTTTAAAAATCCAGGGTATTAAGATTGATTTATTTTAGCCTCTAGATTTTTATGACTTTGACAGGACGGAAGAGGTCAATGTTTAAACCAAGATATTCATATGTTGTTTTACATCTATCATTACTTCAATACATCACCGCTGAAAAAAAGGAAAAACCAGGCCTTTGCGAGTACGTACATGTATTATAAATTCTATTACGGGAACACTCACCCCACAGCTATAGGCTCAAGGTAACAGTATACGTAGTTTCAAAAGAAGCCCAACTGGACGGAAGTAAGTTCATATCTAGAGACCAATAAAACCTGTAACCAATGATATACAATCTCTCTCTATCAATATTCACTAGCGATCCGTCAAGTCCTGAGAACTTTTGTGAGGCAGTTGCTGCCAAGATTTCTCAGGGCTTAATTATATGTACCCAGGGTGCCGGAAAGTGATACACATTTTAACTTAACAACGCCTAAATACACCCAAATACACCAACTGAAAATACTATTTAGGTGGAGTTTCGAGTATATATTCCTTCTATTATTACCTGGAATGTATCTAGAGATGTATGGACACTAAATGTTTGCTCTATAGGGAAGAAGTCACTTCAAGGTAGTAAAAATGAGTGGTAAAGGTCACAGAAAAGAATTGGTAACAGACTTGTTTCTTTAGTTCCTGGTCACAATATATATCTCAATGCTAGCTCATATTAACCTGGAAATAATCGCATGTGGTATGTATCAAATGTGCATCACTTTCCGACACCCTCATGAGTACATATATACATGTATGCATGTACCTACATGTATAGTCGCGCTTAACAAGTTTTGGCCGTTGGGGGTACTTAGCGACAGCGCGACACACCACAAATATCAATGGAAAGATCAAATGGTAATATATTTAATAGATAGGATATAACAGTGTTTAATAGGGTATAAGTAAATCAAATATGTGACCAGAGTTTAAAATATCTATGGTTTGCAGTCAGGAATTCTCCATTTCCTTTTAGTTATAAATCTATCAACTCATTCACTTTCGATACGAAATTTATGCTCCGACTTTATTAGGACTATAATTTAAAACATATGTTTAATATAAGATGCTCTCTGGCTACAACTTAATAGTATTTTGATAGTATGTTGTATAATTTTCATATATGAATTATAGCATAAATATCAATTGATTTCATACCAAAGATACTTTGTTTTTAATAGTTAAAGTGTTTCTGAGAATAGATTGAGAATATATAGAAGTATATTAATATCTTTGGTTACGTTACAGGTTAGCAAGTTTTAATATATATTCTCAATTGAATATATTGATAATTGGTTATGCGGTGTTGTTTTTAGTATTTTGATATAGATGTCACAAAACGTTAATGGCTAATCACTATTTTTCAATACTATACTGCACACGTAGAAACAACTTTGAGAACTCTTAAAATATTAAAAGGTTATAGATAGGAACTATCTTATAACGAAGATAAGCTCTTTATTATAGCTCTAAATAGTAAGAGCCAATTTTTCTATACAAAGGCAAACAAGTTGATAAATTCCTTACCAAAAATAAATGCATTATTTCTGGGATTAGTTGGAGGGCACAGCAAAATCTAGTCATATATTTAATTTCCTGATATTTTATTAAATACTGCTATGTATTCTCTATCAAAGATATTGTCAGTTGACTTTTTTGTGGATATCCGGGTATGGTCTGTGGTCGTCAAGTGGGTGAAACGGCCAAAACTTGTTGAGCGCGACTGTACTTTCAAGTTCCGAGTGACATCTGTTGACTACATGTACATACATATATATATGTATTTCTAATACGTGTAGAGATTTTTCCAACGCCCCACCAAGAGATCGAACACATTTGTGAGGCGGTACTACGCTCTAGGCTGAGGTATCTCTTCGCAACTCTCACATTTTAATTCAAGTAACATACTAGCCTAAGCCAGATTAGGTGATCGAAAGATGCACTGGGAAATAACTACCTATCACCCGGAGGATTAAGATAGGTGGAGAATCTCTCTCATGCATAAGTATCATGTGATCTTGATTTCGGGTGAGGGTAATAGTCCGCCGCGTTTATCAGCCCTTGGAATACTTAGATATGCTATAGAATACGCACATTGCTGCTCTACTTTAGTTAATCACTTCCTGGATAGGGCACGCTAATGCATGAGAGAGATTCTCCAAGTGTCTTAATCCTCCAGGTGATAACCCCCTCTACGACCACAAAAAAACAGCTCCCCAGCTGGGCTAGCGTCTTTCTAACTAGGGCTAGACTACTGTTCGAATTGGAGGGTCACGCAAGGCCCTAATGGGATACATCTACTCGCGACAGGTAACAAGTACCCGAAAATGCAGCTGCACTGAATTGGTGTATTTCCCTCTTTTAACCCAATAAGAATTGCATCTCAAGACTTGCATATTCGGGTACCTCTTACCTGCTGCGAGTAGTTCGCCCTCGGGAGTGGAGCTGGTGTACTAGTAGTGCGGAAGACGTGAGACTTACTCGGGGTAATTGCGGTCTAAAGCTACGAGATCTTTAGGTTTCTTTCCTAATATTTTCTTTTCATACTAGTCACGCTCATTACTTCATTTTCCTTCTTTCACTTCTATTATTCCTGGCTTGTATTTTAAAGAGGAACCAGTCCGGTTCCTGGAAATAAGAAACAAGTAACACCTCAAACAGCAAAATAAGATATACATTCCATAAAATTTAACAAATTCGCTCCCTAGACACACAAACCGCACAGCCCCACCAGTGGCCTCGAACACTAAAGAACCCCGACTTCGCGGATTTGAATTCTAAAGTCGCTGGTCACAACCCCCTCCCATAGTTTGTTTCTTCTTTTTATCGGATTCTTTCTTTTTTAGCGTTACAACTCCCATCGCATCGAACTTTCGAGATACCACCATGCCATATCAGCGCCAAGAGGTGTTCGTTCGAAAGCCTATATAGGGATTAAGATCTCCATACGCTTGACCATGTGATGCAGTGTTCCGGTCGATAAGGAAGGCGTTTCCCAACCTACCCTTTCTGCCAAAGCCCACTGAAGACCCAAGGATCCTGATATGAAACTGCACTTCGTGTGCTCGGTTGGAGTTCTGACTGCGGTAATATCCCTGTACATGTTACTCTTGAATCATAGAGGTTGATGCATGCCATGAAAGACGGTTATATGTTAGTTAGAGCACTGTAGTTGGGTGGGTGTGGTTGATATGCGTCTGTCACATGCGTTCTGGCATCTCTGCTAGGGGGTAGTCCAGACAGTTGTACAACCCAAGAACCTGGGGTAGATAGTGGGGTCTAATTCGATCGTAGGTGGCTGTGTTTTCTGTGCGTTTAGCTTGGGGTTGCACCAGTGAAGGTAAAAATGAAAGATGTCTAGCTGGCACCGCTCGCCGCGGTCTGCCTGGGGAGCGAACTACGTACCCAGGAATGAATCAGTATCTGGCTTGAGTGGCTAAGTATTCGGTTCGCGGCATGGGGTATTTAACATGCATATATATGAAATACTGTAGCCTACTGATACTGATGAACATTGGCTGTTAAGATGATATAAACCAACTAAACTTAGAAAACCCTACTTACCCTTAACCCCTACTGGACTAGCCTCCTTTCTTTTCTCAATAGCCATATATCCTGCGTACCATCTCACAGGTACATACGTCTGGAGCAACTGCACCACAGATTAGCCAGCAAGCAACGCCCTGAGCATGAGGGCCACGAGCTAGGTATGCGCTAAACACCATACCCTTGGTGAAACAAAGCCGACACGGAGGCCAGGCGTAGGTCCTCCCACCACAGTCATGGAGCTTGTTTCCCTTGGTACCTCCAGCGACCTTTTTGAGCTCCTGGGGAGTGAAACGTCATTACGGAAACGAAATTGGAATTTGGCGGAAATGGTTAGGGTTAGGGTTGGGCTAGCAATATTTGGTGTGAATCGGGCCTTGGCGCCAAGGCCTAACGATAGAAATTATACGAGGTGGCTTTGAACTTGTGACAGGATATAAATAGGTCTAAGGTGGAGTGAATGCAAATAGAAGCGCTGGTGGATTATTGGTCATTGCATATCTGATGACATATGTATGTACGGTTCACAACCGCCCAAGGTTTACTTTTTTGCATATATGACGGAGTCGCGGGCGGCCAACCCTCGTTTCCTATACGAATGCACATTTACAGTTATCCAGAGAGATCATAATTTTTGATATCGCTCCGGGGAAACTTATATGTGAATTATCATATCACGTCATCATATCCAATATCATGATAAACAGTAAAGGGAATAAAAGGGCTGATCGCTAATTAGAAGAATGAAAAAGAAAAGCGAAACCAATGATCTAATCAAGATCTAAGCTCGAGCCTCATCCCCCTCACCTTCACTCACCCTCATATTCTTCTCGTCCGGCCTCACAAAGTCCGCCTCCGTGATCTCTGTATCGTGCACCCTCCACCAAATCACTGGAATTGCAAATAACATTCCTATAACACACAGACCCCACGATGTTCCGAACCTAATTTATATTAGAAATGACATCCAAGCGATTCGATACCAGTTACGGATAAGTTAGCACTTACAGAACGTAGTAGCTATGTTTGTTGGCGTCAAGACTCCATACAACCGCTGAACCAGCGGATTGGATACCTTTGTAAAACCCAGCAAAATAAGCTAGCTTACGGGGCTCGTTTGAGAGTGCGCCCATAAGCCAGTACGCGTATGTCTGCCAGACGGCATCAAGAAACCCGTAGAATAGGTACAGGAGCAGGTACCATGTGTAATCCGAATCTAGCAAAAAAATCAGTTGCCGCGCCTCCAAAGGGCGATTACGGGGTAAAAAAGGACATACCGAAGACATCCAGATTGGGATTCTGTTTGAGGTCTACTTTCTCTCGGGTAGATCCAATGAGTGGCTTAAGTCCTCCTCCCCATGTAGCATTGACCACAGCAAAGAGAATAACCCAACCAGCGATCGCCCTTGTTCTCCTCGACATTCTCTTGTTATCTAGAAAGAAACCAAACATCAACGCACCGATAATCTGGGCTAGCCAGTACCACAAGTTTGTGAATGTCCTCCCACGGAGGTTGAACATGTACACATTGTAGCTGTTCTGCTGGTACGTATAGAACCAGTTGCTCGCCCAGAAAAAGGGGAAGAGGAGGAGAATATAGGAATCGCTCTTGAGAGTACCCCAGAGTCCCTTGATCTCTGAGAGGGCTGAAGGGTGATGGATTCGTTGAACTCGGGTACCGTCTTTTCGGATAATCCTTTCAGGAGGGACAAGGAGGAACGCCAAGATGGCACCAGCTACCATAAGAACAAGAAATCCTATATAGGTACCGTCGGATACGTGAAGCGCATCTGGGTCGTTCCAATTCGCCGCTAATGGAATAAGACTAATGTTTAGCCATGAAAAATAAAAGAAGGATATTAACTTTAGCTTACCAATTGGAATGATGGAGCCAATAACGGCACCGGTGTTGAAAATCCCCCAAAACATACCGATGTATCTCCCCTTCTCACTTTCGATCGGGTATGACTAAATGAAGCCTAGTGATTAGCACCAGCGCAGATTCACTTGGTTTTAGGGTTAGCGTACCATCATGACTGTTCCCTGAGCACACCATAGAAGTGCAGCACAAACACCCAACAGCGCACCAGCAAAAATGACAAATGGACGGTTCTCGGTGTGGTTATAGCAAAGGAATGAAGCTGTGTAGACCGCATATCCTATTCCTCCGAACGCAAGCGTTGGTTTCGCACCCACTAACACCAGGTGGTCAGTATAGAGACATTGATGGAGGGGACAGATGCGAATGGCTTACAGTAGTTGAGGAACGTCCCAGCGACAAAGCCAAATACGGCAAAAGTCGTGTAGAGCGCTGTATTGCCATCTGACTGAACACTCGTATCCAGTTGGCCTGCTCCGCCGATTCTTCAGTGTTTGTTAGAATGACTCTCCTAGCATAGAGGAAATAGGAATCATCACTCACCCCCCGAGGGCATTAAACATTCCTGTTTTATCCGTTAGATTATCGGCATAGTCCAGTGAAAGATGATAAACCTACCGGGACACAAGAAACATACGAAGCCGACAAGAATCACTATACCAGCCACATAATTAGTTTCCCTTCTACTCCTATTTATACACACATTCCAGATACCCATCCTCATACCTTGCGATAGAGGCGACCGCCATGGCGCCAATGTTACACCCATAATCTTCCTCTGTTTGATAGGGGACAACCTCTCGCCTTCAGGCTCCACTTTGTCAGCCATAGTTGTGGTACGTGGTTGTTGTTATACACTGTACTGTTGAAATCGCGACTCGAGTGCTGTGAAGTTGGAACAATAGTTGGAGTGAAGAGCTCAACCGGACTTAAAAAGAAGGGCGGTGGGCATGTGATCTTATTTAGGTGGACCCCCCCCCCCTCCCTCGCATACTGAAGTAGAAGGTGGGCTCGCGAGTCGCGACTGCAGGAACTGATCGGCAGAAGTTTGGTTGGTTGGGAGTGATGGACGTGTGCACACATGGGGGGATACCGAGGCGCATATGCGGGGTGGAGTTTTTAGTATTTTGAATCCTGGTAAATGATTGTTTTAAGTGATTTATTAAAAAAAAAAAAAGAAGGGAGTTCGATCTCTCTCTTACTGGTTATCATCGTTCGATTGTGACAAGAGTTGCACATTTCGTGATATCGCCCACGATAGTGATAGTAGTAATAGGCATGGTCCCACTACCTATTAGAAGGGGAAAAAAAAAAAAAAAACGTTCCCTATTACCTGCAAGGCAAGGCCACGCATCCCCAGCAGAATTAAGTCGTGCTGAGTTCAACCCTCACTTCCCTCCATGATCGATATTACATGTGCCCTCGTACCTGAGGTGGATGATATCTTCTGCAAGCCAAGCTCATTAATTATATAAGCCAAGCCCCTATTCAATCCTAGCCCAACGGTGCGCCACCATCTGAAGCTATCGCACCTTCTAAGTTTAGCACTTTGACCGCCCCGAGATTCAAAAGATAAGCTTTCCAGGATGTTTCTATGCCGACCTTCCGGATAAAAGGTTACACAACCCGCGGCCAGGTTGATGCGGCAGTTATTTATGACGGACAGCTTCGTATTATCTGCTTGTGTGAAGACTCTAATCTTAGAACTGTTGTGAAGTACATACACAGTTGTAGTTTACAGCGTGAGCAATCGCAGTACACAAGTGCACCCTTACCCACGCAACACATAGCTACATGTATGTACATACATGTAGCTTAAGATCAACTCTAATCGACTTTATTGCAGTGCCCTCAACGTCTTTGATATTGATCCTTCCTTCCAATCAAGGGTAGTTACTCCCCGATTCAACAGAGTTAAACCCAGTTAGACTACGTATTATGGGCTGGGATGCCAATGATGATCACGGATAGATATACGCGTGCACTACTCTCTTTGCCTGAGTAAGCGAAATCCAAGGAAGCTCCTATTGGCACAGAACATGTATCCTCGTACCACTAATGGTCCTATATATACTCCCCTTTTCTTTCTTTGCATATTGATGATAAATTACCAAAAGAAACACTCGTTCCCACGTTAATGGCGGGCATATGCATATGGGTTGGGTGCGTAGGGGCGGTGTCTTAGTCACCCATTAAAACCACAGTATATATAGAGTCCACAGCATGATCTATACCAACCCTATCACCAAAGGTCTAAGCCCCCGTCAATGGTAGTTACAGACCAGAGTAGGCAATAGGGCCTTTGCGCAAAAGACCCTAGAGTCTTTTTCTACTTGTGTGATTGATTGATGGGAGGATAGGCATGCAGGGAGAGCAAAGCCTTTAGCCAAGTCGCAGCGCAGTGGTTCTGAAGTAGGGAACGATATGTGTCTTTATGACCTCCAAAAGCTTTCCCTCAACGGGGCAACCTTCCGATTTTCGACCCAACTGTGAGAATATATCATGTATATCAACCCCAATTATAAAGTCAAAAACTTGCATTAATTGCTATTCTAGAAGATACCTGTTAAGGCTTTTGTATGTGATTTGCATGGCTTCAAACATCATATGCAGGTCTCCTGTCCCTCGGTAGAGCGAACTCTCTGACGACCGAGACTCGTATGAATTCAGTTGGAAATACAGATTATACCTCCACGCGCGGTGGCTGTTAACCTTGCAATATGGTGAGGGACCTCAGGACTCAGTCTTCAGGGAAACTCCCGACAAAAAAACAGAGTAACCAACAACTTCAAGTACTTGCTTATGCGTACTTGTAGGTATATACATACTCCAAACTACGTCATGTATTTCGGGGGTACACCCTTCGAGCAATCTTGGCGGTGCGGCGTCTTCTCACTTACCCCCACCCCCAAAGTACATATGTGTCCGTCTCCGGCCCACCGTCCTCACAACCTCCCCGAAAGATCAGGTGTCCCTAGCCAGTAAGATCCACTACAAGTGTATCTGAAGGATATCGGCCGCCACATGCACCCCCGCGCTGATAAATCTCACTCGAGTTACATTGAGAAGATCTATACAAACCAGCCTCTGCCGGTGTCAACCACGTTTATCATATAGTAAACAAGCCAATGGAATTAAGGAATGCGACGTTCCGGATCGTTTTGTTCCCGCACTCCAACGGCTAGATACGAACTGAACGCTTGCCATCTACAACTGTCAAACTATTAGTATTTTTCCAATTACCAAACTACCCAGTATACGTAATCCTAACATAGCGGATGGGACGACTCAGACCCCGCCTCCCAGCGCAGCGGTATTACAGCCTCATATTCATCAACCCAATCTTTGATCCTCATGACCTTTCTGCCCTGTGAGGCATTGTCCTACACTTTCTATTATTACTGGGTAAGGTATGTTTCTGCCAAGACTCGGGACACGAGTGAGAGTTTATGATTTACTGCCTACCGTAACTTTGTGGGAAAAATGCAGCGAAAACGGGAGATTAAAGTACGGAGCAGGGAAATTAACGGATGTAGATGTAATTATAGGATGTAGGTGTAGTTAAAAGATATGTGTACGGTAGTAGGTTGGACCTGTGTAAATTATGACTATGTACTTCATCCTTTTCTCCCGGGCTAGAAGTATAGAAAATACTACTATCTCAGCTGCTGAAGTCAGTGCCTACATGTATAACTTTATAAAGTGGTGTGCTAGCGCAGAATTGCATGACCTACCTGGATGTGAGAATTTCTAAAAGAGTACGCTCGGGACCGGTGTTTGGCGAGATTACCTTTAGGTACAGCCCTGTTCGCAAAGTCCTGGCACCCTACTATATTGTGTCTGTTTATGAATTCTAACCCACCAACAACCATTTCTCCTACGCATACTCAGAAATTGTTAGGTATGGCCACAACGAAGATATTGTAGCTCTTTGTTATTGTCACAGTATTGGGAGAATTAGAAAATAGGAGAAACACCCTCGTGCTTTTGACCCGAGGATGCCAGGACTTTTCGAACGGGGCTGTACATACCAACTACACAAATAAAACAAAGCGGGCCAAACAGTGGTACTCTTATGCCCTGGACTTATGAGATATTGGAAATCCCCCTCATGCGTTAACGCCTGAAATCTAGCAGTTAGAGTCCTTGGAATACTACCAATGAGCCAGGTTTATGCATGAGAGAGATTTTTCAATGTCTCATACGGCCAGGACATAGAGATATTGCCCTTATATATAACAACCTCTGATTGTACATGTATTCATATCTTGCAACCCCTAATTATATAACTACAAACCGCCCAACAAACCCGGGTCGACATATTGACTACCACAGCTTGAAGCCGCCCTTGACCAATTTTTGGAAAACTTTCCCCTCATCATAAACCTCACTAATCTTTCTCAACTTCTCCACCGTCTCCTTACCATAGCTCTCTACAACATCCTGGTCCAACGCTGCGTCGTTCAAATACATGAACGTTTCCTCAACACCCAGCTCCCTCGACTTTCCCGCAAGCTTCTCCATGAACTCCTTCCCGGTCCCAATAACAAGCTCATCATCAGCCTCGTTACTCCACATAGTGCTCAAGCAGAACCAGATATGTGGCACCCTCGGCACACCCATTGATCTTCCCCCGGTTACATTCGCTACATCCACCATCGCAGTTGAGATTGGTTGGTACGCGAGCGTCCCCAGGAATCCCGGTACATCATCCAACGCAGCGTAAGTGCTGGTATATAGATCAATGGCGTATTGATACATCTCCTTGCTGACACCAACGGATAGATCCCTAAACTGCTGCCGGCCTGTAGGGATCCCGGCATCGAGAGAATAGATCTCCGAAGCGAAGTTGCTGAGCGGTCGAGTGGTCGCGGTGTTCTGGAACGGCCCGATATCAAAGAATGCCTGCAACGAGCGGGGAACGGTCTCTGTTGGGTCCTGGTGAAACACTTGCAGTGTAAGTAACTCCGCTGACTGCGAAGGCATCCTGACAAACGAGGAAATTATGGCGGCTTTTGGATCTTCGAGCTGGCCCTTTTCTTGGAAGGCTTTGATCGCGGAGATGATTTCGGGGTACTGGAATGGAAGGAAGTAGAGCGTGCCGCCATAGATCAGCCCGGAAGGTTTGGGAATTGTGGCCAGGTCGACGCGCGTAACGAGTCCGAAATTATTGCTGCCACCTTTCAGGGCCCACCAGAGCGTTGGGTGTGATGTTGCATTGGCGTTAACGACCTCGCCGGAGGCAAGGACGACTTCAAAATTCTTGACATTGTCGGCGGCAAATCCTTCGGTCCCTGAGAGAAACGATAGACCGCCTGGGAAACTAATTAGCATCCCCCCGGTTGAGTTGAGACGTTAATCGGATAGATAAATACCTCCGGTAATAAGCCCGCCCACTCCAACAGGAGCGACTCTACCCCCGACGACCAATACATTCTCACTCTCGCACTTCTCGTAAACATTAAACCATCTGTTTCCTGGTCCGACTCTTGCAATCCCGTTCTCATGGTCTATGGACACCTCATTCAAATTCTCCAAGGAGAACAATATACCCCCTTCTATCGATGCTGCGCCAGGGTCGGGGGTGTGTCCGCCACTCCTAATAGCAAATGGAGTGTTCAAGAAGGCCGCAATCTTGACACCTATAGCCGTAGTAGTAGTGCTGTTTGGCGAAAAAATGCAGGATGGGGTAAGATGAGCTCGAAGTGACCTGGAGGGTATATTAGCTTTCATTCGGGAGAGATGTGAGAGTAATATGAGTGAGGGTACCAGTTAACGCCGACTTTTGAGGTAAATACCGCCTCATCGCCGGGAAGGAGAGTGTTGTCAGGGAAAAGAAGGTTCAAAAGCGAACAAGATATATCCACATTTTCACCAGCCGCATCGTATGAATCAGCCAACCCAGAGATCTCGGTGGGCGAGAGACCAAGGCCCTCAGCAAAAGATTCTAGAGTATCGGTATGGCTCTTGTCGGCACTGACAAAGCTACTACCAAGGGAGAAAAGGCCAATTAGAAGGGCGGAATAGGTTGATGTCTTCATGATGAATTCTAGAATGGATGATTGAACTGTGATTGTAGAATTAATACTATGTGCGGAGCTTGGTCTCACTATATATACTCCGTTCCAATAGTGACTTTAACCTAGCTAGCTAGGTAGGTAGCTGGTACAAAGGGTATTTGATTGTCTAGAATTGTAGCTGTGTATAATTATATTAACCCCCCCCCCCCCCAGCTACATGTAGTTAGGTGGAGTGGGTATGTAGAGTAGAGAAGTATGTAGAGTACCTACATGTAGTTTGATCTGACATGCATATGCACGGGTTCATGGCTTAGTATGCTACCGGGCTGCTAACCTGGTATGTTACTAGAATTTTACTGGGTGAAATTTACCAACTATTTGGAACCGCCTCCGGTACAGGGTCTATAGGGCAGAAGTTGGTGTCAGCAGAGGTCACTAGTAACATTCCTTTGAGATAATTTTTAACCTTGGCATCATATATTACCTCACTTAAGTCATGATCATGCAATTGAGGAATTCATGAAAAGATAGACAATTAGACACGTATACCCCCATCCACCTGTTCGCAAATGAGGAGAAGAATACCAGTTAGTATTAGGGATAGCTTTACTCTCTTTTTAAGCGGCGTTCCTGAAGCCGAAATTAAGTATTTGTTTTTTCTTTTCGTTCTCGTTCTCGCGATCGTATGTCAGGGTTCGGTATGTACAAGGACCAGGATATCAAATGTGGTATCGCGTTTTCATAGATGGATGACAAAGTGGTGAATACATGTACTAACCCCAGACTAAGGGTGAATATAGCAAGATCTACCGGATCCTTATTGGCCCCCTTTCTAATGTGAAAATCGTACGTTGATTTTCGGTACCGGGACAGATAGCTACCGTTACATACGATACCGTTATAGGCGATTACTACTCCATGGCCAACATATGCACATACTACCAATATCTATGTACATACCATCTACATCTATCAATCTACATACTCTAATTCAACCACAATCTTGATCGTACGTCCCCTGCATGTTGAGGCTTTTTGAAATCATAGGGCCGAGAGATCTAAATAGGGGACGAATCACTAGACCGTACTCCTTCGGCAATTTCAAGTCATATACTCTGCATGAATGTGTACCTATTAAATTATACGAAACCGACAAAGATATATTATTAATCCCCGAAGGCCGAGTACTAGCTAATATGTACCTTATCAGTCCCCGAATCCTAGAATTGCCCCCCCCCCCGAACCTCTATCATATTCCAAAACTCACTCGGTCAACTACTCTCAATTAGGGGCTGTATTTTTTTTATCAATCCTGGAAGCTGAATTTTGAATGTCTTGTTTAAAGACTTTAATTTGTGCCTGGATATAATATATGTATCTTCTGGTTTTGCGCACAAGGAATAAAATGCTGGCCTGGAGCTCTGTAATGAAGATAGCAGATAGTAGTTGCTACTCGGCTCTAGTGTGTATAAACCCATGACTTTTGTTTCTCCTAGTTAAAATACTATTAATCCAAATATATCGTTGGGTGAGATATTGACACCTTGGCTCCCGTAATTCTCATAGGATATATAGGAGAAAACCTATAACCTCGAGCTTGAACTTACCTCTAGCTATTTAACTTCTTTAATAAAGAGTCTCCGCTAGAGATAATTCGAACTATCACCCAAGGCGGGCAGATAATCAACCCCTCACGAGCAGGTTGGTATATAGCTACAGGTGAGCAGGGGGGATACTCCGGTTCAGCTCGAAAAAAAAAACTAAATCAACCATTGGGATAAACTTCACCTAAAGGCGAGAACATGAAATCTGTCATTGACACCTATACCGTAGGCGGCCACAAAATCTGTTCTATTCTGCCTTGTCTTTGCCCCCAAAGAATAACGGTCTCCCAACTACCTCAATGACCCTTCTATACAAATTATATATATATTCTCGTAATGGAAGTGTCAGAAAAACCGTTAGTATCCCCGCATCCGTCCACCAGAGTGCTATCCCGCATCTCCTCCTTCCACCGGCCCCGTACCAGGCTCCAGCTACCACCCATTCCGCCCCGCTCCCCACCAGCAATCAACCGCCAGGACCGCCGGGAGGAAATTCTGGAGGCGCGGCGGCGATTCAAGGCGGCCGCCAAGAAGACGGGAAGCATGACTGAATTCACCCTCAGAGCTATGCGTCAAGCTGCTGCCCAGAGGAGGGCCGAAGAAGAACATGATGATACATCAACAGGTACGGATGCCGCAACTAACGGAATCGGCAATGGAGATAACGATTCTGCTACGAGAGATCTCGCAGATATCCTCCCACACCAAGTAGGGCCGCGTGATAAGTATAGTATACTACCTGCTAGTCCCCAACCAGCGTTCTCACTATCACCCACGTATAGGATGGCACAAACGGCGAAGACTCCAGTTCTGGTGTCACCGGTAATGTACCGTGGGATTGTGAAGAGGTCGGTGATGGTGCCGACGAAGATGTACGACGGGAGAAGGGCAGAGCGCAGGGAGAGGGTGTTGGATTGGGAGGCTGCTACACCGATGAAGAAAAGGTATGGGAAGGTGGATATTGCGAAGAAGGAGGAGGAGGAGTGCCCGTAGAATGGAGCTTGTGGTGGTTATATGTTTACAGTATTCTTCTATGGTAGGACATAAGTTGGGGAGGTTGTGCTTAACGGAGTTGCTTTTGCTTACTTACGCGCAGGTGTGGGTATATACTTTGTTTCTACAGTGTTATCTCCCACTCCTACCATCATGTGTAAAAACCAAGTTAATAAAAGTTAAATACGATACCTTTTATTAGCAAGTAATTCTTTCAACCTCCATTTACAAAAATCGTGCCTTATCCCAATTTCTAGATTCAGACGGAGTACATATACCCTTAGTCCAGGTCTGAGACTGAAATTTCCTGGGCAATGATCTGCTTCTTGCGTACTGTTGACACCGCAACTCCTCTACGGGGCTTCCTTGGTTCGGGGGCCTTTTTTGGCTTGGCCGTAGCTCCCCCTAATGCCTCAAAATCCAGGATCTCTTCAAAGCCTAAGCCTAAGTCGCCAACCAAATATTCGATACAAGTAGCAAGATCCTGTTCGTCGTATCTTGCACAACTAATCTGTTAGCTAGATATAAAAGCTTAAAAGCCCTATGATAATAAGCTTACCCTTTCTTCAGAGCTTTCCCGACAAACTTGTCGAGTAAGAACCCTAGTCTGGCTACAAATATATCTCTAATTTCCCCCCTCAGCGCTTCTTGACTCTTCCAGTCCCGAGCAAGGTCATGGTATCCCCGAAATACGTATACCCATTGTACCGCAACGCCCCGGGATCCAGAGACATTAAAGTCTTTGACCCGCATGTCCTTATCTTTGAGTCCTCTCGCGTTGAAAATAAATGCGTCCAAATTATGCATCGCTTTACCGCTTTCAATCTCTACTGCTCCGTCCAGGTATGGGAACACCTTCAAGATGTCAAGGCGGAATTTACTAGCAGCCTCGTCAAATCCTCTTACAACTTGATTGAAAGCCCATTTTGCCACAGCGGGTGATTTATCACCGCCTAACGGAACTATGATCTGTCTGAATCTGACACTATCTCTTCTCAATAGACCGTCGTCAATCAGGTTTTCAAGAGATGCAGTGCAGCGTTCGTAGGTGAAAATGTCGATCCGTCCGTTGAGAGTTGGTAGCGTATGTCTGATACTCTCCACGATGGTGAGAGCCTCTCCTCTACTCCTCTCTGGAAGAAGCCTCTTGATGGCTACATAAAGTTCATAGGATGGATGATTCTGGAGCTCATTGAAGCGGCATGCAATATAGAGTTGTTCAAGGTGTTTCTTGGAGTATGCAAAGCCGATAGACCAGTATGTGGGGTCTGCTTATTATTAATTCGTTAGTTATGAGATTAGAAGCCGCGAGATGGGAGGGGCATACCTTGCGGGAGAAGTTGTTTTTGTTCAAAACCACCCTTCAGGAACAGGTCCCATAGACTAAGGTTGTACGTCTTTTTGCGATGATCATAGTAGTTATCAAGTGGAATGCAGCCCCGAATGTCATTGAGCATGTCTGAGACAACAACTGAGGCACTCTCCAAAATATTTCCGAAACTGTCTTCTTTGGTCAAAATTGATAAGCAAATGTCCCGCCATACCCACAACAGGATCCTGAAGGGATCATATCCAGAAACACCACGCCATGAATGAATGACCACGTTCTTATCAGAGCGGAGCTGCACATCTCTATGGTAATTAAGGCCCTCTAGATCCCCAATCTTGTCAATCTTCGTGAGTGTGTTGGCGGAGAAAAGGAGACATTCGTGAGCTCTTCCGGCGCTCGCAGCGAAATCTTCGTCGGCCTGTAGTGCGACGCTGTGAATAGTAGGTATCCAGTTTAAAAGAGCCCTGACCACAGTGAGCATGAGTTCCTCCCGCCGCGCTCTGGTTGTGAGGCCACTTCCTTTATCCTGCAGCTCTTCAAGCTCTTTGACAGGCCGCTTCATGGATTTGCTCATCCTCCTGTAATCGAAATCATCAACCTCACCCTGGGAGGCCGATGCCGATCCTGTTGGGAGCATAGGAATCTTACTGAGATCGATCATCTCTAGTTCCTTCTTCACCTCTACCCTATCCTCCACTTTCACCAGGGGTTCCATCTGCTCCCCCTGGGGCATAGATGAAAAAGCGATGCTTCGGTCGCTGCTATTGCCAGGTGTGGGCTCCCCTACAATTATGATGGGACTGGCCTGGGGGGCGGCCGTTGATCCCGATTTTTTCCGCAGATGACATTCTTTCCTTGGTGTTGAACCTATAGCTATAGGAGCTTTGCGGTTCAGCTTGGTGTTTGTAGCCTTCTTCATTGTAGCGATGATCCTCTCTCTCTCTCTCGGGGGTGGGTGGGATGAGGGAAGGTTAGGTGGTATAGCGGGGTGTGGTGGTATAGCGGGGTGTGGTGGTTTGTAGTTGATGATAGTTTTTGGCCATTTTTTTTTCCCATCCTCTTCAACCTATACATCGCCCCCCTTATTAAGAAGGTCAATGTGGTCATCGAAAGAGAACCTAGTAGCAAGGCAATAACCCCAACATACATAGATGACTTCACGATAGCAGTGGTAGGAAAAAGCTGGGACCAAGCAATAGCGAGGGCCGAAAGGGTTGTGGAGGTAGCCTATGAATAGTCTTCGCCAGTGGGTACTCTAACCTATGTTAATATGTTTCAGAACATTTTGAATTTAGGATATATTTGGAAAACAAGAGCTGTATCTGATACTATTCAAATAAAATACTACAGCTAACTTAAAATATTGAAGAAAGAATGTATTTTATATACAAATTTTTGACAAATAAATAATTTAACTGGTGGCCAAAATACCCATTGAGCGTACACTAACTATGAATGGGTGGCAGATAACAGTGTCAGGTTTGAGGAAGAAAAGATAGAGTGGATTAGGTTGAAGCCAGAAAGAGCAAAGGAAAGGGAGGTGTTGGACATGCATGGGGGCATAGCTAAGCAAGGAACAGAGGTGCTTAAGTGCAGGCTGGGGGATATGGATTGACCAACAGTGTAACTTCGCAACCCACGTAAGAGAAAGGACAATGAGAGCGGCGAGGGCAGCATACAGCATTACGAGGCTCGTCAGAGGGGACAAGAGTTGGTAGTGGGCAATGGAAGGCAGATATATATTGCATGCAGCACACAAATTGCGGAATATGGCAAG
This sequence comes from Morchella sp. 2016-72, assembly GCA_024713865.1. Taxonomy (NCBI): domain Eukaryota; kingdom Fungi; phylum Ascomycota; class Pezizomycetes; order Pezizales; family Morchellaceae; genus Morchella; species Morchella sp. 2016-72. The sequence continues at coordinate 53,903 of JAMJEY010000022.1, forward strand.
GCTTGGCAAAGGAAATTGATAAAGTGAATATCCAGGCTATAGGAGGCCATTATAGGACAGCACCCACCGCAGTGATCAAGATCGAAAATGACATGATATTAACGGAGTTCGGATTCGACTATAAACAGTGAATGATGGCAGTCAAGGCTATTAAGCGGGCGTCAAGTCACCCCATGAAGAGAGTAATACAGCGGAAGATTCGGGCAACCAATGAGGTGGTAGAAGAGTGGACCCCAGGGGGTTGAGAGGCACGGAGAGAAGGAGTATATCGGAGGCTTTAGATAAACTGAAAGATGCTTTAGGAAATTCGAAAGAAGGTAGAATATGGAAAATTGGAGCATCTTAACGGCATACTCTTGAACTGAGAGTAGCAGACGAAAAGCGCAAAACCATAAGATGATCGCGCAGCTGTTATGGACGGAAAAAGGAAGCGAGAAGGCGCTGGAGATTTGGAAAGAGTAGATGGAACATAAGGGGTAAGGGGGGGAATTCAAGGGGAGAGAGAAGGAAAGAGACTTAGGATTGTAGTGGGGAGAACTGGAGAAGGAGTAAGCGTGTGCGGATGGAGATAAATTGTATGAGCGAGATATTTTGTTTGGTGTCTTTCTTAGTCTTCGTTTCCTTCCTTTGTTTGAGGATGGTGGTGGATGTTGCCTGCCCGCTAAATGTCCTTTATTGAACGCGGCCAGAGGCGGGTGGGGTAGTTCTGGGGGTGCGATATTGCCATAGCCTAAGTGCTGGATGTAATTAATGATGTAATTTAAAAAAAAATAAAGGCCGTGCCTTTTAATCAGTCCTGCTGTATGAAGTATAAATAAATAAATAATGATCAGTGCTGCTAGGTCGGCTGCCGAGTGACCGCTTGTGAAGAACGGCCTTGCTTTGCTGGTCCGTGCATTCCCATAATGGCAGATCATAACACCTCTACCATTCGCACCACAAATATCGCCCGCCCTTCTTTTCATGCCTTGCAAATCATGTAAAGACAATCTATATACATATACTCCCCCAGTCACCTGTACCAATCGTCGACTCTACGCCGTCTCCGGCCCACCCCTCCAGCTTATCAACTAGAACAAGGATTAATTGTTGGATTTCATTGGACCATCGCTATCTGAAATGCGCGCCCAGTAAATACGTGTATGCCCCTAGAGAGTTTACTCAACACCACCGTATTTTCCTTGGCGCAACGAGGGACATTAAGAAGCTCCATGATCTCTGTGTTAAGTCCTGCAATATTAGTCTCGATAGAGTACCGCTAGAGCAACCATCGACGGATATGAAGGATTTCAACAAACTAGCGTGTGCAATAGTACAACGGGGGATCACGCCCTTCCCAGTAGAGGGCACATCTGCTCGTTCCGCCAAATGGTGTTCAACGACCAGGTGAGATTGTTTTGCCGCATGTTCGAATATGGTGTCGGACTGGGCAGAGTAGAGCCTTCAGCCAGGCAGTTGGTAAAGGTGGACAAGGAAGATGTTAGAGTACGGAGTGGATCCGCGTGTATGAGGTACTGGAGGTATTAGCCAAAATAGGCATAGAACAATACTTGAACTTTTGCTGGAGGCCGGTATAGTTAGATGTGACCGTGTGCCATGGGGAAGTACGCTGGCTGTCTTGCATGTCGCTGCGACTCTTCCCGATAAGGTACAGATGATGGCAAAACTATTTTTGGAAAAGGGGATGAGCCTAAATACCTTGGGTTATCATGAGCATGAGAGATCTGCGCTGAATAACGCAAAAAAAAAATGAGATGGTGAATATAAGGGTATTGAAGGCGATGGGGGCAGCTGGTAGAGTGGGTCCAGAACCAGGCTGGACAGGCCGGTGTTTGATAGTTACATAGGCAATTTACGAGACATTGATCGATCACATTTTAAGGATCAAAGATTCTAGCTCTGGTTATTATAAAGAAGACAACCATAGAGCAAGCGTAAATCTTTGGAAACCAACCCATCGGAGTAATGTATTACTAAAAGATACCTATAGATTGATTACAAAAGAAACATTCATGATTCGAACAGAAACTTTATTTTCGTCCCTAAAGCGCGGGCAAGAAGGTGATTGCGCCATCTTATGCTGCCTGGCTATTGACCCATTTCCTCCACTTATCTCCAGATTTTTCTCTTCCTAGCTTGACCCAACTACATCTACTGCTCCCAGTTCAACACCCTCTTCCTCCAGGCATCCATCATACCAACAGGCAACGCTCCTGGCCTAACGGCTTCCAAACCACCCCACTTCTTCATCACTCCATCACCGAAACATGCCAAAATCCACTGCCAGTATTCATCCAAACCGTTTTGACCGCCAATCTCATGAGGGGCTGATCTGGCATTCTTTGAAATACCCTTCAACCCGACAGTCATTTCATGTGTAAGCGCGGTGTCGCAACAGCCGGGGATTTCGAGCAGACTCTCATACGCCTGGTGCCAAATAGCAGAACCACTCTCTCTAGCCATGACATATTCTTCGAAATCCATAAATGGCTCGTCTTTGAGATGAGGGTAGTCCGAATCGTCTCGTTTAACTCTCCCACTGTCCCAGAGCTCCTTCTGAGAATTATATAACTCCCGATCTTTCTCAATGACATCTCTAAAGATTCTTGATGGATCTTGAAAAACTTTCTCCATGATTGCATGTTGCTTTACGAATGGATTCCTGACTTGCAGTCCTCCTAAAGCGGTGGGCCAGTAGAACCACCCAGCTGGGATGCCTTGCACACCAAAACGCTGCTGAATTCTTTCTGCGAGATAATCAATTACGGAGCCGGTAGGGAAAATCTCGCGGTGAACACGTTCGAGTGTTGTGAGGATCATCTCGACATGGTCACGCCCAAAACATTCAGCTGCGATTCCGAAGTTATTGACAAAGAAGGAGGAGACGTATTTATTATATGCCTGTACCCAGCCAAAAGTGGAGTTATGAGCCGAGAGCTGAAGTCTGAGTTCTGCAATATGAACATCGACTTGGGATTGATCGATGATGAATCGCCCAGATGACTCGAATTTGAGAAAGCCCCATTTGATATCTCCAGCAGGTAGCTCTGGATGCTTTTCGCTCGAGGATCCAACAGATACCGACCCTGTCTTTTCGGTATTGAAAGAGAGTCCGACAAGGGACGAGAATTTTTGGATCTCCTTCCAGGCCTCTACACAATTATCAGGGTTACTGTTCCACAACCAGAAATCATCGTGAATACGGTAGAGGAACATCCCATTGGCGCGTTGGTTTACAGCATAGTCCATGCAGAATAGCAGAGCCTCCCCGAGGACGTTACTGATGCTATGAGAAATTGGAATGCCGCACTTTCGAATTCGAACTGGCGCAGAAGGGCCATCGGCAACAAAGCGGAGAGGAGTTTCGAGGAAGGTTTGAAAGAATTTAATCCATTCGGGAGAGACCCCAAAGAAAGAGAGAACGGTGAGGATAGAAGTGTGAGAGAGTCCAGGGCCAAACCAGGAGAAGTCAGAGCGTATCACAGTGAAGCCCCCATGAATTGCTTCCCCGAGGAGACATTCAGTTCTAAGAATATGAAGAAGAGACTGTTTGGTTTCCAAGGCGTTCTTGCCATATTCCCCATCATCATCCCCAGATACAGAGTCAGAGTCATAATTAGCGGCCTCTTCAGCGAGCTGGGCCATGAAGAATGAATCGCGTTGAGAATAATAGCGGAGTCCCTCGATTGTCGCTGGTTTGTCATTAGGAGAAAGGTCCCCAGAACTGTCACTAAGGAAATATTTCCTTCTTTCATTTTGCTCCTTTGATAACTTTCCCACACCAGACTTCCAGGCCGGGGAATTAAACATTCCTTTGAAAAGTTCGCGGAGCACGGCAGTCCACTTCATTCCAATATATTCCAGCATCAGTGCCTGTAGAATCTCCTCATCCTGAAAAACGCGGTATTTCTGATTCAGCTGCCTACGCATCTCTACCGGAATTCCACTACCGGTATTATCCCCTTCCCAACTCCATGAGAAGATAGACGAAAGATGCATGTTCAGCACATCAGCCACCTCACCCAAGATGACTTCATCACGATCAAACTCTCTCAATGTTTCTTTCTTCTCGTTTGACAAAAGGTCAGACTTGAGCAATGATGCAATTGTGAGTGTCAAGTCATCTGTCGAAAACATTGAATTCCCAATCTCATCACCTTGCTTCTTTACAGCCTCACGAATCGATTCCAGTTGAACCTTACTCTCCTTCGTAGATGTGAATAGTTCATCAAGATATGAGAGGATCGCATCTTTGTCAACTTTGTTTTCGGTAAAAACCTTGTCCTCGAAGATAGCACGTTGCTCGTGCATTTCCTTCCTGCCAACTTTTTCAAAGGTCCCTGAGTCTGGTAATTGAGAGCTTTGTGGCTCAGCACTCTCAACCCATTCTGTCAATAGCTTTCCAAAAAGCTCGGCATACTCAAGCCTGACTTCCTCGTATTCAAAGTCTTGAATAATTTTCGCCTCCCATTCCTGCAGACATGAGTTGGCAATAGTCGGATCATGTTTTGCTTGAGGGAGGATCTGCTTGATATTGGTGATGTAAACGGGTGGATCACGGCCCAGTTTGGTCTCAGTGCTCCATGACTTGATCCCATCGAGGAGAATTTTAACCCTTTCTTGTGGGTCCGTCGCAGCCTCTGCGGATTGCAGTGTCTTCTCTTTATGTTCGGTGAAAGCAGTGTGTTGCTTCTTAAGGACCCGAAGCTTAGTCTTTGTGATGGAGTCGATGGTTTGGGAGAATGCCGACGTCATTTTGGATTGGTGAGGAAGTAGGAGGTGAAGAGGATGATGGCGAGGGTGATGAGGTAGTAAAGGGTTCACGATGAACGCGAATAGAATTGAGGGATTGAGAAGTAGACAAGACTTAGACTTTAAAGCTTGTTCAGGAGGGCCGAGATGAAGGAGGGTTGAGAGGAAGAAGGGTTGAGAGGAAGAAGGGTTGAGAGGAAGAAGGGTTGAGAGGAAGGGGAACTGGGAGGAAGAGGGGTCAAGATGAAAGAGGGTTGAGATGGAGAGGCCGATATATATAATCCCTTAATAGCACCGTTTTGTCCGTTCAGTTGAGTCTGTGAAAGCTTGAGGGATTCAGGAATCTACTTGCCAGATTTTTTATTCTGTCCGATCCCAATCCGGAAAGTGTGCGAAGTTCGTTGAAAAGCAGCCTTTTCCCCAACTCCAATTGGCCAACCGAATGAGGAATCGGACAGAATAAAAAATCTGGCAAGTAGAGGTGGTATATATATATATAAAGGATTATAGACGTACCTATCAGTGTTTGCTCATGGCCTATGATACAGCAATGGTGTACAATTCCTCTCAATATAGCTTCCCTTCCAATCACGGGAGCGATCTTTGTCAGTGCATGTATGTTTCTAGTATATCACTAATATGCAAACCATTATATTGCTTGTTCTTGGTAAATAGCAACAAACGAACCAAACAAGAATTTCCAATAGTTACCACACGAGGTTAATATTAGCTGAAAGTGGTAGCCCGCGAATTTGACAAGTTTTATCCATATTTACTTAAAGGCACCTACTACATCATACTTGTGTAAGTGCTCATCCCGCAACCATGGCCACACAGGCCACACAGGTACTCCATGCATGCAGCATGTAAAGACGAAATGTGATGTGTCACATTTCGATAGACCACAGCTACATGCACAACATGCACAACTCGAAGAGTTACAAAAATCACGGGGAGTTATCAAAGGTCCTTATATCTCCACAACCAGTGCCTGCGGGTAAATTATGATTGCAGATTCGGAATCTACACGGAAATCCGGTTCTATTCCAAGTCCTCAAGCTAGCTATGAAACAATAGGTTTCATTTTTGGACCTTGAAGGTACAGATCAATTCATATCTCAAGATATCTCCACAGCTAGACCTCGCGGGTGAATTCTGATTGCAGATTCTGAATCCACGCGAAAATCCGGTTCTAACCCAAGTCCTCAAGTTATGAAATACCAGGTTTCACTTTCCGACCCTTAAGGTACAGCGACAGGTAAAAAGTGATAGACGTCTGCAGCTGTTGCTTAGAAATGTGAGACACCCAACGATGCGAACCCCCCCACCCCTCTCCCACCACCGGAGGAGTAAGGGCCAACCATACCTACCATCAGGACAGCCAAAATGACGGTAATCAAGCCAGCTTCCAAACAAACGAGGTCTCAAACTTCTGAGGCCCAGCGCTCTATCACCCGGAGGATTGAGACACTGGGAGAATCTCTCTCATGCATTAGTGTCGGCGCCGAGCCCAGTAAAAAGCAATATACCAGGTGATTCCCAACCTCATCAGAGCAACGCAACCGTGAATCCAAAGATCATATCCTACAAATGTCAGCCAAAAGAGCCCGGAAGCCGTTTGGAGAACTCAGTTCCAAGATACAGAACTCAGTTCACAAACGCCGTAAACTTGACAGCATCACATACAGCAACAATCCAGAGTTCTTTAATCCTGTTCCCTATATAGAACACAACAGCGATGCCCTCTTACCTGATAATATTGATTTGGTACCGGGTGCGTTCTTTGATCTGTTTTGGGACGATGGGATTATAAACTGTTTGGTTGAGGCGACCAATGCATATGCGGGTCAAAGACAACCAAATAAGAGACAATGGAGGCGTCCTATATCAGTTTCAGAGCTGAAAGCTTTTATAGGCGTTACTATTCTAATGGGTATTATACGAGTTTCCTCTATTAAGAGATATTGGACACTTGGTCTATTATCTGGATCTCCTATAAGTTCCCAAAGATATTATCAAATCCGTCGATACCTCCATATATCAATGCCACAAGATACATCAACTAGCGGCTCCCTCCAACAAGATTGGTGGAAGAAGTTAGAGCCTTTAAATTCTCATCTCAAACAACGTTCACAACAACTGTTTCTTCCTATCACCTATATATCAGTCGATGAAATGATGATTCAGTTTAAGGGACGTAGTCGACATACTGTTAGAATACCTAGCAAACCAATTCCAGTTGGATACAAAGTCCTCGCATTATGTGATAGCGGTTATACAGTAAACTGGCTTCTCACATTACGAACGGAGTCGATTGCAGAACTGGTTCGACAACCAGACCTTTCCCCCACCTCCTCAGTGTGACGGGGTAGCCCGGGCGAAGGAAGACGACAATGATGACGCAGAAGGATTCGAGGAACACAGCCGACAACGAGGACATCGATGAAGACAGAGATCTTGCCGGGCGGGCACAAGCACAGGCACCAGCGAAGACAAGAACAGAGGCTAAGCTCCGGGCAGAGGCAAGGACAAGGGCAGGGAAAGTGAGGATCGGATGGACCTCAACGAGAACGATGATGATATCTTTGATAGATCCCGAAGTCAGGTTCTGGGATCTCAGAAGCTATGATTCAAGAAATAGGAGTATATTCCTATGTATCGAGAAGACAGGAAGACGAGACAGAGAGAAAAAGAAAGAAAGAACTAAAGAAACGATTCCCCCCCTCTATTTAACATACTCCTCCGCTAGTCCCTTATGACTCATATTCCCATCCACAGAACCCCATAGAAACCCACCGTAACCACACCTCGTATTCCTCCCCACCATCTCTTCTATTTTCATTACAAATCCATCACGCCATAGAACCTCCTGGAAACTTATGACGTCACCATCTCCCCACCTCCATCTATCCTCGCCTAACCATCCCCCTTCGGTCGCAACCTGCTTCCCCTTACCGAACTGTCGGAACTGATGCCAAGACGCTGGGACAGATCAGGTCCCCTCCTAGAGCCTAGCTCCTGATAGGCCGAGGTTTCGAGGGATATTGATCGTGGAAAGCTTTCCGAAGTTCGGGACTGTGTTATAAGTCATCTGAGGGTTGCCAATATGGTTCTTCATATCCCACGTATTTTACTAGGTATTCGACCCGTCGCCCTCTCTTCCTTGAGTCCAAAATCTCCGCCACCTCCCACTCAGTTTCCCCCTCAACTTCCACAGGCGGAGGTGGTTCCACGATTTGTCCTGGAATGGGATTGTTGATTGTTGGCGCAAGAAGTGAAACATGAAATACCGGGTGTATTTTCATGGAAGGGGGTAACTCTAGCTCGTAGGCGTAGGGGCTCACGATCCATTTTATGGTGTAAGGGCCAATTTGTTTCCAATCTAATTTCTTAGAGGGACGTTTTGTGGCTATGTTCCGGGTGGAAAGCCAGACAGGGTCACCAACCGCATATCGTGGTGCCGGGCTCCGATGTAAATTGGCCATTTCCTCCTGTATTTTCTGGGCTCTAAACATTTCACTCTTCAAGAAGTCGAAGACCTGGGACATCTCTCTAGCCAACCCGTTCGCTTGATCCTCGTTTGTTGTTTTTCCATGCCGTAAGGGCCCAAATGTCATTCGAGGGTGTCTTCCGTAATTCACCTGAAAGGGAGACATATTAGTTGTTTCGGAGATATGATTGTTGGTAGCGAACTCAGCCATTAAGAGGTAATCAGCCCAGTTGTCCTGTTGATAAGACACATAGCTGCGTAGGTACTGCTCCATAATTGCGTTAACCCTCTCAGTTTGTCCATCAGTTTGAGGGTGAAAGGCCGTGGAGTATCGAGATGCAATCTCTAGCCGCTCACAGAGTTCCTTCCAAAATTCGGCAGTGAACTGAGTTCCTCGATCTGAGACAATGGTTTCTGGTAGCTCATGAAGCTTCCAGATCTGTTCCAGATATAGACGAGACAGATCCCTGGCGTTGACATCCTCCGTAGTGCCGATGAAGTGTTTCATTTTTGTCAACCGATCCACAACCACCAGGATGGCATTAAATCCGTTGCTCTCCGGAAGCCCAGTGACAAAGTCCATAGTGATATCCGTCCAAGGTCCTTTGGGTATCGATAATGGTCGTAGGATACCTTGCAGAGGATTGTGATTTGCTTTGCTCCGCCGGCAGAGGTGACAGTTCTGGACATAGTGGTCTGTATATTTCCGTATGGTCGGCCAGTAATAATTTCGACCAAGAAGTTCCAATGTCTTAGATCTCCCAGGGTGTCCCACAGAAGGTTTATCGTGATGTTTGCGGAGAAGATAGAGTTTAAACTCGTCGCAATCAGGAACGTAGAGAGTGCCCCGATACAATAACAACCCCTCCTCGCTTTCCTTGCACTCAGCCAGTGAAATTTCTTTCGACTGTCGAACGCCATTCCGAAGCATGGTTAGAATCTTGTTGGGAAAACTGTCAACCTGGTAAGCTTTGTTAAATAACTCTTGTACGGGAGACGATTCTTCAGCGGGTTCATTTGACAAAGAGCCCGCTAACAAACCTATCCTTTCATCCAAATTTTCCTTTTTTAACACTATCCTACTCTGTTGTTCCAGTCTTTCATCCCCTTCCTTTGGTAGGTCCTTAGACCTCCTCGTCAAGATATCCACTTTCCTCCCTTGCTTCCCAGGTCTGTATTGAATGATGAAATTGAACCGAGACAGAAATTCTCCCCAACGAGTTTGACGACGATTTAATAGTTTGGTGGACATAAAATACTCCAAGTTGCGATGATCCATCAAGACCTTAACTTGAAATTGGGCCGTCTCTAGGTGAGGCCTCCATTCTTCGAAGCATCGAATAACAGCCAACAACTCCTTGTCGTAGATTTCATAGTTGCATTCCGCTGGCGAATGTGTTTTGGAAAAGAAAGCGACCGGATGCAAAACTTGTTCATCATCCCGTTGTGATAGAATCCCGGCAGACACATAGTCGGAAGCATCTGTTTCAACAATAAACTCTCTTTCAGGGTCGGGGTGCATCAGAATCGGGGCTGTGGTAAACGCTGTTTTGAGTTTCTGAAAAGCTTGGTCCACCTTCGGGGTCCATTCGAATCGTACATGCTTCTTTGTTAAAGTAGTTAATGGCCGAGCCACTCGAGGATAGGCGTAGATAAAGCGCCGGTAAAAGTTAGTAAACCCCAGAAATTCCTGAACCTCCTTCACTGTCCTTGGTGCTTCCCATTCTACTATTGCTTGTACTTTGGCGGGGTCCATTTTCATTCCTCCAGGGGTCAAGATCATTTCCAAGTATTTTGTTTCTTGTACGCTGAATTCACACTTCTCAGGCTTGAGATGAACCTCATTGGCTTCCAGAGCCTCCAACACCTGTTGTACGTCCCGTTGATGTTGCTCTAATGTCTCCGAATAGATGAGGATATCATCGAGATAGGCCGTAGCACAGTGATCTAAAAAGGGACGTAGAATATCATTGATCCAGCGTTGAAACGTGGCAGGGGCATTGGTTAGTCCGAATGGCATTACCAAATATTCTCAATGACCATAGCGTGTCCTAAAGGCGGTCTTCCACTCGTCCCCCTCTTTGATCCTGATTTGATTATACCCTCAGCGCAGATCCAATTTAGTGAAGTAATTGGCTCTTGCCAAATTAGCCATGGTTTCCGGGGTGAGGGGGAGAGGATATCTGTCCTTGACTGTGATGGCGTTAAGTTTCCGATAATCAACACAGAGATGAAGAGAGCCATCCACCTTTTTGACAAATAAAACCGGAGCGCCCGCCGGGGAGTTACTAGAACGTAGAAACCCCTTCTTTAAGTTGTCGGCCAAATAATCTCTCAAAGCCTTCAACTCCTCCCTCGACATACTGTACATGGGACCGAAAGGCGGTGCTGTTCCTTCTTGTAGTTTAATTTCATGATCATAAGAACGATGAGGGGGTAGCCTGGAGGCATTTCATTCATCGAACAATTGTCGAAATCGTTGATAGTCTATGGGTATCGTCCCATCAGGATTGACTGGGGCCTCCAAGATCTTGTTAACAGCATACAGCGTGGTAGAATAAATTTGAACCATAGAGTCCTGCGAAAGTTTTTAAACGATCGTGGGGTGATTGCCGAAATGTAAGTAACTGGTCTCTCCGGTGGCGATGTAGAAATTCCTCGTGCAATGATTGCCTTGTCAGTCGTCGAGCAGTGTTTCCGACAAAGATCAGACTTGAACTGAATCTCGTTCTTCCCGCTATCAATGATGATCCCATGTTTCCTCATCCACGGTATTCCCATAACCAATGGATAGTGCCCTAGTTTTGTAACAAAGAACGGGCATTCCTCCACATGCCCATTGATTTCCAACTCCACTGTCACCTTCCTGGTTACCTTCCCTGATTCAATAGGCCTCCCATCAATTACATCAATCTCCCTCTCAGTCCTTAGCTTCTTCATTTTTAACTCATGGCGGCGCACAAAGTCTTCATCTATGAATGCGTATCCCGACGCTCCAGTATCAATTAAGGCATAGGTGGGTACAATAGATTTTTTATTTTGAGAAATAGAACAAACTACAATCAATTGATTCCCATCCATCTCCCCTTCTGATACTGAGAACGTAGAAATAGCAACCTTAGAAAAACTCTGTGAATGTCCCTGGGCTATGCCGCTTAGGCCAGGGACGAATCTTTTAACTCCTCTTCTTCCAATACCAAATCCTCCTCTTGCTCCTTCTTTTCTTTCTTTGCTTCTAACAATGCTCCCCTCATCCTAGGTGGAGCCCTTCCTGAAGGCGAGTAAGGGCACTCCCTTACCAAATGTCCAATTCCTCCGCAATAATAACAACCATTTTCAATGCGCCGGGCTTCCCTTTCCTTAGGGTCCGGTCGACGGCGACTGCTTGACAGATCCATAGGAACGGCTCCCCCAGGAGTGTAGGAGGGATGAGCTGCTGGTGCTGCATTCCTTGGTGGTAGCGATGATGACGAGGGTGGTGGTCCCCGTACGACTGGGGATGTTGCTGATGTGACGGGTGGACGAGGGCCGAAGGAACGGAGGGCAGGAGCACTTGGAATCTGAAAACGAAACCTCCCCATCCTAGCCTGTAGTGCTCTTTGTTTATTATCCAACCGTTGTAGTAGCAGGCCACATTCTTTGATGGTATCGGGGGTTTCGTTTTGTATCATTAACGCCATCAGATCTTGATTAAGGCCCTCCAGAAGACATTCAATCTTGGCAGCCTCGTTAAATTCAGAGTCAGCCGCATAGCGCTGGAACTCTGCGAAATATTCTGAGAAGGAACGTTGACGCTGTCTAATCTCCCTTAAGTTACGAGCAGCAGTGGCGGCCCGATCAGGATCCCCAAAAGCATTGTTCAAAATTTCAAAAAACTCCGACATTGAATCCAAAGCAATTCTTTCGTCCGAAATATAAGCAAGAAACTGATCTGCTGCAGCTCCCTCCAACCGAGACATGGAGTAAGCGATTTGTTGAGCAGAGGTGGGAAATCGATCGAGATTAGCCGTGAGCTTGATTTGGAGCTGTCTCTGGAACATCCTCAAGCTTTTCCGGTCTCCATGATATTTTTCTGGATCGGGGAGCTTTTCTGACTTGGGGGACTTGGCTAGGTCATCATGGAGCTCCCCGAAGTCTTGCTTGATTCCTTCTTGCAGCTTTTTGATCTTAGCTCGTAGTCCCTGGGTTTCTTTATGGAACTCGGCTCGGGCTTGTTCGGTTTCGGTGTGGTGGGCTTTGAGGTCGATGACGTACTGCCGGACCCCTCCGTAGGCCCGGAGGAGGAGTGCATATGCCTGTGTCGCCTCTTCCGTTGCTGCGGGGTCCACTTCAGGGTGAGCGACAAAGAAAGCCGCGAGGTCATCGTGGAGCTTTTGATAGTCACCTCCATTGGTGCCAGGGGAGGTCATGATAAACTATGGTGCGAGGAACTCGTGCTGTGTTGGTCGAGTAGGGGTGGTCTCGTCTTAGTGTGACGGGGTAGCCCGGGCGAAGGAAGACGACAATGATGATGCAGAAGGATTCGAGGAACACAGCCGACAACGAGGACACCGATGAAGACAGAGATCTTGCCGGGCGGGCACAAGCACAGGCACCGGCGAAGACAAGAACAGAGGCTAAGCTCCGGGCAGAGGCAAGGACAAGGGCAGTGAGGATCGGATGGACTCAACGCAACGATGATGATATCTTTGATAGATCCCGAAGTCAGGTTCTGGGATCCAGCTATGATTCAAGAAATAGAAAGATATTCCCATGTATCGAGAAGAAGGCAGAGAGAAAAGAAAGAAAGAAGTAAAGAAACGATTCTCATTTAACATATTTCTCCGCTAAGTCTTTACGACCATATTTCATCCACGTAAAATTCACGCGCACCGTATTCCTCATCTCTATTTTCATTACATTATCACGCCATAGAACCTCTGGAAACTTATGACGTCGCCATCTCCCACTTCATTTATCCTTCGCTTCATCGCTTCGCTTCCCATCAACTGAACCGATGCCACGCGGGACACTCAACTGTTGTGCAATTTTGCAGTTGTTTAGACACTGCATGTCCCGGTGTCTTGGCATCGGTTCCGACAGTTCGGTAAGAGGAAACAGGTTGCGACCGAAGAGGGATTGTTAGGCGAGGATGGACGGAGGTGGGGAGATGGTGACGTCATAAGATTCCAGGAGGTTCTATGGCGTGATAGATTCGTAATGTAAATAGAAGAGATGGTGGGGCGGAATACAGTGTGTTACTGGGTTTCATGGGGTTCGCATGATGAGATATGAGTCATAATGACTAGCGAATATGTTAAATAGAAATAATCGCTTTAGTTCTTTCTTTCTTTTCTCTCTGTCTCGTCTTCCTGTTTTCTCGACATATAGGAATATACTCCTATCCTCGAATCATAGTCCCTGAAATCCCAGAACTTGGCTTCGGGATCTGTCGTAGTTATCATCATCGTTCCCGTTGAGGTCCATCCGGTCCTCACTCTCTCTGCTCTTGTCCTTGCCCCTGCCCGGAGCTCTGTCTTTGTCTTTGCCTTCGCCGGTGCCTGTGCTTGTGCCCGCCCGGCAAGATCTCTATCTTCGTCGGTGTCCTCGTTGTTGGCTGTGTTCCTCGAGTTCTTCTGCGTCATCATTGTCGTCTTCCTACTCCGTCACACTGCACAATACAGCTACATATTATATACAGACAATGGATTTTCTACAATACCTCTTTTCCGCAGGTTACGTGCACTCTCAATTGGTGCTTGTGGTACAACAAGAATCAATAGTCCAGAATATCCGAACCAGTTAAAACAAGATATAGGATTGAGTGAGTGGAATACAATGGATGGTTTAGTTGTTGATGGTGTTCTATGTGTAAGATGGATTGATAATAACATTGTTCGTATCTTAACTACTGTGCATCCTTGGGGAGAGACAACCCTTCGAGAATGGCGGAAACCACGAAATACAAGCACAAACATCAGCAAGCTTTACCATTTGTGACTGGAGTCTCCTGAGTCTCCTGACAGTCTCCTGAGTCTCCTGAGACCCCTGTAATCTCCTGAGACTTGTAAAATCTTGCTGATGAATGCTACTGCTGTTAGAAGACATTTCGGAAACAAAGAAAGAAAATCATTTTATGTTCCGACAGTAATCGATGATTATAATAATCATATGAATGGTGTGGATTTGGCAGATCAGAGACGAGCATCATATACAACACATCAACCTGTGAGGCGAAACTGGTTAGCATTTTTCTTTGCTTTTCTAGATATATCTATTATCAATTCCTACATTCTGTTTCAAATTGCTCGAACCCAACGACTTAATTCACTACTTGATACTAGGGTAATATCAAACAACGATATCCTCAGTCATTCCTGTGGGCGACCTTTTTCTGTAGAGTTGTTCCGACGTTTACTTTACAAACACCTATCCGTCAAGCCTCTTAAAAAAGACACAACCCGTAAATACAGACACAGACCTCTTCCATTATATTCCCGAAAAACAGACCGGATTTATTTCACCAAAAATACAGATCTCAAATCAATACGAGCAGTTAAAAGGACAGAAAAGCAACATCAACTCCAGCGGATCCCCAAAAGACGTGAATGTGCAATATGTCGATATGATTTCCGTAAAGCTAGGACTCAATCCAATGAGATCAGAACTATTACCAGTACTATAAGCAGACAACGGCCAAAGTTAACCCAGTATGAATGCCAACAATGTTCACCTGCTACCGCATTATGCCACCCTGAGTCCGGCAGTAGCCACTGCTTTCAACGATGGCATTCTTCAAATAAGGTACCTCTCTCCTTCAATATATAAGACTAAATTATAATAACATCCATCTCTGCAGTAAAGATCACAGGTATTAGATGAGGTCGCAGGTCGCAAAGGTCGCAGGTCGTAAGGATCACGGGTCGTAAGGGTCGCGAGTCGCGGAGTTGTAGAATCGTGGGTCGCAGGTCGCGGGTCGTGGGGTCGTGGGGTCGCAATCAAATTATCTGTATTATCAATTAGTTTCAATAGGACTTTAAAGGAGGATTGACTTACTATCATGACACTGCTACACCAGTTGAGAGTTGATAATGATAGAGAGTAGAGCGGAGAGTGAAGAGAACTGATATCATGTGACTGGCCAAGAAGCGCCAAGTCACCTTAATGCATGAGAGAGATTCTCCCAGTGTTTCAATCCTCCGGGTGATAGTTATTACCTTGCACTCAGAAGGCTACCCATTCATCAAGATAGCCGAGAAAACAGGGATAGCCAAAAGTACCTGTTTTTCCATAGTCAAATATTAACGAGATCGACAAACTGGCAGTTTAATCCCCTACACCAAAAACGCTCCCAGGAGTGGCCGACCAATGAAGCTCAGCCCTAGAGAGAGACGTTTCTTGGCCTGGGTAGGACGTTTGAATAATATTTGGGCGTGCTTCTGCTGGAGCCTTTTGTGCTTGTTTTGTTTTTGCTCTATATGCTATCCGCCACCGATGTCTAAATCCAGAAAACCAACCATCCGAGAACTTGAATCCATATATCTTATCACCGTCTGCAGAAATCTGTATCTTTTCTGGATATAATTCTGCAAAGAGACGTCTAGCAGCTCTTATAAACCATAATTGATTGATTGAACGCCCTTTTGCTCGAAAGTCACAAAAATCTTTCAACCGTGACTCCAATTCAGGCCATTGTGCACTTTTCCCTGGACCTAAATTTCTTGTCCCTTTTTCCGCAGCTTGTATTTCTAACCCTTTTGCTAGCCAACCTCTTAATGTCGCTGGGGTAATGCAGAGCTTTTTGGCAGCAAGCCGTTTGAAAATGCTTGATACACGCCTGTTTGGGTTTCAACCAAAGTGCATTTGTAATACTGTATTGCTTTGAGTTTGAACTCTCGTGGAAAAGACCTTCTTCTCGTCCGTTTTGGTGTAGGGTTTGGAGGGCAAGATATTACTCTTACAAGTGGTGGTGGTGGTACGGATAAGCTCTGGTCGTTGTCTACCGAGTTGGCTGCTGCTCCCATGCCCCGAAATAGCTGGCTTTGGGCTCGGGTAGTTGTGAAATTCAAAAATTCCCGGAATAATCTCTCAATCTCCCGAGGCAAAGATGGCAACTCCAACCTCTGCGCAACCGTGAAATTTGGGAGGTCTGGGCTGAGAGAGCTCAAAGCTTCTTTTGGAACGGCCCCATCACATTTTTTATCATCCTGAATGAAACCCAGAAGAATTCAGCAGTACTACGTCCCATTTCCTTTAGCTCAACGTTAATACTCCTACGATTCCCGGTAACCGCACAACTATCATTGTACGCCTGTAGGAGTAGGTCTGTTGACAGTGAGAACTATTGCAACCACGGCCAGTGTCAACAGACCTACCCCTACACGCGTAGTACCGCATTAATTCGTCTCAGCGGACACTCATATTGACGTTGAAGTTTCTTGTTCTGGTCATTTGTCTTACAAACGCCCCTCTAATCTTGCTGTAAAAGGCAGCTTCGACGACTGTGTAACCGTCCGCTGAGACGAATTACTGCGGTACAAGATCCACCATTGATTCATAAAGAGACTATAAGCATGTACATTTAGATGTACATATCTGCTGTTTTGCTTTACACGATAATGTGCATGTACTACTTATGTACCTAATTCTGTGAGAAAGGTTGGCCTACATAGTACTGCAAGCCGAGTTCATATAATTCTTTCATTTCATCCATCCGTAGATCTATAGCTATATACATACAGTATTTCTACAGTGCTTCTGACTGAGCTCGTATTGAGCACAATAGCCGCACATGCAGCACCTCGGAAGGAGAGACGGAGGTGCCATTGAAACCGTTAATCTGTGAAGCCCTTGTATGTTCGATAACTTTAGAATTAAAATAGCAGTAGTAATTCCTCCATAAAGCGGACTTTAGCTGCTGGAACATGCTCAGATAGATGTATCAATAGGCTCTTTTACGAGCCGCGGAACACCAAATGTCGGTGCCACTATACTACCGGCAGTCCCCAAAACTACTCGCCGATAGCTGATAGAGTTTCGTCTGGCAGCGAGGTCAATTACTACCTTTCATTCTTGCATGTTTTGGGGGGAGGTATACACAGTATGGATTGCATGTTTATAGATGCGGGCACTTGCAATTGGTGAGAAACAAGACTGAAGTGGGGAGTAGAACCACCTTGTACATGCGGGTATGTACTAATATATACTTTGGCGTTAGTGAATGACTCGAGCCGCACAAGTACATTGAGTCATTTTATATTAGTGATCCAATATTACTGCACCTAGCGATGATTAACATGACAAGCATTTTCGCAATCATAGATAGTAAACATTGCATAAACTGGTCAACACCAAACATTTACTACGGGTGTCAGGTAAGTCTAGTGTTGACAGTGAAAACTACGGCCACTGCGGTACTGTCAACACACCCCTTCTTGTTGCCTACATGTAGTAAACTACTCCACGCCAAGCCATGTGCGTCACAATTCATCACTCGCTTTACTGATTCAAGACAATCTTGACACTAGCTCTCAATCCATCCTTAGCTCAGGTATAAGCTCGCATTTACGGCCTATATATATCTTATGACCACAACCTCACAGAATACAATCGACCGTATACCTACTCCGACCCGCGAAGACTCTCCTTCAATTATACGAGTCATGATCACCATATATATATCTGACACCCCTCCTCCCATCTTCAGGTGCCACCAACTCTTCATCATATCTAGCCTCGCGCATACTAAGGCCACGAAAGACAGGAGCAAGACACTCTCGTTGTTTTTTTCTTTTTCTTTCCTCTTTCATACTATTAACAAATATATACATATAAAAAAGTACAATATACCGGCCTCTACCGGCAATCTGCAGAATAGGTCTACTCGCGGCAGGCATCAAGAACCTGAACATCGTTTTTCTGGTAGCCACCACTTTGGCCCCTGTTAGCGCGTTTTTATGTTCAGGTTCTTCATGCCTGTCGCGAGTAGAAGATCCCTCAGCCCACTCGGTCGTACGACTCTAAATACCTACCAAGCCACCAATCCTTGTGCAGGCCAACATTTACAAAAATCATTAATGTATCAGTCTAAATCTAAATAAATTTAATTATAATTATCTCCTCTTATATAATCTTGCCAAGTAACGAAGCACAACACTAGAACAAAGAAAGAGAAAATTCAACGTATCGGTAGAACAAATGCCGGGAGACTAGGATACGGCATTCGGACTAGTGTTCACTAAAGATGGCTAGGGAGGTATGGGATATTATCAGCGGTGCGAAACTTGTTGTATATCTACAACTCATGATGATACTAGACCTCTTGGGGCTATCAATAGAGTACACTCGGATCGAAGGCCCTATAAAACCAGGAGCCCCGTTTTATGCAGATATATAAAAAACTGATGGATAAAAATATCAACTACAAGAAGACGGTTGCCAACGAAAAGATAAGTATCAGAGGTAAAAAGGAATACAGAAGCGGATCTAATGAACAAAAATTGAGGGAAAGTAGGTGTGTGGTTTTCTCAGGAACCGGGCTTTTGGGGTGTACTTGGAGGGGTAGAAAACGCTGACTGTTCTTTTATTAGATATGTATACATATAAGTACATGTACTTACAAGACCCTACCCCCCGCGACGGCAAGACCCGTCCCCTTCCCCGATATAGTACTCTAACAACATAAATGCATAAGCACTCATAGCTCCGCCTATTGTATTCATGTGGCTCCAATTAGACCCTAGAATGGAAGGAAATTCAATTAGCGCCACAACTACTAGACAACAGAAGCCCCCATCAGGCCAGATATTCTACCATGCGAGAGATCCTACCATGCCAGAGGTTCTACCAGACCAGATTTTACCCGGAATAACTCGTATTTAGACATTCGAAGGTCACAGTTTCTCATGCAATACCAAACCTGTTGCATGACCGACACTCCCCGGGTCACCCCTGTAAATGTGGGGTAATTGCTCCAAGGACCAAGGTCATGGATAAACTCGCTTGATAACCCTGACCCACATGGCGCGATTTAAAGTTGTGGGTTAAACGAACTGGTGGCTGACGCCCCGGTACGACATTAGGGCTTGTTTTTGGTAGGGGTATGCAGAGCCTAGAACTACATGTACTTACATACTACGTATATCCTGGATTGATTTTGCAAAGAGGACCATTGTGCTCCGTAGATAAGTACTACGACCACTGTAGACTATAGATCACAGACTTACCCCTACACCCGTAGTACTTACTTTTTATAATATGCTTCACCAACGATACATGAGTGTTCTTGTTAACGATCTTAACTTGTGTGTTTTATTAATCATGCATAAGCTGTGCTTTTTATCCTCACTACCGTTGATCTCTGAGCTTTTGTAGATCCGCTCCGTTACGATATACGCCATTAAATTAAATCTATACCAAAGCTACATGTATGTAATTAACCAATGCCGGCCGTTAAGTGCTCCGGCGTCAACATCAACGCCCCAGAGCTATACATAATCCTTAGTAAACGTATATGTCTCAATGTTCGATTATAATTACCCCGAAAAGATTGACAATATCAGGATTTTGGTCGCATTTGATTGGACTCTCCTCACGGTGATCTCTCCTTCGACTATTGAGCTCCGGTAATATTCATACCGAAAACCCGAGTAGAATATTAATAATAAGGCTTCAAAGCCCTGAGATCTACTCTAGCGTACTCGGTTGCCGGGACATCCCGATCACTGTGGGGAAGCTGGTCTTTAGGGTATGGGGTTGTGGGGTAATTATGGGGTACAATGCTGATCGCCAAGAACTGTATCCATGCTCACCCAAGGTCTCGGATATTCAAACTTCCAAAAATCACAACAACCATAGCTATTTCGAAGAGAAAAAAAAAAAAATTTCTTTCCCTGACTCGTAAGCAGCTATGACCCTGAGAAACAGGAGTATAAAAACGAGATTACCTCGCGCTATATTTGATGGACTCCCTACCCTCAACCACAGGCACAAGCGCAAGCTATCGACCTCAAGATGCTATCCTACAGTTTGCTTCCTCTTCTCTTGGCCCCCTTTTTAGCAGTCGCCGAAATTCCCTATAAGGAGTATATCCTCGCACCTCCCTCCAGAATTATTCGTCCGTCCATCGTTCACGGAACGAATGGTACTGTTACTGGTGCTCTACCTGGTACCCTTACACTTGCGGCCAACTCTTCCATAACCTATGACTTCGGAAAGAACATTGCCGGTTGGGCGACTCTTGTTGTTGATGACGCCAGAAACGCCTCCTCCATCAATGTGACGTTCTCTGAGTCTTCATTATGGGTATTCGGGGAGATGTGTGATGCGACAGCAGACTCCGGATTCGATGACCCATTAATGTTCGAAATTGATGGGGCAGGTGAGTATAGTGCTCCGTGGGAGAAAGAAAGGGGTGGCTTTAGGTATATGAGCATTGTAGCTAGCGAGGAGGTCGTTTTGGGAGATGCGTGGGTTTATTTTACGGCGATGCCACATTGGGCCGATGATAAACTACAAGACTATACGGGGTGGTTCCATTGCGACGATAATCAACTCAATCGGTCTGTTTTGACGTTTCTCTCCCTGAAATGATGTTATTAACGAGACTCCAAACAGGATTTGGTATGCGGGGGCTTACACAAACCAATTGGTTACGATTGACCCCTTACGCGGAGATGCACTGATCTTTTTCCAAAAGATTGGCCATGACACTCCCATTATTGACCGGACACTCCCGTGGTAGTAAGTACGTCCCTTAACTCACTTTCTTCGTCGCCCCTAATCGAGGACCATAGTTACAACTACACCATTACAAATGGGTCTTCAGCACTCACTGATGGTGCAAAACGCGACCGCCTTGTATGGGCTGGCGACATGGTATGTCACTCACCTTCCCCTTGTTTTCCAATACTAAGAAAATCTAGGCAATCGCTGTTCCCGGACTTGCAGTCTCTACTTTTGATCTTATTTCTGTCTCGAACTCCCTCGACTCCCTCTTCGCACTCCAGCTTGAGAACGGTATGCTACCCTACGCTGGAACTCCGTTCAACGAAGCCGGCGCCATATCCTTCACCTATCATCTTTACACCCTCATCGGAGTTGTTGATTTCTACCACTGGTCCGGTAATCTTACCTACTTGCAAGAGTATTGGCCGGCCTGGAAACACGCCATGTCTTGGAGCATCGGCCAGATCGACTCAAGTGGCCTGGCGAACATAACCTCTCCCTCTGATTGGCTGCGTTTTAATATGGGAGGCTATAATATTGAGGCGAACTCGATCCTGTACTACACCCTCAACCTCGGTATCAGTCTCGCTAGTACGCTCAACGATACCACTGTTGTAGAGAGCTACAGCACTTACATGGTCGGTATTAAGTCTGCCGCTAATGCAATTCTTTGGGACGATAAAGCTGGCCTCTATAAAGACAACGAAACAGATACCACTCTTCACCCACAAGACGGCAATGTCTGGGCAATTAAGTCTGGCATCATTCCTGAGCCTTCAAGGGCAAATGAAATTTCTGCCGCTCTCCGCGGAAGGTGGACTCCCTATGGTGCACCGGCACCTGAGGCAGCAGATGCGATCTCTCCGTTTATTTCCGGCTTTGAGCTTGAGGCACACTTTATGGCGAACGAGACACAGAATGCTATTGACCTGATGAGGCTTATGTGGGGTGACTTTATGTTGGACGACCCAAGGATGACAAACTCCACGTTCATCGAGGGGTACAGTACGACCGGGGAGTTGCACTATGCGCCATACACCAACGATGCAAGAATCTCGCACGCTCATGGATGGGCAACGGGGCCGACAAGCACTATGACTGTACGCCACCTCTTTCAATCAGATCTTCATGGTCCTGACTAACCTCTGTGCAGACGTTCATCGCAGGTATCAAACTCACCTCCGAATCTGGAAGGACTTGGTCGATAGAACCTCAGACTGGCGACCTCAAATACGCTGAGGCAGGATTCTCAACCTCTCTGGGTCTGTTTTCGTCTTCATGGCGACTTGGTAAAGAGAATAGTCTTTCCCTGAAGATCAGTACACCTGAGGGGACAAGTGGTGATGTCGGGATCCCGACGGGAGGGAGGGATGGGGTTGTTGAAGTGCGGGGAAGCGGAACGAAATTCAGGGTGAAGTATAAGAGTGATGAATTTAATAGATTCTGGATACAAGACCTCGAAGGTGGGGACTATGAAATCAATGTTTGGAGAAACTAGTGTTAAATAGTTGGTATTGTAAATACTTAGTAATGAGAAATGATTCGTACTTACGTACTTTATGACCGGGTGAAAATTCAAGTCTTGAGCTTTTATATTTTTTCTAGTCAACTTGTGATTTGTGGTAAAGATAAGTATGTGTCGCGGCTGGCCAGTGGCTCTGACTTAAATGTATGATTACGACAACCATCACAAACCTGCTTGGTTTTCCGACCTCGCTCTTTGTGTTGCCCCCTCGACCAGGATTGAATTGGTGATGAAATCTGGCTCCACTCCGACTCGACTTCACAGGCAAATGTTAGAGCTTGTAGTCTGCTTTATAACCCGCTAGAATAGATGCTCAAGGGGGCCGTTAGGTGCGAGCAGTGTGTATCTATGTACACGTATACGTATGTGAAGTGTTTTAAATGACACAAACAGATTTCCCGGATGGAGGATTGATGTTTGGTAGGGTTGAAGTAACATAAGTATATAACGGGGTTTCAGACGTAACATAAGATAAGAAAAAGAAGAAAAAAATTGAGCCTACATGTAGTATCGTCCGTCCTCAGACTTGTTTTATGTCCGTTCCTAGCTCTCTCGCTAGCTGTGGACATAAATTTACACGAGACTGGCTTGCCCCGGGGTATTCAAACACCGATAGCTCTAACATGTCATCCAACGGCTTACCCGTGCACCCCCATGGCCACAGGCACATCATATTTAACAAGACCTTTTTTTTTTTTTCTGGACCGCCAATGAACATCCAAAAAGCCTTCCACATCTCAAAATATAGCTTATTTGATCACAGATTATCACTCACTCACTCCTACATATACATAGCCAATAAACTCATCACTTATAATTGGGAACTATGAGATTAGAATAATATACTGGTAAAGTTCTCAATAAGTAGATGTACAAATATGTCGTAAGCCAGAGATAATCAAATAGGCGTCCACGGACTCCTCGTATGATCCTTAGCCCTAGACGGATCATAATCCAAGACACCAAAAAAAAGGAATGGTTGGTACTAGTAGAGCTTTCACATGGCTTTGAGGTGGCAGCGGGTGGCTCCCAATCACCTTTTCTAGTTCTTTCTTTCTCTTATAGCACGATATTTCGCGAGATAGCCGTTAAGTCGTTCATATTAACTCATTCTTTACTCGCCACTAATGACAGTCCGATTCCCAAGAGCATGCTCCATGCATACACGTGGCAATGTGGGCCTTCTGCTCAAATCACTAATTAACCTCTGCAGCTCTGTACATTCCTGCTTTTTTGAAAGGCTGATATCATTTCATCACCCCCAGCGACATACCTTGAAATATCACTCTCTAGAGTCCTTTCAAAAAAATCCAAATTATTGGGTCGCCTGGTTATGGTGCGCCTATAGCTAGCTTAGGAATTGACAAAATGACATGTTATGAGGAATGCAAAACTACTAACATATGCAGTCATGCAGTGCAACCGGGGGCCCAAATTGACGCCTCGATCCTCCCGCCAGTGGACGTAATCATGTTAGGGGTGCAATTCAGATCTCGCATTGGCCACACATTTCCTAGTTCCGGGTACACATATGTGATTTCGGATCTCAGAAATCACAGATGAGAAAAAGCCGATCAGCTCAGATCACATGAGCTCCATGTATGTGTGCACCTACAGACTACATGTACTCTCAATTTAATACTCAATTGCAAAAACGTATATCTCAACCTTAGAGTGATTTATCATTACGTATACTACATGTATATATAACAAGGTTCAGGTAATTTGTGGGTTTTAAGATCACGAAATATAAATGTTATCTCAATCAACTGCATGTCTTGAGTGTGATATGTGTGCATTATATTGATCTGCCGGAAAGGGTTTGCGTTAAAAACCAAATTATGGGGCAGGGTAGCTATAGGTCCAAGCTTTGACTTAGGTACAGTATCTTTGGCGATAGGGGCTGGCGACATCCCAAAGAATTAATTGTATGTGCGATATTTCGAGCCTCCGGGTATCAACTCAGAATTTTGATGAATCCAAAGTGCATGGGGGTTGAAAGCATGAGTCCACCAAAATACTTACATGTAGGTACGGGTACATGTTCCCATAGAAGTTTATTTCTACGGACGTAACAGGCTACATACCCGTTAGTCGCGGGCTACTGCGCACGAATGGGAATCGATATTACATACATGTACATGTATGTAGGCACCTCTTTGGTAACAGCCCCCACCCACCCCACACACCCTCCCACCCTTCTTCTCCTCCCTTCCCCTACTTTAATTCTCTATCACCGTTTTTTATCTTATATCACGCGAAGGAGAGTATATCATGGCACCCAACCAGCTTTTCAATGAACATCGATACTACAAGTCAAAGGCGTAAATACACATACACATAGGTATTCCGAGCTCTACATTAGCCCGCTAGCTAGGCGGCACACATGGGAGGGGTCAAAAACGGTAATAAAAATGTGAACAGGCTAGAGGTTACATAAATGGCTGAATTATTGCAGTAAATAGTGCAATTTCCCCTGAGTCAATCACAAAGGTCTAGATCCTCTCATCGAGAAAGAAAGGGAAAAATACGAAGATGAGATTGAAATAGTATGCAGACCCCCATCTCCCGTCTGTCAGTCGTTATGAAGCATAGGAATACAGATGATCTTCACTTGTCTATGCGGGCTGCTGCTTCCGCCGTTTGAGCTTACTCGTTCGAGGTTCCCGTAATTTTAGGACATCTGCATTTTAGGCCTATGTAGGGGAAAGAATGTATCTACCCCGCTTCTCGAGCGAGGCGAACACAATCGGATGGATAAGAGAGCTCGAGGCGGAGCAGTACGTACTCACGTAGTAAAGGCTCAAGTATGTATCTACATGTTGAGAGTTACTAATTGACCTTAGTTTTTGCAGAATTCAAGCTGAGGTCGTTCATAAAGGTGATCCATCACAAGTGGCGGCATGCATATGTTTGAGGGAACTGCCGATTTGAAGTGGGCCAGCCCTGTTTAATACTCAGGCACCACTTATCTTTTGCGCAGGGCCCCTCCTTTGCAAATCGACCGTGCTTGCAGGATGCAGGCAGACAAAAAGCCTGAGAAGGTGATGAGAATCTGCTTAGGCGTTACTCTAGACGAAAAGCATCCATCTCTACATACACGGGAGGAGGGGTAGAGATACTTGACTCTACCATACCACCGCATACCCCCATCTCATCTCATCTTTGCAAAGCAAGCGAACAACACCCAGACCAATGGCAGTGTCAATCTGGCATAGACCTTCTAAAACAGGGTCCCAGTAAAGAGAGCTGCTGCATAACGGCTTTTTTTTTTTTTGCATGGCTTCTCAATTAGACCAACCACCAAGTTCCGTGAGGAAAATCTATAGAAAAGGCCTCAGATGCCGACCGTTATCTTTTTTTTTTTTTTCTTCCCTCATGCACACTAACTATTCATAGGCCAAAGAGATGGTCGAACGAGGTGACATGATTTACATTGGTTGGTAGCTGTCCTCCAAGGAGTTGAGGGGATGCATTTCCTAACCTTCTGGTGAGTAGAGATCTCTTGTTGAGCCAATCACTGGATTGGGTTTCCCTTCACAACAACTCACTCGACCTGCAAAACATGTACCTACATGATGTTCGTAAGTAATATCATATCACATGTACCGGGATTAAGGTGGTATCTTATCGGATCGAATCTCGTGATACCACCATTCCCCAAATATGCGCGAATGAACAGTGGCTCGTAGAAATCCCAAATCAACCTTAGGAAAGCGAAGAAAGGATTATTTAAGAGAGTACCAATGGGACCAAGGATATCTGAGTACATTTTGTGGGAACTTGTGTCTATCCCGGAGGGTCTGGACCGAAAGTAACTCCATATATCTAGAGATAAACAATTCTTTCCCCTCCAACATCAACAACGCGTCTCCCAAGAGAGACCTCAATATCTATACCCAATTGCTCGGACTCGCAATATCCAGAGAAGAAGTGAGAAGTCCAAGCCATAGACATGCCCCGTCGCCGTCGAGAGCAGCTTGAAGGCGCTCTACAGACTCAGCCCCCAGACCCTTCCCAACAGCAGCAGCAGCACCAGCACCAGCAGCACCAACAGGAGCAGCAACGTCAGCAGGTACTTCTCCAGCACCAGCAACATATAGCGCAGCAGCAGCAGCAGCAGCAGCAACAGCAACAGCATGTTACTCAACAGCTACACCACATTCAACACCACCACCATCACCATCAGCAACAGCAGCAACAGCAGCAGCAGCAGGAGGAACAGCAGTTTTATATCCCTTTGATTGCCCCACCGGTGCATCCTCCGCCGCCCGGACCCCCACTTCTGGCCCAAGGCCCCCCACCTGTTGCACCGTTGACAGCGCAATCACCTGAGCCACTTCGCCTACTCTCAGTCCTAGACTCCCTCAAACCCTTGGGCTTCACTTCTATATCGGATTTTCTTGTCCATCTCTTCACAAGCGAAGACCCCGCAGTCCGTAGGCGCGTAAGCCTCTTCTATACCCATGGCGGTATCAAGTCACTCCTCGAAATTTTCATGGCATCCAAGCGCGCACGCGAGAATGGTGGTGATGAAATAGCTGTAGCGTGGGCTGGTGGTGTGTTTAAGGATGAGTTCGATCTTGGACTTGTCAAGGGTGGTGTTCGTCCCCTATTTATTCTACCCTTTCTTCTATCCCTTACATCCTTCTCTACTAGTAGTATATCCGCGTGTATGCACGTCCTGTGTTTTACCCACTATCTCACTGCCTACATGCCACGAGTCATCGTTTTCTGAGGAATTTTTCGTGCATATAGATCAATGTCGATGTCCGCGCCAACTCTACCGAATCTCGCGGGCGCACGACCGGGGAAATTCTGAAGGAGGGCCTCGAGAACTTCGACTTGGTCAAGGTACAACGACAATGCGAGCGTAAGGCGCCATTACTATGGCGCCTCTTGGAGACCCTATCTTCATCCGACCGCGAGCGAGTCGATGTGAAAGTTGCACCAGCACCAGGCGACGAGCAGTTGCAGGCGCCGGCTTCAAAACGACGGAAAACTGACCCTGGGCCTGGACTCGTGGGCCTATCATCCGCAAACCCGCCCCTGACGGTTACGATAATGCTGCTGTTGCTTGCGAGTTCCCAGGTCAGGAATAAGTTTCAGAAGTGGCTTGGGCTCTATCTATATGCCCAGGGTGTTCGGAAGGGTCCATTGAACTCTCTACGGACTTTGGGCGTAGGCAGCGAGGGAAAAGTTATTGGTGATAACGGTTTGTGTCCTGTTGGTCGAGGGTTAGGGTTTCTAGTATGCTAGTGCTAACTTATCAATGCTACACTAGTGCTTCGTGTGATTGGAGACGATACAAAAAAGAAACTACGTGCAGAGCTGGGCGGATCGGATCAGACACAGGTTAGAGGGCCTGGTGCTCCAAGGATCAACGCACGATCTACAAAACGTAAATCTCTTCCAACTTCGGAAACTATAATATTAGAACCAACCCAAGCCAACCCGGATCCTCTACATGGGAAGAGACTTTTTGTAATATCGCAGGCTACCTACCACCCCTCCCCTAAAGATCACCTTAGAGCAGATAACTTTGCGCCATGTGCGACGATCCCGTTCATTATAAGACTTCCCGTTGAGACTCCCGTCCTGACCAAAGGAATGATAAAAACCTCGTCTTTATACCGAAGAGAGAAGCTCTTCCCAACAGTCCTAACACCTGCTGCAGCAGTTGCGAAAGATCCGTCTTCGTTCGGGGGTAATAGTTCTGGTTCTAGTTCTGGGGTGGCAGCGTTCTATGGTTACCAATTTTCAAACTCGGCATATAGTACAACTCCTGGGTATGATGCACCGACACCGGCTCCAAATGGCGACTTTTACTATGTACCTGCTACTCCTAACGTTTCTTCCTCTGGGCCCACCTGGCCGGGCAGCGCCAACCCCGGCGCCACGGGACCTGCGAATGATGGGGCAAGGTTATTACTCACAGACGAAGATGGAAAGTTATATTGGAAGAATCAGGCAAGACGTAGTGTTTGGCGGGCAATGAAACGGATGTGGCCAAAGGTTGAGGAAATTATAATGGAGGAAGAAGTGTGTGAGCCGGATACCATCACCACTATTGCCCCCCCAGAAGCAGGAGCAGATGTCAAAAGCGTAGTTTCGCAGGTATCGGAGGAGGACCTCTTTCCAATGCCGAGCATGAAACGCGTTAATCCCAAAAAGCCTGA
Source organism: Morchella sp. 2016-72 (assembly GCA_024713865.1). NCBI lineage: Eukaryota > Fungi > Ascomycota > Pezizomycetes > Pezizales > Morchellaceae > Morchella > Morchella sp. 2016-72. The sequence goes on from JAMJEY010000022.1 coordinate 82,554, forward strand.
AGAGCAAATGGCTGTCCTAGAATTAGTCGCAGAGTACCTCGGCTTTGAGACAAAACATCTCAAAGGCCCCGACGCAGGTGACCGCCTCTGGATCTGGGCCGGTAATCTTGAGACAATACATGGATTAAAGGCCGCACGCAGCGCAGCACCTCTGGAGTCGGTATTACATAATATACACCCGGTGCTCCAATTGTTTGATATCAGACAATCATTTCTCCTTGAGCTGTTGAAACAGCACTATGGGAAACCCAATGATAAAGATTTGACAAGTCTCTGTCACCACATGCAGATCATGAACCGTAAATTTCTCATCTTTGGATTCTCTGTGACGGGGCAATATGCGGAAGGACTCCTACTTCACTCACTCGAGTCACACCTAATTGATTCAATCCTAAGCGTGACGAAGATACGTGAGTCAGGGCCAAAGACGAAACAGGAAGTTATCGATATTATCACAAAGGTCTACGAGACATACCTCGATCCCGAAACCGTAAAGGGCTACCAGGCTGTCACGGAGGCGAGTAATCGAGACGAGGTCTTTGAGAACCACATGTTGCTGATGCAGCACTCAATTGTCTACTTCTCTCTCCTAGAATGCATCGCTGCAGCATCAACGGACAATCTCCTACACATCCTTACCTGGATTTCAACCGCGTTCCAGGGTCTCACTTCACCTCGAGCCGTAAAGATGGCGCGAGAGCTGTTGGATCTCGTCTCGGGCCTACAGGGAGAATGGGCCAGTGAGATCCGGACAGCTGTTCTTGGGTCCATGATAATCCCTAAACCTGCTGGGGCACCATATCCTGTGCTCTCGTCGCACCCAGCGGCAGCAAAGGTGCCCGGCGAGTACCATGAGGTTGATTTTGCGATGAAGCAGCTGTTGAGACAGACAAAGACCGTCTTTGATCTACGCGACAATCCGAAATACGACTTCTTCCGCGAGGTCGCGACGCCAAATATCCGGACCATCTCGAAGGTTGTCCGGAACGCGGAGGAGGCCCTTGGAACAGCCCCAAGGACAGCAAACCAGTGGAAGAGCCCCGCCGAGAATGTAGACCCTGACAAGGAAATCCCCAAACTAGTGAAGGAGCTCCGGGAAGGACGGGTAGGGGAATGGGTTGCCGGCAGAAAGGCAAGCTTCAAGGTGGAGCATCTTTTGGCCAACGGAGAGGAAAAGATCAGGGGTGCTGGGTTCTTGGATGAATTTTGCAGAAGAGGCGATAGGGCTGTTGTGGATAGTGAGGATGCAGTGGATGATACGGAGCAGCTTGAGGGCGAAAAGGAGTGGAGGAGGAGAAATTTGTTCTTTGCGCCCGATTTCGGGTTCGATTGGGGCTTGTAGTGGGGGGTACATAACTGTTACTCATGAGCTCTTTTGTATGCGTTCCATACCTGGTAATCTATAAATGCAGCAGGCGCTGGTACATTTTTCTGGCTGTGTCCCTCACCGAATGTTAAAACAGTCATTTCTGCAGCCCATTCCCGTGGAATGTGTAAGTTAATAGCCCTCTACTAAAAACATTTTGAACCCAACCACCCGGCATATCCTCTGACCCCCGCGCGTTCTTGGCTAAGTATCCTGCTGCCATCTTGGCCCTCAACCCCAATCATAAAATCTCACTCATCCCACACCCGCAATCTGCAGTCACACCCGTCCGTTAAGCCAACAGGCTGCTGCGATCATTGACACTGCTGACTAATCACAGTTACATATTAACTGGGTCCCGATATGCAGCTGTAGCTTTCACTATGTCATTCTTACTTCTGGAATGAGGATGTGGTCAGCAGCGCAGCCTTAGGGCGTTAGAGGGGGGGGCGGGAATCCAAAGCTTGTATGTAATCGCTGGTATTGCGGCACGGGCGTATACTGCTACTGGGGTGTTGGGGGGGATCTACGGCGCGCGCGGTTTTGTGCCGGAATGGTGGGGTTATGGGCAGAGGTGGGTGTCCTTGCTTCCTGGCGTATGCTGCTGTCGGTGGTGGTGGTGGTACCTTTGGAGCAGAGAGCATAGGTCCAGGAACCAGTACGCACTGATTCATGACCGTGTCTTTCGGCCCTGGCTTGGGTGTGAAGAACGTCCGGCTGGCTGGCAATCCTTCGACGATATGCGGGCAGGATATATATGCGGGCAAGGGTATATATGATGGATAAAAGGAAAAAACCTAGTCTATAGGATGCATGTGTGGTCAATGATCGTGGGAAATCCAAAAACACATAACAGTATGTATTTACTAACTCCCCCTTCAGAATTTTATTCCAATTACATATGTATACAGATAATTAAAAAGTTCTATCAATGTCCAAGTCTAAATACACATTCCGCAACTATACAGCTCTAGACGTCGATCCTAGTCTCCAACGCCCTTCTCTCCCCCGCATATGCCACCAAGCTCTCATACAGCGCCAGATACACCCCGCTGCCAATCGCCGTCCACACGGTCCTCAGCGCCCCGCCCCTAAACACGCCCCTGACGCCCTCAGCCCTCCACACGCCCCTGAACGTCTCGACGGCGCCCAGGCGCCTCCTCCTGCCGACATCCCCCGCCGACAGCATCACCCGCGTCTTGACCACATCGATCGGCGTCGTCAGACACGCCGCAACCCCGCCCGACACCATCGCCGCCACCGCCGTGACCCGCCCCATCTCCCGCCAACCGCCGCCGCCAGACCCAAGGAGCAGCTTCAGCTCCTCGTAGATGGGGAACTGGATGGCGATGAACGGGAGGTTGCGCCCCGCGAGGAGCGTGTACCCGCGCCAGAGGTTCCTGGGGCTTCGCCCGACCAGGCGCAGCGCTTGCAGACTGCTGCTGGTGGCGCCTTTGCTGGTGAGGACTTGGGCGTTTTGCTTGATCACCTCGGCGGGGGTGGCGACGGCCGAGGCGAGCATCTCGGCGATGCAGGAGCCGCCGCAGTTGATGGCGGGGCTGGGGAGGGAGGGGGCGGACTGGCGCAGGAGCTCTTTGCTCTTCTGGTAGGCTGTGAAGAAGGTCGCCGCTGTGTGTGTGGTTTGTCAGTTGTGGTTCACCCCGGCGGTGTAATTATGCTCTCGGGGGGTCTTACAGGCTGGTAGTGTGGCCAAGACTATGGGCCCGACTCCCTGGGAGATTTGCTTGTTAGCTATGTACGGTGCTCTGGCGCTGTCTGGGGGGAGTATATATACCTGGTATAACCCTTGAAGACGTACCCGCTGGACCCCCGCCTGGGCTGCACGGCGGTACTCGGGCGACTGCAGGCGTGTCTTGATCGTGTCGAAGGGGTAGAACATGAGGCAAGTGACGATACCCGCTATCGGGCCAGCCTGCAACCAACATCAGTACCCAGCTCGGGAGTAGGGTGGGAGGGGAGACACTGACAATCATATTGACGGACATATCTGCAGGTTTCGAATATGTTCACGGGGAGTGGATTGGATATTGGGCGGGGGTGGCGGACAGGAATTGTGATTGGAAAGAGCTCATGGATCAGCTTATATTTTTGAGTTGATCTGCAGGGCGGTGTGGGTCCGTCTTTTTTTTCTTTCTTTTTTTCTCTCTCTTTTTTTCTTTCGTCTTTTTTGTGGAGGGCAAGCTTGAGGTCCATCCAGGTAAGTATCCGGCTATGGGTTAGGTGTGAATAACGCCACCCGTGGTCTGGGCTCCGCCATGTAAAGCAGAGCACACTGCAGCTAAGGATCAACTAAATACATGTAGGTAGCAGCCATCAGGGCCCACTGGCAATCAACAGGGCCGTATATATATACAGAGCCTGGTAGAGCTATATCAAATGTGTGTTTTGCGTGACCCGGTAGTTTAAGAATTTAATCTTGCTGTGATGTGATTAAGAGGGGCTATACATGTAGTGTGGTGGTGGTTGTATATGCGGGCTGGGTTAAAGCGCAAAGAAGGCCACCACCAGCGTGCGTTGAGAGGCTGGGCTAGTGGTTGTGGGGGGATGGAAATGGGGTGGTCGTGGCGGAGAGGGTACCCAGCCGCGCATGGGGGTGGGTTCGATCCCTACCCCTGGAGGACTAACTTTTTTCTTTTTTCCGCATCTTCTTACCAGATGAACCCATGCCTGGCGGGGCAGGGAATAGCATCGTGGAGATGTTGATCCAGTCCGTAGCTTGTCCTGCTGCGCGACAGTCTGGGGACGAGACTACAGTAACCCCCTCTCTAGCTGTAGTTGGTAGAGACAGGGGCCGTTAGAGCAGGAACAGATACATGCAGCTGGTACCCCCCCGCTCCTCTCCTCGTCAGGTCAGTCCTACATATATGGCAATGCCGTCGCGATCGATGAGAGGAGCTACATACTTACGTTCCGGATGGAGTCTAGCGGTCATACGCCAAGCTGCCTACAGAACATGCAGCTCCGTACCATCACCACCTCCGCGTGCCATGTTTCGAGGAAGTGTGCACGTTATGTGTGTGGTGTGTGGTTATTATTACGTGTGCGCGAAGCAAACACTCGCTCAGGCCAAGATGCAGATACTCATTACCAACCCATCACAAAATATCACTCGCCCACCCGCACCGGGCACTCCACGAGTGTGGCGTAGCTGAACACCCTTGCGGGGAGGGGAGGGGGGCGCCACACATGACGTACGCCGTTGCCACTGGCCCGCAATTATAAACATCACGGTGCAAACAAACAACACCCCAAGCTCAGGACTCTCTCTAGATCACATCGCATCACTACCCAGGAGTGAGTATCTACAACTCACATCGCATCACTACTCAGGACTGAATATCTACAACTCTCTAGATCACATCGCATCACTGCCCAGGAGTGAACATCTACAACTATCTGGATCACATCACATCACACTATAACTACTACACCACAAACATGCCCATCCCCCTCTTCACCACCAACGAGAAGCCCTCCCCCACCGAGACCCAGTCCTCGCCTGCAAACGTGACCTCCACGCCCCTCACCAGCGGTAGCAACCACCAGGTCAGCAGCTCCTCTAACAGTGGGGGGGACCACGCGAAGGGAAGGCGGGAGATGACGGACGAGGAGAGGGAGGAGGAGGCAGAGAGATTGTACCAGGAGAGGATCAGGGAAGAGGCAGACAGGCTGTATGAGGAGAGGATCGAGGAGGAGTATGCGAAGCGGGAGGGGTGTTCTTAGGGTTGTTGGTGTTTGTAGCTGTGAGTAGATGTAGCTACGTATACCATATTATTATTATTGTGGCTGTCAATCACATCATAGGGAATCAATACAACGACAGTACTCATCTACACCATCTCTCCACTGTGATGTGATATCGCCCCCCAACAATTACAAATACCTCAATCCTGATTGGCCAAACCAGAGCCTCTGCCCTTGGCACTGACGTAGGGGATCCTTTTTCTTTTTCTTCTATAAAGAACCGGAAAGGTCTCGTTTGCCGCGCTGGGAAACTATCGGCACCAGGCAAGGGGTGGAAACCGTGAAGAAGGTACATACATACTTAGAAAAAGAAGAAGAAGATACTAGGACACTCTATAATATCCTACTTCAATTGCTATATGGTCAATATAAAGTCACGATACCCTCACTCACTCATACTCACATACATACTACCTCTACTGAACCAATTGAACCACAGCTATAGCAGCAATGGTTCTCGTCTTCCTTAAGCACCTCCTCTTCCCCCAAAAACCCTCTAACGCCACTCCCCCCCTCCTCCCAACCAACACAAACACCAACACCAACACCCCCGCCCTCAAAACCTACGGCACCACCAGCAGCGAAACCCCCACCGCCGCCAAAACGTCGTCATACCTGGACCCCCGCGTCCTCTCCGACCTCACAATCGGCCTCTCAGACGGCCTGACCGTCCCCTTCGCCCTCACGGCCGGCCTCTCCGCCTTCAACGACACGCGCGTGGTGCTCTATGGCGGCCTGGCCGAACTCATCGCCGGCAGCATCTCCATGGGTCTCGGCGGGTGGCTCGCTGGCCGCGGCGAGGCCCAGTTCCGCGAAAATACCCGCCGCGCGACGGCGGCGCTCGTGCACACTGCCCCGGCGGACCGGGTCGCGGCGCTCGTCAGGCGCGTGTTCGCGCCGTATGCGCTTCCCGAGGCGGCCGTCGAGCCCGTTGTTGAGTGTCTTGTTGCGCGGGGGGAGGAGGAGGCCCTGGTCGGGTTCTTGATGCGCTTCTTGCACGGGGTGGAGGCGGAGGCGGAGGAGGGCGGCGGGAGGACGCCGGTGTCGAGTGCTGTGACTATCGCGGCGGGGTACTTCTTTGGCGGGTTTGTGCCGTTGGTGCCGTATGTGTTTGTGGATAGGGGGGAGGTGCTGGTGGGGCTGCGGTGGAGCGTGGTGGTCATGGTGGTGTGTCTGTTTGTGTTTGGGGGCGGGAAGACGGTGTTGGTTGGTGGTGGAGGGGCGGCGGCAGCCGTTGTGGCGGGGGAGGAGGAGGAGGAGGAGGAGGAGAGGGCCGGGTGGGAGTGGGCGAGGGTTGTGAGGGGGGGGGTGGAGATGGTGGTGGTCGGGGGGGTGGCGGCCGCGGCGGCAATGGGTATCGTCAGGGCTCTAGGGGGGATGTCGTAGATTGGTGGAAAATGTTCTTGGGCGAGGTATATCTTCTCTCTTCTGTGCTGTTTTGTTCCATTAATCTGTAACTGTAGCATATATCTGGTGGTGTCAATCATGGGATATCACTCGGTTCCGTATATCGGCACTTTCTTTTCTCCCCTTTTCCTTCTTCGTATTAATACACATTGTATTGTTAGAGCTTGTTGTTAGAAAAGACTTACACAAAAGTTAGTTATAAAAGTCAACAATTAACTTCTTCCTCTCCTAGGTAGTCTTGAAGTGTGATGGGCTGATCGAGGACACTGGCCATGTCAAGAAGACACATGCGTGATAGATAGTGAGGGCATGTAGCCAGAGGGCCATACCCAACTACATGTACTCCTCCTACCAGTCAGCGCATGTAGTAGAGTAAAGTACATATTAGTATAAAGCACACCCAACATACCAACCCCATACACCACCAACAAAAGCACCACCCCCACACCCCCACAACACAATTACCACCACAAAATCCCCCTCACAAGAAATCACTCGCCCCCCCCCCCTCCCACCTGCCAGTTCCGCCACTGCACGCATTTGTCAGCAGACCCACCCCCGACTGCCGGCTGCTGCTCGGCTAAGAGGACAAATATGCATGCAGCTTTTAAGCATCTTTTCTTCCTGGGGACAGGGAATCGTTTGCTTTAGTAGGCTTAGTAGCTAGGGGTTTTTTTTTTTTTTTCCTTTCTTTCCTCTCTACCGGGGTTGGAGGGCTGTGACTCTACATGTAGATATGGAGGAGGGGGGTATATATATATGTATATATCTGTCGACAGCCCCCCTTCCACAGCTTTGGGTTATCGAGAGGACTAGCCAGCTGAGAGTCGACTCTTGCAATTGACGTGCTCCTCTACACACTTGACTCACACCCCCAGCAGCAACTCGATATGGAGAAGGAGGAGGGGGAGAAACCAGTCTCCGCTACAGATGGTATTGCCAGACAGGATGAAGAGCTGCAGGAGACTGTCGATGTCGATGTCGATGTACCGCCGGACGGGGGATACGGATGGGTCGTTGTGGGGTGCTGCTTCGTGGTCAATGCCATGACCTGGGGCGTGAACAGCGTATGTTTTTTATCTATATATATATATACACATTTAGGATACAGCTGAATTGACTTCCAGTCCTACGGCGTCTACCTCGCCCACTACCTCTCCACAGACAAATACCCCTCCGCCACCCCGCTCCAATACGCCTTCATCGGCGGCCTCTCCATCTCCCAATCCATGCTCATCGCGCCGCTCGTGACGCTGCTCCTCCGCCACACCTCCACCCGCACCGGCATGTCCCTCGGCATCCTGCTGCAGACCAGCGCACTGGTACTCGCCTCCTTCTCCACCGCCATCTGGCACCTCTTCCTGACGCAGGGCGTCCTCTTCGGCTGGGGCCTGGGCCTCCTCTTCACCTCCTCCGTCGGCACAATCTCGCAGTGGTTCGGCGCGAAGCGCAGCCTGGCCAACGGCATCACCGCGGCCGGCAGCGGCATCGGCGGCCTCATCTTCTCGCTCGCGAGCCAGCGCGCCATCAACACGCTCGGCGCGCAGTGGTCCTTCCGCATCGTCGCCGCATGCGTGTTTACCGCGAACGCGGCGTGCACGGTGTTGATCCGCGACCGCAACCGGGCCGTGCGGCCGAGCCAGCGCGCGCTGGACTGGCGCCTTGTGCGCCGGCAGGGCGGCGGGCTCCGGTTGGTGCTGGCCTGGGGCGTCTTCTCGATGCTGGGGTATGTGGTGATTTTGTTTTCGCTGCCGGACTATGCGGCGGGGCTGGGGATGACGGGGGCGCAGGGGGGCGTGCTGACGGCGATGCTGAACCTGGGCATGGCGTTTGGGAGGCCGTTGGTCGGCGTCGCGAGCGATCGCTATGGGAGGATCAATGTGAGCGGGCTCATGACGCTGGCGAGCGGGCTGAGCTGCTTCTGTATCTGGATCTGGGCCAGGAGCTTTGGGGTCGCTGTGCTGTTCAGCTTGGTCAATGGCGCGGTGTGCGGCACGTTCTGGACGGTGAGTGCATGTGTTTTATATCCCCCCCTCTCCTGCGGTGCTGAGACGAGGTGTAGACGATATCCCCGGTCACGGTCGAAGTGGTGGGGATAAAGGAGCTCCCGAGCGCGCTGTCGCTGGTATGGCTCTCGGTGGTCCTGCCCACGACATGTAAGTCCCCCCTTATCAAGCACTGACACACCCACTGACACTCCCCAGTCTCGGAGCCAATCGCGCTCTATCTCCGCCGCCCTGGAGAGCGCAATGCGTATCTGTACCCGCAGATCTTCTCGGGGTGCATGTATCTCGCCGCGGCGGGGTGCATGTATGCGCTGCGGGTGTGGGCGCTGACGAGGCAGGACCAGAAGCTGGAGGGGGCGGGGGGCGGCAGGGGGAGCAGGTGGTGGAGGGTGGCCAAGGTTTGAGGGCGGAGGGCGGTAATGATAATGTACCATATATGGCGGTAATTGTGTATGTATTTAGGTAGGTACTAGATTTAATTAATGACGGGTAGTATGTTAGCTTCCAGTGAGCTACATGACTGTAGATAGCCAGCGGCCACAATAACAACATTGTGTCTCCTCCCGCCGATTGCAGCAACAGAGCCATGTAATTAATGAGTTAAACAAAAAAAAAAAAAGCAGCAACAGAGCCGGTCATGAAACATCACTCGACTTCTAGTCGGGCGCCAAGACCCGTATGCCATCCAGGTTCTCGTGCAGTGCCAGTCCAGCGCTGGGGTTACTACCCCTAGGCGCCGACGCCGGGTTACCAGCCACGGCGGCATGGCAGAGCTAGCAGACTGGAGAGCTGGCCAGACCCAGCTCCGCTCCAAGAAAGGCCCTGCAGTGAGCGCTCTGCCCGGTGGCACTAGACCAACCCACACTCCCCCTCTCCCCCTGGCATGCAGGTTCTCTGCTTAATAGGCGGAGACTCCCTCTGTGAGCTCTAGAAATACCGTGGTAATCCACCACAAGTACTAAGGGCTAGGTATTATGTCAGAGGCCAGCCATAAACGTCTTTAGAGAATACCTGAGGAGAGGGGACCTGAACTCCTCTCCTCTTGGTCATCAACCAAGATAGTAATCATTCAGCCTTCAAGTACCTTTGCGCCACTTCGGCCCAAAGTGCTAAGCTAGGCGTGGCAACCACCCGGGGGTTGTCTGTAGGGCCCTGTTGGCCTAGACGGGGGGTCTTCGGCGGTGGTCTCACGGTCGTGGTCTAAATACAGTAAGCAACGCAGTCCCGCCGTGACGCAACGAGTGACGCCCCATGACCGCCCTCCACCCCCCCCCCCCACATCTCGTACCGCACCACACCACCACACCACACCACACCACATGCCCCCACACCGACCCTAAGCCAATTGCGGCCTCTGGAATGTTCCTACGCCTTGCACTTCCGCGAGGCATGTACACTTTGCCACCTGCCCTCGTGAGCTGGTTTGTGTACGTTACATGGTGTTATGTTTCTCTGCTTCTCGCTGGTTGGTTACCGCCAAGCCTTGCGATGTGACGTGCACAGGGCGGGTATTTGTGGTGTGTGTGTGGGGCAGCGGTACGCACGGGACAGCTTGGGGCTTGAACACTGCAATTAAAGCTATGTACTTACATGTACTTCTTTCCTTCTTTCTGTATTGATGATCTAGGGGTTAAAAGGGTAAGGTATTGGTAGAGCAGGGACCGAGAGAAAAGAAAAGAGAAACGAGGGAAGGAAGAAAAAGAAGCTAGTTACATGACATCAATTCCCTTACTCGCTACTTCTTTGCAACAGCATTCCACCAGTAAATTCTTTTGTCCGCATTCCATCACAGAAAACACACACTCACACACATCCAAAAGACATAAGGAATGCAAAACAAACTCCACGTACAAAAGGAACCCAATACCCCCCAACACTTCCTCCCCGACAGCTGCTGCTACTACTCCACCTCTCAATTGACCCCCTCGAACCCCCGCCAACTATACTAAACAACTACCCAGTACTCCAAATCATCCTCACGTCTCATCATTCATTACGTCCTCCCCCGCGAAACCCTAATTTTCTCAAAGACATGCATGCTAAGAGAAGCTAGAAGAAAAAGGCAACAAAAGATATCACAGATTGGAATGGAACAAGGAAACACAACAAATTCTCTTCAAATCATTTTCGACACCTATAAGAAAGAAGGGGGAATGGGGGGGTTTAAAAAAAAAAAAAAAAAAGGCAGAAATCATCAAAAATCATACAAGTCGAATTGAATCATTTCATATCCCATACATCATTTATCAATATCATCTCCTCCTCTCCCCACTACCGGTGTCCGGAATGATGGCTAGGGTGGTGGCTCGGGTGGTGGCTAGGGTGGTGACTAGGGTGGTGCGAGTGTCCGGGGTGTCCTGAGCTGGAGCTGCTGCTGCTAGAGCTACTACTTGAGCTGGAGCTGCTCGAGGAGGTCGAGCTGGTTGAGCTGCCGGTCTGACTGCCTGTCTCAGAGACGTACTCCGAGTCATACGAATCCGACGAGGATGAAGTATGCTTCTCGCTCATGTGGTGGGTTTGCGTTTTCCTAGTAATGAAGATTGATGTCAGACCTGCAGCAGCCGCACCCATCATTGCCGCGAATCCACCACCACCACTACCGTGGTGGCCGCTACTAGACTGGTGACCGCCCTGAACCATTCCGGAGGAACCGTGCCCAACAGCGCCGTGGGCACCAGAGTAACCGCCGTATTGAGCGCCATGGGAACCGGTGTGGCCTTGTTGGTGGTGATGGGTAGTGGTGGTCGTGGTAGTGGTCGTTCTCCTCTTGCCCCACAATGCACCGAGGAGGCCTCCGGTGGCAGCGCCGGCAGCTGCGCTACCATATCCGTGGCTGTGACTGCTGTGGGATGATTCCTCATGTGCGACAGATTGGTGCCTGTGCTTGTTACCGAAAAGACCAGCGAAGCCACCACCGCCCTTCCTCATGCAACAGCAAAGCAGAAGCAGCGCGAGCAAGAAGAGCGCGCCCAAGATACCACCGACAATACCACCAATCTGTGCACCGGTCAACCCGCTGCCACCGCCAGAGTCACCGCCAACCACACCGCCGTATCCAAGATCCCCGGTTGCGACTGGAACCATGAAGGTGTTTGTTCCGGTGACGGAGGGAACCATGATCTTTGATCCAGAGATGTCTCCGCCAATGACGCCACCATTGATGGACTCGGTGGGCCGGGTTGGTGGGGTGTATGAGCCTGAGGTGTAGATATAGTTGGACGAGGACGAGCCGACGACAGCTGGGGTAGTGTAGGTCAAAGACCATGTTGTTGTGGGCGTAGCAGACACAGAGGGACCGGAAACGAATGCTGAGTATACCGTGGTTACAACGTCGACGTTTGTGAGCGTTGTAGTGAGGAAGTTCCACCCAACTTGGGAGGGAGTACCACATTGTCCTGCATACCAGCAAACTTGGGAGGATGAGCAGCAAAGACTAGGGTTATCTGCTCCAGCACAAGGGACCTGGTTCGCATTACAGGTGTTCGAGGACTGGGGTATGGGTTCAGCGAAGGGTACTGGCGAAGACGAGCAAGTATGCAGTAGAGTAAATAGCAGCGACAATAGCGTCGGGGCAGTCTGTGATTTCATGATGGGCGATATATGGGGGGGGGGGTGTGGTGGGGGGAGAATTGAATCGTAAAAATCAGATAAGGTCGTTAATCGTGAAGAGAGGAAAGGGTTCGTAGAATGGTTGCAGCGTGGAAACCGTGCAACAAAGGTGAGATAGTATGCTAGAATATGAGGAGGCTGGTTAGCGGCTGAAACGGAATGATAATAATAATAATAATAACGCTTTGAGGCATAACAGAGGAAACGGTGCAACAAACCGAGCAGTTACGATGACCAACCAACAATGGATTGATGGATTGGAATCGTATGCAGGTACGAACGAGAAGGAGGAGGAGGAGGAGGGGAGGAGGGGGGAGGGAGGGAGGAGGGAGGAGGGGAGAGAGAAAGAAGGGGAGGAGAGGGACGAAGGGAAGAAGGGAGGGAAGTAGAAAGGATGTTGTTGGGAAAGGCAGAGAAGAAGAAAAGAGAGATGTGGGAAGGAACAGAATCCTGAGCAGGGAAGTCACTTTGTTCCAGGCTTACCTTTTACCAACCTCCCCCGTTATTGTTTTTTTTTTTTTCTCGCTCCACCTCTTTTTCGATTTTCTATTTCTCTTACCCTCCCTTCTCTTCTCTTCTGGCTATTGTTGCGACAATTAATCGGTTTCGAGTGGGAAAAATCGAGAGGCCGGGAACTCTCCCTATCCCTCGTTCTTACATATCTATGCGCCGCCCTACTTCTACTTTGGTAGTGGATAATGGTGGTAGTACTAAGCGGTACTACTCTACTACGAGTTATCCAGGGCGGGTACATAGAGTACGACATATCACACACACGCACACACACACACACATACATACATACGATTCATAACATAACATTAGGTATATTCCTCCTATGAAGGAGGGGGGGGAGGAAAGAGAGAGGGTTGTGGATCTATCTAAGTTCCCAATCTCAACACCTCTCTCTCCCCTCCAACCAGCCAGCACACACATCACTCCCGCGTTGCACTTTCACCCAAACAGGAAAGAGCATCACACCAGCGTTGGCGAGACAACCATCCACCCACCCCCCCCAAGGCATGCCTTATGGATATCCTGGGGGGGGGTCAATAACCATACTCAGCAGGGGTTCTACAGTGCCATGGAGCCAGGGGTCCTGGTTCCTGTTTGAAGTCGTTTCTACCCAACCTCTGTGTTTTTTTTCTCCCATACAGCCATACAGCCAGCTACTAGTAGTAATACCCATACTTCCCACTTCTTATCCCTCCATCCCCCCCACTCCCCAGAAAGAGAGATGTGTCCGCCCGGAGCTGAACAGGTTTGCTGTATCGAAACACTCCTAGCATAGGATTGGGGGCCCTCGTGCCGTGTGTGGTACGCAGCGGCATTGATGTCCGTTTCTTACATTACATGGAGCTACATGCTACCTAACTTTTTTTACGTGCTCTCTCTTTCTGGAGGTTCCGTGACGTGGGAATTGCGTCTATCTGCTCTGAAAAAAAAAAGTACCTACATCGATGTGTAGAGTAGATTATCTACTCAGGAAACAGGGGAACGGCTTGGACCAATTGCGTGCTTATCTGACTGAAGGGCACAGGCAGGAGTCGGCCCAAACACGTGTTGAGGCTCTCTGTCTAATAAAAGTGAGAGCCTCGTCCAGATTAGATTAGCTAAACACCCTTTTTCGCTAAAACATTTGGCGAAACTAGCGCCCATACCAATAAGTACCTGGACAGCAACCCCAACCCATGATAGACAAATCCCCCCCAACCTCCCGAATTATTATCTTCCTGTCAACAGTGACAACTGATTCGGCGTCAACGAGGAATTTTTGTTTCGCCGCCCATCATGAACGAGGGAGGGTTCCCAACCTCCCCCATTTTGAAAAAATTGATTGAGGCAAAAAAGCTAGATAGAATCTGATTCTATTCTTGTCCGGCACGACAAGCCGGCCTGGGAAAAGAAAAGAAAGGAAAGGAAGTCTGAACAGAAGAAGCTATCCCTTCATCCTACCTGCCTTCCTCCCAAGGCCCAAGGGCCTGGGTGACATGACGTCTGATGGCTGCTGTGTATGTAGTGGACGCTGTCATGGCTGGTCTAGCTAGAGGACGATCGAATGCGGAGCGAAAATAAAAACGGGGAGGTGGGGATGGGCGTACGAGGGAGGGACGTTATGCACTTGCATCGTGGGGAAAAAAATATTTAAATAGATAGATCTGCTCAGTACGCGTCTTTTAATTTTTTTTTTTTTCTTTCGTCGTGACGTTGTGATGGTGATGATGGCAATGTTTGCAATTGCCCGCGATGATGTGGCTATTTATGGATACAATACGACATTTACAGTGGGAGAACTAGAGCTTGGGGGTTTCCTTGTTGACGGAGCACTATACTGACTACAGGGCATACGCAGACGATGCGATGCGATAGATCAGTTTCTCTGGGGATATGTGGATAGTGAGAGAATTACAGCATACATACACATACATACACATACATACTAGCTTTAGAGTATGATGAGCAGCTCAGAACAGGCCGGAGACGATGGGTCCGAACGGGGAAGGGGCGGAGAAGGGAGAGAATGGTAAATTATCATCGGGCGGACACCCATCCATCCATCAATCCATTCCTTCACAACCCCCACTCCCTCACCACCAATAGCCCCCCAGGCTCAGCATCATATCAATCAGCCGCTCGCTCCACTCCATCACTCCTCACGGCACGTAGGTCTCGGCCGCCGGCGGCCCGACCAATAATCCCTCCCGAACCAACCCCGGCCCCCCCAGCCAATAATCTCACCTCGCCCACTCAGCCCGTTGAAGTGGAGGGGTTGCAGATCGGCCCGAATGACGGGAGATGCAGACGACGGCAGAGGGACTCTGGCATGTTGATTGCCTATGTGTTGTGTTATTAACTTGACATGACACTTAAGCATAACGCATCCAGTTTCCCCCTTCTCTTGGTATATATGTAGGAGTAGGCTGTAGGCAGGAGTTCATACTCTACTCCAGCAGCTAGGTGTCTGTCTTGGCAACCCCCTTGCAGATACACTGGTCGGTATGTCTCCCTGTTGGCTGCTGTTGCTGGCTGCGCAGATGGCTGCATATGTACAAGTATGTATGTAGAGTCGTGTGTCTCCCCGACCCGACAGAACAGCCGAAAGAACTCTTCTCTTCGCTGCCTGCCTGCCTGCTCTACCAGACTAGAGTAGAATGTAGAATGTGGAACCCGGCCCGAGACATTGCTTCTGCTCAGGTACCCGAGACCAGCTGGAGCCGAGACGTAGGTACCCCAAGTACTTTACTCTCTAGTACGTACGTTGACAGGTGGTGGTGGTAGTGGTGTTGATGCCGATCACATCACATCACTCGGGTCAGAGTTCGGTAGTTGCATGCGAGGTGGTAGGTACGCAGTTGCAGTCTCGCGAAGGTTTCAAAGACTGGACTCGACCTTAATGTCGTTCTGCGCAGTAGAATGTACTGGTTGTATGCAGACCCAGTCCAGTCCAGAAACGTAAGTACATGTAGGTATAATTATATAAGTCTATGGTGGGTGTGTGGATGTGTGTGGATGGGATGCCACGTTTGCTGAGGGGGGGTTTGATGGACTCGCTTGCTTTATGGGCGGGAGCGAACAGGACGATTTAATTTGTTGGTTGGTTGGTCGGTTAATTGGCTCGATGGGAAAGGACTTATCGGTGCTTTTTTGGAAGCTCGAGAGTTCGATGTACTTCCTTTATATAATTACATCTATGTGCATGTGTTGGGATAGTAATATGATGGGTGGTAAGTTAACTTCACTTTTGGTAAAGGTTTATCGTGGGTGGAGAGCACGATAGCTACAATGGTTTCTTTTAAATCCATCGACGCCATCTTGTCCCGGTTGTAAAGGCTATCTTTCCATTATTTACTCTGCCAATTGGGTCTTCGATACATGATGTATGCACATGCAAATCTTAAGCTCTTCATGCAATTAATCTATCTCTACCAACTATTGCCGTTATAATGTATATTACCCGGAATTTATCGACTATTATATAATGTCATGTACTTCTAAAAACAGATAAAATAGGAAAGATACATCATGTATGTAGAGACCACACAAAGGAAACCCCCAAACTCCACTAATAACGACCTCCAGATATTATATAATCCTACTTGATAACTCCATCAAACAAATCCGCTTTAAACTCCAGCCACCATACCTGGTTCCCGCTCCGACAACCAGCTCAAAGTACTAGGCTTCTGATGTTCCAGTAGTCCTTCGTATACTGGCACCTTTCTCTTCTTCCCATCTTCCCCCAAGACAATCTTTGAAGGTACGATTGACGTGGTCAATGGGTCCCGTCTATTCAGTCCCTTATACCTAACCACCCCCGTTTCGCCCTTCACTGGCATCGTCCCTAGTTCATGTACTAGAAATGATTCTAGAACCCACACCGCGCCCGCCTCGACTATCTCCGGAAACGCCGCCAGCAGCCTAAAGTCATACCGGCTTCCCTTTTCCTGCATACATTTGTAGTGTGGCGTCGTGGAGGTCTTCTTCTCTGCCAATGCCAGATGTTGTGCCACCCGCCGGCCAACACCGGCGCTTCCGCCTGCCAGCTTTTCGGTGTGTGGGGGATCACTTAGGCGACCCTGCAGCGGCCGCTTCAAGGCTTTATGCCTCCTCGTGGTGCTGCCGCTGCCGCCGATGTAGACGCTGAAGGGGGCACCAGGTTGCGTGATAACGTTCATGTAGCAGCCCTGGTTGGTGATGAGGCAGTCCTTCGGGAGTAGAGTGTAGTCGTCGATGCGCCCACTATTGATGAGATATTTTGTGGAAGGGAGAACGGCACTGGAGCTGAGATGGTAAACAGTGAGGAAGGGAGTATTGGTAAGGAAGTGTTTGACTTCGGGAGAAGCAGCGAGGGTCTTGGTATGGAGGAGGAAATAAAAATAGAGAAGCATTTGGCGTAGGCGGGTGTGGAAATAATCTTGAGATACGGACGACCTTTTTAGCCTTCTTTTTCTTCTTTGGGGGATTAAGGACTCTGGGGGAGCGGGGTTTGCACCGGGGAGGGGCTTGAGGTAGTGGATTTGGTATTTCAACCTTCACACCGACTGAAACACTTACCCAATGTAGGATTAGACAGAGGTTCTAGGTCCAGTTTTAGGGCGGCGGCGGCAATCAAACTACTCGGGGCCGTAGTAGAACTTGGGGTTAAATCATTTACGCTGTCAAGTTTCTTCTAAAGGTCTTATTAGCTCATGATCAACCCCTCACATCGTCCTGGATCTAACTTGCATTTTTCTCTCCACTGCTTGGAAAATCCTTCAGCAATGCTTGCTGGTCTTTACCATCTGACTTTACAGATACTTGGCATTTTACAACAATCTCGACAGGTAGGGACGTATCGAAAAACTTTGTTTTTGTAGCCTTTTTATCGGCAACCTTCACTAGTTTCTACACCGCCCTATATCAGCAAACAAACCCTCCATATTTGGACGATATATTGTTTATATACCTTTGATACTGCGGGTATCTTCTGGGCCTTTGGCTCGGACGTTGCAATTTCCCTCGACAGGGACATGTCGAAGAACTGGGTCTTCCCGGCCTGACCATTTTTGCTGGCACCTGTCCTCTCTGGTTTCTACGCCTCATTAGCTACCTCTCATCGGCACAACAGGTTTAGGAATTAAAGTACTTTGGCAGCGCTTGATCCCTGCTCAGATCTCTGCGCTTTCCCCTCTTTAGGTGATGCGACCCCCCTCGGCAGAGACATATCAAAAAAGCCGATTTTTGGAGCGCCTTTGTCAGTCTTACTGGCCTGTACTGTGTGTTAGCTAATCACTGAACTATATATATGATGGTTTGATATATACCTTTGCTGCATTCCCGCGTTTTTTTACTGCTATCTCAGTTGATAGGGACATATCAAAAAACTCGATCTTGGTAGCATCTCTGCTTGACTTCCCTTTGCCGGGTTCCTAACGCTCACCATGTTAGCTATCTATTTTAGCCTATATAACTGTTTGTATAGCTATAGCTAACCTTCGATATAGCACTTGGACATTTCTGGTTATTCCCACTCTTGAGTAATACTGCTGAATGTCGGAACTGTGCTCGAGGGTAGCTATTCAACTTCTCTCGAGCTCCCTGCCTCCACAAGTGCTGGACCGGAGCTGTATGTGTAAAGACCCTGAACATCATAATTACCGATAAGACCACTGATAAGAATGTTTTGAAACAGTCGTAATCACTACAAACTTCAAAGTTTGTGTAATGTCTATAGAATCGATCCCTTTCCCCGTCTCTCTTCTTTTCTTATATACACGTCCCCCCCCCCCCCTCTCCCCTATACTGCATCTAGTAACTTCCGTCTTTGTCTTTGCTGATGCTGCGGTAAGGCCCTCCTTTCCGAATATTAATATTTAAAACCGGGTTGGGTTTGTATCATAGGATGTACCTAGCATGCCCAAAGCGTAAGTAGTATTTTAGTTGGCTAGCTGCTACGAATGAGACCACATGATTCAGGCGTCTACCCAAAGCTACAAGTCAAGTAATCCATATATCGTGTCCCCTACATCCTCCCTTACTTCCTTCGAAGAGTCACCGTCAAAACAGCATCTCATTGGAGGAACGATCAAGCTGAGCCGCAAATCCAAAGAGGCTCAGCAGCTAGGTTGCCATCGACCTCATCAAACCCGCGCGCTGTATTTTATGCTTCGCACTCAGGCGGCAAGCTTTACACGCCGGCGGCACAGACGGGGCTCTCTACTTTTGGTGTTGTGGGTTGTCAAATAACCGGAAGCCAGCAACCAAGCAAATGACCAACAGCCGGATTCAGGTCCGTATTAAAAATCCTAGTCAACATACCCATAGAGGATCACAGAACTGAAATCCCCTGTCTCATTCCTCTCATGTGCTTATATATCTTACCCATCATAGCCTGATCATGAGAGCAAAGCAACCCCCTGAAACCCAATGCACGTGATGTGTAACCCTAACCCTGATGGTATGTGGTGCCTACATGTGGGTTGTGATTGGCTCGGAGAATTTGTCGGGAGGGAGATTGCAGATGGCAGTACGGGCATGGGGCCGCAGATCAGGTTGAGGGGGGGGATCCGAGGTTGAGGCTGAGGGTCTTGCATTTGAGGCGATAAATGAGGCGGTGGACCGGTTGAATTAACTTGATGATTAGGGGGTTTCTGTGGTCTGGGGGAATATGGTATTGAGATATTGATACCCCGGGATATATGTATGAGGAGCGGTGTACTGGTTCTTTACGGACGTTGTTAGATGACGTTAAGTTGTGAGGGTGGGAGTCATGGAATATCACTCGTTATTAGTGATGGGAGGGTTTTTTCTTCTTTTTTTCTTTCCCTTTGTTTAGTTCGTTGGTTTTTTTGTTTACATCAGTAATCGTATCCAGGTTTAGTTCGTTGAGAGACAGTGGCTCTTTAATTACTATTTGTTTATATACTTATACATCATGTATGCAAGATGGAGTACTATCTTCAAACTGAGTACTGGTGAGGCGGGGGGCGTAATCTAAACATAAGACCAGAGAAAGGGTGGATGCGCTGCCTAAGCTAAATATCTCTATACGTAAATATATATACTTCTAGTAGACTTATGTTATATTCTACTATTCTAGCTTCGTTCCTTACGTAGCTATCCTCACGGCGCTAGATTTTGTTAGATTTAATATGTAACCACGCCACAACACCCCCGCGACCCGTAATTATTAATCAGGAGGTTCACTACCAGAGCCAGCTACTGAGTAAGGGTGGGTGGGTGATATTTGTACCAAACCGGTCATGGCCATATACAACCCATGAATCAGTAACAAATGCCTTCATGGGTAGTGATTCGGTATGAAGTAGCTAGCTGAACTGGGTCCTAGCTGCCGGGAACACATACAAATATTCATACTGGAGTACTCTTGGAATAAATATGTATATATGCCATTGTAAAAAGCCCTAGACTTAAATTTTCTAGGTACAAGTAACTCCGGATGGGTGGTTCACACATAATCCGTACCAGTAAGTATGTACTACATACCTGTTCTGATTAACCGAACACTCACCGCAGCCGCAGCCCGTCGAGGGGAATCTTTAAAAAAATACAGTCCAGTGGCCTTTGGAGGATTTTTGTTAACCCTTATATTAATAGGGGGCTTTTGGGAGCACACGTCAAATCGATGAGTCACGGAAATAAAATTTGTGTCGGAAGCACCATAGCCGGAAGACTGCATGCATTTAATGAATCAATCGATAGATCAATCATTGATCAACCAGTCAATAAAATGGCTTTACAACAATCAATCAATCAATAAGATTTGACTTTTAACAATAACAATAATAAAATTTAACTGTAGAGGAGCTGCTATGGACTGAGTACTCCGATATCCCCAAAGCCCTAAAGCTTTAGAGCAAACTCCAGATCGAAACGGAGATACAAAAGAGAGGAAGAGAGGGTAGTGAATATAAATATGCAGCAGAAATTAGGAAGGGTTAAGAGAAGGTGGTTAAACGACATAAGACTAAATTAAAACGGAAGGGGTAGAGAGGTTCTATGAGGGTTTGGGGCGTTAGGGTGTGCAGTTAGTTCTGTTTTACGAAATTACATCACCGTTTATTTTATCTCTTTATCCCTCGGCCTTTAATACTTTAATATGCACTCAGAGGAAGAGAGGGTGAAGCGGGGTGAAATGGGTGATATGGGTGTTTTCCATATATAGCCTTATGGACTGTATATAGTAAATGATTTAACAACAGCTCTACCTGGGAACTGAACAGCGAGTGATAGTGCGTGATTACAAGCCAAGTCGGGCCTTGGAACACATAAAATTTACCCACACGGCTTTTGAAAATGAAAGCCATAGCTTGATTGACCAGCTTCTTCTATACAATTCGGAGGGTCGAGTCCATACTAGATTCAATTAAGTACATGTATATATTCAAACCGTAACCGTCTCCCGCCCCTAACCAAAGACCCCATGCATCATGTATGCTATAGTACCGCAATGCAAGACCCATTGGGAACTCCGAGCCTAATATGTAAAACGTGGTCAATCGACGTCATAAGTACATGTATCTATTTAACCTACGGTAATTTGCCTCCTAGACGGTCCTCCTCCGATCAATCCCATCCACTATCAAATACAGAAGAGAAATCATTAACAGTTCGGGCGGTAAAACAAGACAATAGTGTAATGGTCCTGTGGCTTTACTATCTTCGCAATCGGTTGTTTATACTAGGCTCTTTTATCACATGCTTTGCAATGGAGCTCATCCTCAAATTTGAAGTTTGGATTTATTCGTCAGAATCGTTTATCTCATTCCCACCAATAATTACAGCATTATTTATCATCGGCGGAAACCAAAACCATGCTAAAAAGGAAAGACAGCCAAAACCATGAAACTACAAAGTAAATAGTCGACAAAGGAAATCGTTCAATTCTCCATCTATTTGTACCAGTTCGCCGGGGCATCTCCCAAGCAATCTCCAAGAGTAACGAACCTGTACCCGAGAGACTTACCATAATCAATCATATACTTAGCAAGAGTGTGCACGGTCTGTTCATGAATATCATGACCAATGACTAGATACTTTGAAGATTGTGAGTTACCGCCGTCGAGAGCGCTCTTATATCTGTTTTGGGAGTTGACGATCAGGGATGGTGAGTCGTTGTTGTAGTCATCCGTGTCGAGATCAAAGTATACGATGTGGTAACCCAGATCTTGCATGGTAGCTGTGCAGGCAGCAGCACACGAGGAGTACGGGGGCCTCATGTAGGATGGGACTACACCGATAATACCCTTCAAAGCTTCCTCCAATTTGGTCTATTTTCCCAAATTAGCAAGCCGTCTATCCTCTCTCTTCATATAAACTAAGTACTCACCATCTGACGTCTCCTGTCGTCTTCTGCCAATGTTGATAGATCTAGGTGATCCCATGTGTGGCTGGCAATCTGATGTCCGTCTGCATACTGTCTCTTGATCAAATCGCTCCACCTCGGGGTGACATCGATGGGGCCTTTGCCGTTGTTGTTTCCTGTGATGAAGAAGGTGGCCTTTACGCCATTGGCGCTTAGAATATCTAGGAGATCTTCGGTGTATTTATCGGGACCATCGTCGAAGGTGAGAGCAATGGTGCCCGGTTGAACGCAGTTGTTTACCACGGCTATAGTGTGGCATATTAGTACGAATTATAGAGCGACGAGGAATATGGTATAATACTTGGGCCACTGAATGCTCGGGGAAGCTTGGAGGAGCTGGCAGGGTGAGCGGCTGATAGACCGACTGAGAAAAGCTGGAGCAGAGCAATTGCTCCGATCTTATTGAACAACATGATAAAGAGGAAAAAGAAGTTATGTGAACTAGTTGTTGATATTGATTTATGGTAGAACTTGAGGGCTCTTTTGTTGCTTTGGACTGTCCTGTCTGTCTGGATGTGGATGAGTAGTCGGGGGAGAGGTCTGCCTTTAAAGCCTTTTTCGAATTCCCAAAATTGTAGGAGTCGTTCTACAACGTGAGACATCGAATCCCTGATCGGGATAAGGCCCCTAGTATGTGTGAACCAGTGCCTTTACAAAAAGCCCTTTGTAATAATCCAGCGCTGTTTTTGGTATGATCGTCTACATTTTAGTTGCACTTGCAATCGCGGCACGGAGATTCTTTACCTACAGTTCATTGCAGCAATGACTACGAGGCAAGGATCAAATCTTGTACACGACATGTCTTTCAGGCAGGCCTACATGCATGAGCACGTCAACGAATAAACTGCACATGTGTAGCTGGATGTAGACATATCCGTACCGAATTCGGACGGCCCTATGTACCCCAAAAGGTTGAAAGAGTGGTGTTATTCCTGCCCGGCGGCCATGTGTTCGAATTCGACTCTCCGCTGCTTACTCTAGGTATGAAAACATACTGTAGTTTTTCTTCACTTGATAAATGCCGCCAATCATAAATATTTGGTTACTTTCCTATGACGGTGGTTAATACTCGATAAAGCCGGGATTTCCGGGAGTACTCTAGAGCAGGTACATAATTTGCCTTAGGCTCTCAATTGCAAGGTAACCATCCACTTGGGAGAAATACTTACAAATGGCCGTTGTGTCACATTATTGATGCTTGTGGGTCGAAAAAGAACAAAAGAATGCAGCCACTGAGACAACGCCAAGTTCGCTTTAGCTCGGCATGAAAAGTTGAGCTACCCTGTAGCAAAAACAACAACAACATCGGACGGAATCCATAAGTCTGATGCCAACATCTTCTTTAAAAATAGCGATTACACGTAAGAGACGAAAGCCGAACCCTACGGGGGTAGTCCTGTACCGCACGCGGTTCATAGTGCTGAAAATCCCCGGCCTCCGTGCGTCGGAGGTTTAGGGTTAAATGATCCTTACAATAATTAGTTCTTACAATTGGTGGTGCTGGCCTTCTGCTGTAGGTCTGCAGACGGAGCTGAGTCTAAGTGTAGTAATAATCTTTTGGTTACTACATACATGTCTAGTAGAGAACATACCTAAGTACTACTCCCATCGCCTATCTCTTTTACTCGGGGCCTCGGTGGTAAATCGCCAACAAAGAGAGACAATCCGGAGGTTTCACACTTGATAAATCCCCGAGGTAAAAAGCTTAGGCTTGATGTGAAGGTCTGAATATAAAACTACTGTTACTGGCTCCAGTTTCACGCTAAATACAGCCAGATTAGGCAACTGTGCAGCTCCATTCTCTTTCGGGGTATCAGAGACATGCATTTCGCGTCCGAACAACACATTCTGGATTTCCGTCGCTAAATATTTAACATTCCAATGGTGCCTTAGCCAGCTGGGCTATAT
Organism: Morchella sp. 2016-72; assembly: GCA_024713865.1. NCBI lineage: Eukaryota > Fungi > Ascomycota > Pezizomycetes > Pezizales > Morchellaceae > Morchella > Morchella sp. 2016-72. The sequence continues at coordinate 106,480 of JAMJEY010000022.1, forward strand.
TTAGTAAAGTTTATTTCAACCAAAGAAACAAACCACCAGTGCTAAGGATATTCACTTCTTATAGCGCATGCAGCAGTGAGCTACATATATAGTAACTAATGTAATCTAATATCTCAGAACCGAGTTTATTTTTCAGGACGTATGTTGAATAGAAAGTCCAAGGCTGAAAGGAAAAAAAAGCATTTTAGCCAGCGGGTCATCCTTCAAAAATTTCAAACGTGACAGATCTTTTTATAATCGGCCTCCGATGCGGAGGACCTACCAGGATGTACGGCACACCAAGGCACATGTGGCTGAAGAATTGTGATGTGACACGCTGGCACGATAACAGGGTAGAGAGTAGGTAAGTACATGAGTGTTACTTCTCTTGTTTACCACAAAGCTCTCTACTAATCATTAGTTACAGTCCTCCACAAATCCAAAGTGCAATTATATATGTACATACTTTGTATTCTGCCGATCGAGCCCACTTCCTATCTGTGAAATCTCACTCCTTTTGCGCGGGAAAAGGATGGTGCGCGGGGATGTATTTTTCAGCTTCGGTTTGTGGCTGCCTTGTGGTACGTATGTATACGGGAAGTACCATGCCTATAAGATCGCTTCCCATACATGTATTCTGCTCTGCGTATAGAGTACCATGTATAGACTAGAGATCTTGGGTAATTGATAATTTATAAGTGATTTAATATCATAGCTGAGCGGATTATCGATCTCTACCACTCATTCGACGTCATTTATTACTCTGGACAGGCTTGGAACCTTCAACAGAACCTGAGGGAAATCGTCGAGTGATATTGCGTGAAGAAATTGACTGGGTCGACCAGGGCTGTATTGCAGACAGCTGAACATTGCATTTCGAGTAAGGTTGAGAGGTTTTCCTTTGTCTTGAATGAGAGTCAGACCCACTAGCTCCTAGCAGTTCTAATGGGGTGTATTCCTCCATGTAGTAACCTTTATATACCCACAATCTTTATTCGATCCCTGCGTGCGCTCTTCATTGCATGTACCTTCATGTACCTCTAAGGAAGATTACTTAACGCTTACTGTGACAGTGACAAAATGGCTAGAAGCCCATAGTAGCCACATCTGTCACGCTCATCTCAAAGAAGTAGGGAAAGGTGGGGGGGTAGTCAGTGGCACTGTGGCACAGCTCTTCACATCGTTAGATGTCGTCCGGCTAAGCTTTACAGTAGCGCCCATGTGCAAAGCGCCCTGCCTCTTGCACATTCGCTAGCGCACCTGTTTGAACAGGTTTAAACCAACGAATGGACCGCGGTTGGCTGCAGTGGAATACGAAGCCTTCCGAGCCAAGATGATATTCGAAAGCCGTTTTAGGGTATGTCATGTTTAGCTAGGCTTATGGCTAATCGTTGAGTATTGGGTGGACAGGGTATGGACGTGCTGCGTGCAGATAGTGGGGGTAAAGTGCCACAAAGAAACCTAACCTGATGACCAGGGTATCTCCAAACGAAGAAGTCATGGGCCATCGTCATCGTTTTACTAAAGTGCACCGCTGTAGAGGAGATTCTCCCACGATTTAGTAATCCTGTACCTACTCGCTTTCTGCACTGTCTGTGGGTGCTATGCATTCTTTTGCGATCGGTCTGTGCATTCCCGGTTCTGTTTACGGCCAAGATACAGAATAGCACTTTGAAAACAAAGTTCTCTGCAAATGTGGGCCTTCCGGTGAAGTAAGCCAGACTAAATTGGGGCCAGGAAATTGGACCATACAGGACATGTTGATTATTAAAAGCGTCAAGTAAGGCTGGCAATGGACTGTTTGGACTGGGAACTGGTGGTACTTGTTGAAAAGGTGAAGAAACCGCTGTGTACTATCGTGACTGCATGGCAGATAGCTGATGGGGAAGCTTCTTGATATGGCCCTGCATGTTTGTTACTCAAAGTGCTCTTTACCAGAGGCAAAATAATCTGGGCTCTGGCCTGAAAGCTTAAATGTTTTTGAGTACCCGGTACCCTTTCCCTGATGCATCATGTAAGTGGATTGTCAATGACGGAGACACGACTTTGTGACCGGAGGGTCGGGGTAAACTTTACCTCCTAATTTGGTGGACGACGATTTACCCACGACTTTCTTTTATGGCCTCGTTTCCTGGATCTATTACGGGTGTCTTAATTAGCCTGGGTCTCCATTGCGTCCATCTGACCTTTGATTCGTTATAGACAATATACTATCTAGCTTCCCCTCTAAGGTCGCACAGTCACAGATCTATGAAGGTCCCAGTATTTCCTAGCCCCTAGACCTTGTTCCTGTGTGAAAGTGGAATAGTTGCGGCTTGGCAAAGTTTTAAATTTACGGGGTTATGAGAAAAGGTGGCTGGCTCGTGCACAGAAAGCCTCACTATATATTCGCTCGTTCCCTATCGATCACCTCTGTCTCCCATGCACCCTTCCTTCATCAGTCAACATCAACCGGTGAATCCTGCCCACTCAACCACTCATCTCAACGTATTGTGCGGTAGGATAGCCCCAGGTATGTGCGGCCCACTGTGCGTGGCTTCTTTATGCAAGCCTATTATTGGAATTCTACCTCTGACCTTAATTCGTTGTTAGGATCTTCTACGCTCTCACTCTCACCCTTGGCTTCACGGCTCAGATGAATCATGGTCCCATACAGCAACAATAAGAGCTCATGGCAGCGGGCAAGCCCTCATTCCCGATAAAGAACCGGCACCACTACCTCATGGAATACATTCATGCAGTGTAAAAAGGCAGTTCCACGACTAATCCTCTCATTGATATGGACCGAGGGTCCTGCACCGTGGTCGTGTGCGAATCCATTTCCGTCTTATATTAATCTATTTTATCAATTTCAGCATCTTTGGTCCATAGGGCCGGCATCCTATGCCAACATACCAACAGCACCAAAACCTCCCCCAAGCTTTGACTAACATACGTCGTGCCGACCGGCCACAGGAGCGGAGGAGAAGTTTCGATAGGCTTCCACCATAGTCATAGTCACAGGTTCTCACTCGCACCAGAAAATTATTACCGTCATCACCGATCACTCACTAAGCGCCCAAAATGCCTTGACAAGCGGTCGGAGACAGTGATAGTTGTCATTCAAAGATTCTGTTGTATACTCATCCCAAGTTGACTATGGTACAAGCATCCAGGCCGGCCAGCTAGCCAGCCAACCAGCTCCCTACGTAACCCAAAGGAGAATAAACAGATGTCGTAGAAAAGGAAAGTAAGAGAAAGATTTCACAACCCCTATACCAAAGAAAAGCCGTATAGCAAAGCGATGCAAGACAAGAGATGAGAGAACAAAAATCAAAAAACCCGTTAACTCCCTAGGCCTTAATAATCCATTCCCGTCCCGTTACCCTCCGATAAGTATGCTATAAAATCGAAACCGTGAAAAGTACATTTAACCACTTTTTTTTTTCTTTCCGTGAAACCCTAAGAATATAAAATTATGGAAAATGAAGAAAATAAGGAAGTCCCGTGTCGAGCTCTTAAACGGGCTGGTTAAGCTTAGCTAAACCATCCGCCACCATCACTGCCTCCAAGTCCGCCATACCCGTCCATCGCACCCATACCTGCCATACCCACAAACGGTGCACCTTCGTCTGTGCCAGTCACCGCTGGATCTGGCACCGGCTGTAGCTGCGGGGGTGGTATTTTATTTACCACCTTTTCGGTAGTGGGTTTCATACGTAGCGCCTTCTGCGTGGTGTCTACCACGGCCATTTTCCCATTCCTGCTACCTTTTGGCCTGCCCCGCTTGCGCTTTTCTATAGGCGCACCTTGAACGGCAGCAGTCATGGCGGCAGTAGCGGACGCAAGAAGCGACAGATCTTCCGTTGAAATGGCAGGATCTTCACTACTGTTATCAGCTTCTTCTACTTCGTCGTCGTCGTCCTCTCCTTCACCATCATCATCTATGAGATTAGGTTCAGTGTACTGCGTCCAGAAGGAGCCTTGGTCAACGCTGCCTAGGCCTGTATGATCATGGGTACTCCGTGCATGCTCACTCATGAGCTGTTGCTCCGGCCCCGTGCTCTGTTGGGCCATAGGTTGTTGCTGCTCTTTGAGAGCTGGCTGTGTCATTTGCATAACTTTACTACGGGTTTTACTACCCTTTGGGCGGCCACGTTTCCGTTTAGGCGGATCATCAGATTGCGGCGTGGATTCAGCTTGTGGGTATGCCGATGCAGCAGGCGAACAAGGTTGGGCAAGTTCATAACCTCCAAGTGAGGCTTCTGGTAGAGCCCAGTTGTCACTGTCAGTGCTCTTTGCCACTTCTGCTTCCTTGGCGTCCGAAGGCTTCTTCCGTTTCTTGCTGATTTCCTCACTGATTTTCTTCCCTTTACCTGGCTTGAGACCCAGTTTCTCGCGGACACCTGGCTCAGTGGTGTGTTTCCCCACAAAGCACCATCCACCTGTTCGGTCATCCTCTTTCCGGGGCCACATCAGTAGCTGGTCTGATGTACTCTGCACCTCTCGCCCACAACACTTCCATTTCCAAGTCGTCTTGTAGTTGTTTTTGCGTCGTGGGAGGGTCACAGCTTCGAGTCCCTGTTCAAAAGTCTTGAATTGGTGTTTGACGGCACAGGTTGCCTCCGAGGATGGATCGGACGCTGGAGTCGCGCGCCAGGTAGGGTTGAAATCTTTCAAGCATCGTGTGCACTGCACGAGTTTATCTGCTGCATTCTTTCCTCGTGTGGGGCCCAGTGCCACAGGTGCTGGTATGGGTGCGGGAGCTACTACAGATTGTTGTTGCTGCAGCTGCTGATGCTGTTGCTGCGAAAATGGCAATGGGGGCGGCGCCATAGCTTGTTGAAGCCCTACGGGGCTCGCGGCTATGGGTACAGGAGTTGATGTACCGTCGTTCATCTTCACCTTCTTTCCCGGTGGCCTCCCTCGTTTCTTCTTCGGCGGTTCTTGAGCAGTGTTTCCGTTCTGACTGGCCGGGGCTGGCGCTGGTGGGGGTGGGAATACCTCGCCAATTCGCCGCAGGAGACTTCCTTCTGCAAGAGTGGGCCACTGCATGAGTGCGTCGGTGATCGTTTTAACAATGCTTTCGGCTGGGTGCTGGCGGAATATGCCGAGGACCCTGGAAAGCTCCCATACAGCTTCCTGAGGAACAGTTGCTGGATCGAAAGGTTTTGCGGCTCCTCCCCCACTAGTACCGGCGGTGGTAGTGGTATTGGTGGTGGTGGTGGTCATTGGTGACGGGGCCAACGGGCGCTGTTGCATGTTCTAGATGTTCCCCAAAAAATCAACACACACCCCTCAAGGGGAAGAAAAAGAAAAAAAGAAAAAGAGGACATGTAGGTTGACCCAGAGGGAATAAAAGTAATTTGAATAAACAAGAGAGGGTTTAGGGTTCACCCACAGCTCCCGCTTTCGACATCATAAGAAGCTGCTGTTGCGCTTGCTGTTGCTGTGGCGAGAAAACAGCAACCTTTTGCAAAAGACCTCTACCAGAGCCTGCAGCGGCTGCGACCATAGTGCTAGTTTGCTGCGGGCCCGACCCCTCCACATCCATATGCATCACTGAGAAACTCCCCTGCCTTGCATTACCCGATGTCGGTGATCCACCACCAGCGCCAGCGCCAACATTTGCACTACCAGCACCGTTCAAATTTACCGAACGTCCCCCATTCATCATCACCGGAGACATCGCTGCGGGTGTGGTAGGTGTGGGTGTATCGGACCAAGGAGATGGTACAAAGTCGGTAACGCGAAACCTCGAACACTGTCCGGCAGGTGCAGATGCAGACGATGGAGATGCTGCAGGGGAAGGATTCTCGGCGCGGTTGAACTCTGTTAAACGGAACCTGTGGAATTGCGCAGCGGCAGCAGAGACGGGATGACCACTGGCAGGTTTTGAGGAAGTGCCCTTTGTCGATATTGGATGAGGGGGATCCGGGCGCGATGGCGCTGATGTACTAGTTTCGTCACGAGGTGCTATCGCGGTGGTCGGTTTAGCCATTTTTTAGGGGGGGGGAGGCACCCAGTGTTATTATCGTCCTCGTCTTCGTCGATGGGAAAATCAGTCAGTAGTTAGTATACGATCAAAAATTAGACTTGAATCGAGGTTCCTTCTTGTGTAAATAGGGAGAGAATAGGAATAGTAAATGCTAACGCCGGGGGGGTGGGGGACGTTGATTCCTGATGCCTGAGAGAATGAAATATGAAGGAGTGGAAGAAAGGTTATAGGAATGACCACTGAGGGTTAAAGGAAAGGCGAAGGTTGCATCCAGGTAAAAGGGACAGGAAGAGGAACTTAATTGTCACGATATGTTGTTTTTTTTGGAGCGAGTGACACGGTGGGAGATCCGGGGGTGGACCAGACAGGGGGGGGGGGCGTCGGTATATCTTCTCTCTCTCTCTCTCTCTTTTTTTTTTTTTCTTCTTCCCCTTCTCTGTCTCGGGGCGAGGTGTTCTCTCCTTCTTCTCTTTTCTCTCCCCGACCTCTCTCCTGATTCTCTTTCTCTCGGCGAATAGCCTTTGGGGGGGGGGGGGGCACGGTATTGGATTGGACACGGAACGGAATTGCACCAGTAACAGGGCAGGCAGACAAGTAGACTAGGGTAAGCAAAAGCAAGGTAGGAAAAGGATATGGTGCTTCCGTCTCTTGCAAGTAAATAAAAGTACTTATGGTAATGTACGGCACTGTATGTAGGTACTCGATTTGTGCCGCTGTAGAGTACACAGTAAGAATTGTTGTTGTTGTGGGGTGGATGGAGGGATCAGGATTAGGAGCGGAGCGAGGGAGGAGGAGGGGAGGTTGGCGGGAATATGGTATGGTGGGTTTGTGGTCGGTCGCATGCGGCATCGACATCGCCGGATGGGATGGAGCGATGGGCTCGGCCTGCCTGCCTGTGTTACACCCACTCACTCTCTGCTTTTCTACTCTAGCTTTATGTAGGTACTTTCCATAACTTCACAACTTGACAGGTTGATAACGGTTGGGGGTCAGGCTGAGAGGGGGAGGGGGGAAGTAGAGGGACCAATTGGGGGTTGGCTCTTAAAGAGATAATTTTTCTTTCCTTTTTTCTTTCATTCATCGCCAATTCGATGGTACTCTAGTGATGAGGAGGAGGAGCAAGAGAGCAATGCTTCATAACTGGAGCTAAGCCTTACACACACACACACACACCACATATACATGTTAACTCATCGCGATGCCACAGTACCACAGGTACAGGGCTAGGGGTTATGTTTGTGTGATTTGGTGGGTGTGGTGTGTGTGAGTGAGATTGGAGGTAGAGACACACGATAGCTGCTGAACCCGAGAAAGACCCATCGAGTCGGATGCCTGACTTGCAATCCCGACTGGACTGGATCCCCCTCTTACCAGACCTATTCTCTATCACACCAGTCTTATAGATTCATTCATCTCCGGCCCCCAATCCAGTAGCGAGGACTACTAGAATACATACATAGTAATAAAGTCTTGAAAAAAAAAAGGAGCAGAGGCCATCCGCTTCCGCGGTCCAGTCTTCGGGGTCCCGAGAAGGGGGAACCTTCAACTCCTCGCGTACGACCCCGCACTCGCTTCCCTTTATGCACACTCTTAGAGTTATGTATGTAAGTATATGTAGGCCCCCCCCCTTTTTAGTCTTGGTTTCTTGGTATCATGTGATGGGGTACTATTCTTGGATAGCAACGGAAATACTAAATGGTGCTGGAATAGGTACAGATGTGCCTCTTTGTAGTTACACAGTGCTTTTTACTTTTTTCTGGAGGGGAAAAATTCCGAAAGCGGGGGTTCGTCTGGTTGGTGGTATATTCATGTGCCTCCAGCCTACATGTGACGAACCTGCCTGCTTTTTCAAAGATGGAAAATCACGCACACAACTCTCTGAACCTAGCTCATGAATTTTTACTTCTGATACCTCTCTACCTCTCTACACTTCACCTTCGAGTTCAACTCCAACTCTACGGAAGAGAGGGCGAATGAAAGAAGGTCCAGTGCCACTCTCCAGCCGGCATCGGAGCAGAACGCACTCAACAGTCTCTACCTACTTACTTGCTAACTATAAATAATAGTGCGCAAGTCGAATCGCCACGCCCCTTCCGACAAGAGTAGCGGGACCTTTCTTACACAAAGTTTTGTTTTCGCCCAGGGGAGATATATGTGTGTATGGATGGAACATGCTGGCGTTGGTACCGCTATGGAAGGGACGGTCCGCTCCTGGCTGCCGTGGACTGGTGTCATGAGAGATACCGGACGGACCAAATTGATAGTTTGTACACCAGAAACACCGAAATGATCGGGATGACTGTGAGGAAACCATACAGAACGGCCGCTCCAGTGATGAGACGGAGGACTATATTCGCAATCTCTCTTGCCCCTGCAGGTTTGCGACCACATGGTGTAGTTCCTGTACTGAGTGTAGGAGGAGCGGTGGTGATGGCGGTGGTGTTGGTGGTATTCTGTTTCTGGCCATAACTATGCTGTTCAGGCCTAGAGACCCCTGGACAGGAATTACCACTGCAAGCATGTGCCAGGTTTCTATTCGACTGTATGTCGCAGTAGGTGGAAGGAGAACGGTCTAGCTCGCGTTGTTAGCTGGAAAGACTGGAGAGACTGGAAAGACAGGCTTGATCGATTAATGGATCGACTTACAGTCCCATAGTGATGGCTCTCTAAGAGATGAATATCGAGGGATGGGGTTGGTGTCTTTCAGTTCCTCGCGAAATAATGGGCCGATGGCCCATACTTTTGCAACGGCAGCGAAAGTGAATAGAATCACCGAAAATAATCCGATGGTCAACATTGAAGAGACTTAAGTATAACGGGCCCTGATCTGTACCCGTATGCTCATAGATATATCGGAAAGCGTGGGCAAAAAATAACCGGCGCTCGCGGTTCATAAACTCAGGGGCCGGGAGATCTGAGCTGTTTCATGCATGTCAGCTCAGCCCTAGATAGCCTCCCACGTGTAACGAAAAAAGCATTATATTAACGTTAAATGTGGTTATGGCGAATCATCGTTAACCAAAAATGCCTTAATGAGAAAACACCCTTTTTGAGGGAGCGTCCCTTTTTACCAGGACTTCATTAATAATAAACCGGGGTGTTTTCAATGCGAGCTGAGGCGAGGGGCCGCTAAATTTTGGCCTTTCCTGAGGTGGCAGGGGCGGTCGTTCGTTTGCCACGATTTCTGTATCTACTCAAATCATCAAAAAATGCGTTTCCTCAGCCTCCAGAGTAAAAAAACCCCCTATGTCGCGAACATGACTGCAATCATAGAATATCACTCGCATCCGTGCGCTTTGATAAATACCGAGGCAAAGATTTGATTAGAGTACGACCCATAATCCCACCACCACCGTATTGGTGAACACATACGGCATTGATTAGAATGATCCGTCTTAGCCCATGTCATGGGCTAGAACCATAGACTCGAAGGCTATCTGGACAACATAGCGGTGAGTGGTTTGTATTCCATAGTAATCTCCAGCCAAAAGCATTGCGGTGTACCCTTTGTTGAGTATAGGACATTCTGAGGCAATTCCCCTGTTGATTTGATAGACGTTGGAAATCGAGCAGATCCCATCTAGCTCAGGTTTACATAAAACCTTGTTGCGTCTAGATCCTCCCTTGTTCTACTCTCGTACTAATCCCGGACCATACAGATCTTAGGGAGAGAGATTTCTGTTGTTATATATATGAAGCTCCTTGACTAGGAATCTGCCACCGTGGGTATATAGATTCTGCTCTGTTGCATACACGGGCCCACTAATACCCCATCACCAAACCCTAGCGTATAGATACCATACCAACCTATCACCTTTTAACAGGCTTGGTTTTGTTGCTGATTCCGCCGTCTATGGACCGTCGTCTCTGGCCGCTTAGTAAGTACTGTGCGTTACCGGCAATAGCTAACTGCGCCGTTGGCTAGCATTCATTTTGCTGAAGCCACGAAGCACTATCTACCGTTAGCGCCTTGTAGGCGCATGCACCAATCTACTTTTTGCTTTCCCGCATACCTTTATCTTAGCCTGTGCAATTGCAACATCACCATCTTTCAATGGACTTCGGTATGGCGGGTAACCTTACAATTAATTGCATATGGGCCTGCATACACGTTTACTCGGGCGTTTGTGAAAGGAACCGCAATTGCATGCCATAGAGGATGCACGTGCCAGGTCCAACACTTGGTATGGTGTGCAACAGTGGCCCCTCAAGATACGAGTCATGGATTGCTCCAGGTTTTCGGACTTCCCTCCAGAGCAGCTGCATGTTTTCAATGGGATATCGGGTTTCGAGGCGGTAGTTACGAAATAGGTAGATTATCCCATTAGGAGTTCCCGGTGGATCGCGATATTATATAGACATCTTCCAGAAGTAATCCATTCAGAGTACGCACTCGGGCCGGATGCTGGTACTGGCTCACATCTTCACGTATCCGTTGAGGCTAGTCCCACAATCGCAGCCATAGTACTACTCGGACCGCTGAATATTGGCTTACTTATGAGGATAGTTGATCTGCTTTCCCAACAAAGGCCCTTTAAACATCTCTGGGATGATCGAGCAAAAATAGTGATCGAGTAGTACAATGGTATCAATCATCAACCCATTGCTCTTGGCTACATGGGATCGGTTGGCACGACTGGCATGGTCCGCCGTCCTAGCAGCCGAGCTCCGCAGCCGGCTGCAAACCTCAAGTCAATCCAGTAAGCCCAAGTGTCAGGTCACGAGGCGCATATCGCGGCAAGAATTGTGGGGGGGGGGGCGTTGAAAAAGTTGTTGTGATATATCTGATGGTTGAGGAAATATTGATCAGCGTTCATCGTTCAAGATTATTTCAACAGCTACAAGAGTAGAAAACAAGATGTTTTGAATTTTATACCGATGATAATTTCAGATCCCAGATATTACCCATTATAAGCAGTCCATAGTCCGTCCACTCCGTCAAAGGTGGGATGGACTGGCTTTGGTTGGTCTCATGGCTTGGCTACAGTCGACCGGATCTGGGTGCCGGGAGATGAGACTTAATTCTTTTAGTGAGATAATGGGGCTAATTATAAAGCTCGAGCTGACCATGGGCCGCTCTGCAAGCTACCATTAGACATTATTTGATTTGGGTTCAATATTGTTATAATTAATTCAAAAAATAAAAATACAACATTAAAAAGCGGATGCCAAGTACATTTTATTGTTGCCCTTACTGAAAAAAAAAAAAAAAAAACTCTCACAAAAAAACGAAATGAAATGGAAAGAAATGGAAAGAAATAAACGAAAACGAAAACGAAAAAGCCTAATTACCACTCCCCAGGCCCAAACTACCAAAAAAAGACTGAATGGATCAACGGATGAAGTAAACTAACTAGTCGCTCACAGGCCCCATAGTCGTAGAAATTCAAATAACAAGAAGAGAAAACTCCCAGGAAATTTTAAGCCCCCTATGACTACCCTGATTTGAAAGTAGAACCACTTCAGACAATCAAGACTTGCTGAAAATATCTCTTGTAATAGTTGTGACTTGTTGTGGTTGATCGTGGTGTTTGGAGGGTTTTGATGTGTGACGGTACCAACAGACTGTGACTTAGCTAGTGCCTCCCCTGAATCACCTGCTGGCTCAAATACCGTTGAGCTTCTTGATAAGACCAAATAAGGGTCATCGTTCTTTAAAACATCTATTGAGGAACTACTATTGAGTACAACCGGTTCTTTCTGGTTAGCTGAAGGGTCAATCAGTACCCAGTCCCCCTCAGACGGACAACCGGCCACCGTGCCAGTGTTATTTAGCTGGAACCTCGAAGGATACATTTGTGGTTGAAATCTCTGTAACCTTAACAATCGTGCGATCGCCCACTCAAATTTGGCGGGAGAGACTGTTGTTTCTCGAAACGACCCCTCCCAGGGCTCCCATTCGTCCTTAACGAAATCCAGTGGTACCCCAAAAGGCATCGCGTGGGACGGGAACTGTAGTCTCACAAACTGGTTTATCGTTGAAGGCAACTGATACCCTGCACGCTGATAGGCCGCCTTGGCGTCCGATACCTTTTTCCCCACTTTAAAACATGTCATCAACTCTTCCATAGACATTGCGCAGGCCTCTTCTGAGAGAGTCACATATATGCCGCCAAAGACTACGAAGTCTTCAACAAATTCCCGGTCGATTATCAGGCTTAAGCTCACATCGATGAGAACCCATTTTTCGGGTTTGGGAGGCTCAAGGTCGTTCTCGCAGTTGCACCAATCCATATTGATTTCCCCTAGGATATTATCGATTGCTGGGATGAGTTGCTATAATCCTTCACTCAGCGGACTGTAACACCGGAAGGTAACCTGAAATTCGTTGCGCGGTGCCTACGCTTCTGTTATCAAACCTGAATTTAATTATACCTTCCAAAGTTGGAACGAATAAACTCCACTTTTCGATGTGTTAGCAAATTCAGAGAATACCGCGGATGACTGGACATTATTTACATAAGCATGCGACATTGCTACTTCTATAGCAGTGTCCATTTTCACTCTTTAGTGAACAGTTATGAGATATGTGGTGGTTGGTCGATATAGCGTAGTTCATGAGATGAGATGATTTTGGAATATAGGCATTTATGAGAGCTCTAGGCAGCTGGGATACACTGCCTACCTATATATACTGCTATTTTAATTTAGCCCGTGGGGTAGTTGGCATCGCTGGAGGGAATTGCCTGTTGCAGACATTAATGAGTATTATATAGCTACTTTAAGAAGCTGACCAGCAAATCTGTTTCACTAAGCGCTACATCGCCAAGATATATATTGGGGACGATTCGCGCGCTTGCATGCCAATGTACTCGCGCTGCCGGATTGAAGCCGCTCAGACAAGGATCACTCGCCACAGTTCACTGAGCGGCCGGCTTCAAACCAGCAGCGCGAGTATAGTAGGCACTACGGGTGTGTCTGTAGACAACGGTCGTGGTTGCAACAGCAGTAGGTGTCTACAGACTTACCCTTACACCCGTAGTACTGCTGATATACATGTTTTTAGGTGGCTAATTAATTAAAGAAACATATTTTTTAAATTTTTAGGTTCTTTGAATCACCAATCATCAATCGCGATCGTCAGAGTGAGCTCTAGAGTTAATAGTGTTTCTGCCTTCATAGTATCGTATCCGACGCGACCTAGCTAGCCTCTTTATATTTGTTAACATGTAGTAATTTTGATACCGTAGCATGACAGAGCACGGGAGGTTAATTATATATATATTTGGTTAATTTACACTCCGTGAAATATCGGGCCATGTCCTATTCGCTTGGGTTTGGATGTTAGATGGATAAAAGGACAGGTTACCCAAAGGGCCGTCTTCTTCTAAGATCTCTAAGTTTAGATGCAGTCTTCCTATTATCTTGCATATATAGCTTTAAGTGATCATGAGATGATAATATGGTTCATGAAATATCACTCGACTACCAGTACTTTGTTGTGCAACTCATACATCAGAGAGAGGATGGGGTAAGACTGTTTTTTGGCTTAAAGAGGTAGTTGAATTAAAAAGAGACTTTATTGTATCATTTCTGTGACAAAGATCACAGATTGATGGTATCTGCGTTTTTTGATAGACGACTCCACCACTCACCAGGACACCTCCCTCACCAGGACAGTTGACATAGCAACGAGCAGATCTACATCCTGGACAGTTTATGGAAGCCGGTTGCAACGCGGATCTGCTTGTTGCTATGTCCCATCAGTTATAAACATGTCTTCTCAATATGATCAAGAGCCTGAATTTGTGATACAACTAAAAGCGGATTTAGGGAAAAAAAGACTAAACGAGACACTACTCCAGCTTAAGCCAAAGCAGATTGCATTATTTATATAATATTTGATGAGAAAAAGAAAAGAAAAAAAAGAAAAGGCGTGCATTATTTTTTTAACTTGTACTTGCGCCTAAGCTTTCGCGAGAAAACGCTGTTGCAACATAGAGGTGGCGGTAGAAAGTTACTTATTCTCGCGGCAAGCACATGAGCAGCGTTTAATTATTAGTCTATCACTTATCTTCCCCCCGAGAAGAGTAATTTCTAATTCTAACTTCTTCAGGTCTCGGTCCTGCAACTACACAGTTACATATGATTATATATTGAGTTTCTGTCTATGTAGATAGGTTCTAGAACACTATAACTATTTTGAACAAGAACAGCTAGATCTTAATTATCATCTTCAATATTTATCAATATTCCAAAAAATGCATTGAGCCGCGCCAGGATGCTCCCAAACAATCGTTGGTACATGCAGAAAAACCGGGTTATAAACAAAAAATCACCTCCCCGCGGAGATGCTATGAAAAAAACACAAAGCTCCCAGAGCCCATAAAAAAACATGTGCACATAATCATTTACTCGTAATGTAACATATCATCCCATTATCATACTCAACCATACTCCCACAACCCATCCCTCGCTCACAGCACCCACCCAATTGCCAATCCCAACCCCGCAACCCACAACAGGTACCCACTCCCCTTCTTCCTCACCCCCAGGCTGCTCGCCGGTGCCGGAATCTGATACTTTGTCAGATTCTGTGGAATCACATATCCCGTACAGACGCTCTGATATGGGCAGCACGCAATCGTGCCCAGGCCATCGAACGTGCATACGGTGTTGACTGGACAGCAGACCTCGGGGTGATCCACGGTGTTGCAGGATAGGTAGCCGGTGCGGCATATCGGGGGCGCGAATGGATTTGTGTTCTGCGCTTCTACGGCCAAGAGGAGGAGTGGTATGAAGAGGAGAAGAGCGAAGAGGTGGTGCATATTTCTTGCCATGTGGTAACTGGGGTGGGTACTGACTGGATGGAGGTAAAATGGATATGTACAGTTTAAGTCCGAATCGAATATATAATGTACGTACGCTCCCGCTCTGATCACTCGCTCTATATTGTGGTTATATGTTTCCGCAACAACGATTGTATGTAAACCTCCGCGAGCCAGCAACGGACCGTACGTACTCTCCAAACACGGCACTGCAGGTGGTTTGGGGGGGGGGGGGAGTAGGCGCTTATAATAAGCTGGTGTTGTTGTGAATCCACCAGCCAGCAGGTTGTTGTCATTGTTCAAGCGCGGGCTATCATTGGCCGCTCCGGCTCAGTTCGCCAGGCACCCGTTGCCCAGCAACCATCAGATCACTCACCTCACCCACGCCCTGCATGGCATGGCCTCGAACCGAAACCGCTGCTGTATCATGTCTCAAACACTGAGGGTGCAGGTTGTGGGGCCAATCATTGACACTGCAGTTGGTGGTTAGGGGAGGGGTACTTTCTAGCCACAACGACACAGGTTAGTGGAGTAGTTGTGTTTGAGTGTTGTATATATACATGTACATGTATATATCAACTTGGGGGCATATTAGGGAAATACATGTAGTTTTAAGATCTTATCCATATCAAAACGAGACTCTAAACATTTTTATGCGTACAACCGTGATAGTTTTTATAAGTTATACGGTTATTATAACTACATTGTAGTAGTTAAAAGATGAGCCCCTAGCTTCTGTGAAACCGACAGATAGGTTTCGTGGGTGGTATATATCTTATGGATCTATATGTAGTTGGAATTTTATTGCTTTCGATACCAGACGCCATAGATTATATACTCTATATTAACTCGCGTTGTGTGACGTTCTCCCTGTTCTTAGAATTTGGTATTTACGGTTTGCACCACCCCCGACACAACACATATACAAAGTAAGTGTGTTTGTACCCATATTATCCACCCATCCATCCATCCATCACCAGTACCTGTCTCACCTTCTTATCTCAATATTCATCTACATGCATGTACTTACCTACTCCAAACATATATATATATTTTATCACGAGCGCATCACGACCACTAATATGGCCCTGGTGCCTGTTAATATATTGGTCTCACTCTATTCGATAATACATACATCTTACTGCTGAATTTACCCCTGCATTACTTGCACTTCTTCTCAGAGTAGATGCTCTAGTAGTCTCACGTGGGAATCAACTCAATAGTCGCCAAGTGATGTCTACCCGGAATCCTCATATATGTATTCATACCTATCTCTACCGTCAAGCTTAGCGTTCATAGATCTAGATCTAGAGAATAATTGAAACGACAATAATATTGTCACAACTACAACCAGACATTCATTTTGGAACCCTTACCCTTGTGTTTCTTTTACGCCCCCACGATAGTGATATGTGCCTCGTTCTCAGCTGAGCCGACTTATCACCGATCTCTCCCACCAGTTTCACTACCCCCCATAGTCACCAGGCACCCTCCCAGTCGCGATTCCAACCCTCACCTACTACCCCCACCCCCTCCCGCTTACGTAACATCCCGCCAACCCCTTTCGGCGCCCGCACCCCAAATCTAACCTCACCCGCTCCAACATCCCACATCATCACCGCATCACCTACCTCTCCACTCAACCCGCACATTCACAACACCATGCCCGCACTCCGCGCCCCCCCGACGCTCTCGCTGCTCTCGCGCGCTTCAACAACAACCTCACTGACACACCTGTACCCCACGCCGCTCACGCGCTCCATGTCGTCCTCACACGGCAGCCACTACGACCCCCCCACCGGATGGTTCCTCGGCGTCCCTCCAGGAGAGAAACAGGCAAAGGAGGGATGGGAGGGTATCTGGTACTGGGGATTCTTTGGTGGCCTGTTTGCGGCTGGCGTGGCGTATGCCTATAAGCCAGATACCTCGTAAGTGCTCCTTGTGTTTTGCATTGTACTGTACTGTGGGGAGGTGGAGGCGCTAATGGGGTGTGTGTGACGTGTAGGATCCAGAGTTGGGCTCTCGAGGAGGCGAGGAGAAGGCTCGAGGCGGAGGGCGTCATAGAGGACTCGACGAAGCCCCAAAAATCCCTTCTGCGTACGGTGTCGGGTCATCTGCCACCGAAGCACTAGACGTTGCTCCTAACCGGCCGGTCTTGCAGAATCGACGTCAGTCGAGCATGTCATGTACGGAAAACAACCAAAATGAATTTTTTGTCTTGTCTTGCGAGGAAAAAGTATACAAGACTGCGTCATGCCATGATTGAGACCGCCATATCCGGCCTTAACTACCTTCCTGTATAGAGAGAGAGAGAGAGAGCGAGAGAGATTGTGTTTTGTGTTCCTTCCTTTTCTTCCCTTTGTTGTGTTGCTGCTTTGCTGTTTCCTGCTGCTGTTTACGTCATTCGTTCTAGTAAATGCTTTTCCATGTCTAATTAACCCCAGGATGGGATTGGATGGGATTGGGGGTTGGGATTGGGGATTGGGGAATGGGGTATTGCTTTGTCTAACATAGAGCCTGGAAGAAGAAATCATACCAAGTTATCACTCACACTTACTTTCTGGCTGGAGGATAGAATAGAATTGGTAGATGGGGGATAGGATGGTACACGGGATACTCGATTTGAATGCACATTTTTACTCTACATTTTCTTTCCCAGTACCCTTTGCCTCTTGGTACCGCAGTACGGAACAGCATCGATATATCGATGCAACTACGTATGAGCTGGTACTTGGGACTCATCACCAACCCTCCCAAAACATCGGGTGAAACCACCCATATCATCCGAGAGCCAGCCCTACTCCCGAGGTTAACACAGACGCTTCGTTTTGTCTAGTACAAGCACATCTCGTTCTCCCCTCCTTCGATCGCCCCCGCTCTATCACTCGACCCCATCTCCATCCTCATCCCTCGCCACGACCGGGCCGCCTCGGATCGGGCCTGACGTTGAAGTTGAGTTTAGCCAAGGAAGTTGCAACCTTGCTGCATGACGTAAATGAGGAAAGCCCTAACCCTGGCGCCAAGACTCAATGATCGGATACGCAGTTTTGTGGATACGATAAGGGAGACCTTGGGGTATATCCGGGTATATCCTATACAATAGCTTTTTTTTTTGGTATAGCTACACCCGGGCGCATACTTGGCATGAAGTAGAGGTATGGGTGTTGTAAATCTGACTTCTAGTATAGCACGCGTGGTCTTTTATCATCCCGTTCATATACTATGCATGTTCAAGCTCCTGGTTGTTAGTGATTAGAGGTACATATGCCCGGATAAGAGGTTATGAGGTGAATCCCCGACCATTAACACCCTTTGGGGGCGGGTCGTAGCTAATACAATGTGTAGTAAGGATATTTAAGAAAATATGCAATTAAGGGGAAGAAGGGTATCGTATTTTGTGATAACTCCACTGGTTTATTCACGTGTTATATCCGATATAGTATAATCTTCAACCTCCTGTAATACAATACCAATGGCTCTACTAATAACTTTCCTACCAAGGGGGAGCTTGGAGAGAAATAAAGTTATATAAGGAGCGCCAGGGAGAAAATCAATGAAAAATGTAGTTCCACTAGCTGTGAGTGGGGTAGTATACATGTAGCTATAGCGTTGGAAAATGCTGCCCTGGGTTTCCATACCGGTCTTTGCCGTCAGCTCCCGCCTTATAAAAAATGGAAGCAGCAAGAGACAGGATTCCCAAGCGACTAATATCACCGTTTTCCGAAGCTATGGATTCCTCAAGCTAGGGTAGATTCTACTCTTTTTTTATTTTGAACTAATTATTCCTTCTACAAAAACTCTCAGTTACAAAGCAAAAACAACTGAAAATATCAATTGCCAAAGTTATCACTTGATATTTCGAATGCACATCATCACCCCGGAAAGTGTAATATTATAGGTAGGGAGAGAATTGAAAGATGTTTTGACGCAGCCCCCCTAACACCGCATCTATCTTTACCTGCTAAGAGCATAGGCTGAGAAGCAGAGGGTAAGTCTTGTAATTTTCCTGCAAGAACCCCGTTCTTTTTTTTTTCTTTTTTTAAAAAAAATGGTGCTAGATAGTACAATTATCATTGCAGCTACTGGTACCTAGAAAACTCAATACAACTCAATTTTCCTAACACATCCTCGCACTTGACAGCTAGCACAATGATAGCCGAAGTCCTAACTTAGGTGGTCGTTATAGCACGGTGATTAAGAGGAAAACAAAAGCTGCCTGTTCCGCGGAGAAATGAAACAAAGGCAAAAACCCTGGTAACTCCATAGATGAAAGGTTCGGTAAGATTTTTAATCCTCCCAAATAGACGCCTTGAGTCTCTCCTTCTCGGCCTCCTCGGCCTTCTGCTTCTCTCTTTCCGTGTCCCTTTTCTTCTTTTCAACCGCTCTTACGGCAGCATCATACTCCCTTTGCTCCTTTGTGCTCCTCGACCTCACACCCAGCGCCCCTGCAATCAGTCTTCTAGCCACTGCATCTGTCTTCCTTGGCCTCTCGCTGCTAGTTGGGGCACCATCTCGCGAGAAGGAATCGGGACCCCCGAGGTAGCTTTCGTGGGGACTTGATGGTCCTCGGGGACTGGCAATAGAGGATACACTCGAGCTCTCTCGCGAATGACTGAGTGAATGGGGTGTGGTAGGAGTGGGCGGGGGAGGGGATGGGACCTTGTCGGGAGTCTCTACTGGCTCGTCGTCGGATATTTCTTCATCGTCCCAGGAGTCGGCTATTACTGGCTTCTTCTTCTTTTTCTGGGTGGCAGTCTTTGTAGACTCCGCGAGCGAGAGCTTGTTTAAACTATCGGAGAGTTCTAGAGCTCATGTTAGTTTGAGTTCATAGAGGAAAATAATATGAAGTACCTGTGCTCATTTTTGTGGGTGATTATAATTTGGAAGACTGAAGGGTATGAGATAGAGAAAGAGGAATTAAAGGTTTGAAGTTATGCGAAAAATAGAGTCCAAATTTCAATCTGACCAGGGATTTCCTCGTGCTGGCTCGAGGTGAGGTTAAGCTTCAGCCTTGTCCTCTGGTTAGATAGATGCCTCTGATCAGAAAATGTACAGAAATGGATGTATCTGTCATCTTCGTGATGTTGAAATTGAATAGATACGGGTACAAGGAAACTGTTACCTTAGGAATCGGTTACATATATGGTTCTCTCTTACTGGAAGTAAATATAGGGTTAGGGGAGACCCGATGCTGTTTACAGGGGTCCGAAGCGAGAAAATAAGCGTTGTCAAGATATCCCGGATCTCGGCTTCTCCACAACACTTGGCATCTTGACAACTTGCTGTTGCCGAATTGCTTTTGTGCTAGCTGTTGGTAGAGGTAGAGGCATCAAGGAAAGCACATTTTTGTTTTGGCAAGTACATCACTCCACTGCGGAATCATCTCTATCTAATGGTAAAAGACGTAAAGCGCAGCAGCTGTTTGACCAATTGAGCTCTGCACAGCCATTCCATTCCACGGTGCTTTGGTTACACGGTTCAATTACACTACAAATTGAAGAGAGTTACGGCAGCCCAAATAATTATTCGCCTGCCATTTTCTATATCTGAAGTGGATTCAATAACAGCTAAGGTATCTGTTGGGATATAGAATCTTAGTGGAAAGTTGGTACAATGCAGAGGTTCATCAAACACCAGATTGCGGTCCCCCGCTTGGCCATTGGAGTCCGCAAATATTCAACACAGTCAAATCTTCCCTTGATTTACAGAGCGAGGAGTGGTGAATATGAAAAGACGCTTGGGAACTTAAAAGTTGGCGCGTCTACGAGGGTTATGTATCAAGGGTTCACAGGTTCGTGCGTTTAATATCATAGACACTAGCAATACAACTTCAATCCAGTCAATTATAAAAGTTATCTAATTTCGGTTATGTATTTTAGGAAAGCAGGTAAGAAACAATAGTCTTATATATGTCTCCCACAAAATATCTCTCCCGGGGCGCGCTCGCATCTGGTGCAAATGCTGACTCGACTCAGGCAACCGCAAATGCGCTACAGTCGCTTGACTATGGTACCCAAATTGTTGGTGGTGTGAGCCCCAATAAAAGAGGAGCTCATCTAGGGCTTCCCCTATTTCCAACAATGACAGAAGCAATGAAATACTTGAAACCAGATGCAACAGCTGTATTCGTGGCAGCACAGTACGCAGCCAGTGCCATAAAGGAGGCGATTGAAGTTGAGATTCCGCTGGTAGTTGCAGTTGCTGAGCATGTGCCTGTTCATGATATTCTTGAGGTATGAGTTAGGTTTTCTTCCGTCAACCAATAGTCTCAAGGTCTTCTATGGAGAGAGTTTGACGAGGGAGATAGATTCATAGCATGCTCAAAACACAGTCGAAAACCAGGCTTATAGGGGCAAATTCCCCTGGGTAAGTTTAATCAATTTTCCACAAATAACGAATAATCTTCTAACAGGAGCTTTAGAATAATTAACCCCCACACACATACCCGCATCGGGTTTATGCCGTACCCTTCGTTTTCCTCCGGGTGTATTGGCATTGTCGCCAAATCTGGTACTCTTTCTTATGAGGCTGTATCTTCTACAACGCGTGTAAATCTTGGACAATCTCTCGTCATTGGTGTAGGGGGCGATTGGCTTGCGGGAACAACCCTCGTCGATGGAGTCAAAGTATTGCTGGAGAACAAACACACTAAGGGTATAATCATTATTGGTGAAGTGGGCGGCAATAGCGAGCTCGAGGTAGCCGATATTTTAAGCAGTTGGAAGGGGGAGCGAAAGCCTGTAATGGGACTTATTGGCGGTGTTACTACACTAGGGGGGAGAGTGATGGGACATGCTGGAGCCATTCGGGGGGTGGGAGATGTCGGCGCGAGCGATAAGATCAAGGCTGTATGTTGCATTGTATCACTAGGATTGATCATTGACACTGATAATTATGCGGGGGGGTGGTAGCTCGAATCGGCGGGGGTTACTATGGTAAAAGATCCGGCACAATTTGGGCCAGGTATGGCAAAACTGCTTGGCTTCGTGCCAGAAGTTCATAGTGCGGGTAATCTAGGAATTTTGGGGAGGACTGTGCAGGTAGGCTTGAATATATTCCTTTCATCCCCAAAGAATATAATTAGCTAAACTGCGGCCTCAGAAGCGAGATTATCATACAGACTCTCGGCCACGTCAGTATCGTACGCCTGTTCAACACCGGCGCAGCCTTCATCTCAAATCTAACCAAGCTGCCGCCCTGTTGCAGGAAACTGGAATCGATACACGCGAACACCTCGAAGACCACGAGGCATTCACAAACGATACTACGCAAAAGTTTGGCCTCTCGTTAACAATCGATCGCTCCTCTAGTTCTCCGTGTTTTTTTGTCACCTCAGCTAGTAAACCATCTCTGACAGGGTTTGCGGTTGACTATAACACCAAAACACTCTCCCCTACAGCTGAGAGCATCGCGAAGCACTTAGGGCTGCCAGAGTGGGCCTTAGAGCACTTGTCACCACTTTTGGAGAGTTTATGGCAGATCTTTAAGACCCGCGAAGCATACAATTTGTCCATAGGGATTATATCGATAACTCCTGGTAATCTATCAGTCGAAGAGGAGAGCGTGGAGTTTGTGTTCGATGATGCTGCATTTAGAAGCGCGGGGAGGCAGAAGGACCTGCATTCCCTGCGAGATATCGAAAATGAAGTCGAGGAGGAGTTGGAAGCGGAAAAGGCTGGATTCGCATACGTTAAGCTACCTGGAGAGGGCGCCAATATTGGGACACTTGGTGTGTTAACCCTAAAGAGGATGCTTCTATTTCTAACTATATATAGTCAACGGGGCGGGATTATCAATGAACACTTGTGATGTGATAGTACACCATGGTGGTGCCCCAACAAACTTCCTCGACACCGGCGGTAGAGCGACAAAGGAGACAGTAAAGGAGGGATTTAGGTTATTACTAAAGGATCAACGCGTCAAGGCGATAATAGTGAATATTTTTGGTGGAATAACAATGTGTGATATGATTGCGGAGGGAATTGCGATTGCTTTCGAGGAGCTAGGTGTGAAAGTTCCAGTTGTGGTTAGGTTGAGAGGTACAAACGAGGACTTGGGAAGGAAAATTGTAAGCCCTCCTATCATATTTCTTGGAGATCATCTAGAAGTGCTGATGATTGCGGACCAGATACGCGAGAGCGGATTACCATTGTTTGCATTTGATGACTTGGAGAGTGCAGTGAAAAAGGTTATTTCTCTGGCAAATGAGGGCCCAATATCAGCTTGATTAAGAGGGTTGTTCTATTTTTATTAGGGGATTAGATGTTTTATTAAGATACCTATTCACTACAGTATTGGAATTGCCGATTTCAATCTAGAAATCACGATATGTCACTCGGTGATTATGAATTATTATGAACAGGAAGAAACATATGCTTAAGTACTCGCATATCCAATACGTATTGGCGCAACCAACAAAACACACCAAAAATTGAGGTTTTTAACACACAAAAGGTCCCATAGATATATCAAAACTCTACCAACCAAGTCTAACATGATTTCGATAATGGAGATTGATGTTTCAAGTTTTTGGCCGCCTAATTGAGATGCTGGTAGGGGCGGAGTGGAGAGCAGTAAAAGGGCTTTTTAGGCACCTTCACCCCCAGGGCCCATTTTTTATGTGTAAGGCCTGAAACTAGCCTGTAGACACCTTCAGGTGCCTAGATACTAGATGCATAATTTCAAGGGAAACGGGAAAGCTCTCGGGATTTTGTGCTCTTTGGTGTACTTCCTTAGTTGCGCCAATATATTACATTCTAGATATTGCGAGTAGGGAGTGTGTATATCACCCTTGAACGCTATCCTTTGCCTTTGTACGGTTATAACTGGCTAGTAGCCAAGATATCCTGATGTACCAGGTGTATTTACCGAGGTGCTTATAAGGTTTAAGGGGCTATTTTGTGCTTTTAAGTCGAGTACGTGTGGGATCTAGCGTGATTATTGTGTTTTATGTAGATTGTATATGGTAAATCTGTTTGGGTAATCAGAGAAGAATACATACATACTCTAATTAAGGTGCTATTGAACTCGAGAGGCAAAAAAACGGGCATTCTGTGTGAATTATGTCAAACCAATCACAAAACAACCCCTTTGGTACTGAGTCCTCTCCCTACATTACACTAGGATATTTGAACAGAACATTGTACGTACTACTCACCGGTTTATCTTTGTGTTACAGATTCAACCTTCAAACGCGCATAGAATTAAAGCTATGTTGAACCGTGCTCAGGACAACTCTATCTCTGTCCGCTATGCACTAGAATAACGTACTTCACCGTGCCCTCGTTCATCACCTTGTACCCATGCCTCGTTTGGGTTTATCAGCGCTAGTAGCTCTGATACCCCAATTTTCTTGTGTAGGTACAGTCAAACGAATACAAGTAACCCGAAGCACGGCACCGGGCCCCCAAAACAATGCTACGAAGCTCCAGGAACAATTTGGTGAAAACAAAAGCAGACCTTGAGTTCAAGAAGTGGGTAGAGGAAGCTAGATTTGGCTATAGGGAGGCGTATTCGATATCTGAGAGTGTAGAAATTATGCGCACATAGTCAAGTTGCAGGTGTCTCAAGCAAGCAGGGGGCAAGGGCCTACTCAACAAAACTTACACCTACCAAAGAAATGACTATCAAAATATGGGTTGTTAGACTAGACGATTGGGGGTTTACGGATATCCTACAAATCCCATGGGGCTCAGAATCCATATCTGGGAAAAACTTGATTATATTACACCCTTCCCTCCTCTACATCTAGTTCTACTTTACTAAAGAAGGCTACCAGGGAACCCTAAAGAATAGATCTCAAGGGAGTGTGGGGAGCCAAAAAAGAAATGTTAGGATTGAAGAATGATCCGTTTTAACAACTCAGTTGGAAGAAGATGGCGGAAACGAGTACCTCCACGGTGGGGTACGCAGAGGCTTGCGATTTTTTCAGCGCTTGGATTAATTAATTGGTCGGGAGTCGGGCGCTAAGGGAAATTCTATGCAGGACTGAGATAGGAGATAGATGCAAAAAACCCAAGCAGAAATGATATCAACATACGGAATTTGAAGCCCTACGGAGCTAGTAGAAGAGGGGGGGGCGGGGGGCGTAGGAGAACACGATATCCATGACCATAATCCAAGGTAGGTTGTACTATTGCGCCTCGCGGTCGCAAGGTACGGTGGCTTTTTTTTTTTTTTTTTTTTTTAAGTCATAATTTCATTGATTTCTAGGTACAAGAATGTTGCGTGCAGGGTGACCCTATGGCATAAATAAAACCTCTCCCCATCAACTAACATAAGAACCCGCCTTGAAAACATAAGAAAGACAAAAAAAAAAAAAAAAAACATCGTAGAAAGTAAGACTCAGATAATCAGTTCCTTTTAATCACAACCCTCAGCCCCCGAAGACGACGAAAGAGATGACAAAGAAGAGAGAGAAGAAGAGGACGAAAGAGAGTAAAGAGGCGATTTGGGCGCCTGATTTGAGATAGGAAAGGCTGTACGAGTGATCGAGATATAACGTCCCAGATCGCTAAGTGTTTGTTGGTTTAGAAATAAATCTTCGAGCGAGGAGACGTAGGGGATATGAGCTGCCCTTGCGTTATCGCGAGCCGGACATGTGAGTATGGCGTGAGTGAAGTCTTCGTCAGCCTCCTCGCATCTGGGGCAGAGGGGGGAGGCGTCGGGAAGCATCCAGGAGGGGTGTGCGGCGAGGTAGCTCTTATGAGAGCGCATTTGGCAGATTCTGCCTGTGATGAACTTTCCAAGCGCGAGATGAGGATGAGGCTTAATGGATACTAGCCATTGATAGTAGTCAGGGGTGGGAAGTGTTTTCCAGTTGGACAGAATGTGTTTTTTGATGAGAAGGCCTAGTGCGGGGTTGGGCCCCGGTTTCTGGGCGAAGTCCGGTGAGTTGGTGAGGAGTAGATGACATAGGTCGCCTATCGGGAGTCTGGCCACGCCGGTCCTGCTGGAGTTCCAGTGTTTCGGGGGGTTGGGGATGCCTTTTAGAAGAAGCCTATTGGAGTTGTTTCTGAAATCATTGAGGGCGGGGAATGAGGTGGGAAGGCGAGCCGCGACTGGATTGAGCTCTGGGTTGGCGTTCAGAATTATGGCGGCGTAGCGAAGTTTCAGTGAGGTGAGGTAGAGATCGATGGGGGGGCATGAGGCCTCAGCCTGGAGAATGGAGACGGGGGTGGATTTAAAGCAGTTGGTGACCCATCTGAGAACTGAGTGCCAGGCGGTCGCCATGATTTTTATGGATTTTTGTGCGGGGCTGAAGCACGTGGCTCCGTATGTGAGTATGGGTAGGATGGCCATTATGGCTAGCCGTTGGCAGTTGAGGGCTGTGAGGCCCTTGCCCGCGGAGGAGAAGCGGCGAATGATGGCGAAGGAGGATATGGCTGCCTTGACCCTCTTCTGAAAGTGTGGGTGTGGGTCTAGAGTGGGGGTGCATTGAAATCCGAGCCACCTGATTTCGCCGGAGGGTTGGATGATATGTCCGTTGAGAACGATGGGAGTGCTGACGACAGGAGACTTATCCTTGGGGGTTCTCCAATGGATCAGGTCCGTTTTGGGGAGGGAGAAGTGTATGTTCATGGGCTGCCCCGTATTGGCTGCCCGTGTGAAGCATTCTTGAAGTAGTGAGGAGTTGTGTGAGTGTGAGGGAGAGGCGACTGTGAAGGCAAAGTCGTCGACGTACAAAATAGTGATGCCTGGGGCGGGGTCGATGTGAAGAGAAACGTAGATGCAGAAGAGAAGAGGGCTGATGGGGGATCCCTGCGGGACTCCTACATCGACTGCAAGAGGAGTTCTAGGAGAGCCGGGAAAGAGTAGTGTGCATTTCCGACTTGAGAGAAAGGAAAGCACCCAGCTGACGATGTATGCCGGAGTGTTGTGTTTTCTGAGGATGTCGGCGAGAATGACTGGGTTGACATGGTCGAAGCCGCCTTTGACGTCTAGAAAGAGGGTAGAGACTTTGAGTTTAGCTCTCTGTAGGAGCCGGACCTCATGTTGAAGAGTGGTGAACGCGTCTGCTGTAGAGAGGCCCCTAATTGAGCCGCATTGATGAGGGTGAATGAGTCTGGCGTCTCGCGCGAAGGCGGCCAGGCGATAGCACATGATCCTTTCTAACACCTTCGAGATGGTTTCTAATAGGACGATGATTCTGTAGGCGGTGGGGGATGAGTAATCTGGTTTGTTGGGTTTGGGGAGGACTACTCCGTAGGCTGTCTTAAGCTTCATGGGGTGGTATCCAAACTTGAGGAGAGGATTTAGGAGCGAGGGGAGTAAAGAGGGGTTTGCCGCGTGGACTTTTTTCCACACGATGGGAGGGAGAGTGTCGGGTCCTGGGGCGGAGTTGTTGGAGGCGGCGGCAAGAGCGGTTGAGACCTCAGCGGGAGTGATGTCGTCCGCTCCGGGAATGAAGTGAGGGGCGACCGAGGGGGACGAAGAGGCAGAGGAGGGGAAGAAGTGAGAAATGAGGGCGTTATTGACCTCGTGTGGAGTGGTGGTGTTGGGGAACGCAGGGAGCTTCTGAGTCTTATCCCTCTTGGCGGCCCGAGTGAGATTCCAGACCTGGGCTGAATTGGCTTGGACGACGTGATCGTTCCAGTAGGTGTCTTTCGCCTTCTGGATTGCGTTGAAGTATTGGTTTTTTGCCCCTTTGAGGGCGAAGGGTGGTGCGAATCCGCGTTTGTAGTCCCTTGCAACGGAGTGGTAAATGCGGCGTAGTTGTTTGAGATGAGGAGACCACCAGGGTTTGGACCAGCTGCTGGGTCTTTTCCTTGGGGTGAGATCGAGAATTGGGCCTGTTATGGCGCCAAGCGAAGCCTCGAACCAGGAGTCAATTTGATCCGAGGGAATGGGAAGGTGAAGGGATTTGAGGGACTCCTGGACCAGGGGCCAGGGCGTCTTTTTCCAGTCCCTAGTGTGAAGAGAACGAGGAAGGGGAGCGATTTCCCATTGAAGTCTTATTCGAATGAGGATGTGATCGGAGCCGGTGTGAGGGAGCCTGTTGGTCCAGAAGGGTGATAGAGCATGAGCGGCGGCGTTCGCGAAAGCGAGGTCAATGACGCTATGTCTTTGAAGAGGATTGGGGGAGAAGCGGGTGGCGACTCCTGGTTGATTGAGAAGAAGAAACTGATTCTGATGTGCCAGGTTGAAGTATTGATTGGAAAGCGCTTCTTCCCGTGAGGATAGAATTCTGCGTGGGTCGGAGAAGCGTGAGTGAATGTTGAGGTCCCCGCAGCAGATTACGGGTTCGTTTGAGAGCGGAAAGAGCAATTCGGGGGGAATTGAACGGGCTGTGGAGGAGAGTTGCCTGTTGTAGTGTCATGGATCCATCGGTCTTGGCAGATCACGGGTCTCCCGACAACACGAAGGGTACATGGAGGGTCAGCATGCTGACAGGGACGATGGCAGGCTTGCTATGCGATCTCACCTAGAGATCGGGGTTTAGTATGATGATCGGTGCGGTGGTTTGGTGCGGGGTTTTCCTTTGTCGGAGTTAATGTTTTTACATTTCCTTATCCTGTAATCCCCCCGACAGTACTCGCTTATGGGTTCTGGTTCGGGGGGCAATCTCGATGTATGTTCTTTTGCTGTCTCTTTGCTTCACTTCTCTCTTCCCCTTTGGGTTTGAGGTGCGTCTAGGCTGGGCTGCCGGTACACTATGCTACCTTCCAGATAGACGTTGCTGATAGCTTATTGGGTCTTTGGTCTTCGGCTTCCCCGGAGACCCTTGTATAGTTATTCTATCGCTGTCTTCCGTCTTCTTTCTTCTTTTCTTTACGCTGTAACATCCTCGGGTCGGCCACTTGAGCTTCCGAGGATCGCTGTCACATGTATCTTTCTCGCTTTCTTCGCCTCGCGTAGAGAAAGGTAGCCGCAAGTAGGGAGGACTATAAAGGGCCGCGGACACACCATGCTGTCTTTCTTTCCTCTCTACGCAACGTCTTCTCACCTGAACTCTAGTAAATACTACAATACACACTTTACTTCTCGCTAGAGTTCTCTTTACTTCCCCCTCGCCTAGGCCCTGCCTCTTCTCTTCTCCCTAGAGGTAGGGTCAGGCCTTATTCATTATGAATCGCTGCACTTCTCGCTGTTTCTCTGCCTTCGGGTACGCTGTCGCCTTCGGGCCTTAATCTTCTGTTGCTTTCTCTCTCCTCTCGACTCGTAGATCACTCCACACGTCCCATTGTAAGTCCACCAACAAGGCTTGGGGTTCACCCCTCGGGTAATGTGCTAGCTAGCAAGAGATGAATTACACCCAACACATAGGTTGAGCATTCCCTATGCTGTATATGTAGCTAGCAGCAAGAGATATCAGGGACTAGAGCCTACGAGTCCTCTCTCACACTCCCCTTCTCCCTGACATTCGCACCTAGCGAATCGCCGCCCCCTTCGCCTAACAAGTGAGTCCTCTGGAACAATAGCCCGATACGCGCCACGAGATGTAGGCGTTAAAGATAGTGAGTGATGATGGGGTGTTGTTATTGACGTCCTGCCAGTAAAGAGTGAGACCGAGCAGATCGCCGCGATTGAGCGAATGAATGTGATAGTGAACTTCCGTGGACCAGTCCGAGAGCATGTAAATGGCTACCCGGATTTTTTCCTTTGAGTCACAGTGAGGTAGAAGCAGATGATACCCAGGAGCGCTGAGTGGTTGATTATTAAAGAGATAAGGTTCCTGAACTAGAACAAGCTGAGGAGGAGAGTTTGAAGAGAATGTCGAAAAGAGAGAGAGAAAAACTTTGTGACTGTTGGCGCAGTTATGTTGCACTAACGTGAGAGCTGTAGCGGGGCCTGCTGAGATGTCAGAGCTAAGAGAGTGTGTGGGCGAAAAACTTCTTGGTGGGGAGGAAGAAAACATATTTATAAGGTCTTGGATGTGACTCCCTCCATGGCTCCCTCAAGGGGGCCCGATGAAGAAATATGCGGGTCGTGTACGGAGATTGTGAGGCCGGGGGCCGACGGGGGGATGGGGACGAAGCTGGCTGACTTGGTTCTGGAAGGCCTTGCCAGGCAGGCGGACGAGTAGATAGTGTGGGCGCCATTGCAGTTAGCGCATTTGGGGGTGAAGGCGGAGCATCCGCACTCGACCGGCTTGAGATGGCCGCTCTTAGGGCAGGATTGATTTGCGCATCTGTGGTCGCGCTTGGTATGGTTGCCAGCGCAGAGAGGGCAGGTGGGTGTCTTTTGTCGGCAGCTTTGAGTGGCATGGCCGAAACGCGAGCAGTTCTGGCATATGGAGCTTGGGGAGGCGTTGACGATCTTTACACAGCGGCGTGGCTGGGCGAAGAGAAGAACAGTGGGGCCAAATTTGATGGCGTCCTCCTGAGGGACTTTGATGACGATGGAGGTGGTGGCCTTACCAGCCCTGTTTTCAGGTTTGGAGAGGAAACGGGCTTGGATGACCTTAGCGTTGCAAGCGAACAATACGTGTTCGCGCATGACTGGGGTAAGCATGTCCTCATTCTCGAAGGGGAAGAGGGGAATGGAGTGAATGATGAATTCGGCGTCGGTGGAAGCGAGCTTAAAGGTGGAGTAGGGATTGTCGCCGGTCTTGCAAGTGAGATTAATGATTTCCACGAATCTTGGGAAGAATGGCTGAAGGCGGGTGTTAGGGGTTTCCGGGAAGGCGGTGCAGGTAATAGTGCCGTTATCGTTGATAGTAACGTTGACGCGAGTGTTGGGGTAAGTGAGCCCGCCTTCGCTCAGGACTCGGCCGAGCTGGGCGGGGAGTAATGCTTCAAGTTTGACGCGGTCTTCGATTGGGGCAGGAGTTTCCCTGGTCGCGAAGAAGCGGCGTGTGGTGAGTGGGAGCGACTTGGATGGAAGAGGAGGGTTGGTTGGAGAGCTCTTGGGTTTCGTGGCCTTAGGGCGGGGGGCGGGGCGGGCCCCTGTGAAGCGAGGGGGCGGAATGCGTGCTTTTTCGGCATAGGACATCATACGCATGTTGCCGTGTTCGTCTTGATATACCATGTCGGGGTTATCGATGGCGTTGGGCTCTGGGCGCGATGTGGTGATCGGTGGCGGGAGGCGTGGCGCGGCGCTTTTTTGGCCAGGTCGTGAGGAGGCGCAGGGGCCGCGTGATGAGCCATTCTGGCGAGGTGGTCGGTGTTGCGGGCGATGTCCTCGGTGTGTCTGAGGACTGCCGTGTTGGCGCAGTCGGCGAGTTCCACAGCCTCTTCGAGGCGGGCCACGCGGGACTGAAGGAGAGAGTTTTGTCTGACGATGCCGCAAACGAGCGTGAGGAGAATCCTTGATTCGTCGGTGGTGTCATTGCTCAGAAGCGCGGCGTTGACGGCAGTGGCGAAGGGATGGGGTTCTTCAGCGAAGGAGCCAAAGAGCTCTTTATCGATCCTGTGGATCGAGAGCCCCTTGATGAGATTTTCATAGAAGGGGGGTGGAGATGGCATCTTGAAGCCTAAGTGTTAAAGACTTTGTTACCTGTGTAACCTGGTTGCTTAGCAGTTTTTGGTGTTGAAATTTCAAAAGCGAGGAAGAAGCGGGGAAGGAGACTGCGCAAGGTACGGTGGCTACCCGTATAGTTATATATGGTGCGGCACGCCTTAAAAGTGACATGCCGGTATCTCAGCTGGAACAATCACAGCCACTCTGGCTGCTTGTTGACCAATAAGGGCCTTGGATTCCAGCCATGCTATGGCTGAAAACTACATCTTGGCTGCAGGTCTGTGATGTAGGGGGTATAAATGGGTATAATACTGTTCCACTCCACCAGGTCTTGGCGCTTTTTACATACAAAAATAGGGAAATGGCATCTCTTATAAATTTTTCAAGAGACAAGATATCAAAAATCTAACACACAAAAGTCTTCATCTCTAACGGGGCGGGTTCGGGATTTATAGTAGAAGCAAGATAGGGCAGAGAGTCCACAAGGAATCTCTGATCAAGACGTGGAGGCGGAGATACCAGTAGATAACTCTAACCGCGGGCATAGGATACAGAGACAGGGCGGTCTTATCTATCTGGGAGCGGCGAAACTCAGGTTCGAGTTCAGATTCAGGATCGAGGCCAGATTCGGGCGACGCAAAGAGGCGGCCAAAGTCTTATATTCTTAACAGAAGAAGACGTTCTGCGAGGAGGCAGAAACATAGGAAAGAACGAGCCCTATATATACAACTAATACCCCGCACTGCTGACTCATAACATAGAATCCCTTAGAAACCCTCGCGCTCCCGTACCACCCATACTATTCTCAATCCTCCCGGTTCTATCCCGTTACTTTCCCATCTGTCGCCCCCATCACATTATTAATTCACCCTTCCTCTCCTTCCTAAACTGTCTACTTATCGATCGATACAACCCTGTTTCGAAGACGTCTTGGCGGAAGGCGGGGTGCAGAGGGCGGAGCCGTGATATCATCATACCTATATCTACAATTTTGTGTGTTAGATTTTTGATATTTTGCCTTGTTGAAAAGTTATAAGCGATGCAACTTTTGTCACCTTTAAGCCGCGCCGCACCATACATGCAGCATAAACCGCCCAAATCTGCCAAGATTTGAACTGAGTTGAGGCGGTTTGAGGTGTGGTAGGGTCGGGTTGAGTTCAGTTGAGTCCAGTTACTAGTTAAGCCGCCGAGAATTGCCAAGAATTGCCAAGAATTGATGAGGCTCAAGTTGAAATTGCCAAGAATCATGCATGATAGAGTGACATGGCATGCAACCCAGCATAATAGTTGCCGTTCCATTTGTCAAACCACAAGTCAACCCTTGGCATCAGTTGGGTCAGATAATTACAGTTGCCCGGCTGCCCGGCATGGTTGTTGGCGCCGCTGCATACATGTAGTCAGTACGTAGTGATAGGTAATGGGATTTGGACTTCCTTAATAGGTAATATGATTACTAAAAAGAGTAGTAAATTGATTATTCGGTCTATGGGTAAAGCCCCTATTTCTATAGATAATCATCAGATAAAGAAAACAAAAGAAATCATATCTCGAATCGGGAGGATGAATCCAAATAAGGAAACTATCCTCCCGATACGGAAAGAAGCTGATGGGTTAGCTTTCTTTATCTGGAAAGCAATGTCTAGCACGTAGTACTGGTACTACATGTAGTTTCGAAATCTAGCCATGTCAAGTACTTATGTATCTACTTGAATTAATTTCTTATATGTACGTACAGCCACTCTTCAAAAGTGTTCGTGATTCATATATAAGATGGTCAGTGCTCAATGTGGCTTACAGAGTTGTATCAAAGAACTCAAATGTATCTATAAAATTATAGAAACCTGATAACAGAGAATAAAAACACCATGAAGATCTAATATTGATTTTAGCCTCCATTAAGTACTGGTGGCTTGAGATTTTAAACATTTCAATGCGCAGTTTGATAACTGACTTGAGCTGGACATGTCATATTAAACCCGAATCACGAACACTTTTGATGAGTGGCTGTACGTACATGTCTTCGTCTGTTTTCAGGACCTTGCAAATCTACTCTCGCGGCCGAGTTTTAACTGAATCACATGACCTGTGAGCAGTGTAAGAAACCTGGCAACCAGCACCACATGATTTAGTTAGAATTCGGCCGCGCGAGTACCTCAAGTGGGCGAAAACTTGATTCTGTCACGCTTGTCACCCCTCCTTCAGCAGATCCTTTCTTGCTTGGAGCAGAATTATTCTCTTTTGGCAGTGTGACAGCCCCAATCATAGCTAGCCTGTTGAATATCTCCACGCTAATAAGTGGTGAAAACCGGCAACAAGCGAAGACATAGGAGGGAGAGGCAGAACACCAGGAGGCGGCGCCCGCGACAGTGACAGTCTAACTCCGATTAGAGTGACAGTCTAACTCCGATTCGAGTGGTTTCTATGTACTCATATGATCATGGTGTCGGGGAGTGATGCACATTTGATAATTTATCAACCACCAGAGGGTTACATACTACTCGCAACTTCATTGCGTTTTTGAACACGACTAATATTGCATACACACAAAAAACCGCCAAGACTACGTTTTTGTATGGCATGTAATAGCGGTTGTGTTCAGAAACGCTATGAAGTTGCGCGTACATGCGATTACTTACGTTAATATGAGCGTTGAGATGTGACCAGGAGCCAAAAAAAAGAGTCTGTTATCAATTCTTTTCTGTGACCTTTACCACTCATTTTTACTCCTTGAAGTGACTTCTTCCCATATATAGCTGTAGGTACTACGTGTAGGGGTAAGTCTGTGGGTAATTCTGTAGACGGTGGTTGTGGTTGCAGGTGTAGGGGTAAGACTTCTGTGGTCTGGGGCAGGCGGTGGTGGTAGGGGAAGACTTCTGTGGTCTGTGGGTAAGTCTGATTGGGGGAGCGAGGCTCGGAAGAGCACTTCGACAAAAATCCTGCACAGTTTATTGGTTGAACGGCGTGACAGCCCACGCCTACTACGAGCAGAGAGCGCGCCTGCAGGACAGGCTGCAGGACCTATATGCAAGTATGCCTAGAGAGTGAATTGACTACATACATACTCTACTCTTACCCTACAGCTGAGCAGGTGGATCTGGGTAGGACAGAACTTCCATCCTTCGATGCATACGGCGCACCCGGTAATATTTTTGACACTAGCAGGCCCGCACACATGCCGTAATGGAAAACAGAGAAACAGTATAATTACATGTAAAGACTCTCCTCATTCTCAAGTTTATACCTCATACCCTCGGTAACTCGACGTGTATATACACATAACTATAACGCAGACTATATCAACCCACGCCAATTACTGCTCACCGACACTTATAGCTAGTGGCTTAACCGATTACACAAATGGAGACCAGTACTAAGAAACCGCAAGATGATTGGGAAAATAACTACAAAGACTCTAGGCGGGTCATCACGGCGGATGAGTGGGAAGCGCAGCGAAACAACTTCACCAGGCTATACATCACTGAGGATTATGGGCTCAAGAGGGTCAGGCAGATTATGGCAGAACGCTATGGATTCTTCGCAAAGTATATTCCATGCCTGCATTATGTGAGCACAGTGGAGTAAATGATGAAAGACACTGACTTTATCTCCTAGAACAGGACAATGTAAAGCAATAATAAAGAAATGGGGCCTAGAAAAAAACCTTTCCAGAAACAAACTCACTGCAATGTTGCAGACTCAACAAAAGCGGGCTCTAGAGGGCAAAAAGACAAAGTTCAGGCTCAACGGCCAACCGATTAAGGAGGAGAGGCTTGAGCGTGCTAAAAAGAGGTACTACAGAGAAGGGAAAATTGTCTGTCCAGGACCCTCCTCAAAAGGTACGGATAAACTGTGTACTTTCTATATCTTTGTTGTACTTTTCTTTTTCCAACGTCGCTTGCTCATAAAAATCTGATTAAAGTTACCACCGGAGCCTTAGAAGTGGACATAGAGTATTCAACACCGGAACCTACACCCAGTCTTTCAGATACTGATAATGAGGAAACCACCATTCCAAGCACCCAGATAAAAGTTCATGATATCCTGGACCTGGTGGGTAGAACGAATGTGGCCATATCTTCCACATCTTCCCCATCTACCCCAGGCTCTAGCGACTCAGAGTACGACTCCCAAGAAACAGAAGGTGGTAACGGGGCCCCGTTCGCAAATTTCATGACCCCATTCCATACTCATGGTAGTGATAAACTACCTATCTCTTCACAAGATATTTATCCACCCCTCCTCTCAACGCCCGAGGAAAGCCATAGCAAAGCCAATGATATTTCGACACCTCAGCCACAGCCACAGTCACATACTGCTCTTAGTCCCCCATTGCTTAACTGGGGGCCGGTGCCACCATATATGAACGACGCTTTAGGTTCGGCGGAAAAAGAATTCTATTGTGTCAATAACCCACCACCGGTTGATTACTCAACAACCATCATACGGGATTATATGCAGCACATAGATGATTCAACTATGAAACTATGTCTTAAGGATCAGATCGACCGGTAATTCCCATGCAAGATGTACATCCTATTCGAAGATAAGGAGGCTTACTTCCCCCCGTGAGGCTTAGTGTTAAAGAGTGTTTGGCTAAGCAGTCCGAGATCTTGGCGGGATTGATGGAGGAAGATCGATTGTTATCTGGGCTTGGAGGTTATAGCAAGGTTACTCTTACTTTGAATCTTGTTAAGGATAAGGATATTCTGGAGAGTGACCTCCCACATAGGTACAAGGCAGAAACCCTTGTAGCGTTGGGATGGCAGCAAGGTCAGTTAGCCTGATCATGGATTCTCACTCGGTCAGGTGCTCCTCCGGAGAATTACCTATACGCAGTTTCTTTTTCTTTTTTTTTTCATTTTTTGCTGTTTAACCCATTATGTAATTGCAAAATTCCGGCAGTTAAAAGTAAGCTTTCTTATGTTTGTTAGTAGCCAGTCGGGACATAAGCTCTCCTTTTTTTTGTGGGATAACAATATTAAATATGTCGCCCAGAGTCTAAACCCACACCTCGTTCAAAATCCCTAAGGCTTTTCACCACAACATGAAGAGTTAAAACAAAACTATATCCCCGTTAAGACAATCTAGGTGAATATGGCTTTGTTTCTCTAAAGATATGTGCTCTTAGTGTTGAGGACTAGTAGTTTATGTATTTATCGCTGCCAAGACTATTTCACTTGAGGTGGATGCTGGGCGCCATATTATTCCCAAAATCCAACCCCTTGGCACGACGCTCTAGATACATACTGTTGGTGCTTTTTTGTTAAACTGTATTATCGTTGGTACTTGATAAACCCGCTATATACCACTGTTCGCCCCTATACTTACCACACTTAGTGCTTTCAAGTCCTTTAGTCTCAAACCTTTTGATGCCTACTTTCGACAGGGGTTTGTTAATAAGTGCCCAAATTTGCTTCATACCTTCCAGCGATGGGAACAAGACAAGTTAACTTGAGACTCGTCTCGCTCGAAGGCAAGACCTGTGAAGGTAATGTGGTGAGGGGAGACATTTGTTTAGCCCCGAGAGCCGTCGTGAGACATGATACCTAACCCCGATAGCCACAATTCAAATGACAAATCTAAACCACTAGCCTACATTGTGTCCTAGCCAGCAACGGTGATTACGCGCTACCAACATACACTTAAGCCTAA
The DNA here is from genome assembly GCA_024713865.1 of Morchella sp. 2016-72. Classification (NCBI taxonomy): domain Eukaryota; kingdom Fungi; phylum Ascomycota; class Pezizomycetes; order Pezizales; family Morchellaceae; genus Morchella; species Morchella sp. 2016-72. Next base: position 143,257 of record JAMJEY010000022.1, read on the forward strand.
AGCAGCGTAGATCTGGGCGTATAGAAGAAGATACATGTATCTTATATGTGATGGCGGTATCAACAAGTTTCTCCTTTTATCCTCTTTCCTGAAAGCTAAGTAGTCTCCTCCAGGGTCTAGCTCCAGTGTTTCCCGCCACTTCCCCACTCATATATTCTCACTCCTAGTGAAGTCTATGGTTGTTATGGTAACACAAGAAATGGGATTAACTCCATATGGTTCCCTACTGTTCTAGGTAGACAGAGGTGAGATTCGGATTTGAAGTCTACCCAGGGGCAGCGCAGTGCAGTGCAGGTGCTCAGCACGAATTTGAAATCAACAGTTGGTTGGGGTTTTATTGGCCTGGTTGGGTCGGTGTGTCGTCCTGTCACCGTTAATGCAATATAGCGGAATAGTAGTGGGAGAAGCGGCAGTGGCGATGGTATTATAAGTTTCTTGTTTTGGTTTTATCATTACGGCACTAGTGAGGGTTAGGGATACAATATGGTCAATGATTGTTTCACAAACCACGTTGCACTCTTAGGAAACAAAGAATACACCAGATAAGATAAATACTTTCTACATAAAACATAACTGCCTACAATTCATCTTTCTCGGCAGCCTCCTCCTTGACCAGTGCGCCCCTCCTCTCCAAAATGCTAGGGCAGGTCAGTACCCCTTCGCCCACCAGGCTGACTGCGATAAATTTGCCTGTTTCGTCTACGACGCCCCCATTGCTCACACCACCGTAGAACTTTCCGTCATCCATAAATACACTCCTCCACCGCCGTTCCTGCTCCCTCAACGGCCGATTCGCCAGGTCTACCGCGCGGAAAGCTTTCTCGCGCTTCAATACACCCTCCTCGGCCTCTCCCATGCGCTGGATCTCTGGGAGAAGTTCTAGCGTCCAGGAGGGGCTGCGAGGCGCTGCAGGTGACATCATTGATGTTGCAGAGGCGGAGAGAGAGGAAACCCCACTTACATATAGCGTGCGCTGACTGTGCGAGTAGAAGATATTATCGGCTGCGAAGGGCGTGCGGTGGAATGAGTGTGGGTAGACGGATGAGGGTAAAGATGGATCGGGGAGTGAGAAAGTGTATATCCCGTGTGTCGAAGACGCAGCGTATAGGCGCGAGTCGTGCGGGTTATAAGCAAGTCCGTTGGCGAGCGAGATGCGCGCGATTGTGGAGACGCTCACCTCGTTCGCGCCCTCACGCTGCTTCTCGACAACTGCGTCGAGCGCGACGAAGGCCTCGGCGGGAACAGAGACGAACATAACTGTTCCACCGGGGATAGCAAGGATCGCCTCTATGAGAAGAGCGGTTGACCAGCGCCGCGCCATGAACAAGTCATTACTGACATAAAAACTTGTTGCATTGTAGGCCGCGATACCGTTCGGGGAGTGGATGCTGCCATTAATGATCGTTTTCACGTGTTTGCTCTCTCCCGTGACAAGATATACGTCTAGTACCTCGATGGTCGCGCGCGCTCTCGCTTGGTTGGTCACGAATACACGGGCAATTCCATCTGTGATATTGACCGCGGAGAGGCCCAACGGATGAAAGTCCCCCCCGAGGGAGGCATGCCCGGAGATGAGTATTGGCTCGGTCTCGGGTGTGAGATGATTCCAGAGGTAGACTTCACCTACGGCAGCCTTGCTGGGGTAGGACCCGAAGGCGTGAGACCATTCTCGTCGTGCAGGGTCACAGGAGAGGAATGTGTAGGCTGTGCCGGGGAGCTGTGAGATGTCTTCGCAATTCTGCAGGATCGTAGGATGGTGAATTGTGCAGCCGTGGCTGCTGGGGAGAGCTGGTGGGGCGGATAAGAATAAAAGTGGAGAGCGTTGTGAAAAGGAACGATAAAGGAAGGCGGTAATGGTGGTGAGGATGACGATAAAGCGGACTTGGTTGGTCCCTAGAGCGCTACCGCTGGAGCGTGCAGTGGTTCTAATAAATTACTTAGGTGTTAGTATCATTAATATCGATAATCTGGGTGTATCAACTAACGGGGGCATCTTAATATTCGAGGGGAGGGAGCTGTGTTCATAGAGGTATTCGCTAACCTCTCCTCTGAAAAGCTTTGAATCAAGGGAGTTGGTAGTTTATATAGGCGTGTTGATTATCAGCTGCTTTGACATCACATCAGTGCATGGTTCTATAAATTGCAATCTAAGTATCTGTTTGGCTTACCAGGGAATGGTCAACCGTAATGTGGTCTTTCCCCGGCCCGCCTAGTCCGTTACCCATCCGGCTGTGCCACGGTTATGCGCCATGAGAGTGGGGTTTCAGCCTCAACTCCCAAGTGGGCTAATCGAGTGACAAAATGTGATTAGACTAGACTGGGGCCGTGAGTGAGAATTGATGTACCTATATAGTTTGGCCTATGGGCTTTGAAACAGTTGATATTCGATGGAGAGAAGACGATGGAGAGAGGAAGAGGGGGGATGGAGGGGAAAGAATGGTGTTGAGGGACCTCTACAAACTTTATGTGCAAAGGCCGCGTCGAACAACTTTCTGGCGTAACACAAGACTTATGATGGCACGATTGAGAGGGTTCTCAAATTTCGTCAGTCTAGTCGCAGCGATAGACTCTCGCTTAAGACTCCCTATCCATATCTGTCGTTATACATTATGCCTACATAACCTTAACTCGACGTCAATTAATTTGTCTCTGGCATGGAGCCGACCAATCACTGCAACCGTATATCTACTTATTCAGCGTCAAGAAAACAAGCTGTTGGATATTGTGCCCATGCATATTGCCCTGCAGATTGATAGGTAAATTACTCTACACTCTACCTAAGTACATGTACATACGTACGCGTGCGTGAATCGAAGTGTAACAGATAACGGTTGGGTCCGTGTCGTGTCTCAAGAGGTAGGAGACATACTACGACCACTGTCTAAGACTCCTACCCCCCCGTAGTACAGATTAGCATGCCATTTAGATATCTGGAGATGTCATAATTAAAGTCCGATTCCATTTGACGGTAGCACGCAATAAAAGGTCAGCAGCGTATTATATTACATACATGCCAAAGAGACGGCTGCGACATAATTCTCATAAACATCGCGTTAACGTACAACCGGCGGTGTCAAATATTTGATACAGCATGAATTAAATAAGGCACGCGACAGATAGCTTGTGGCAGTCTATCATACATGTAGTTCTACATGGGTATACGTATAAACTTAGGGTAAAATCTTGGCCACAAGGATTAAATCGCATACCACTGTGTTTTTGAGGTGAAGTAGAAGTATCACTACACTGCTTTGGGGGTCCGAAAAAATGTTCCCTGTAATGTATGTACTTCGGACAAACGCAAGCGTCCCAAAACCTCCGATCCAATCGAGAGTTGCGTATTTGCAACACCATCATCATCATACAAGGTGGGATACATAACCTATGACCATTGGAAACTACAACCCCTCATTTGGCCGCACCTCATACCTCTGTAAGCTGAAAAGACGTCATTTTTTCCACTGCGTTTGATGAAACACTCATGTCGAGGACACAATATAACATCTCTATCTTGGTGAATAGTGGGAGATCGGATGTTCACAGGCAAATGAAATTGCCCTTGGTACTACTATTAAGTATAGACGACATTACTGAAGGGTAGTGTCGTTTCCGTAGGCTTGTGTAGATATTACCCAGTCCCTAATACAAATGGAGATTAGAGAAGCGTCCCTTGGTGCTAGTCATGCACTAGTAAATCAACCATGGAAGGAGAACCTGAAAAACACCCCACCTACCGGACAGAAGAACTCACTATCGATAGAACGAGTTCAAGGCCAAAAGGGACGGCCTTTTCAGTAGATATATCCCCAATACAATCCTCACATATCCTCACATCCTACTAGTGTAATCATTACCAAGACATTAGAGATTTTAGGCCAAGAATCAATTTTGAGAAATGCTGTTTGCCCACCCAGCAAAAAGATCCCTGCAACTAGTAATTTTGACCAAAAGTGATGGTTGGCCTAAGGCTTCTATTTAGAAATGTCTATGACTCGAGAATGGTCTATATATACCCTTGATCAATTGAGCTGGAATATGGCCGGCTGTATTTGGGCTGATACCGGAGTGACCCTTGTTGCATAGAAGCCACTTCTGGAAAAGATGTCCGGGTGCAATTCTAATCGACATGATATGTAAGTAGCTGGTGGTAAAGAAAATTCTCTGACTTGGGACAGGTAGTTTTGGTCATATGCCTACATGTAGCTACTACCATATCGAAACAGGTATCTATCGGCATCTACTTATCTTTGGTCACGGTCCAATCCCCGATACTATGCATTGGGGCTAACCGTTGCTAGGTGGGGGGACTGTTTATATATTTGATCTAAATTATGGACAGTACTGTTGTTTTAAGCTAATAGGCATAGATACCCCACAAACATCAATCTACGTCCCCAAAGTATATCATTTTATACTAGACTTATATACTTCCAACAATGCCTGAAACTACCTTCGGCCCCCAGCTTCTTCCTCATAATAACCCTCCCCAACTTCGAGTCCTAATCTCGAACCTGTCCCACAATATTCCAGTTACTATTTTCCTCAACTCCAACCCGTCCCTACCAGATGCTTTCGAGACAAAGCTTATATCTGCATGGCCAAATCTGCCGGAGACAGCTCAAACCTCCGCATTACAGAAGATCTTGAAAACTGTGCAGGCGCACTACCCAGTATATCCACCACGGTTCTCCTTATCTCCGTTCCTCCACACTCGTCCCGAGAGCGGAGAGCTAGTGGTGGAAGAAAAACTTGATCCCAGAATTATCCAAAAATTAAAATTACCAGAGGAAATTATCCCGGAAAATGCATGCACCAAGCCAAAGTTTTATCCACTAGCTTCACTACATTCTTGCCCATTATCTCAAAAATCACCACGATCATGGTCTTCCCATATCCAGCTCGTCACACTCCATCCAGGTTCAAAGAAGAAGTACGTCGCCAAAGGCCCAACGAACAGCTTCTCAGAGCTCAGAAACCTCCTGTCACTCCCTCCGCATCCAAACATAATACCTTCACCCCATGGGCTTATTACAGTCTCACCAACTGACCGTCGAGTCGTCGGATTCCTCTTGGAATACTATCCCCACGGCAACCTCGACGAACTCTGCTCCACCTTCAAGTCCGGCCCACCACCAGAAAGACTCTGGAGATGGGGCCGCCAACTGGTGAACGCCGTTCACTGGCTCCACATCGAACAGAAAACCTTCCATGGCGATATAAAACCAGACAACGTCATCGTCCGCCCTTCGTCCCCAGGCGAGGAGCAACTTGTCCTCATAGACTTCTCGCAAGATGAGTCGACTGCCGCAACTGCGCCTCCTGAAGCAAAGGGTGGCGGGTTCTCGCGGGCTTGGAGCCGTGAGGCGCTGGAGAAGGCGGATGTATATGCACTTGGGAGGACATTGTATATTCTTGCAAAGGGCCTGAGTATGAATGAGCTCTATATGGAGCTTTTTAGGGACATTAAATTTGCGTATGAGACGGATTTACAGGGCATTGATGGGCCAATTAGGTATGTGGTGGAGATATGCACGAGGAAGGATCCAGCAGAAAGGCCGGGATTGGGTGAATTGAGGAGGATCTTTGAGGGTAGGTACGAGGGCAAGGTCGGGGTGGGCTTGGTAAAGGGGCAGAGATGGGGTGCGGTGAGGAGCGCGGTGAGAATGAGGGTGGGCATAGGGAAGAGGGTGAGTGGGAGCGTGGGGGGGAAGTTTGGGGAGCTGGTGCAGCGTGTGTTGGGGGAGAGGTAATAATTAATCTTGATCCACTTTTCCCCGCTTCCTTTTGTTTATAGGCTTCGCTCATTTTTCTTTCTTTTGTAATGCCTTTCTCTCATTTTCTTTTTGTGTTGGACTTGTACACCTTTATGTTGTGCACCTTTGTGTTGGCAGCGCACCACAGCTGGTGGAAATGATTGGTACCGGTCGAAGTGGGCGGGGGGGTGGTGGGGTTGGGAGTTTGGATAATCTATGCTTTCATTTATGCTGTACTGCCATGTCGATTGCCAATCTCTCACTAGAACTGGTGTTTTTCCATTAAGCTACGAGACGTAATAAGCGCTATGCAACACCGGTCCAAATTAAGAATTGCATCCCAATACGGCTATTATACAACGTCGCGAATAGGATTCATCCATATTCGTTGCACCCTCTAGCTAGACCTAGATCAGTAGTCAATGACCACCACTTAGTCCAGCTAGTTATGAGGACTGGCTACTAAAAAAGTCTACCTTTGGTACCGATCGTTAATCGTAATCTACTAGTACTGTCGTGGGGTAACAAGTATACCAACAGTCCATTCTCATAGTTACTTATCCCTTAAACTGTTACGAAAGTGCTGACCCACCAAAAAAAAAAAAGATTTTTGGTGTGGCTTTACTAACAGCTCTTGTTATCTCTCTTATCAAATAATAGATCACTCATACAAATCTAATCTCATTATTATAGGGGGTCAGCATATGACAGCTTAAGGGATAATTATCTACTGCCAAGGTTAGGACAAAGGCTATGATATTAGACCTTATTAAGGTAGCATGGGTCACTGAAGATCCCCCCCGGAGTGAGACTACTAGACTAGTGGTTTTCAAACTCACGGTTTCCTCAATTGATGCACATTAACACAACCAAAGATATTACTCATACTAATTGCGAACCACTCATTAAGAAACACACCAGGTCTCAGAGCTCCTCCTCGCCGTCGCCCTCCACCCTCCTCCAGTATATACTAACATCGTCCATCAAAAACATCGGCATAAACGGCCCCCCCGTCGGCGCAATCTGGCTCGTCATCTCCACCGTGACCGTAGCCACCGCCTTAAAGTTGCTCAGCACCACCTGCTGCGGCCACTTGGGCCCACGCAGGGTCACCATGGTGCTCAACGCCCGCCCGGGGTCCGTCCCGGTGGCCATGACGCTGACGTTGAACTCTGTGGGCCTCTTGTTCCTGGGCTCGTAGGCGGGCGCGATGAAGAACCCCAGGAGGTCGAGCGTCTTGAACGTGGCCGTGGCGTTGTCGATGCGGAAGCCCGGGTGCGTGAGGGTCCCGTCGGCGTTGTACTGGCTTATGAGGATGGCGTTGGGCTTGGAGGAGGCGAGGGAGGCGGCCTGGGCGACGCGGATCGAGGGCGTCCAGACGAGGAAGCCGTATCTGTCGACGGGGGCGCCGGGGGGTAGATTGTCGAACTAAGAGGGGTTATCTCAGATATGTATGTGGGTTAGGTGGGGTTTGGGGGGGGGGGGGTTACGTTGAGAGTTGCATTGTGGTCAGGGACTTGCTGTGGACCTAGGAAGGGCGTTTCATAACGGTGGGGTTTAGGAGAGTCGAGATCTATGTGGATGTCGATTCCTCTGGCAGAGACGAGGAGGGTATAGGTGAGAAGCAAGAGGAGCTTTTGAGAGGGAGGGCTGCGCATTTTGAGGTAGTTGAGGAGATCTAACTGAGACGAAGGGACGGAAGCAAGGTGAGTGGACCCTTGGGCTCTTTATAGTCGAACATACGAGTTGGAGTGCTTTATAACTAAGTAAGAGATCGACCCCGAGAGGGGAGTTGGATGTTGGTTATTACCAAGCTAGTACTATATGTGCTCATAACCAACGGAGGGTATATATGCTTTGCGTGATGCGGAGATATTATGTAGCAGATTGGATCACAACCTGGAATATGAAGACAACTCATGCCACTAACCTTCCAGTTGGCCGATCTGTTGGGTTCTTAATTATAGGTATGTAATTCCTTACAACTTTGGTGATACCAAGATCCAGCGGGGTGTTGGCTTCCGGTCACGATTCCCGAACAGCATCAAGATTAGAAAGCACTATCGAGCAGCAGCGCAGTATACAAACTCAGGGAGATCAGGTACATGTAGTTATGTGGGGAGTGAGAGAGAGAGGGGGGGTGGGGGGCTATTTCACGAAGCCGAAAAAATAAATCGCCAACAAAAGACTTACGTCCCCCATAGGGGGACAGCTTCCTAGATTTTGTTAGTTGGAGGGATGAACCCAAGACTTACGTCCCTCTCTGGGGACAGCTTCCTAGATTTTACAAGAGGTTAGTTGGGGGGTTGAACCCAAGCGGCATCGAAAAGAGTGCAAACTCTATACCGCTAGGACAACCCCCAGTGCCAGAAACTGTCGCTTCTACACCTTTGGCAGCTGTGGCCTACACAAAGGCGCTAGCTTGGCAGTGCGTTCCATAAGACGCTAGCTTGGCAATGCGTCCCATAGTATGTACATACAGCCGGCTCTTGTTATAGTGATACTTCATATAGTGATACTCTCGTTATAAGGATAACAATCGGCGGTCCCGAAATACCCCTTTACCAGTATCTCCTTACTTCTTATAGTGATACTCGCCTTATAAGAATATATTCAGCACAGATTTTTCAGTCCCAACCGTATCCTTATATCGAGAGGCGACTGTACATGTATTATATAAAACGCATATAGAATTCCTGGTTAGAGAGGTACTGCATGTATGTATACCTGTGAGTGAAACGGGAATCAAGTAAATATATGTGCTTATTCCTATTTCAACGCTTGCCAATACGTGAGAGGAAAATGTGCATCTATCTGACCGCTTTACCCCCCGAGCTAGGGGTCATTATGTCCTGTCCCTACCTTGACTTATAATGGCTGATCCGGCCAGAGCTGACCACTCCTTAACTCAACCCATCACTACCACACGGATGCACCCCGAATCTATAACCACACTCTTAAGCCCTACCCACTGTTGGTAACTACCTGTACCCACCCACCTACGTACCTGGCCTACCAAGGAAGACTGCAGCTGTTTCAGATAATCCTGGTCGCCGGTGGTCAGAACCAGCTTATGAGGCAGGTTGGTTAAGTATGTACCCCCCGTATATCACCAGACAGTGGCCGTTGTTGCAATGGTACTGTAGGATGTAGAGTACAGACAGTACACACATACATGTAAGTATCCGCCCAACAGATGCCCACGATCTTGGCATTTCATGCTTAGCACCCCATCCTCTACCCTTAGGGGGTACTATTTTTCTTTGGCGAACCGACTACATATAATCCCCCCCCCCCCCGGTGCAGAATCTTAAGTACCTACATGTATGTACCGCTCTGTAAGGAGAGTCAGTCATGATCCATCACTCGCAGGGTAAGGTGGCACGTGAACCAGCGATCTACATGATCATCTCCTTTTATATTTAACTTTATCCACACTCTAAAAGAAACGATCCGAAACCGATTGCAACAAAAAGGTAAAAAAAAAAAAAACAGCAACCTCAACCCGCACGCACCCGAAAGAAACCCGCTAAAAGCCTTTGTGGGTGAAAAAAAGATATATATAATAAAAAAAAAGATAAACATAAAACAGTCCTAATAAAAAGAAAAGAAAAAAAAAAGAAGGGGGAAATCTTCAAGACCTCATCTAGAACTATGAATAGCTATGAGAAATGAAAATTAGGTAGGTGGTTAGAAAGGGATGGGTAGTTGGTTTATTCAACTAGCATTTTTTTGTTCCGTACAGCCTTGAATTTCGAAGCTGGTTAGGCCGTGAGGTTGGGGACAATGTAACTGCATATCTAGTTAGCATCCCCGTATTTGTAATTTCATCCAACTAGTCAGTATAAACATACCTCCAATCGCTCTCGACCTCACCGTACTGCCTCTCCTCCATCCACTTCCACACCCTCTCCGCGATCACACCCGCCTCCTTGCCCTCCTGCAACGGGAACACGATGTCCCTCGGAGCACCGTCAACCCCACCATCCCACGCAATCCTCCTAACTGGGCTCACCACAGCCGCGGTACCTGATCCAAACGCCTCAATGAGTCTGCCCTCATCAGCCGCCTTGGCCACCTCCTTGATGGTATATTTCCTCTCGGAGATGATCCAGCCCTCCTTGACAAGCTTCTCACGCGCCAGCGCCAAGACACAGTCTCTTGTCACGCCCTCCAAGATAGTTCCGTCCAGCGGAGCAGTGACGAGCTCCTTCTCACCCGAGGGGAGTGTCCATGCCACAAACAAGTTCATGGTGCCCACCTCGGTGACATATCCCTCCTCGCCAAACAACCACAGGTTCTGGTGGAACCCACGGCCCGCGGCCTCGAGCTGGGGCACGATGCAGGGTGCGTAGTTTGCGCCGAGCTTCATGTTTCCGACACCGCCGGGCCAGGCACGGATGTACTGCGATGTGGCCTCGAGCGAGACCGCCTTGAAGCCAGTTGGGTAGTAGGGCCCCACGGGGGATGCAATGACATAGAGGAGCGCGCTGCCCGGTGGGCCGACTCCGAGTGTCCTCTGCGTTCCAATCATTGTCGGGCGAAGGTAGAGGGAGTAGCCCTTCTTCTGCGGGACGAACTTCTGGTCGACGGAGACAAACGCGGAGATGCACTTGATCATTTCCTCGGCGTTGAAGGTTGGGAGGGCGATACGGGCGGAGGAGTTGTTGAGACGGGCCATGTTGCGGTCGGGACGGAAGAGGCGGACACGGCCTTGGGGGTCGTAGTAGGCCTTCATGCCCTCGAAGCACTCGAATGCATAGTGGAACACACAGGTTGCGGGGTCGAGCGAGAGGTTCTGGTAAGGCGTAATCTGGGGAGCGGCCCATCCGGATTGAGCAGTCCACTCAATGGAGAGCATGTGGTCTTTTTAATCCAAACACATTAGCTTATTATAACCTCAATTGAACCTTCCTTCCGACTTTATGTGAGACCAGAGGAGGGGAAGACCCACCGGAAAAGGTTCGCCCGAACACCAGCTCCTCCGGTTTCAGCATCGCCTTGGGAGTCTGGGTGCGGGTGACAGTCAACTTTGAGGCATCGATATCCGGGAGCTTGTTTGATGCCTGGACACTGTAGGCTCTAGTGAGACCAAAGGTCAAGCGCGGGGCGCGGAGGAGTGAGGTGCGCAGCATTGCAATGAATGGGGGATGGTAGAGATTGGGGAAGGAGTAAAGAGGGGAAGAAGAGGAAGAAAGGGAGAAATTATATAGAGCACCACACTAGACGGGGGGGGGGGTGTAATTGCTGTGGTGGTGGTGGTGGTGGTGGTGGTGGTGGTGGTGGTCACTGGCCACTGGTCACGGAGAAATTTGATGGGGTATGGTACGTATGTGGGAGAGAAGAGAAATTGACTGTATTGATTTTTTTTTTCCCCCAATGAGGCTGAAACGTGGAGCGGAGATTAATTGTGGGAAAGCCAATTGCGAAATTTATGATTATCATTATTGTTATCATTATTATTATCAGTGTTACAATTATCGTCATTATTGGACATGTTTTGTCCATTTCGAGGGCAGAGTCGGGGGTGCGTGGTGGGGTAATTTGCCTGATTTGGAATGTCTACAACAAGTAATTGCAATTAAGAGCTCACTTACTCTAGGCTTCCGAGAGCTGAAAAGAGGGAAAAAAACAATATAGTAGATAATTCAGCCTGGTCCATACTTATGTAGCTGAATCATGAAGAAATTTTTCTCCAGCTCTCAAACTCTCTCCCGGTTGAATCCACCCTGGCCTCTCTCTGTCTCTCGCTCTCTCTTTGCTCCGGCTGTTGCATGCCAGGTAATTAATTAGATTAACCACTGCACGGGGTTCGTCGTGCGTTATTAACAACTAGATACATGTAGGTACGTAGAATCGCAGAATATAAGCTTTTGCTTCTGTGCTCGACAGCTCGAATACAGGAATGATCAACAGACCGACTATCACACCCCCCCCCCCCCAAAAAAAAAAAAAAAAAAAAAATAGAGAGGAATCACGAACAAGGGAAAAAGAGTACAGCCTGGTATCAAATAAATATATAAATAAAAAATATATAATTACGGGTATCCACTCTAGGTTTACCCACCCCCCCCCCCCACACACACACACACTACTCCCGCAGCTCCACCTTCTCCCTCAAAACCCCAGGCTTATCCCCCGGCACTGGCTCCGGCGACGAGTTCGGAGACGAGTGCACAGAGTCTACAGAGTACTCATACGACGAGACCGTCGACCCCGACTGCCTCCTCACCGCCTTCCCACTATCTTGATCCTCCTCCAACCCACCACCACTACTAGTAGTACTACTACCAATACTACTCCCCCCATTCCTAATCTCGATCCATGGCAGCACCGCGCTCTGCAGTGCCGTCAGTGTCTGGAACTTCGGGCTGCGATACGCAATCGCAAACACGCTCCTTGTCCCGTCTTCCACGACGCTCTCAACGCCATCGATGCTCTCCACGACCGCCCAGATAGCCGCCCGCGCGCGGTCGTCGATGCTTTGTGCGAGGAGGCTGCATCTTGTCATGGTTCTGTCAGCACCAGTGGGGACGTATGCGCCCTTCAGCAGGGCGGCGGGTGTGGTCTGCAGGAGGTCCAGCAGGGCGGTCTCGGTGTACGGGGTGCTGGAGATGTGTGATTGAAAGACTAGTTCTGGACGCTGGGCGCTGGTAGTAGTGCTGTATGTCATAGTGATTATAGGGCCGGCGGGGAAATCACGGAACTCGATAAGAGGCGAGGAGATGTCGGTTGCGGAGTCGGGGAGCGAGAGCAGCCCGGAGAGGGTCAAGCGCAAGCCGAAGCCGATGTCGTTGTGACCAAAGATACTCTTGAGATAGGGGACAATGGCAGCCTCGGGTATGAGCTCTGTGCTAGGTCTGCTACTGCTGCTGCGGCGCCGTTTCTGTATACTTATGAGAAGGGGATTCTTCTATGTAGCAGGCTCAATCAAGTGGTAAGAGCTTACGCATTCAATATCTCTGCTCCCTCCATCCGGCAGTTTCTGTCCCTCATTCTCCAGTTCCCGGGCCGCCCTTTCGAGAATCTCCGATGACTTGAGGGAAAGCCTGTGGTTGTCTCGCAGGCCCTTGATCATTGGCATTGCGGGCGCCAAGAGCTCCTCCACCTCTTTCCACCGCTTCTGCCGCGAGAGCACCTCGGAGAGGAAATATGTTGACCCCAGGGTGGCGGGGTCCGATGCGTCCATGTCCCTCATTATCGGCAGCGCCGGTAGCAGCAGCTCCTCAACCTCTGTCCAACGGTTCTGGCGTGAGAATGTCTCGGCGAGAAGATATGTCGAGCGCAGAGTGATGGGGTCGGCCTTTCCCTGGTCTTTCGAGTTCCTCATGATCGCCAACGCTGGGACCAAGAGCTCTTCGACTTCCCTCCACCTCCCCTGCTCCGACAGTGCATTCGCAAGGAAGAACGTCGAACCCAGCGTAACCGGATGAGTCTCGTCCTCACCCCTCATTACCGGCAGCACCGGCACCAGCAGCTCCTCCACCTCCTTCCACCGCCCTTGACTCAAGCGTGCTGTCGCCAGGAAATATGTCGACTCCAGAGTGACAACATTTGCCTCCCCCAGTCCTTCCCTCATCTTCGGCAGCACTGGCAACAGCAAGTCCTCAATATCCTCCCACCGATCCTCCTGCGCCCATGCCTGCGCCAGCAGGTCAGCCGAGCGCAGCGTCGCCGCGTCCATGCTCCCCAACCCCCTCCTCATCCTCCCCAGCGCCGGCTCCAGCACCCTCAGCACCTCTCCCCACCTCCCCATCTGCGCTAACGCCGCCGCCAAAAAGAACGTCGACCTCAAAGTCGCCGCATTTCCCTGTCCAAGTTCCCTTCGCATGACCGGCAATGCCGGCTTCACAAGTTCCTCAACCCGCACCCACCCCCCCAAGTTCAGCGCCGCCCCTGCAAGGAAATACGTCGAGTACAGCGTGACTGTGTCCTCGCCCCCGAGTGCCTCCCGCATCCGAGGCAGTGCCGGCGAAAGAAGGTCATCGACGCACGACCACATACCCGCCTGCACAAACGTCTGCGCGAGCAGCACCGTCGACCGTAGCGTTACTGAGTCGGCCTCGCCCACGGCCTTGCGGAGTAGCGGCAGCGCCGGCGATAGCAGCTTCTCGACCTCGCCCCAGCGTGCCTGCTCGGCAAAAGCCTGTGCGAGGAAGAATATAGTGCGGAGGGTAGCGAGGTGAGTCTCTCCGAGGGTGCGTTTCATAGTGGGGAGAGCGGGTATCACGAGCTCTTCGAGCTCTTTCCAAGCGCCTTTGCGCCAGAGGCCATAAGCTTGGAAAGACGTTGATTCGATGTCGGAGGGGTTGAAGGTGGGGGAGCTGGGTTCGATAGTGCGTCCCTTGCGACGGAAGAGACTACTAAGACGGCCGGGGAATGGGCGGGGTCGCCGTGACTCCATGGCTATTAAGGTTGATCAGTGATTGCCTCTTGGTACTATGTAGATCGAGAAATATATTCTCAAAAAACTAGAAGCTGTGAGCTCTGTCCTGTCTCAGAAGCACGGATGGTTTAAGATGGAAAATTGCTTCGCGTTCGTTGTTATTTAATAGGGAGGCTGGAGAGGTGAAGTGAGGACTTTAGATAAAGAAGCATATATTATGCGAGGACTATAGGTAGATAAAACGGTTCATGTATGTAGGTATCCCCTGGTTCGAGCTCTGCAGATGTGAGCTGTTGCTAGTGCCAGACCAGGCGGGCACTTGACAACCGTTTGACACGGTCCTGGTTCAACCTTGGAATACAGTGTGCACGAGTCGTATAGAGAGAGAGAGAGAGAGAGAGAGAGATTTCCTTCGAGTGTTTCCTTTCTATTTTTTTTTTTTATTAAGGGCAAGCTACCCCATAAATCGCCCCCGGGAACGTTCGGGTGTGCATTGATTGGGCCAAGCTCTTCTTTGCTTGCTGTCATGCGCTCCTGCAATTTTGCGAGAAAAAAAGAAAGAAAAAGAAATAACGGATAGGTAGATCAGTGGAGAGCCCATCCGTTGTGATTCGATTACTATGTCATTAGCTGTCATCAGCTACTCATTACCTCTGTGCAGCTATCAAACAGGATGACACATGAGTCGCTTGCCAGGTAGGAAGGCAGGAAACCGAACCCCAACAACCTCCCCCACCACCACCACCACCACATTGTGGTAGTAGCTAGCTACTTGCTGAGGAATAAAGTATGGTCCCAACCTCCCCGGCTACTCTCTGGCTCGCCTTGGGACCATACTTTATTTTTCGGCAAGTAGGTTGTGATGTTCATTTAGTTATCGGTATCGGTGTAGAGAGTATTTAGGGTACATACAGGCTGATAGGAAACCAGGAATCGAGATCCTGGGGAAGGTGGGGTGGGTAAGACGTGGGGTATATAGATAGGTGGTTGTGGTGTTGGTGGTGGTGGAGGAGGTGGTTTAGTGGTGGAGGTGGATGATATGAGGTGTTCGGATGGGGTGTGGTGATAATCAAACACACATTGGTAGGTGCGTAGTAGGTAGGAGCACGAGTATCAGTACAACCCGTGCTGTGCGTAGTCTATAATACTAGGGCTCTTATAGTAGATTGGGATAATAGGGGGGAGAGAGAGAGAGAGATATGTGGGGTTTATGCTGGTATCAGTGGAAGACTCAAGTCTGTAGATATATCGATAACCGTAACGAGACAGAACTCAAGACCAAGAGACAGAGGAACTTTGCCCTTTTATAAGTAAATTAAACACATATGATCCAATATATATAATCCTGTCCACAGCACTGGCATTATATCCAATACCGGCAATATTGTAAAGTGTGACTACATGATGTACTTGTATGTAGTATGGGTGGTGCAGAGTTGGTGTTCATACTTTTTACTTAAATCACCCGACCCCGTTAAGTAACGTACATGTACAGCCCCGTTCGAAAAGTCCTGGCACCCTCGGGTCAAAAGCGCGAGGGTGTTTCTCCTATTTTCTAATTCTCCCATGGTTGTTGGTGGGTTAGAATTCATAAACAGACACAATATAGTAGGTGCCAGGACTTTTCGAACAGGGCTGCACATGTAGTTCTGGCAAGTCATATCGCGTCACTCGGGTAGGGGGGGTATTTATTAGGGTTCCTGATTAGAAACTGTGTGTGTTAATAGAACATACATGTACAAGTATGTACTTATATTCCCCATGTAGGTACATACATGTAGATAGACCTTGTAACGCATCTCCTCTACTCTACTGGTACTATAACTAATAGGCGCCACGATGCAATTGTGTGGTAATCAGATACAAGAAGTGGGTACTCTATTGTTTTCGCTTGGTTCAGGTTTAGATATTAGCTACATACATCATATACCAAGTACTTATAGCTTCTACATATATACTTCTAGGCTCATAATCGATAATCACCACAATCCTTGATTCACTAGACATCACACAACTTCCGGTTTCAGGATCGGGTACAATACCTACGTTCTATATCTATTGGATGCCTTCCCTTAAGGCCGTTTTCGAGGCTATTTTCTTCGTTATAATTAATACCAAAAGTTATCTGTGGTTTAATATAGTTGGTAGAAGGGTATTGCACATGCAACACTAGCTATTTCCGTCTTCTCACACAGCCGCAAGTTGCAACGTTCAGGAGCTCAACACCAAGACATCTCAGACAGACCTCTTGACAGAAGAGAAGTGTGTGCGTGCGCGGCGATCTTCAACCTACCCACTACTCCCCCTCCCTCGTTTTTGGGGCACTCTCTACAAAAATAATACCAGAATCTCTCCTGGCGAGAAACCTCACACTCTACACACACACACACACGCAAACACACACACCCAACCCCCCCACCGCGAGCTACGCGACCTCACAGAGAACACCATGTTCACCAACGCCCTCAAGTCCTTCACCTCAAACATCACCTCAAACTACACGCTCTCCCCCGAGCCCATCGCCCACTGCGGCCCCTGGCGAATCCATGACGCCAAGAAGAAGAAAACAAACCAGGCTGTCTCTGTCTGGATCTTTGAACGGAAGACGCTCGATCCCGGCGGTGGTTCTAGTAACGGTCTCTCACTCCGCGGAGGTGGCAGCTCACGGGATGGCCTCAAGGCTGCGCAGGATGAGGTCGTGGAGCGATTAAAGAAGGGTGCTAGTCTACTTGCACGCCTAAGGCACCCCTGCGTACTGGAGCTGGCGGAGCCGGTGGAGGACACAAGGGGTGGGGGTCTGATGTTTGCGACGGAGGCGGTCCTGAGTAGTCTTGCGACACTGCTGCAGGAGAAGGATGAGGAGGAGGGAAGGGGTAGTGGGAGGTATGGGAGGGAGAGCTCGATGGCGGGGAGGAGGAGGGCTGAAGTGGAGATTGACGAGTTGGAGATACAGAAGGGTCTACTGCAGGTCGGGAAAGCGCTGGAGTTTTTGCATGAGAGTGCAGCGTTGGTGCATGGAAATGTCACACCGGATGCTATCGTTATCAATTCCAAGGTGAGTGGTATCTCGTGTTTCTGGGGGAGTATTTCGGAATTGCGAGAGAGAGAGCTCTTCTATTGTCAATTACATCCCCAACGATAGCTCTGTGTTCATTATCCTTGTACACTCTCTGGTACTTGGATCCCACGAATATCTTCCCAGTGACTCTTTTAGCTATCAGTGGTTTCTAGGAATTGCTAACAACCTTTTTATAGTCTGACTGGAAACTCACTTCCCTATCATTCACAGTACCATCTACGAATCCCCCCCTCCCCCCGGCATTCGACACCCGTCTACCCCCGAATGTTCAGGTCTCTCTAGACTATGCTTCACCCGAGCTTATCCTCGACAGCACCATCTCACCATCTACAGATTTATTTTCACTCGGACTTCTAATAGTAGCTCTATACAATAACCCACACAAATCCCCCCTCGAAACCCACAATTCATCATCAACCTACCGGCGCCTCCTCAGCACAGCCTCCACCACCCCTAACGTCTCCAACAACTTCCTCTCCTCGCGTCCTCTCCCCCGCGCCCTTTCCGACGCCCTCCTACCCCACCTCCTCACTCGCCGCCCCGCCGGCCGCATCACCGCCCGCGAATTCCAGCAGAATGAGTACTTTGACAACATCCTCGTCTCGGCGCTCCGCTTCCTCGATAACCTACCCGCTAAAACGCCCAGCGAGAAATCCGCTTTCATGCGCGGCCTCCCAAAGGTCCTCCCGCAATTCCCCCGCAGCGTCCTCGAGAAGAAGATCCTCCCAGGCCTTGTTGAGGAGCTCCGTGATGGCAGCATGTTGGCCCTCGTTCTCCCAAACGTCTTTGCGATTGTCGAGGGTGGCTCGGCCCGCCTGTTTAGTGATAAGGTCTTGCAGAAGCTGAAGGAGGTATTTGTCAATGCCACATCCTCCTCCTCCACGGAGCCCAAGACCGCCGCAGCCAAGATCGCGGAGCGCGAGAAGGAAGCCGGCCGCGAAGGCGGGCTGACAGTCGTCATCTCAAGCCTCGGCATCATAATGGAAAAGACGACGGCCCGTGAGTTCAAGGAGGACATCCTCCCCATCTACCAGCTCGCGCTCGAGTCACCCACCCACGCACTGCAAGACCTCGCACTACGCTCCCTCGTCGTCGTGCTCCCGAAGCTCGACTTCCCCACGCTCAAGAACGACCTGTTCCCCGTCATCGCCTCTGTGTTTATGAAGACGTCCTCCCTCGGCATCAAGATCCGGGGGCTGGAGGCGTTCAAGGTGCTGTGCGGAGGGGCGCCCCCGCCCAACACGGATGGCCTCGAGGGCTTCGCCAAGATCGAGAAGCAGCGTGCGGGCGACTCCCCGGTGCTCGACAAGTACACGATTCAGGAGAGGATGGTGCCGCTGCTGAAGGGCATCAAGACGAAGGAGCCGGCGGTCATGATGGCGGCGCTGCAGGTCTTTGATGAGATTGGGAAGATCTGTGATCGGGAGATTGTGGCCATGGAGCTGCTGCCGGGGCTATGGACAATGAGTTTTGGGCCGCTGCTGGGGCTCGAGCAGGTATGTATCCGCATCCATTCCAATCTGAACTCCAATGGCCCCCCCCCCCCCTCCCTTCAGAAGCTAATTTGTGCTGCTGCGTAGTTCCAAGCCTTCATGGCAACCATCAAATCCCTCTCCTCCAAAATCGAGCAAGAGCAAACCCGCAAGCTGCAAGAACTCTCATCCAGTACCGCACCCACCAACGGCTCCGGCGAATTCCTCTCCTTCGGCGGCATCCCCGGCGCAAACATGGCGTCAACCTCCGGCGACAGCGACGCCTTTGCCGACCTCGTCTTTGGCAAAAGCAAGCCCACCAGCCCGGGTCTCAACAATGGCTGGGGCTCCACCAGCACCACTACTACTACTAGCAATGCTGATATCGGTTCCGCACTTGGCCCACCCCCGCAGAAGAAACAGGAGGCCCCAGCGTTCAGCTGGTCTACGCCTACGCAGAGCCCCTCCCCGGGGGTCAGGCCGCAGCAGAGGGCCTCCACCCCCGATTCGAGGTTTGCAGCATTGACGCCGACGTCGGCACCAGCGTTGTCGCCGGGGCTGCCACCGCCGCTGAATAGTGGCGGCAGTAGCAGCAGCAATATGGGCATGGGTATGGGTATGGGTATGGGTATGGGCATGGGTATGGGAACACTACAGCCGCAGCCATCTCCGGGCTTTGGCAGCACTACCGCACTCCGTCCACAGCCGTCGCCGTCACCAAAGACGCAGACACAGACACAGAATACCAGCATGACAATCGACTGGTCGTCCGCCGTGGGCACAAAGAAGCCATCACTGAGCACCGCGCCGCTGACGCCAAGGCCTGCGTCTAGCACCTCCTATAGCAACGCCTCCGGCACCTACGGCGGGGGCCAGAACAGGAGTAACGGGTTCTCGCCGCCGCCGCCGCCGCCGCAGGCTCAGGCGCAGACTCACCCGACAATTCTATATGGGCAAACACGGCAGCAGGCGGCGCCCGCGGCGTCGCAGGGCAGCGGCGCGTTTGCGGGATTCATGATTCCGCCGCCCCCGAGCGCGGGTGCCGGTGGGGGCATGAATCTGGTGATTGGGAGTGGGGCGTTGGCGGGGAAGAAGCAGCAGCAGCAGCAGGAGAAGAAGGGGCTGGATGCGTGGGAGAGTTTGTTGTAATTTCTTTGCTTTCTGGTTTTCTTTTTTTTATATATACTTTTTTTTTTACTTTTTTTTTACTGTTATTTATTTTGAGCTGTAGTGTTTGTTGTGAGTGGGAGTATATGCTTGTGCTTATGTTTACGTCTAGGGTGAGTGTGATTCGGTGTTGTACGTGCAGCACAATGCAACGACCAAAAAAAAAAAGCAAAAACAGTGGATAGAACGTTATTGTTTCTGGGTATTTCTTTTTTTCTTGTTTTTTATCACGGGCCTCTGCCTGGATTATGGGGTTATTTTTTCTCTCTTGGGCTTAGAATGCATGGTAATAGCGACTACTGGGGGGGAATGTCAAGTTTGAAACGTATGGAATTGCGGGTCGTGTTCGACATAGGGTATACTATGGGTACTCCATACTAGTATAGTATATGCCCCATACTGCTAAAGGGGTGTCTGGTGTTGTGTGTGGTACGAGGGGCAGCTTATGATTATGTCCAAGGTTAGGGTAGGTGTGGCTGGGGCGTCATGAGATGTCACTCGTGTGCCAAGAAATAACAACCTAATATCGCTGATATGAACAACTACAACTTATATCTACTTATACTCATATGCCATGTATGTGTGTATGTGTAATTCAATCCCAAGTATCCGTAACCGCCCATGAATTAATATCGACTACATAGCTCCTCCAAACATCTAACATCTACATGCATACAAACGAAAAGAATACAAAAAAGCCACTCCTCCAGACTACACCCTGCGACTCCCGCGCCTCCTCCTCACGTACCGCGGCCCCCGGGCCTGGGCCGCCGAAAACGTCTTCTTCCACTCCTCGTCCAGCTCCTGTAGGAAGCTGTCGTCCCGTTTCTCGGCCGGGGGACCTACGCCTGGGGCTGTCCTCCTCAGCTTGTCTCTCTTTTGGCGGCGTGGGCCCATGTTCTTTATTGCCTCTTTCAGTCTCTGGAGTAGCCCTTTGTCCCTCTTTTCGTTCCGAGGTCCCAGGCCAGCGACGGTCTTTTCCCAGGCTTCGTCGAGCTCCTCGTCGAGCTCGTCGCGTTTCTCGGCCCGTGGGCCCAGGCGTTGGGCCAACTTCTTCGCCACCTCCTTCAGCTTCTCGCGTAGCCCGTTGTCCCTCTTTTCGTTCCGGGGGCCCAGGCCAGCGACGGTCTTCTTCCAAGCCTCGTCGAGCTCCTCGAAGAGCTCGTCTCTCTTCTCGTTGCGTGGGCCCAGGTTTGGGCGCGTGATCTTCACAATCCCCCTCAGCTTCTCGAATAGCCGGTTGCTCCTCTTCTCGTTCCGGGGGCCCAGGCCAGCGGCGGTCTTTTTCCAGGCTTCGTCGAGCTCCTCGAAGAGCTCGTCTCTCTTCTCGTTGCGTGGGCCCAGGTGTGGGCGCGTGATCTTCACAATCCCCCTCAGCTTCTCGAATAGCCGGTTGCTCCTCTTTTCGTTCCGGGGGCCTAGGCCGGCGACGGCCTTCTTCCAGGCTTCGTCCAGCTCCTCAAAGAGCTTGTCTCTCTTTATATTCGCATGTGGTCCCAGACGGGCGACCCTCTTCCTCCACGCCTCGTTCACATCCCCTATCACGCCTCTCTTCTCGCCCCGCGGCCCCAATCCCGCAACCTCCTTCTCCCACGCCTCGTCACGTCCCTCGACCGTAGCCCTCCTACCCCTTCTACTCCTGTCCCCCCTCCTCCTCACCGGCGCCCTCCCGACTCCCGCCATCCGATCATCGACTTCATCCCTCCTCCTCCTCTTCTCCCCGTCGCTCTTGGCCGTCTGAAAATACAGCCCCGCCACCGCCTCCCCAATCCCGCTCTCCCTCTCAAAGTCCTCCAGACTGAACCCCTCCCTCGCCACCTCACCCACCTTCGGCTCGTCCCCGTCCCTCTGGACATAGAGGAGGGCCACGTAGCGGTGGCCCCCGTCGGCCAGCTTGGGGCCCTGATACTCCACGCGCGGCCTGCCCTCCGAGAGCAGCTGCCGCGCGTCGTCCGCGCCCGAGTGCAGGCTGTAGTCGGTGCCCAGAAAGTGCAGGTACGCGCTGTCGCCGGTGCCGGCGGGCGCCGGCGAGTCCGGGTCCAGCAGGAGGATGGTGTAGCGCGCGCCGGGGGCCAGCTGCGAGTCGTCGCTGAGGCGGAAGCGCGGTGGGGCCGAGGCCTCGCTGGGGAAGAGGCTGCCGCCGCGGCTGCCGGAGGTCAGGCGGATGTTGGTCGGGTAGGTGGCTTCGAGCTTGAGTGTGGCTGGGGTGAAGTTTGTGCTCCAGGATGGGGGGATTTGCGCTGTGGTGAGGGGGAGGAGGGCGCTGAGGAGGGGGAGGGCGCGGAAGAGGGTGCGGAGGTGCATCGTGGGGTGTGATATGTATGTAGGTATTAAAATTTGGTGTTTTATTGTATATATATGTTTGAGTTTTTTGCTTGTTGAGGACCTGCCTGGATACCTGACCAGCTGGATTAACTGAAAAAGAAGAAAGACGAGAAGGAATGAAAAAGAACTATATAAGCAAATAGCCAATACTTGCCACCTGTGCAGGTAACATTAACAGCAACATCCAGCGGCGCCAGTACAGTACAGTATAATAGCAAGGCCCGGACGAAAGTGGATGGAGGGCTACACTTAAGTATGACCAGCCCTCGAAATATTATTAATCCAGTACAGCACAGCACAGTCAGTGTATTGTATGTAGTAATGACACCCGCTACCGGGCGAAGCAGACTTAATAAAGGCCCCCGACATCCGGGCTGGGGGCTCGGTGAGCGTTTCTGAGCTGGCTGATGTAGGTCTTGTATTGTATTGTATATTATTGCATCTGTATATTTGACCCCCACCCGTCCCTCCTGTTGTTTCTGTCTGTGGAGATGGCTGGCTGGCTGGCTGCTTCTGCGAGTGGGAACTGCATGTATTTAGTACTGCACAGTGCCGTAGATGGGTAGGAGTTAACTATCAACTTACCTACCATATGTATGTGCCTACCCTACCACTACTTATTTCTACACAACCACTGGTACAACCGGTCCTCCCCTCCACATAAACAAAGAAACCCCCACCCCACCGGCCGAAAGCCCACCTCGGTGAGCCCGGTGGCAGCAAGAGAGTGAGAGTGAGTGAGTGAGTGAGTGAGTGAGCGTCGGTGAATAAGCTATTTTTAAACCACCAGGGTTAGGGTTTGGTGTGGTGGCTCTTGGCAACGGCGTATTCCTACAAAGAAAAAGATAATCCGAGGCACATACCAGAAACGGGTATCTACTATTGCCAACGAACCCCCACACAGCAGCAATAACAAGGCCAACTAATGAACAGCCCGCCAAACCCCCACCGGAACTAAACCAAACAACTACCCAACTACCCCCTGCCCTGACAACCCACCTAATTAAAGGCTAGAAATTGAGTCCCCCTCCAATGACTCAACTACAGCTAGACGCCAGCAGAAAAACACCTGCTCACTCACCCTCATCGCGCGACTAGAGTGTTATACTCACCCCCGCCTGTTGTTCCCTCCCGGTATTAGAGCGTATTGGCCAGCAACTTCTGGGTCTAGATATTTAGTTAGTTCTTGGCGACTGGTTCTTGGTAAGACTTGAACTCAAGGTTTGGAAATATGAGTGTAGCCAACACGCTCCACTGTATGGAGATGATCGTACAAGACACAGAACATAGTAGCTAGACCCGTAGACCAACCAAGGCCCTAACCAAACAACAGCCACCTACCTAAGTAAGTAGCTATCAAGCCCCGCTGTGCATGTCTGGCTCACCTTACCCCCCCCCCCCCAAATCCTCCCTACAAATCCATGGTACAAGTATAGAACTCAGTTCTATATCCAACCCGAACCCAATCTTGCCAGTGCTAGCAGGAGGTTGAGGACTGCCCTGATTGCCCTGATTACAATCCAAACGGGGGATTGATGGACAGGTTTTCCTCATCGTCTAGCTGAGGACAGAGAAATTCACACTCTTTTATATATAGAGTAGCCCTTCACTCACTGTCGAAATATCACCCGTTATACACCGTACCATCATAATACCCTTTAAAAAGTTGGGAGAGAAAAAATGTCACAGCCCTTCGGATCACAGACGATCACTCACACACCAACACCAACACCAACAACGCAAAGCGATCAAAATTTCACCATTGCGACGACTACATAAATCGCTCCCCCAGTGTCCCACAACACGCGCGCTCATGCTCACGCCTTCTTATAATACTTTGCCTCCACAAACGGCATCCTCGCGACCTTTCCCGGGCGGACCTTGCCGCGCACCTTGACGCCGACCTCTGTCCCGCTCTTGTGGAAGCCGCTCTTGATGTATCCCATTGCAATGTTGAGCCCCAGCGTCGGCGACGGGCAGCCGGATGTGACTTTGCCTTTGTTTTTTTTGAAGCGTTAGTTGGCTATGACGGAGGGGGGGGGGGGGAGCGGGTTAGGTACCGATGATATTGTCGGTATTCTTCTCGACGACCTCGGCGCCCTCTCTGGCGGGCGCGCCCTCGACGATGAAGCCCACGCGGCGGCGCTCAACAAGCTTCCAGTCGCTGTACTGGCGGGCAATTGTCTCATGTCCATTGAACGACCTACAGCAACAACGTCACATCAGCGCCGCCACCCTCCGCATATCGGTTCCAATCACAAAATACCGTGCATACCCTTCCATGACCCTATTCTTACCCACCAGCCACTTTAGGCCGGCCTCGATCGGCGTGGTGGTATCGTCGATATCATGTCCATACAGACACATGCCCGCCTCGAGTCTCAGGCTATCGCGTGCCCCGAGCCCTGTGAGCTTGACCCTGTCGCCGCGGGCCCCAACGTCAAGCAGCGCCTGCGTGATGGCCTCCGTGTTTCGCGGGGAGATCGAGATCTCGAAGCCGTCCTCGCCCGTGTACCCGCCGCGGGCGATATGCAGTCTCTCCGCGTTCCCGGTGCCAACGAGGACATCGACGGTCGTCGCGTAGCCAAAGTAGAGCGTGGAGAGATCGAGCTTACCGCGCGTGAGGTTGTAGTCGATGTATTCCTGGAGGACGTCCTTTGCCAGGGGGCCCTGCAGCGCGATGAGACCGTAGCCCTCCAGGATCTCGTGGCGGACGGGGCCGGCGCCGCTGTCGTTGAAGCGGGAGAGGTGCTCGGTGATGTAAGCTGTGTCTTTGGCCTTGCAGGCGGCGTTTGTGACCACATAGAAGGATGTGGGGGTCTCGAGGGTGATGATGAGGTCGTCGACGATTCCGCCCGTGACGGGGTGCAGGAGGACCGACAGCGTGGACTGGTTGGGCTCCAGCGCGGTCAGGTCCGTGGGTGTGATTGTATGCAGGAAGGAGAGTGCGCCGGGGCCCGTGAATCTGTTCACTCCATACACCCCCACCACCACCCATCAAATCCATGTCAGATTGCAATTCCCCCGGTTATAATAATAACACAATTGTTCCCGGGGATCGGATCGAGGCTGCTATCTAGAAGTACGAACCGGTGCTGCACCATGTGCGAGACATCAAAGAGACCGCCCCGCTCCCTGACGAACCTGTGGCTGTCGCCGACTCCCTGGTCCGCGTACAGCACAGGCATGGAGTACCCTGCGAAAGGGACCATCTTCCCACCGTTTCTGTGATGCAGGGCATCCAACGGTGTTTTCTTGAGCTCCTCGATGGAGGCATTGGCATTAGCATTGGCGAATGATCGGTGCTGGGGAAGTTTGGTAAATTGGCGCAGGATAGGGAGCCCCAGCCTCCCGCTGACCGTAGTGAGTCTGATTGTTCGTGAGATAAGCATTGCGTTGTTTTTTCCCTTTTTTTTGTTTTGTTTTTCTGAGATTGAATTGGGGGTTGTGGTTGGTGGTGGTTTTGATAGATTGATAGAGACGATAATACCTGGTGGTCAATGACGAAACCATGAATACCATATTAGGACTAGCGCTATTTTGTGGGGTAGTCAGCCGAGGTGTTTATTTGTGGTAGTACAAAAACCTTCTTTTTACCCTTGCGCTGGTCCGGAGAGATAAAAAGAGAGTGGGAGAGAGAGAGAGAGAGAGAGATAAGTCCTTGTAGAGATCGCTCGATCAAAATTAAATTGTTGAATCTCCGAGGAGCTCCTAGCTACTTAGGGAAAATGTACCATGTAGTTTACTCCCGACGATGAGGGTAATTAAGATTATAGGTACAGGTAAGTACATGTACATATGTAGACTCCGTTTACGCTTAATTGCGCGAGTACATGTATGTACTTTAAACCAGAGAAAGAATTAAAGAGAGACAGGGAGAGAAGGATCCTTTGGGCCGTCGTGCCAGAATACGTCACTCCGATAATGCATACGGGTTCCATCGAGAAGGAGGAAGACGAGGACGAGGATGAGGAGGACTTGATGCAGTGGGTATGCGGTTACAGGTAAGTAGATGGGTAAACAATGTACATATGTACCTACATGTACATGTACCTACTTGACATACCCACGACCCACAACCGGTCCGTGACTCCAGCTCTTGAGCACGGTAGTGACAAGCATAGCGTGGCATGGCATGGCATGGCATGGCATGGCATAGCATAGCATATGTGCAATATCTACTTGCAGTTCTACCTATCTGCTTCATGTTAATTGCGCTGCCACATCATGTACATACGGATGAGATGTGAATAAGTACTTTATGTATTTGCTCGCCTTACAATCGTTACATCGAGATACCACCACCATCACCATCACCGCCCCATGTGTGTGTGTGTGTGTGTGTGCATACCAGGGTTTGTTGTACCCAGAGCACCGCCGTACATCATGCCATGCTTGCTACATGTAAGTACAAGTATGTACGTACATTGCCAGTCATAATTGTCACCATAGTACCTACTCTCTACCTACCCACATAACACAGCCCCGGGGTTCCTAATCATCGCAATTCTCGCCAGCAGATTTCGAATCCGATGGCCGCTGAAACACACCGAAGGCCCCAGAACACGGACGAAAACAATTTGTACACACACACACACAAACAAAAAACAACGCAAAGGCGGATAGATCTGCATCTACACATCTACCTACATCTCTTAAGCTTCAGCTCAAAGACACATAGCTGCCCAACTGTAACCCTACTCCACCCCCTCCACTTTCTCCTCCCTACCTTGGGACAGAGGCCACCCCCCTCCCCATCATAAGACGTAGCAGGGCCCAATAACCCCACGGCTAAAGCCACACGTACGTACCGGGCGTGCGGGCGTGCATAGTCAATTTACCCACCCGGCGCTAGTCTAGATTCGTCCGTACTTATAACCGAGTGATAGGGTATGACTCGGCCGCCTGTATTGGGTGAGGATCCTCATATATGATGATATAGGTGTGGTGCAATTCTTTTCTTGAGTCTAGATGCTAGTAGGACGGTATACATGGGCTGTGATTATAACTGTAGGAACTATATATAGGAAATATGGAAAAAAGAATATAGATGCCTACAGGTATGTAAATAATGCTAAGCAGACCCATCTCGAGAATCATGATAAGAATGAATGCTACTAGGTATAGATTAATAGAAAGAGACAAGAAAAGAAAGCCCCAAGAATCCCCTGGTGCCATCTATCATGATTGCCATGTGCAACGTCGAGGATACCATTTTCGCGTAAAAATCTCTGCCCTATCTACGCCAGAACCAGAAACAAAACAAAAGAAGAACAAGCGACCTCCAAGAATATACTAGCCCAGCCTAGCTCTCCCCAGAAGTAAAAAAATAATGGGAGTACGAAACCCGATGCGGAAACAGGCAGGTAGTGGTTCAATGGAAAATAATAAGGGACAACAAAATCAAACCGTAAGAAATGAAGAACAGTAAAAAAGCATCATTAACAAATTTCCCACACACTCCAAATCGATTTTAACAAAAATGATGCCCCTAGATATACCTTTCATTGTCCCTCCATTGCTATTATGCTTGCCTCCATCTGCAAGTTCGGTTGATGGTGCGGGCTGAGAGGGGTTTCGCGTGGGCGAAAGGTGTCTAGAGGGAGCCGCCGATCTGTTCCTGATGAACCTCGAGGGTATCACCATCCTGCATATCGAGCTATTGACGATGACTAGTTAGCATGAAACAATCTAAATATATGAAAAACAAGAATGTGGCTTTTAGCAGTCCAATGAGCGCCCCCGAGAGCACACGCGCATTATGATAGGAAATGCTTAGATGGAGATTTATGCAATTGCCCTTATCAGGCAAGAGCAAACCCTCAAAACATATCTGTAAGGCGGGCCAATTGTGAATCCCCCCAGGATTCCGAGTATCTGGGCTAAACTTGGTGTGCTCTCGGACATGCTAAGCAGGGAAGATAAGGAGTAACAAGCAAATAATAGGAAGCAAAGAGGTCGACAGGATAGATCGTCGGTTCAGCGTGCCAGGGATAGTCAGGAACGCGTGCAAAACTCTAATCGCCACTCCTAAACGAGTGGACAGCTAGCTGATAGGCAAACCAAGCATCATGACACCCCACCAACAAAATTCCACATGAAGTAAAAAAAGAAAGAAAAAAGAAAGAAAAAGGGTGAGTGTGTACAGGCATGAAAGGGAAACGCGTGTAAAAAAAGACTGAATGCTAGACATAATCTAGTCATGTAGGAATATTACTCACAGTATGTGGGCTATCATTGCCTTGGACCCTGGTCCCATCAAACAAAAATCTAACGCTGGTTGGGGACTTTCCCTGACGGTCACAGAACGCGTCCATCAGCTTCTTCAGCTGAGTCGTGCGCTTGATCTTGAAGAAGACTTCGTTGTTTCCATCTGTGACCTTGATATTGAGGTGCTCGTTGGCGGTCTCTTCGGGCTTGGGAGGAGGGATCGATGAGTCGTTGGCTCCGGGTTCTGTACTCATTTTGAAATGTTTGTCTAGACACTAAAATGTGTTCTGTTGAGAGTGGATGAGGGTGGTAATGAGGAGGGAAACAGGGGTGGTGGGTGTATCGGTTGTGTTGATGTGGAGGAAGGAGAGGGGGGGTGGTGGTGGTGAAGTTGTAGGTAGTTGGTAAAGTGGAGGATGTTTCTGGGGTTGAAGGGGCCGTTCTGGAGAGTTCTCACTAACGTAGTATGAGGGGTTTGGTGTGGCTTGGCGCCAGGTGAGGCTGATTGTGAGATGCGGGTCTGCAACATCACATCTCAAATTCAAAGATTCACGATTCATAGCTACAGGAGGGAGTTACCTCATGTACCTACCTGTATGCAACCCCTGTAAATTCCATCTTTTGCCTCAGTTTTAAACCCTCACCATTCATTAACTCTGGATAAATGGAAATCGTGATGTTGCTTTGTACTGAACTGTAAAGGTACCAGTACTCAGCTTGATTAATTAAAGCTGGGTCAACGACCTTTGAAGCTTTTGGTCACTATTTCCCATAATGACTTCATTGATCTGAACCCTGAGTGCTTTCCTTGCTTGCCGTGCCTTGTCATGCAACGGCCTCGAGTTGTGACCGCCACCCTTTCCTATAAATTCGATGGAATGACAGACGGAAGCTAGATCTCATCGACATCCGGCGAATTTGACCCGATCTTCCCCCAATTTATCCTCAACCCGTGGCCGATATGGTACGCCAAAAATACTCATCCGCCCTAGGCTCCTCGAGCGATATGTTTCACAATGCCATTATATACCGCTGACATGAAACTGCTACTGCAATGTACAATCACAGCCAAAGACACTTGACGAAGCTCTGCGAGCGGACCCGCCTTGCTATCCTCGTGCAGTGGGTCATCCCCGGGTTCTTTCCTTTCCTGTAGCCTCTAAGATGCGCACATGGAGACGTTGTTAACGAATACCAACCTTGCCCTCCCATGGCAGTGCGCGATCCAAACCTGCCTCCAGAAAAGCAACTACAACGAATCCCATTGTGCGCACTTGATCGACGCGTTGTACGAATGCTGTGCAGAGCTTTACAAACGGGAAGGGTCGGGTGCGGAATCAACCTGCTGTCCGAAAGAGAGCCTCCTGAAGTTGAAGCTGAAGGAGAGGCAAGGTGCCGGGGGTGCTGCTGAACTTCATGAAACTCGACAAAGATAATTAATCGTCAATGCGCCGGAAAGCTACCTAATAAAAGTGGGGGTTTGAGTCGTCGTGAGAATAGGACTACATATGGTGTACCATTGTAACCACAGACGTGGAGATTTGGAGAGACGTTTAGACTAGATCTTTCTATTCCTGTTTTTAAAGAACATATGAAGCTCCGATCAAAATCCAGCGTGGGGATATGGGGGAGGGGTTTCATGAACCGAAACAGGAGTTCCATCTGATCTTCTAGGAGTGTTTTACTGCTCCCTTATTCACTATGTGCACTGCCCTACCCCTCCTTCCTTCCTTCCTTCGCTTCCCCCGCTACACTTTGCTTGCCCCTCCTGCAGCCACGTCGACAGAGGGAGAGGACCTCTCCATCGGCATCAGGGCCGATGGCAATATTCCCCCAGAAAAAAGAAATAGACAAAGTAGAGCTTGGTTTACATTTTACATTAGTAGGGTTGTTTAGACTGGATCCCGCATCCCCTAGAATTATATGTGCATGTATGTGTGTATTTACATCGATTGGGAGCGTTCACATTGACTCAGACCGATTTAAGTTAATTTGGAATATTTTGATTGAATTTTTTTTAAAAAAAAAAAAAAACTATTTACAATAAAAAAAAACTATTTACAGAGTGGAATGTACCGCCCCCAAAACGACGAATGCCCACATAATCCCGGAGGAATCAGGCTCGCTATGATGGTGACGATGAGATCGGTATAAGGACACGTTGAGCACGCAAAGAGACCGCACGGGCCTGAACAAAAACTGAACAGTTCTGATCCGAGACTCTAATTAGTGCCTATAGACATTGATTTTTGAAAGAGGTTGTAGGGAAAACGCGAATTTATGCAGGTCAGACCTTAGTCTTGGCAAACGCACCTCGTCTGAAGAAGATTTTTGCCGACAAAGACTTTGTAGGGATTTTACTGGGCCTCTAAATGCTTGATGCATTGTGGCTCTTCATTCAATTAGGTTTCAAGATGTGGCTTCTGGGTAACACTTTGATGTGAGTGGCTGGTATGCGGATTAATTGGGTAAATGATTGTCCTTGGGCTTTCGCGAGAAGTTCCTAAACGCGACTTCCCCAAAGAAAGCGACATCACCACCCACCTCTACTTCCACCTCCTACAAACCATTCCTCCCCCCCCCCCCTCCTTCTTCCCCGAAATAACGCAGATGGCTCCCATGTTTACGAATCCCGATTCCAACTCCAGGGCCCCCCAGAAATCCACCTTTTCCTTCAGTACAAATTCTCGCGCGAGTAACCTTTTACCAGCGGCACCGGGTATGCAGCAACAGGTACGTCTTGATTTCTCCCGTCGTGTCGAATCGAGATTGGTCACTCCTACCCCCTCCTGCCCCATCCAACCCGAGCTTTCTTGCAAACGCTCTGGATGAGGAAGGGATTGCACGCGTGAGACGATGGCCAGCTTCGATGGCTGACGACGGTGACAGGAGCAGCAAATGGATGCATCCTGGGTTATGGGTGATGATGTACGTATCATGATTTGCTCCCTCTTGATCTCTGATCTTTGACATTAGACTTGATGCTTGATTCCCCGCCCCCTCACCCTCCCCACATACACGCGCACATACAAGCACACATAGCAGGCGTGCCATCGGGATTTTGCTTTGCTCACTGCACTTGCCAGTTCCCCGCGTTTCACCGAGGAGCTTCTAGAATCACCTTCTAACTGGCCGATCTGACCGAATGCAGGCAAGCGATGGGACCCATAACGACAACAACGACTCTAGGGCTTACGAACAAGATGGTATGCCCGCCCTCCACACTTCTCCCTCAAAACGCTCGCATCTACTGTACACTCAAACCACGGTTGTTGGCTGACACATCATGGCAGACATGATGACTTTCGATTCAACACACCCTGGAAACGCATATGCCGAGGTTGACGCATTTGCCGTCCGTTTAGACTCCTCTAAACTCTTGCAATCCGATGACCCCAATTCTGTTGAAGCCGCGCTTTCCGGCTGTGACCTCATCGATCATTTTCAGGAAGTTTCCACCGCACGTTTGGAGGTATTACGAGAGCAAATCTCCGAAGACTCTACAATTGAAGATCACCAGGAACTGCTACAGTGGCAGTTGGAACATCAGACGTGGGAGCTGTTTGGGACCCTTTCATCGCATAGACTAGACGGCGATGTAAAACCACAGGATATGCCGGATGACTTGGCCACGAACAAATATACCAGTAATCAGAGAGTTAAGGAATTTCTTTTGGAAACAGATACCAAATTCAAGGAATGGAGTCTTATTCTTCAGTGGCTGCACAAGTATGCTCCAAGTCCAGCCGAGGGGCTTGAAGAAGATCCTTCTAGGTATGGGAGTGGGTGGATGTATACCAAAGAGTCACTGAAGTCTCAAAAACGCATTGGCGGAAAGAGATTACCCAGCTTAACTGCAGGGTCGAACCTTTTCTTTGGAAACAAAGCGGAGAAAAAGAATTTGATTACAGAGCTAGACCCTGATGCGCCAAGTAGACAGCAGAAACAACTTGAACCTGAGGATGAAGAAGCGGAAAGAAATTTCATGAGGCTCATTTGGAGATTCATCCGGAAGGGAGATCTCGAGGGCGCAAAACAAGCGTGTATAGACTTTGGTGAACTGTGGAGGGGCGCAAGTTTGAGCGGTGGCGATGAAGCTTGGGATCCTTCAATTGATGGACCAAGACTCGACAATGAGGAGGATGAAGTAGATCCTGATGATAAGAGAGTCATTGGCAACAGACGGAGAGAGCTATGGAGGAGAATGTGCTTCGCCATTGCTCGCAAGCCTGGGGGCGATGTTTGGGAAAAAGCGGTTTATGGAGCGTTGTGCGGTGATATTGTCAGCGTAAGTTGTACTTACTTGGCTATGTCTTGTTAAGTATCATAAACTAAACCAGTTGATCTGCAGGTCCAAGATATCAGCGAAACTTGGGAAGACAACCTTTTTGCACACATCAACTCACTTGTGGAAGAGTACTATTCTAAATACCTTGCCTCCTGCGGCCGTATTCCAGCTTCGGCTGAGAATTTCCCCATCTTTAACTCCACGGGGTTTCATTCCAAGGGCTCGACTCTCACAGACGATGAGACAATCCTCGAAAGAATTATCGATTCTCTTGCTGCAGCGGAAGTTCTGCAGTCCGACTCAGGCCAGCCTCTTCGTATAATCCAAGGAGCTCTCATCTCTACTCGCGTCGTGGAGCTTGTTAACGAACTACATAGACAGATCAAGCTTTTCAAAGAGGACCCAAAGGCCAAGATCAATGATGGAAACTATGGGATCGAGGCTTCAGATCCGCACACACTCAGAGTTGTTGTGCATATCATACTCGTCTTGAGATCACTGAATGCGGGGTTTACTGAAAACACGCCCCACCTCGAACAAGCAGAAGATCTTATTGCCGCGTACATTGATTTTCTCTTCGACATAGGCAAAACTGCACTCATTCCATTGTATGCTGGACGCCTCTCGCCCAACAAGGCAATCGAAGTGATGGGAAATATCCTTGTGAATGTAAAGGGTGATACTAGGTTTGAGTTACTGAAATTGATGAGGATGCACAGCATCGATGTCGAGAGCTGCTTGAAAAAGACGATGGATATTTGCTTGGATATCACAGACGAGAGGTATCGTAATAGTACCCGACCTGTCATTAAGCTGGAGAAAGTGATGGGTGAAACTGGATTAAACAACCCTATCCAAGAAGAGGATGATATTCTTATTAGAGGACTGGAGTGGCTTATGCTGGGCGGTGACCCGCTCAAGACGGAAGTAATCAAGAAGGGTGTTATGGTTTACAAAAGATTCTTACGTAAGTTTGACGATTACGATCAATTGCTCCTTACGGATAAACTTACTGACGGGTGGTAGAAACTGGTCGCCTTTCTGCCGCGAACGTGGTCTATGTTAAAATTAACAGCGAATCGATCATCGATTCGCCCGAGTACAGTGGCCACGAGATTACCATTGCTGATGAATACAAGAGACTCTTCGCAGGAGAGGAAGCCCACTGGGCCCTCTCCGTGTACGTTGAGTTTGAGATTTTCATGCGAGCTCTCCGTGCACTTGAATGCTGGAATGAAAGAGTGAGCAAAAGACCTGAGTATATACGCCTCCTCCGAAACACTTTTATTTTTACACCGGTCATCATTCTAATCGATTTTACAGGCGTGCCGATCGTGCTTGGAGAGCTATTCTCGATGAGAAGTTTAAAGATGTGCACACCAAAGTATTGGGTGTGATCAAGTCATGGTTCGACAAGGCGATTGAGGAAGCGCCACGAGGCGTCGAAATTATGTTCCTTGAGGGTGTTCGGAACGTCTATATCCCCGAGCTTACCTTTGCGATGCACAATGTTTATGTGGAGGCTGGTAAATATCTCAATAAGCGATGGTTGGCGAACACTCTCGAACTCGCGACCATTGTCGCAGATCCCGAAAAAAGTGTGCTGGCGTGCTTCCAAGAGATGGGAAGGTTAGAGGACTATGTGGTCGCTCTCGCGGATGCTAGTAGAAGTGCGCTTGGAGCGGGAGTTACAAAGGGCCCTCTCACAATATGGAGGGTTCGGTAGATTGCTGCTACCTACATGGCTAGACGGTGAAGACGAGACGGGCGGACGCGGGGGGGGTTATTGAAATAATTTGTAGGATTCTATTCGGTGTAAAATAGTCACTTTTTTATCTTTCTTCTTTTTTCCTTTTCCTCTTTCCTTTTTTTTTTTTTTTGCGTTTTCCTTTTCCTTTGGGAGTTCCTACAGTCGAAGTATAGCTACATCTTGTTGTCGTCAAGCCACGTTTGAGTTGTTTCTTTTTATACCTTTTTTGATCCCAATTTGTGATTTCTCGCAATGTTTGGCCCTCCACAGATAAGGTGAAGCAAACGAGGAGGGGGTGAGGGGGGCTGAGGTGGGGTGAGGGGGCACGCGGGTGGGAGATTAAGAGGAGGAGAGCGAGGAGAAGGAGGAGAAGGTATGGGTATGTAGAATGGGGAGTACTCCTTGGGAGTAGAGTAGAAAGAAGCGAAGTGAGGGGAGGGGGGGCCTGAGGAGCCGAAGTGAGGGACAGATATCATAAACCGGTGAAAATGTGAAAGCTGTTCATTAGGGATATGTATGTAGGGGGAGGGTATGTAGGCAGTTTAGGGTGTAAAGGCCGGGGGGCAAAAAAAAAAAAAAAAAAAAAAACCACGACGGACCACTTATTTTTTCTTAATTCTCGATGGTCTGCGACGACCGATGCAGTAGCAGCAGCAGCAGCAGCAGAGGCAGCAGCAGAGGCAGCAGCAGCAGTAACAGCAGTAACAGCAAGTGCCGTACATACATTCTACATACACATTGGTTTCGTGACCCAGGGGGGGTACGTTTTCTATTCCTCTACTCAGATCATGCTATGTGCGATGTCTACATGAATATCTGTCTGATGCGCTAGCCGCTAGCGCTTGCTGGTTGGTCCTGGGCAGTGAACAGAGTTGAGTGTGTGTTTGTTGTCAAGTTGTGTTGATCGCACTACTACTGCACGCTACTGCTTCGGTGCATGCTTCCATGCGTTGTGACGTAGGCCGAGGTCAGCCTTTAATCCCATCTTTGAGTAACCACCACTACTCTCTACTATTTTACTGCTACTCTATATAACTGCCTACTATTTGTGTGCCACCATTACGAGATAGAGAGAGAGACAGAGGACCCCTCCCCCTGCACCTTTCTCAATTATTCCGATATATTGCCGACCGACAATCGCGGGAGAGTGGCTGTCTATCTGTCTGCCACCAACCCTCCTGCGGGGGATCTGGTGGTGGGAATGTTTTGGATGACACTATCAACGACAATCAGGGCAGGTATAATACTGAAGTGGTGGGTGAATGAACGATTTTGCTTTACACACCACAGAGTGGCACAGATAGGTAAGGAGGTACATAACCCACAAGTTGTCCCTGCATAAAAGTAGTGATCGGGGCTGACAGGTTTGGGGGTTTCAGGCTGGGCCTTGCGCTGCTGCTTGCTTGCCTTATGAGGAGGGGTCTAGAGTGATAATTAATGGGGGAGTGGAAGTAAGAACGGGAGTTGGAGAACTACACTACAGCGCCGGTGACTTGACTTGAAGTGAGCTGACCTAGTTAGTTGGTTATTTAGCTAACGTGAGCGTGAGCGAGAGCGACTGTGAGTGTGAGTGTGAGTGTGTGTGAGTGGGGGAAGT
The DNA here is from genome assembly GCA_024713865.1 of Morchella sp. 2016-72. Taxonomy (NCBI): domain Eukaryota; kingdom Fungi; phylum Ascomycota; class Pezizomycetes; order Pezizales; family Morchellaceae; genus Morchella; species Morchella sp. 2016-72. The sequence continues at coordinate 179,284 of JAMJEY010000022.1, forward strand.
GTGAGCAGTGTGAGTGAGTGTGAGCGTGTGAGTGTGTGAGTGTGAGCGAAACTTGAAAAGTAAGAAGTGAGAGTCTATCTTTTTTTAGCAAGCCAGACCTCCTCCGGCCGGTCTGGCCCGGCCTCGCCGTTGAGGCGGTGCGGTGTGGTGTAGTGCCGCTCACCATTTTGTTTGGCCCTCATTTGTTTGGAGGGGGTGGAGTAGCGTATGTGCGTGGGGGGGTAAGGCGCTCCGGGGTAAGTAAGGGTAAGCCTAGTAACTAAACTAGGATTATGTGGGGAAAAAAGCCACCCTTCTACTCTACTCCAACGACAACTAAGGTTCTAGATGGCCCAGGGGGTGGTCTTGGTGGTACCTGAGCTGGGCATTTTCATGTGTAGAGAAAGTATAAATGAAATACGGGGGGAACAGAGTAATAATTGATTCGAGGCAAATGTTTTGGATGCCTTCTCGCTTGCGACGGGAGTGGAGAGAAGAGAGGCGTTCATTTTAATTGAGATTCGAGTCGGGTCGACCCGAGTCGAGTCGAGTCGAGTCCTGGGTTTTTGTTTCACTGGCCGGTACGAACGTTGGCTGGTGTAGGTGCTATGGAGACGTTGGTTGGTCCATCGACGAAACGAACAAGATGAAGGCAGATTGATAGTGGGGGGGGATGGGGGGATGGGGGGAGGTGGAGGGTATCAATATGCCCTTAGTTGCTTAGTTAGCTACCCCCCTCCCCCTATCATCTATCATTTGGTCAGGTCTAAAGAGACCAGAGCAGACTAGATCACTGAGCCGCGATACGAATCAATATCCGTTTCTGTTTTGGATGCCTACCTTACACCTCACCTCGACCTTCATCCTCTCTTGAGTCTTGACAATATGTACCCCAGCTTTTTAATCTCCCCCCCTCTGCCCTATCAGACGCGCCCATCGTGCAGCCGCCTAAGCTCTCGATCGCGGTTGTAATTTGGCGTTGCTTTTTGCTGGCCCTGGCGATCATGACATGATGTGTGTGGTGTGTGTGGTGTGTGTGTGGGAAAAGTCTTTCAAATAAAATCAATTAATCAATTATCCTCCTTACACTTCGTACCCTCTCTCACACTCCCTCCCTCCCCCTCACACACACACACATACAATTAATTGTTCTGTTTGTGTTTGTGTTGTGTGTCTAGATTTTTTTTTTCCCCCTTTGCCGCCGCGGCTCGAGATCTAGGCTAGGGCTTCTGGTCTAGCTTTTTGTTTTGTCCTTGTTTTGTTTTGTTTTGTTTTTGTTTGACCTGGTTTTGGCTTTTGTTTATTAGACTACTGTACCTACTGGACCTTGGTTCTGGTCGTGGAAAAGTCACGTGCCGCGCTGATCAGGTCAGTATTTGGGGGTGGGAGTTTTTATTAGTATTATTAGTGATATGGAGCTGGCGACGATCGGTTTCCTTTCCTGGACCTTACTGTTTGCTGTTGGTTGCTGGTCGCTGGCCTGAAATTGATACCACTCGCCCAGAGAAAGAGAGATTGCAAAACGCAGGTCAACGATCCCATCTTCCTGTTTATTCAGTGTCATGACTTTCTGAAAAAGTGTAGTTAGATACACACGTTTTTTGGGGGCAGTCGTTTTCACCATCGTAAATGCGAGTTGTCGTGAAATAGGGATTCCGGGGTTCTGGCAGTCAATTGCAATTGCAATTGCAATTGCTGGGTGTGTGTGTGTAAATAAAGTTACATGACATCAATCTAACATCACTCCACGATTTCAATATTTTCCCTTTCTCCGCGATTTTAATACCTTCTTGTTCGTTTCCCCACGATACGATACGATTGAAATCTTCCTCCACTGCTGATGGGGGAAGGAAGGGAAGGGATGTTTCGCGAACAGCCAATTCGCAACCCGCCTGATCGAGTGAAAAAAAAAAGAAAAGGTTTTTTTTCTCTCTGTGAGAGAGCCAGAGAGAGAGAGAGAGAGATCTTCCAATCGTTCCTCCCAATCACAAACTCCCTTAACCTGGTAACTCATCACATCTGCGTACGTTTACGTTTCCCTTTCCCTCTCATTATTGCTTTTTTTCTTTTTTTTTTTACTTGTCTCCCGCCCCTTCAATTGCGGGGTGAGCCAGTACCGGTTGAGATCTGGGCATTGAAACAAAAATAAGAAAAGAAACGGCGATGAGATTTAAGTACGCGCATCTGGCGGCGGGGCGCGGGCGGGCTGGATCGGGTCGAGGGGTGGGTGGTGGGCGAAGGGGTGGGATGTGATGGGTAGATGAGGGGCCGGAGGGGTAGAGAGGCTTTGATGAGTTAGTTGAATTAGTGGACCAGACTGAGAGTGGCCCTTCGGGGGGGGGGAAGTGTTTAGTAAGGTTGGTTGGAAGATGTACTAAACGGAAGTAGTGCTTTTACCAGAGGGATTGAGAGAGGAGCGAGGGGATTGGTTATGAAAATTTGGTTCTCGACTGGAATGCAATGGCCAAGGCGAAGCGCGGGGAAGAAGGGAACATGGAAGGGGGGAACGAGAAAGAGGGAAAAAAGAAATTGGTGGGATTAGTAGTTGGTTTCTCTTGTGTACTTGGTTTTTTGGTTTTTTTCGTTATGTAGGGACTGATGTACCTATCCCCGGGTGCATACATACCGCTGTCTGATGTAGGTACCTCTATTCTACCACGTGCATAATCGATGAGGTCGAAATCGTACGTACTTCTTCAAGTCAAGCACTAAAATAAAATAAAATAAAAATATATAACAAAATATAAAAATATAAAAAAATGAATGGCTGAAAGGGAGGGGGGAGGGGGGGGGAAATGTAGTTAGGTGGCAATGGCTACATAAAATATGACTCGAGAAATGTAAATGACTGCAGTATCTACATGTAATGTAGAAGTGGGTGTGAGTCGTAATTGCATTTTATTCCTCTATTGATGATACCTTAAGTCACAACTCACTTAAGTAACAACTAGTGCGAAATCATTGATGTCGGTAAATGAATTGTACTTTTCACTTTTCACATCATACATATCTATCTACCTGTCTGCCAGCTAAGTAGCTACTACTGTAGCCAGCAAGCTCGCAATCAAAGCAAGCAGGTACGCCCGCACCGTACGTGAGTACGCACGCAATTAATGCAGATGAGCTCAGATGCGAGATATGATCCTGGCAGCATCATCACGAAAATCAAAAACCCGCTATCAGATTTGCGAGTGCGTCATTGTGAAGCTTCATTTCCCCCGCTACCAAATCATTAGCTCCCATCCCCACTCTTTCAGCTAGGGAGGGGAGCGGGAGAGGAAGGAAGGAAGGCGGGGAAAGAAGATAAAGGGCAAATAAGAAAAGAATCAAAAGAAAATCTGGTTTTTTTGGCTTTGAGACCTGACCTGACCAGTGGGAGTTGCGGTTTGCAAGTGCAGGGCCCGTATGGGTCCAGCTATTATCACTCACTCACCCTAACTCACTCACTCACTCACTCACTCATTCACTCACCTCACCTCAGTTTTTTTTTTTGTCCATACATTTAAATCAGCGCAAAGGGGCTATGGTGGTTCGTCTAGTCTAGTCTAGAAGCTAACAAAAGTAAGCTCTAGAGCACAGTCCATAGGCGGGCACTTGCTCGTAATTACGGTAGCAGTCGAGTCTTGGTTTAAAACTGTTTAATTCCATCCGATCTCCTAACCAACCCGCTGGCCGTGTTTGGCCTGTTTGGCCTGCTTGGTGTGTGTAACCCTCGAAACCACCAAACAGAAAGAGAGAAAAAAAAGTAAATATATTAGTGAGACGGGAGTGGAGGAGGGAAACGGCGGGCATGCAGTAAGGCTTGAGCTCCCCTCTCACCTCAACCCGGGGAAAAGAGGCTCGGGGAGTGGGGAGTGTTGTGGGTGGGCTATGCACAATGATGTGATGATGGGAGCTGTTTTGTTCTACTTGGCTGATTGTTTAGTGATACTTATAGGGCTGCCTTCTTTTTCTTTCACTCTCTGAAAGCTTACATGCTCGATGAGGAAAAGAAGCATGCGTGCCGGTGGGATTTTGTTTTGCGTGTTGAATGGGCGCGATAAGGTTGTGCTGGGCTGAAGGGATGATTACTGGATTGATAGATGGCCTGCCTTACTGCCCTCCCATGGATGGATGGGTGAATGAATGAATGAATGAATGAATGTGAGATGCTCGCTCACTCGCGGTGGTTGGTGGTTGGCAGGTGAAAATACAAGCTCTGCCCGCTTGCTCTTCAGGCCCGCAGTGGCTAAATCCGTACTTTACTCAATGATAGGTTGAACGAAGCAACGAATGATAAGCTGTGATGTGACTAGTGGTATGTCTGTCTGCCTCAGTCTAGAGTAAGTAAAACCCAGGCCAGGTGTTGAGTCATCTCCGGTGCCGGTCAAACCAAACAAAATGCAACCAACTAGATTACTAGAAATGAAAGTAACTGGTACATAGGTCGCGGCCGCAACCACTCGTTTCTAGGCCCTAGAACTTACACCACTACACACGCGACCTTGTACCGGTACATGGCCCATGGCTGGATGGCATGCATTCTCTCCCTGGTTTGGGGCGCCTTGACCGACAGCATACCGATTAATTGAAATTCCCCCACCACCACCACCACCACCACCACCACCACCACCACCCACTAACTGCCCGCACTCCCCATTGCGGTAAAATTAGAGGGTTCGGTCGGTCGGATGGGGACGCGGATCATGCAAAGAACGCAGGAAAGATGCACGCAAACAAAGACACGCCCTATTCATAAGCACAAGCTGTGTGGATCGGTTTATAGAATTTCGCGGACCATGGGGATTCAAGATTACTTTTGTCGCCTAACTGCGAATTAGTTTTTCTTATTTGGAAACTATGAACACAGCGTAATGCACAAAGGAGAGCGGAGTAATGTAGTAGAAGTATTTATCATAGGTAGTTATATGTACTGCACTAGTTATATGGTACTTATGTAAAGAGACAGTTAAAGAAACTCATCGAATCGTTTGATCATACTCCATCCCAACCGAACCCGTAAAAAAGTGAACGCCACCCCAATGAGAAAAATCCCAACCCAACAAAAGAAAGAACCCGACCCAATGCTATACAGAAGACAAAAGAGAAAGAAAAACCCGCTAAAAATTACAATACTCCCAAAAACAAATGAAACTATGTTAAAGGATCGTGAGAGTTGTGGAAAAATAAAAACTCTGAATCACAGATCATCACTCGCTGGAGTGATTTATTCCTCGCCAGAGAGGAGAGTCTCCATGCTGGCACCCAAGACCTGAGTTGTAACCGGTGCGTTGACCTTCTTCCTCTGCGCCGGCAGACCAATGACTGCCTTTGACTTGACTCCTCCCCTTCCTCGCTTTCCAACCGGTGCATGCAGCCTCTTCTTGCTCTGAACACGAACCACCGGCTTCTTCTCAACCTCCTCATCCTCAAACTCGCTGTCATTTGCAGGCTCCTCAACCACGGCTGGTGGCGAGGCTGACTTGCTCTGCTTCTTCCATCGTGGAGGCAAGCTCCTCTGTCTCTGTCTCTCTCTCTTTGGTGGTGGTGGTGATGAACCGATACCGGAATCCTTCTTGGTTGCTGATTCGTAGTATGGTTGGTCTGGGAGGTCTGCAGTCTCCATCTTTGGGGAGGCTGAACATCCTGGTGGTGTAGTAGTGTCACGGTTGCCGGTGGAATCGGTGCGCCACTTTCTACGTCCAGTGCGTTGCTCAATCTCAACGTCATCATCTTCATCCGGAAGTGGTTGAAGTGCGGCGAGGTTATCCCTTCGGTTGGCATCCATGAACTGCTCGCTAACGTGAATGCTACGTCTGTACTTGCCAACTCCCTCCATGGGTCCCAAAGGTGGAAGAGGGTAGAGGAGGGGCTGCACGACGGTGGTAGTTGCTGGCTTCTTAGTTTCCTTCTCAACGGCAACAAGGCAGTCGTATGAGATTGGGTTTCTCTTGATCGATGTGTGGCGTCTGAATTCAGGCCTTGAGTCGAATCGTGGTGATGTAGAGTGGGCTGTTCCTGGCCTTGAACGGCTGGGTGAAGATCTACCCGAAGAGATCGAAGATGATGAAGATGATGATGAGAGGGAAGGTGTCATCGGAGCAGTGCAAGGAGATGAGGGAAGAAACAGATCCTCAGACTTTGTTACTGTCTTCTCCCACTTCGCACGAGAATGACGTTCCCTTTGGTCCCTAGTGAGGACGAGGGTGAATAACCTATCGAAGAAACTCATCGTAGCTGTGTAGAAATGATTCTTTGCTGTGGATGGGTACTGTGTGGGTAGATGCGAGCTAATATTCAAATGATGTTGAATAGAAGTCGAGGTGATGTAGTGTGGTTGTTGATGTGGGTAGGGTGGGTAGGGTTGTAGGGGACTTATGTATTTAAGTAAATTTATCGGTTGCTGTGTGGGGGGAGGAGAGGGTGCACGGATGTCCTAATCGCTTCTTCTTTCGGTATGGGGCTCCAGGATGTCGCTTGAGCCTTTTGACTTGGTTTCGTCTGTGGATTGGTAAATGGCCTTCAGGCATTGATCGTTGGATATTTTTTTTGCTGTCAATTCCTGGACCCTCCTAATTTCTGCTGAATCCTTCACTCTTGCTGCAGAAATGATAGTAACACTTATAAACCTCACTCCTAGAAAGTCTGTGTTCGCCGGTGCAGTTGAAAGTGACTGTTCGGACTAGGGAGGGAGGGAATATGCATGTAGTTATATATCTAAGTAGGTGGCTATCGATTGAAAAAAATATGTGCAATATGGTGCAGCGCGGGTCAACCAACTGACCAGAGAAGAGACAGGTCGCAGGGAGTCAAGGAAACGGGAAGTTTGGAAAGCGGGGGGGGGGGGTGGAAATGTGTGTCTAGCTAGTTACAGGAAAAAAAATTAAAACAAAAGGAAAAATTATAATCTCTTACGTCTGGGATGGGGGGGGGGTGGTTTGTGGGAGTAGTTTGTGTGAGTAAGGCCTTCGAATATTGTTTTTTTTTTTTTTAGGGGAGGGTGGGCGTGGAGTGCTCATGAGTGGGTGGGATGTGGGATGTGTGAATAATACTGCGCTTGCAGTTGTTCTAAAAAGTAGTTTGCTAGGACCTTAGAACATCTATTGTCTAATTGACCGGTCCTCCTTCATCGAGGAACAACAACAACAGCTTTCACCTCGAGAATTACGGTAGCCGGCTACTTCTGCTCTGCGCTGTGCAGGCTCTGCGGCTGCCAAAAGCAGGATGCCCGAGACGATGCACAAGTGGCTAGGGGAAAATCGGAGCCTGGGGGAGTCTACCTGCTTCGATCTACCGGGTTCAGAATGGGAGTGAGGACAAATGGAATTGGGGCATTGGGACTTGGGACTTAAAGGGGTCATGTCCCAAGTCCCACATCTCCTCCCCCCCCAGTCCCCCCCTCTCCCCTGTGACATGACTTGACATGACTTGACTTGACTTGACTCGACTCGACTTGACTTGACTCGGCTTGACTGGTAGAGTAACCAGAAACATGGAGTCAACGAAGACTAGCGTATATAAATAATTTCCACACGCACAGCTTGCATCCATCCCCCCAGAGGTCCTTCGCGAACTCTCGTCCCCTCAATTTCCAAGGCAAATAAGAATTTTTTTTTTTTTCCTTTCTAAAAAAAAAATTAATAATAATAATAGTAATAGTAGTAGTAGTAATAATAATCCCGATCCCAAGGTTTTTTTGGTTTGTTTTTGCCTTTCGAATTCGGGTTCTGTAACAAAACAAATCTCCTCAAGAGCTCCCCCCCCCCAATCTACCTATCCACTGAGATTACACACCAATGTTCCTTGTAAATGCTCATCAGCATCGTCACCATCATCATCACCATCGACAAACCATCATCGTAACCATCTTCTTCTCTTCATGCCTCCTTGGTGTTACATACATACTACAACGAACTGTTGAATACACAACACACCCCTGATCTGAAAATGGTGGTCTGTTATTTCAAGTTTCTTTTTTTGGGCTTGAGTCCTCCCAGTGGGTTGGGACAACTCTTTCAGGGCGCCACACACACACAACCTAAAACAAGACGCATTATTGATGGACCAGGGTCACCATCGGATGCGAATACATACAAGTAGGTAGAGAGTAGGCAGACACCACAAGTGGCACAGTGGTGTTAGGGGAGAGCGGCCGATAGGCAGTTTATTCTCCCTATCGGAGTGCGGAGGATAAGACACGATTGCATTCTGCAACTCCTTCTCGCAAGGGCAACCAGGCAGGCAAGCAGGCAATGAAAGGAGATCTGTAAAAAGGTATCTCGCACGCGAATAATCAACATGCGGCGATGACGACGAAGTATTAGCACCAGGCGGGGGCTCCCACGCAGCAGCAGTAGGCAATTGTCAAAATATGTGAGTCTCTAGGCGAATAACGCTACAGCAGCTTAATGCGGGGGGAGCGTATGGTATACTGTACAAAGGGGAACAGTTGAGATGAGCTGTACACGCAGACTAAGTTTTTTCTCGAAGGAGGATACTGAGATCTTTTTTCGTGTTTGGGGGTTTTACATTTTTTTTCTTGGACGAGACTCTAATTCAAAGGGCCAATTCCAAACTTAAACCCAGCAGCACGCAGTTCCCCACTAAAGAATTAATAGGTTGGGAGTTCCTATGTAAGGCTAGCCATTGATTGACCGTCCAAGTGTTAAAACCACTACAGCAGGTCCTGACCATGAATATACTCTTTTGAGAGTCTTCGGTTGGCGGAGAGGGCTCTAGGCCATGTCACTACTCTTCGTTGATATGTGGGCTTGTAACTTTCTCCGGCATATCAGAGAGTTGTTATATCTGTGTTACCATCGCGTCTTTCTACATGTCACCACCCATGCCTCGCTGGTGGAAGGAAAAGGGAGAAAAAGGCTATTGACTGGATACCTGCACAATATTGGGCTGTCATGGTACAAGGCCACAAATTAATGAAGAAGGGGGATGCTTGCAGGCTCGCAATGTTCGATAATTGATATACGGTTCTACAGGCTACGACAGCAGCAGCCTGTAGGGAATTTCGAAAGACTTAAGGGAAAGGGCCTAAAACATGAAAGCGGCGACGATCTTACATATAGTGGTAGCAGTTGTTTGGTCTGTAGAGCTGCAAAAAAAAACACTTTCACTAGTGCTAGGACAAACTGTTTATACGTAGGTGCAAAACGCGTACCGTTTTCCCATTGCCGTTAAACACTAGATCAGAAGATATCACCAACATACTAATGGGTTCATGGAGATCAGGGAATGCACATCAAATGCCTGACAGGGAGCTTCCTGGCCTCACCATTCGTAGGGCCTAAAAGTTGCGTGTTCTGAGGGGCGTTGCAAGATGCATTACTAGTCGCAGACACATACCCTACACAGCTGGGGCGGCTGTACTTAGCACGTATCAACATATGAAAAGTACCGAATGGCACTAATGAACCTCAAGCTATTCTACAACAGGAGAATTCTGGGGTAATGCTCCCGAAAGAAGCAGACAAGGTATTGTTCCAGATGTCCTGGCTGAAAGGGACGTTTGATTCGCTCCCACCGCCTCCTATGTGCTGGGACCAGTTTTTCCCACGACAAGGAAGGTTCCGATGGATAGCTTGGGCCCTTCATTTAGGTTTTCAGCAGCTGCTACTATAATTCTTGACATATGTACGTGGAGTACAGGACCTGAAAACATTCCCCATACAAATAATCAAAGCTGGAACTATATGGAGAAACCCACAGGCAGCTAATTCTCCCCGAGGTTAGTCAAGAACCTCGATCCCAGTGATTATTGTGAGATTGTTACTCACGATGGGCATTGCAACAATAATTCGATGATCTGTCCTCCACACCTCAGCTTACACTCATTTCGTGTTCCATCTTTCTCAGCTTCCCCGTATGTGTGTTAGGTGGCACGAGTATGTAGTTCTCTACGGAATATGCTAAATGCCAATGATCATAACTCGTCTGAAGTGGTTTGAGGCGTGTGAAGGAACTCTATGGCCTACCCTTCACGCTTTCACACTCGATTTCTTCTGCACCATATATGTAACTAGTTTTTTTGCAACGTATGGATAACTGCGTCAACCACATGGAGCAATTGGTCGGTCCCACAGTCTCATAGGCGCCACTACTGCTGAGCTCTCCGCAATTAACAAGAGCAGCCCCCGTATCAATTCATGCACTATCAAGGACCTCAAGCACTACACCTCATCAGGCTGGTCTGCAATCGGGAATTTCGCAATGGATAACCGACTGGCCTCCTTCAAATTTCACCCTTCCTGCTTCACGAGAACCTATTTCCCTATTTCGTCCCTCCTGCCAAAAGCTCCCCCCACACACCCTCTACTATCTTATGCTCCCTTCCCTTACTGACGGGTTGACAACAACGCAGGCCGATATGATGTAAGTATGTTACGATCATCGCTGGTGGGGAGCCGTGAGGCAAAGATAGAAGTCTAGACAGGTCTAGTCCACCCAGGCAGACAAGACAACATACCGAATATGATCCTGGGGAGCCGCTGACTAGCATATCTGTAGGGCAGATCTTGAAGGGGGTTGTATAAAAAATACGATATCCCTCTGTAACAATGCGTCTGGGAAGGGGATCAAGGAAGGGATGACACATCATTGGCCTTCCCTCATTGAGTATTTCGATACCAATTGCAAACTATCCGTGCTTATTTTTTTCTCGACCACATTCTTAGAAGCTTTTTTGGAGTTCCTTGAGCCTTCGTTGTCCCTCGGATAGGGCTCGGATAGTGGACGAATGGGAGAACGGAACCGTCAGGGCGCGGCTATGAGACAGCAGGAAGGGAAAAAAGAGAATGCTACGGTTTAGCTGGATAGAGAGCTAGAGAGTGCACTAATGTTATGCAATATCTGTAGGAGCGACGCTTATTCCAAACCCAATTAGGAAGCCTCCAATGAGACTGCATAGCCAGTTATGTCTCGCTTCGCTCTCCGTTTGTCTCAAGCGGAAACATAGAACTTAATGAGAATCATGAAAGAACAAAGCTTGCACAGACAGTTCGGGTGCTCACGCAGGGCGGTCGACAGGCAAGATGTCAGGCTTTTGGCTCTCATGCTCATCCTATGGTGTCAATACTGCCAAAGCGGCTCAAGAGCGGGAGGTCTCAAGGATCCAAGGGTGCCCCGAGAAGGGAGACGAGAACGGAACGGCAAGTGGGCAGGAAAACAAATTTTAAAAGATCCTGGAAAAGAGAAGGCGACCACCGGCACGCCGTAAAAGTTAGACACCGTTCCCTGGTTTTCCCATCTGTTCACTCAGTGAAAAAGTGTTGAAAGTCTCTCTTTCCCTCCGTTGAGGATAAATTCAAATTGAACTGCCGTCCCGCGGAACGGGTTCTCGCAGATCGAAGAGTTTGGTAAATTGGACCTTTCTCCCACTTTTGTGTGTGATCTTCCTGCTTAATTCAGGCGTTTAGGTGTACCACATGGTCCGTGTTTCGGTAGTTCCATCTTCTTTCTCAGTAGAATACGGAATTCAAGAGATTGGCTACGGGTGGAATCAGACCTCTAAGTGAATTTTTTCATATCACCAACATCTGACTGGCCCTGGCCAGAAAAGGTGTTTTATTGATGATTACTGATGCACGTGAGCCATAAACAAATCTGGGTTAGGGATCCATGGCTAATACTGTAAGGCTGTAGGGATAGGGTTTGTTTGGGTTACTGTTTCCAAGTATTTTACACACTACACTAACGGACCCTGGTTTTGTGGCTGGAGGGGTGGGCTAGGGCTAAGCTTAATATGGATCCGGGACCCGAATCCCGAACTTTTTCAACCTTCAGCAACAGGCAACGATATCCCTGCAAGAGATTAGATATGAAATTAAGCCTCAGTACCTCAAAATGGTAGCCAGAGGAGTCAGGATGCATACTTACACAATACAAAACGTGTTCATTAGCGCCGCCGCCAGCGATTCGCGTCTGCCTACTCGCGTGTGCGGAGGAGCTGCCAAAAAAACATGGCCGCATTGGCTCCTTTGACCTAAATGAGGGAGTGTGTAGTGGCAGTGGTGGAAAAACCTTCATGGAGAAAAATTGATCGAGGCAAAATATGGATGACATATGAAAACTGCATACCAACGGACATACATATTCTTTTTGCTGCATCAGGCTATTGCATGGATTGGAGAGAAAGCCGGTGATAAAATTAATGGTGACACTTGCCAAGTGTTGCATACATGTATCATGTAGTACTTTCCTAAGAGAACCCTGAGAGGTTGGAAGCATTGGTACTATCAGTACGCAATTACCAATTGTGCCCGAGTAGTGTGTAAATGTAGTACTGTATCCTTGACTACTGTAGGGGTTGATATGGCGTCTTTCGTTTCAGGGTCCCAAAAGCACGTCATTGCACGGGAGTGTTGAGCGAGCAGGTGGGGAAACAACGACATCCTCAAGGATGAAGGGGAAACGAAAAGGGAAAGGAAAAAAGGTTTCTCTCTTCACGATACCTACCCCTCATCCACCTCCATCATCGACTGAACTCCCGGTGCACTAGTTTATAACTCTCGCCTACTACTTTCTGCTGCTGCTGCCCAGGGAAAAAGACAGGATCATAAAAAATTTGTGAGCCTTTACATGTCCCCTAAGTAATTGGTTTACTGTATTGAATCTTGCAGATCGTTGCAGCTGACCCTCGCAAAACTCTCAAGTACCCCGCTCGTCGAGCCTCATCGTTTTACCCCCCCAATTGAATTCAACGGTTTCGCATTTGTCTTCTGCTGCATCCTCCGATAGAATCATGGCAACGTGAGTGGCTGTCCACCGAGTGTGCTCTCTCCACCATCATCATCATCATCGTCGTCAATTGCCAAATTTAAAGAAATACATAATTTACTAACGTTTTCTCCATTTTTTTTCCTGTGGGTAATAAAGCAATATTACGTGGCATGCGGGTCTTACACGTGAAGAGCGCAATTCTCTTCGTGGACAACAGGGCTTCACGATATGGCTCACTGGTCTGTCCGCCTCGGGAAAATCGACAATCGCGACGGCGCTGGAGCAACACTTGCTACACAATGGTGTAGCTGCCTACAGATTGGACGGTACGTATTGATTGTGTAATTCATTTCTGCCTGTTTATGCCTTGATTCTTAAGAATGTTTCCATCAAGCGCATGGAGCTATGCGGTTCAGTTGCAGTGGCATCACTGCATCGCATGGGCAGCTAGTTTGAAATTGTTTCTCGCGCAAGGGGAGACTTATTGTTTTTATTAGTGGAGTGACGGCGGCGCTCGGGATCGCGACAGTGCTGGAACGACCAATTGATTGGGATAAATGGGTGGCTAACTCCCGGCTCACGGGGTCACAGGGGACAATGTTCGTTTCGGCCTAAACAAAGACCTCGGTTTTTCTGAGAAGGATCGCAACGAGAACATTCGCCGCATAGCTGAGGTATGTTACCTGTTCACTGTAGCCTAGTGCCCGCCCCCGCTCCCGCCCCTCCCTTTGCATTCGCCACCACCACCACTGCCACGGCAATAGCCACCACAGCCCTCTCCAGGATTCAGTTGCTAACAGCCACGAATTGTACAATAGGTATCCAAGCTGTTTGCAGACGCATCCACAGTCGCAATCACCTCTTTTATCTCCCCATACGTTGCGGACCGTGCCGCGGCACGGAGGGTCCACGAATCAATTCCGTTCATTGAGATTCACATCGATATCCCTATAGCGGTCGCTGAAGCTCGCGATCCCAAGGGACTCTATAAGAAGGCTCGTGCGGGAGAAATCAAAGATTTCACCGGGATTTCTGCACCATATGAAGCACCCGAGAACCCGGAACTTAGGATCGAGACAGACAAAGTGAGCGTCGAAGAAGCGGTCAAGATCATCGTGGATTACCTAGAGGAGAAGGGCCTGTTGAAATTGGAGAAGAAGACGGTTGTTTGAATTAGGTATCGCGGAACTGAGATCCATAGCTGTGGCGCCGGGAATTAGGAATTAGGGACTAGTACCAAGAGTGGTGCCCAGGGGCTGGGGGCGAAACATAATCTCAGTTGCCTACTTTCTCGCCTACTTTTTTCCCCCTTGTAAGAGAAAAGAAAAAAAAAAGAGAGAGAGAGAGAGAGAGAGAGAGAGTATCTACCGAACTAAACTGTCATGTGCATGTTGATAATCGCACACCTCACTCGTGGGGAAGTGTCTTTCTCTCCTTCGCTACTGCCTTCATTTTGTTTCAAGTCCTATCTTTCCGCTCAAGTGCTACAATTCACATCTCCCTGCAGTATTGAAGGGGCCAATAAGGATTGTATATCGACCCTTGTGTCCGAATGAGTTCTCACGAGATCCCCCGAGTAAGATAGATAAACAGAGATAAATACGAAAATAGGGAATAAATTCCATAAAAGGGGGTGCCTCGTGGGGGGGTTACCCACTTTCAAGTCTACAACCAAAGCCACTCGACAAGCCCGAATGGATGTTTCTTGGATGTGCTTGCTTGCTTGCTCATCACATCCATCACAGTCATCACGGAAAAAAAAAAAAAAAAAAAAAAAACCGTGGCCGGCTAGGGGAGCTTCACCGCGCGAATTCTGCACGGGATAAAGGCGATAGGTCAGGAGTGAGCAGAGATTGGACTTTTGCTCCTTACCTGGATCACGGAACCACCGCCGAGCGCCGGGTGTCGTTATCGTAGTCTTAGTCGTAGCCGTAGTGTTGTCGTCGTCAACCAAGAAGAGTGTTTAGCTACAACTCAACTACCTATGAAATTGTGACTGATTGACATGAGATGAGCAAGTAGATGAGCAAGCCCGGCAGATGATGAGCTGGGGTAGCTTTCATAGGTGAACCATGGCCCAGGAGCAAGGAGTACCAAGGAACAAATGTCCAGTTAAACGTTGGAACACTGATATAAACACACCGACTTAAGGCCGGTTAGTAATTTGGCCATCTTACATTAATTGCGCCTCACATCCCGTTCAGGAACCCTGCTTACCACCCAGGGATCTAGTGCGGTTTACTATCCTCATCCTGGTGTTATGGTCAAAGCTTACCAAGGTTTCTCCCCACAATATATATTTTCTTTTTGAATTAATTAAAGTAACAAGGCAAAGGTAGGCATCAAAAATGCCTACTTGCCTACTTTGCGAGTACCAAGATAACCACAGCCATACATCCCCCCCAATCCTCCCCTCCCCCCACCGACTGCCACCGTGCGCCTCCCAACCAGAGCCCTCCTAGCCACCCAACTCGATGACCTAGTCTGAAAACTTTTAGTCACTGCCTTTCCTCCCGCAAAAATGAAATAAAGCAGGTCTATGGTTCGTTCTCCCCACTTCCACCACTTCCACCACTTCCAGGCCTGAGCTCTTTTGCAGCGAATGGGTTCGATGTGATGTACCTCGAGTGTTTCATCAACAGACCTGTGCGAGATATCAACATGCGGTCTTAAAACCGTGAGAATCGCTATGGGCGAAACTGATGTTCGGAGATCCAATCTGATCATGAGGAGATACCCTATGCTCTCTGGATCGGGAAAAATTAGAGTCACATATGCCCCCCCCCCCCCAAACCCAGTGAGAAATGAAATTCACGAGGTATCACTCGTATTAGGTACAATCGTGGGGGAGTTTGTCAAGTCAGGTGAATATGTGGGGGTGATGTTTCGAAATTGTTTGTTTTCCTTCCTAATCAGGGTCCTCCCACTCCATCCATGTATGTAACTTTCCGGCCCGTTGGATATCGGTATGTGTCCGAGGAGACATCGCGATCTAAATCTCCACTCATGCCCTCCCACACCCCCACTTCTGAAGAGTTCACTGCAGATGGAAAAAAAATCCAAGAGTAGACGTGACCCTCCATAAAGAACCCCCAATATGGACGTGACCTCCTACTGTGCTAGTACCCATGCGGAGTTCCTCGCGATCTGTGAAATTTTAGCGGCCCGTTTTGAAGTGTCCAACACCGCGGACTGTATCGATATCTACCCTTATGGTATACCGCGCGGCCCCCCCCCCCCCCTTCCCCCACTCCTACGGGTTGCCGAAGCATCACCGAGCCCCGGAGAAAGGAAGAGAGGAAAAAGTGAACGGCGTTCTCATTTGAGACATGGGACGTGGGGACTTGTAGACGTGGAGGGGACCCTTCATGCTCTTTTAGTCTACTGCTTGTCATTTAGCGGCCCGTTTCGGTAGATTTCATACATCGAAGCTCCTTACTTGGAACGAGCTAGTCCTAACCAACCCCCACCTAATCCGAATCCTGCATCTCTACCGAAGGAAATACCACTTTGCGATCCGTATATTCGTGCCCTGTCAACAGATTTGCGACGGTGTACAGCATACGGCAGTGCGCTGGAGGTTTGGACAACTCAGATCATGTAGTTGGGTAGGTGTGTACATACCCTACATGGTGTAGTAGTGGGTATCATAATTACGGTATGATATTGTAACGTACCGATGCACCATAGTTGGAAACCCGGCCGGGCGGGCGAGACATATAGAAAGGGACTGAGATGGGGAAAAATCTAAGTGTTCCTTGTTCCTAGGTGCACAATATAATAGCTATAGCCCGAGTTACACAAACACTAACGGGGGAAGGGAAGGAGGAGGGGGGGGGGGTGTAGCAGGTACTCAAACTACTATTCCACCCTCCTGGTAAAAAAAAATTTGTAGTGATTAAGCTCATTCTATCACCTTCTACCCTCCCACGCTTGGGATCAGAATGATGGGCCGGTCCGTCAAGATTTCCGGTGGCATGGGAAGGAAACATCCCGGTCCCGCCACATAAAGGGTCGGTGCGAACTCCATATTAGCAGGTAGGGGCCTACCTTTTAGCGCAAACCCGAGGGAACATAGAGTAAAAAAACAATCTCCGTGGGACATTGTAGCCCCCCAGCTAGTCAGGTCACCACTGTGATTGAAATGAAGAACGAAACATATTCCAAGCTCGTCATTCCCGAAGAGAAAGAGATGTCAGTGCATTTCAGTCCCATTAACCTGGAATTTAGTAGGCGTGGATGCGCCAAGGGAGCGGTCAGTGTGGGTTTTTGGTTTTTCGGGAGAGCTAGAGTGGAAATAGATCGGTAGCAATGTCAAGGCAGAAAATGTCGTGCTTACAGTGCAGCAGCAGCTCAAGCTTGAGGGTGGTCAATGGTGAATTGCGTTGAACTCACGAAATAATGAACTAGGGGGAACTTCCAATGGTGGACAGATAGTCTGACTTTCTCATATGTACTTGCTGGTCGTCTATAACAAATAACAGCATGCTTTGGGGAAGTGGACGCTCCGCTTGTCCAATCAAGGCGGCAGCCCAACCCCATACTTTTCGAGTTCCTGCAGTAGTAGGTTGTGCTGGATCCAATGCAGTTCATAAATAAATGGTTAGTCCTATTTGGATTTGCCGTATCGATCTACTGTTTGAGTTTGAACTTTGATGTGTCAGATATGTCTAGCCAACCTAAACTCGACGTACTCCCGAGTGGTTCAAGCTGAGAAAGGAAGTGGACCTAGTTGTGAAGGACGAATTGAGAATTGATAAGAAACTCAAAGGAGAATGTTGATGCCAGGTCGCGCGTAAAAAGGCTGAGGGTTTACCACGTCACAGAACAGGACAATCTCGAACCGAGTAAAAAACGATAAGTTAAAGCCACCCGTGGGGGCGCCGTTTAGGCTGGTTACAGATATCATTATCACCTAGAGTATCGCATATAGGCGCGTAAATCATTAATCATGCGATCTCACTCGAAAACGTTGTTGACAATGAGGCTTTACTCTAGGGCGCCACCCACGCGCTAACAAGGTTTTCATTATGTACCCATTGGTCAAATTGATTTGTATTCTCCCACCATGATTTGAGGCCGTTGTGTGTAATAGGGGAAAGGGATGTTCCATGGCCACTAGAGTTAATTCTGGGGAACTGGAGATTTCAGGGGTCCGGTCCGGTCCGGCCTTCTGTCCTGGATCATGGAACATTTTCTTTTCCAGGGGGGAAGGAAGGTGAAGCACGGTGGTCTCAGTAATCGTAATGTAGGGAGAGTCACAGAATCCAGATAGACAGCAGCGTAGGAGTCCGTCACTTTAGGCTTGGGGAGTGCTTCGCGAAGTCTATACGTAACATGGGTACGTTGTGCACGCGTATGTAGCGTACGGTAAGAACATACTTTGGATACGCGTATACCGTATTACAGAATCACAAAAACCGACCAACCCAACAAATTAAAGGGATCGCGTATATATAAATTGTGTAAATCCTCTAGGTACAATGTAGCCATGGCACCAACAGATAAGCCGTTAATTCTATAATTTCAAAGGACGTTAACGCGTTACATGTCAGACCGGTGAGCGGTGTAATGTCCCGGGTCGAGTGATATATTGTGAATAAAATTATACTGCCGGATATTACTTACCGCGACGTGGCCTCGCAACTCAGCTTGAAGAGGGCCGTGATGAATACATATACGTACGAATTACTCGAGTACCTCGGGATGTATTTCACCGCGGCGAGATGGTCGGGTTGAAGTTAGTAAATCTTTAGAATTAAGGCTAAACTGTGTGCTCAGACATTCGCATTTTTGGTCGACTTAACCAAATGTAGGATGTGGCACTTAGAAGAGGCATTCTGGAAGGCTTAATACCCCTAAAAAAATTTTCAATTGAGCCTAACTCTTCTATCCTAATTCTTTTTCTGGTACTGCTACCGAGGGCGAGGACACAATAGTTACTCTGGTAAGACAGGATCATACTTCAAGGCCTCCAAATTAAACCGGAGCCCTGGCCTTCATACCGTAGCAATATTATTACTCCGGTCTCATGGTATTCAATCTACCCGAGGTACCAAATACACTTGCTCTCTTAGTACTGCAGGTTAACTTATTCGTAGATACTACTATCTAGAAGTATAGTGCGTCGTAAACAATTTCTCAACCTCTAATTTCCACACCTCTTTCCTCATCTTCAGTAACTTAGCGAGAAAAGCTTTTTCACGAACACTCCACATTTCCTGCATCTTGACAAAGTTATTAAACTGGGTCACATTGTTATAGTGCATCTGGGAAAGAACATCCTCGTTGCACAATCCTTCTACCGTACAGTAATGGTGCCACGATATATCTTGGTTTAGGCAATTCTGGATATGGGCCCTAAAGGCAAAGTGCCTGACTTTGATCTTTTGAAAATCTTCGCAGTAGGTCCAGAGTGTGAAGCGGGCAGCTTCAAGGGGGGTAATTTGTGTGGGGTGTACTTCCTCTGGCCAGGAGGTAATGATGCGGAGTTGGACTTTCATGGCGTATATAGAGCTGGGCCTTGGTGTTGTTAAATTTGTAGTATGGCGAAGGGGAGTACGTGTGGTTGTAAAGTTGTGGATATTGTTCTACGTTAAGTAGTTAGGTGAGGGGTTAAGTAGGTTGCGAAACGTTTTATATACGATTTTGCTGGACTTCTTATCCAAGACAAAAACCGCAACTTTTGAAACGCAAGATTATAAATGGGGCGCTCAGCTCAAATAATTCAAAATAGAAACAAAACATGCTTGTATGTAGGATTCATGGATTTGGATGTTGAATTCACCAGACATGACTTTGTGATTATGAAAGCTAATTTAGGTCATGAAATATCACTCGATTCAAATTGCAGAAAAGTTGCGGTAATTATATAATTAGTGATGGGCGCGGGATATATCTCGAGACTTTTGACAAGGCAAGAAAATACCTGGAAGGTAGTAAGACAGAACAAAATGCGACCTCGAGGCTTCGAGGGTACTTAGGTGCATATGTTTTCTGGGGGATCGGGGTTCTGTTATTGGTGAAGAGTTGAATGCGCCTAGAGGCTTTGAAGAGTGCCGAGATATGGGAGCGGAACGCGAAAGATGGTTATTCTGTGTTATCTGTCATAAAGTACGGTTATATGGCTTTTTGGACCAGAGCCTTAAAGTCTTGAAGTTTTGACGGGACTCCTCCTTGATCTCTAGGCTTTTAAGCCCTGGAGTCTATTTTCTAGTCTAAGACGGGATATGACTGTTCGGTAAATGCCGTTCGGTAGTTTACCTTCCGTGATAAAGGACTAGACTGGAGCTCAACTTGATTTCTACCTATATGTTTAGCTAGTAAAATAATACTTGAGTAGTATTAGATATTTATACCAATAGTTTGTTACGAGAGTCCATTTATTAACACCAAATTTGACTAAAAGGATCTCTACCAGCCAAGATGTCGTTTTGCATCGTAAAAAATTGCGTCATTGATCTTCTAATAACTTAACGCACGGAAAGTTATAAAGACCCATATTCCTACCATTGGAAGCAGATGAACAAAACTTTGAGGCTGTGAGGGCGGTGGAATAGCTTGAAGGATATCCTTGCCGCGTGCTGGGCTTTGCTGGCCCGCCTGTCTAAGATTGGGATATCCATATACGAATACCACAATTTGCGGCTGGGCGTATACTATTCGATGTACGCCACTAGGGAGTCAGCTAAGTACACTCGTTGCTGGGGATCATATCGGCGGAAGGACGGTAGGGGGACTGAGGATTGACGGGTTGCTGGTTTCTGGGTGGTGTAGTATATATGGAGGAGGGAGGTTAAGCCATGGGTAATAACTTCGCCTAGTATCGGTGGGCATTTGTTTCCCGACATTTAGGTAGGAGACAAATATACTAAGTAACGATATATATAGGCCTCGGCCTTGAAGGACTTTCCCGGACCCTTACAGAGCCGTAAACCGACCTCTATATCCAAAACAACAAACTAGTCGCCGCAATCCTACCCTCTCCCTCTCTATATATTTTTCGCAACGATGCTTCAACGGGAGCGTCATTGTGGAAGGGTGTGTGTGTGTGTGTGTGTGTGTGACTGAGTATTGGGTTCATAGAGAATTTCCTGCTGTACAAAACAAATGGGGTCCGTGGGTACCGCAGGAATACTCGATCACCCAAACAAAAAGTCTCCCCTTTAGCCTTCAAGCCTTCCAGAGCAGCTCTAAACTAACATCTTGATCCTGCGGTTGGCCTGGGCTTAGGTGTAAACTGGGCCTAGGTGTAAATCGAGGGCGGGTATTGCTGGACTAGATAGGGTGCCGTTTCAGTACTGTTTGTTGCAGTCATTTACAACCTTTGATTTTGACGAATGTTTTCCTGGGTGTGTCTCGTATTCTACCCCTCCGTTTATCTGTGCTGAACCTCTCATCTACTCTATGTTGCTCTGTGTGGAGGCTCCGAGGAGGATGAGGAGGAGCCCGTGATGTGGTTTTTTAACAGAGGATATTCTTCGCCGACACAAAGCCCGAGATGTAGGTAATCTCATCATAGCCAATAGTGCAGTGAGATTCCAGAGTACTGCGGCGCTCAATTTGTGCACCGACGAGTGGCGTAGGTGGGGAGGGGGTATAGAGGGATGGCATCACTGGATCCTGCGTATTATCGTGATACCAATCGAGGTCTATTGCCACTAGCTCCGCTTAGGCGGGTTCTTTGAAAGAGGGTGAAAGGTAGGGTCATACATTAAAAATATAGACTTGTCTTCTGGGAGCATGTCGAGTGATCTCTCGTGATTACATTGACATGATGCTGTGAGGGTACGGATAAGGCAGTTTCGTACCTAGACATTTTTGATATCGATATATCGTTGTACTAAAGTAAATATAGATGGGGTCTTTGAAAGCATATATGATCTTGATATGTTTCTAGTAAGTGGGGTGAGCCGAAACGTTGGGGGGTAGGACTTGGGGTAGAATGCTTAATTACATGTAGCTAGAGTGGGGCAAAAATTGCAAGTTGACGTATGTGCCCAGGACCTGGAGGAGTTTTTTGGGGGGTTAGGTTTTGCAAGGGCTAATTGTTGCGGATCGAATTGATGCGCGGGATACGGCAGCTTTGCTGATGGGGCTCAGGGCGTGGCGGGGTACAAAGTTTAAATGAACCGTAGCTATTGACACTCAACTTTAGTATGAAGCCTGGCTATATAAGCCGGTCTTGTCACCGAATACATGTACCATCGCCCTCAACCGTACATGTTCCCAACACTTTATCTGGCCTCGACACAGACACATTGCATCAAAAAGGTGTGCAGCTGATTATGCCGGATGATTATCACCTCCGCACCCTTTATCACGCCAATCTCATATTCTCATAGATCGGCCCATGGAAATAAGGGTGCATCGATATCGGTGAAAGTGTCCTCCCTTGATAGGATGATACTTCCCATACAAGTTGGAGGGGTTGGGGTTGGGGGTGAGTTGCAGGAACCGCTAGGCACGCCGGAGAACCCGCTCTAGGCCTCCTAGAGGATGAAACAAGTAGCTGACTGTTGATACATAGATCAAGTCAGTATTTTTATGAAACACCCGGAGCACGAGGCCTCATTTAGAGCCTTGGGCTGTCTTGGAGCTATTCCAGATTATACACGGAAGGTTACACGAATCGCACCGCATGTCAAGGAGGCCTAATACAGAGCCTTGAATTTCGATCTTATACAGCGGGCAAAAAACATGCAGAATCTCGATCGACTTTGAATTCTATATCTACGTACAATATCTGCATTAACGAAAGAATTGCAGAAGTGCCATTTCAGATGAACTGCAGTTTGGCAACGCGTTCTACACACCCTCAGCTCGATGGCTGCCTGTTTTTAATGGCGGTTGGCTGCATTTGGGGGGACCTGGAGTTTTGTTTCTCTGCTGTGGGGTATGTACTTACTATGTGCCGAGCTGCGTCGTGCATAAAACAAACATCGAACCGTGATGCCGCGGGCTAATTTGTCTTATCCCAAGGGCTTTTTTTTTGTCGATGCTTTTGGTCACGAATAAAATGTGCTATGTGATAGCTGGAGAGATCTGTGGATATTCGGCCTACTTTTGGCAGCAATTCCCACAAGACACACACACTTCCGCCAGGCATGATTACGGCGGGAATAAGTGCAATCAGACGCGCTTTTCTGATTACGGCGCTTGTAGTTTATATTAGTAGCGGCTAGTGCGTTTCTGATTGGCAGATTACTATCCGATGTACCTGGCATCATTTTCTAGGAGTTGGCACAGGAAACTCACTCGTTCTGAAAGTAGTCACCTAGGTACATACGTCTCAGGCCGGGGAACTGGGAGATGATTCACGGAACGACGGGAAGAGCTAGGTAACGACGACGACGACGACGATGACCATGGCCCCAATCGACGACAGCCTACTCGGGTCCATCACCGCGGATCACTCGCGAAATTTGCTCACACCTGGACACACCAGGGAAACAACAACGAGTCCTCGGTTGAAAGGTCAGATTCCCCACAATTGAACAAGACTCAGCTAGTCCGCATCACGGGCCGATGCCGGCGCCCATGTTTTTTTTCACTTTGCACGCAAATAGCCTAGCGAGGAGCTGCAGGACGCATCTTTTTGGGTTTCCCGAGGTGAGGGGGGAGGGACGCGCCGTTTCTAACCAGGAGGCCAGATGGTAAAAATCGAAGTTTACTAGAGATCGGGACCACACCATGTAGCGGGGTAAGGGTATTCTCGTACTCATCATAAAAAGGAAACATAATGTGTCGGCTCTTGTGTCGATAGGTAGAGGCGCTAGTGCGAGAGGAACTTCATACGCTCAAGATAATCGATGCGGCGGATCATGAGACATGGCGCTTGGGCTGTAGCTGATCTAGGCGCCGGGGGTGGAAGTGGAGATTGGGTAATGAAAGACCGAATAATTCTCGAGCATTCCCAAATGATTGGAGAGGGTGATTCCTTCACTTTTGTCAAAAAGCAAGATAGTGCTGAAGGCTCGAAGGTGTTGTGTATGTAGGTACCTCTAGTCCATAGCGGATTTATGAAAAGCACGGCAAGGATGGGATGGGGTGAGGGATGTTTACGAGGGGATGTGGGGCACCTGATTATGTTCGATAAACAAATCAAATCTCACAGACGATACGGAACCTGAGTTCCTACTTCCGAGAGCGGAAAGTCTCTTTTATCAGAGTTGAGGGGTTAGTTACATGTAAGTTTATGTGATATTTAAGGTCCCTTAGACAGTGTTGGTTCATCCCATGAGAGCTGAGATATGATGAGCGGCATTCACTTGGGAGGATGGGGGGGTGGGGACGGCAGCAGCATCAAGCGAAGCTGCAAGGCGTTCCCCAAAGTTTTCCTGGTTGGCGGGCTCTCACACTCAGACATCTGGGAGACGTCAAGCTGCGGCCCTGTTGCCAAGACACATACAATTATTCCGAGAATTGCTTCCAATTGTTGTCCAGACCGTACCACGAGGGGGGATGGTTGCATTAACATGGTAGTTGCCCCTCTCAAGGAACCACAACCACCACTAACGTCTTCGTCGTCTACGACCAATGCCTATCATCATATTCTGTCAACTGCACCCCCCCCCCTCCCTTCCACAGATATATATCACTCTGCACATAAGTAGACTTGTCTTAGAAGAGACAGGCAGACAGGCAAGTGGGCAGGCTGGATAGAGAGGAAAACCGGGATGTGGTGTCTGAGAGAGTTTGTGGAGTGGGGGTGGTGGTGATGGTAGTGGTGGTGAGTAGGACGGAAGAGTTCATCTATCTAAGTAGCGGTGGGACTGGGACTTGGTCTATATACTTGTAGCCTTCCTGTCCTCGGACAGATTTGAGGATGGTTAATTTAATCGTTTTCAATTTTACCAAATCCTTTATCTTTGTTGGCCTGGAGAATTCTCTAATCTGTGAACTTCCGTACTCTTGACCTGACGTCTGTCTTCATCTCCATCATCTCTCTCTCTCTCTCTCTTTCTCGTCTCCACACACATTTTTCACAACTTAATCTCTTCTTCGGAATCGATTACCCCACCACATCCCCTTTCACGACATCACATCTGTTCAATTATCATCTCCATCAGATTGGGGGGTTCTCAAATTGCACTGTTGCGCTGCTGCTGCCGCCCTCTTATCTCTTTCTCGCTCTCTACGGCGTACGCACATATACCATCATCTCCATTTATAGGAATCTGTGAAATTAAATATCATATCCAGCAAACAGCACTACCCCCGCCACCAGGGTCACCCCCCACCTACTTAAAGTAGGGGCCACTCATCACTCACAACCACCATCACCACACCACCACAACCATCATGACCTCCACCTCACTCACCCCCGAGTCAACCGCTGTCCCCAACCCTACCACCACCACCCATCCCCCCCCCTCCACCGCCGCCCGAAAAAAAACACTCAAAAAATCTCACTTCCTTTCCGGCGGCGCCTCCGGTATCCTTTCCGCGGTCCTCCTGCAACCCGCTGACCTCCTCAAAACCCGTATCCAGCAAGCCCCCCCCAGCGGCTCCGCCACAAAAACGCTAATAACAACCCTTCGCTCCATCCTCCGCTCTGACACCCCCATACGTTCCCTCTGGCGCGGAACCGTCCCGTCTGCGCTCCGTACAGGCGTCGGCTCAGCAATCTACTTCTCGGCGCTCAACACCGTGCGCACGTCCGTTGCGAATTCACGGCTCCTACCCGGCGGCGATGCCATCAAGACGGGGTCGTCGGCGCTCCCTGTTCTTTCCCCGCTGGGGAACCTCTTGACCGGTGCGGGCACCCGTGCTGCTGTGGGCTACGTCGTCATGCCAATCACAATCATCAAGGTCCGCTACGAGAGTAGCATGTACAAATACACATCCATGCTACAGGCCGCGCGCGACATCATTCGCGTCGAGGGCTTCCGTGGGTTCTTCTCCGGCTGGGGCGCGACCGCGATCCGCGATGCGCCCTATGCCGGCCTCTATATCCTCTTCTACGAACAGAGCAAGAAGAGCCTGAGTATACTATACTCCACGGGGCGGAAAATGGATAACGGCGTTGCAGCCATGATCAACACTGTCAGTGGTGCGGGGGCGGGGGCGCTGGCGACGGCGATAACTAACCCGTTTGATGCGCTGAAGACGAGGATTCAGGTCGATCCGGGGCGCTATCGGAATATGTGGCACGCGGCGAAGTTAGTGGTTAGTGAGGAGAGTGGGAGGATGAGGGGGCGGGCGCTGTTTGATGGGTTGGGGCTGAGGATTGCGCGGAAGGCGGTTAGTAGCGCGGTCGTTTGGACCATATACGAGGGGTTGATCAGGTAATGCGGGGAGAGGGGTGGGGTGGGGCTGTGTATATAGACTTTCGGTCGTTTCTTTCCTTTCTTTTCTTTTTCTATGGAGAGTGGCGGTGATGATGGGATGTTTTTCCTTTTTCTATGCGCGCTTTCTCTTTCCGGTTCTGTAGGTTTTGTCTTTCTTTTCTGCCTACTGTCCGGGCTGTCCGTTCGTTTCCGCATTTTTTATCCTGTGTGTTTATCAGCTGCTGTTAACGACCCAAATAAAGGATTCAAATACCCCACCAGATCAGAATATTCTCCATTAGTATTGGTGAGGATTGTAGAGTTTGGGGGGGGGGGGGATGTTAGTGCATCTGTCCTAGCCCCGGTCCCGACACGGGAACGTCAGTCACGGTCTATCACTCGGTGCGCCAGTGATAGGCCGTGATCCTGGACCGGGGCGGGCGCTGGAGCACCTAAGCTGGGGCAGATATGCCCCTCTAGTTTGGCCAATGGTAGCCTTGTCCGTACCGCTCCCCGGCCTGCTGCACCGTACGCCAACTAGCAGAGCAAAGAAAAGTAGAGGCCGTTGTGGTAGCTCGTTGGAGTCGTAGGAGACGGCCCGGGGCGTACAAGGGTAGGAATTGGGTATATCCTCTCGGCCTCTATATCTACATGTAGCTGGGATAGAGGCCCCATGTCATGCATGGGGTCTCGGCTAGGCTAGGGCTGGCCCTTGCTGTACGTGCGTTATCGGGCCCATGGCCTGTCGCTATAAAATTTCTCTCTCCATTTCTTATTCCCAGGCCTCTTCCTGTTATGGAGTGGGGGGTGCCGGCTGGGCCGAGGAGGAATGTAGTCGTGGAGCTTGTGTTCGGTCGTCTGGTCTGTATTCCACGGTAGTATCGGCCTCCTGTGTGTGACCGTTACTATGCCACGGTCACGGTGGGGCTTCTCTGGGCGATCACTCCGTCCTAGTGGGGGATCACAGATGGGTGTGGGGTCTATGGACAGGTTTCTATACGTACATGTCCTCACCCGGACCCGCTTATGACACAGACACCCACCTGGGCCCAGCCAGACACAGACACAGACCACTGGTCACTGGTCATGGCATCAAGGGTATACACGCCTAGCTAGCTATCACTATAGGGGTGCTGGATTTGTAGGGTAACAGACAGGGTCCCCACACCAGCGTATGGACCCCTAGAGGCTACTGATCACGGCACGGTCGGTAGAAAGCCACTCACACGATCCGTGGAAGACACAACTTCTTGAGGTGTTACTGGTTTTGATATGTCCCGCGTACATACGCGCCTCCCGGACAGACCGGAGGCAAAGTGACCTCCGCGGGGACGGACTATAGCCATGTCTTGTCCCCGTTGGACCCTGTGTCCTCGATCCCTCGCACGTCTGGCGTCCTCGGAGTGTGGTGCTACTGCTGCTTTTGTCGAGGTGGGGCGGGTTCGTGGAGTACATCCCCCCCACCCCTCCCCAAATTTATGGGGCCTAATTCCTTTCAGGGCCGGTTATTCCCACCAATTGTCAGATGGTGCAATGGGGGTTGTAATATCGCCGGGGGCTTCCTTGGCCGGCTTCTGGGGGACTGGCGTTGTATGGCATCGAGGATATGCATGCAGTCATCGCTCGCGGGGCCTTAGGGACGCTCGTACTTGTGGACTACACTGAGTTAAAAAAATTTTCCCATTATGATCGACGGTCTGTTTGTGGTGGCCTAGTCGATCAGGGGCCTTGAAAATCCATGTAGCCATTAACAAGATAGCGTCGAGATGCATAGGGACGCTGTGAGGGTGCAGAAGAGTCATGGTGGTGGTGGTGGTGGTCTAGATAGAAGCTAACGTATAATACGTAAGTACGTGCACACACCGAAAACCCACGGGGTTCCGAGTTGCTTAGAATGAGGATATTCCCGAGACAAGGATTCCTATGTCAGATGATACATGAGTTATCCCGCAATATATTCGTACCGAGTGAGAATTCGTGACTCCAGATGGGGGGGGTCCCGGTTGGTTTATTGGTTCGTGGACGCCCAATACGTCTGGGATTCAAATAGCTTTTTTATCCACCCCATCAGCTGCTCGGGTCTCATCCTCTCCCAATCCCTCCATACTCACCAACAGCCGAGACATCGACCACCAGCAGCAGCACTGGGGCATTCAAAGTATCATGTCAGGGCACCAGTATAACAAGCAGCAGCTGCGGTGAAAAATACGAGACCCGGGGATCCGAATCCGTAATGCATGGGCCAAGCAAGACAGTCTCTAGCACTACGTGTATTCTACAGTATATACCACGTCTATGGATCTGGACGCCGGCCGAATATCCGGTTACGGGCGCGGGGGGGAATAACCGTGGTGGGGCGTTTCCTAGTAGAAAACCCTAACCCTACTCTGAATACTGGGTCAAACTTAGCGAACCATAACTCGGTTCAGTTCATGGCGAGTCGTAGCGTATTTACGGTGGCCTTACTACGAGTCTTGTCCGGTATATACGCCAATGGTTATGAAACTGTTCCAAAAAGTGCAGTATATATACGTATATACAATGCATAAACTTCTGATGTCGCTTTGATAACCTTCTGCAGGGACAGCCATTTGTTATTGAGGGTTTCAATACGCACGCGCCGCTAGACTCCGCCCTACCAGAGAGTTAAGTTGGGGTGCAACTCTGTTTAGCGCTGTGTAACCAGGCAAGGAGAGAGAGAGACAATCATCTGCTTACAACACTCTCCGAACCCAAACAACATCAGCATCAGCATCAGCATCAACATCAGCATCAGCATCAGCATCACTGGTCCTCACCCGAACCATCTTCACTTTCAACTCTATTCTCCGTTCCGAAGCCACAAAACACGCAATCACCCAAGATCGATCCGACCCAGATCTACTTCGCCTAGCAGACAGGCAGGCAGGGTGCGTCAAAACCCTTAAAATAGTAAATACAATGCTACCTCGAGTACTTTTCTGGGCTGTGCGACTACTTACAAATGCTGTAAATTAGGTTAGATTACTAAACAGGAATTAATCCTTGATTACTTTTAGGGCACGATGTGTTACATTACTCGGGCACAGTAGCGGGTGTCGGATAAGTAAGCCCTGAAGGGTGAATGTCATTAGGCACACCCCTCCACATGCACATCTGCTTTTATCCGTAACGACAACTCTAGATCTGCACTTCCACCACGTTATGGACGGTGCTGCTTTCGATCAGAGTTCTCAAATGCGGTTGACAGAAACGAGAGGGAAACGGCCGCTCAGGAATCTCGCGGCCGATATCTGATCTAAACCCGGGGCTCTGAGTCTTTGAATCCGGTAGGGAAATACAGTTCTCGTCGTACAGAAGGGTCGCTAATCAGACAGACTGCAAGGGTTGCTAGTTAATATAACCAGTCTCCTCTGCAGCGGCGTACATACATCCGCCCACCTCCGGGCTGTGACTACCTACTCAATTCGTCCAATGAGGCAGGAAACTGGTGCTGAATTAGGTTTTGTGTCTGCCGAATTGATATAAATAATCTGCACGGCTTTTGCCGTATCGCGAAATTTGATTATTTTGCATACGGCAGGATATATAGCATCTTCGCACCCTCCATCATTTTTATTTACTCTTCGCCTCCGATCACACCCCTATACAGGCTTTGAATATAAGCTTAACATGTCCCCCATATCATTTTTCTAGAACCTTTCGGCACCACCCAGTGCAACAAGGCGTATGTTAGCTACATGTCACCTCTCACCTCTTTAGCAAACCGAAAAATGAAGCCGTTAGGCCTCCTCATCCTCCTGATAGCGGCCTGCATTGTATCAGCGCAGGAAACCTGTTTCAAGGCATGCACCCGTGACTCAGGCATCAACCAGTGCACGGGCAGTACTCCGCACGACGAAGCCGCGTGGGCCGCGCTCGACATATCCGTACAAATCTGCTACTGTGACGCTGCAATACTATTCGCAGCATGTAACCCTGGATGTAGTACACTGGGATTTACTGCAGATGCATTTGGACGCTCGCTGGGGCAATGGCGGTACGTAGATGGCGTTTGTAATAGCACCGTGGCCGCCTTCACAGCAACGGCCGTCATCAGCACAAACTCAGAATACAACCTTGCCTCAACCGCGTATACTGGTAACTTTACCGTCGCTACTACTACCGCAACTGTCAGCGGAAATAGCAGCACCACCGACCCCGCCACGCTCTCCGCCGCCCCCACGCTCACCAACACGCCTACCCCTACCACCACCGGCACCCCACTCCCCGCCTCCGCCCCCCCCTCCTCCAACGACAGCAATCCACGCACAATTGCCCTCTCCGTCACTCTATCCATCGCCGGCGTTGTCGCCATCGGTGTAGGTATGTGGTTTATAATGCGACGGCGGCGGCGCCTCCAGCTCACGCAGAATATATACGAGACACGAAATGCGATGGTGATTGTCGTGGGTCCCGACGGGTTGCCGATGAGCCCTGACGCACCCGATTATCCGCCACAGATGCGGGATCCGAATAATGAAAATGTGAAACGGTGGATTGAGGAGCAGCAGGAGAGGGAACCTGATCTGTCAGTAGGGTATACGCTATGGACAGATACTGAGCTAGCACTAACGGAGGCGGGGGATGAACGGGAACGGGAGAGAGAGATGGAGACCATTGCGGAGATTGGGGAGGGGGATGTGGAGCGGGGGAGGGGAGTGGGGGGGTAATAGTTGGCCGTTTTTAATTTATATATATATATATATATATATGTTATATATATATTTCTCTAGAGAGAGCAGCTCTAGATCTAATAATGGAGATGTAAATAGATAACCGAGGATACCTTTACAGGGGCTACTGTATGTCCGTAATGTGACGGTATTTTCTTTTTCTTTTTCGTGTATGTATTCAGATAGGATTATATCTTAGATATGTATCTACATGTAGTCTACACTCATATCACTAAACCTACTGCATTGATTAACCGATCTAGTGTAACACTGGCCCCTGCAGTATGGGGGCCGCATGTAAGTGATAATGCCACCATGGGGAGAAGGGGGAGGGGGGGGGGGAGAGTTCCTCGAGACATTCGACTCTCTCTGGTACATACTTAAGTACATATGTTTTCTCGAGCAGAAAATCGGAAGCCAGTTTTTGTCATCACGAGAAAAAAAAAAGCCTAGCCGATCTATCTGTACCCCCCCCCCTCCCCCATTCTGCATCGACCTTCGCTTACAGTCATGTCGGATAATCGGTTAATTTAGTGCCAAAATTTGCGTGCGTGCACGGCTGGGGAAAGGGGGGCGATCAGGTGTTATCCTACATACACACCCCAACCACCCCTCCCCACACCCGGCCAGCCTCGTATGAGCGCCCGGTGCTACACGCCCTAGATAGATACATATATATATGTAAGGATGTCCCCGAATGGGAGAAGGGCGCCAAGACGGACCGGGGTTGTGTCGAGTGATGGCGGGTGATGGGGTTGAGGGGGGCCAAAGAAGGGCGCCGGCGCCACCAGCATGCGTTGGGGGTGGTCGTGGAGGAGAGGCTCCCCCCCAGCCAGTGGGATGGGTTCGATTCCCACGCTCTGGGGGACTAACGTTTGGTTAGGGGTTGGTGTGATGGGTCATGTAGGATACACGTTTCGATAATGATACTGCACTCTGTGCTCTGTTCCGGTGGGCACATACTGGAATAGATGCACCACTGTCTATCAGGCAACCGAACCAATCATGCAACCTGGTCCTGGCATTAAGCTTCTTTGTAGGCGCCCCATACTCTACCATACATATATGCAACCAGTGCATACCTGGGTGGGCTCAATGTGGCCCCCGAGAATCCCTATGTGAGTAATCCGTTATAGGTACAGGTAAGTACATACTTAGGTACCCTGATACAGTTTTGTTGGTCCATGCTTACAGCTTCAGGGGCAACCATAGGACGATTAGATTAGGTCACGCAAGCAAGTAGTAATCGCCACTGGCATTAGATTAATGGGTAATATAATGTGGTATAGTGCAGCGCCATAGAGACTGAAACTCGGCATTATATTGGCACAGGGACTGAAATTCAATGCTTATACCACCGGTGGTAAAATAATTTACCACTGTTGACAAAATTAGCTCGACACACTTACCACACCATAGTATGCCCACTCGACCACTAGCCAGGTGCTAAAATTCCCCCAGCAACTACATGTAGTAGTAATCGCCTGGCACGCCGCCGAAACATGCTCAGAACCTAGCTGGTGCACTGTGTATTATACAAACCCGGCTCTTGGCTTGCTATATACATGTAGCTATAGGGTAATGACAGGACTAAGATTACACCCAAACAGCGCTTCTCCAGCGAAAAGCTGCCAAGGCTGTAGTGCACCGGATTCTGAGCGTGTCTCGGCCTGCTACTGGCCGGCGATACATGCATCCTATCAATATCTCTTCGGCGTCCCGGAATATCCTCTGAGCGGCTGTAAACCATGAGCGAGTACACACCAAGTTTAGTCGTGGGCCTAGAAAGCGGTGGGTCTCTGTACTGTTTGTGGCAGCTGTGGTAGTGGTGTTGCTTTTTAATTAAGGGTCCGTTTGGCAGCAGGGGTTTATGGGGAAGTTTGTGTATTATGGCAGCGGTAAAACTCTGCTTTGTTTTCTGTATATATATAGTCCAATATCTCTATAAGGGTATAACGTCAGGACTAAAGATTGGTACGCTGACCTTTATAGAGTGAATTTGGATCAATAAGGCCTAGGGGGCCGTGGACACATGCCTTTACAGGGCAATTATTCTTATAGGGGGTGCCCTTATGGGGGATTCGACTGTAACTCCGGGTTTACGCTTGGCATGCCAATTTTGAAAAGTAGGGTACTTTTCTATGCGTTGCAACACCCCCAAACCCCACCAAATATATTCATCTTGATGACCAAACTACACTGCCGCTTGAGAACTATCCTAAACCCTGTCTTCAAAAACCTCCGTTTGCATTTGTCTATAAACAAAGTCTGTTGGTATTTTGTGTGGCAACTATAGCTACGCCTAAACCATCAGTTGACTTTGTTCTCTGGCGAGTAGTGGAGCCGCTGCATATAACGGAGTTTCATAACCAAGAAAACTGTCAAACGAACCCTAAAACAAGTTTGCGGGTTTGCGCCAGTTCAGTCCTTGACGGTTTGCTGGTAAGTTATAACGTACTACACTGCCCTAAGCTCACTGAGTCCTGTCAACAATATGCCCAATCATGCGCCAACTAAGAAAAATAGTGAAGTGTAAGTATTCTAGCTAGTGCAATTTATTCTCAACCTGAACCTGTGGTTGTTCCTCACATAGTCCAGGTACATGTAAAACTACGTATCCCTTAAGCTGCCAATAGAATGCTGACCCCCGAGGGGAAAACAAAAGTTTCCAACAGATCTTGTTATCTCTTTATCAAATAATTGATCCTCTATACAAATTCCAACCCTCTACCATAAGGGGCCAGCACCGACAACTTAAGGGATACCCAGAGAGATCTCGCCAAACCCCGTATATCACTCCGGGTACAGTGAGTGACTCCTAGCAGGTGGTGTAATTGTAAGGTGGTGGGGGTGTAAGCTCTATATATATACGAGCGGCGTGGTGATTAACATATTTCCGGTTCGTGAGCTTTGGAGCCCGCCGGTGGTCCAAAGCCCGGCAGGGATGGCCGTCCGCTCAGCGGGGTCTTGGGCTCACATGATGTCGCCGATGATGGCCGCCGGGGACGTATAGGGCTTAAGTTTCGTGATCATCCGAATCCCTAAAGTCGATTGCAAGTTGTGGACGACAAGTAGACCTAGATGTTGGAGGACATACGTACCGAGCCACAGGGCCAGAGGCGAAGGCTACACCGACCCTAGCGGCCTAATCTTGTGGTCAAATCTCCGCGCCAACATCCATGGTACTACCAGACCCTAAATACTCGCTGCACAAGTACCTGTAGAACCTTCGGCCACCCTAGGAAGCCCCTGTTGGAGTGACCCGACGGTCACTAGTGCCCGATGGAGGAAATATCAAAGGGGCTCTCTGCGAGAACTATTCTTTACCTGTGCCCGCCCCCATCGCCATTTCCCTTTCCTCTTCTTTCCCTTGGGCCGTTGCGGGGGCGTAATTAACCGTCTGGTCAACAACCCGGGCATATGTAAATAAGAACCCGGCGGCGCGGACTCTCCTCTTCTCCCACTGATAGCCGTGAGAGATGTGGGCCATCTATAAACGGACCTTGCTTCTCTGCTGATAGAGGCCCTTCTCAGCCACCTAAAGAGCACTCGGTGTATAATATATCTTGATATAATTACAAGTGTATATAGTGCGGCCTCCGGCCGCCCACTGTAGTTAGGAAATTCGAAATTCGATACCTATTCTGACTTGAATATCCATCTGTTTGTCCACACATTAGCTAAAACCGGATAGGAGAGGAATATATATACTGTCCAGTCTATTTATGTTGATCAATCGTCAAAACCTCTGGCATGAATATCTAAAGGTAGTTGTATTATATGAGTTCCTGAGGGTTCAAGGATGATATATATATGAGATCATATAGCAGTTAGTTCTGACTGTGGGTGTACGTGTTTGTCCTTCACTCCCCAGTATTCCTCTATCTCCCTTCCCGGTATCCCTCTATATCGGGACTAGTTCCTTAACTGTTTAAGGTATAGTATAGAGTTAGAATGTAGTTCTAACCAATAGAATTAATGATTCGTGATTACATTAACGAGGAGGCTGATACTATTTATAATTAGATTAGATAACTTTCCCTAATCTTATACAGTCGGTTACCCGGTGATGAGCAATTGCGCAATGTCGCAATTAATGATAGAGTTCTCATATAGTGATAAGTAAATAGCGAGTAGGAATTGTGGGTGATGATGGCCGGTATTCTGTAGCCATACTTTAGGCTCTGGTTACGTGGATGGATGAGGTCGAGCGGGCGCCGGCTGGAAGCCATCTCCAAAGTATTCCCGTCCAAATCTTTTGTCAAACCGTCTCTTGTTCTACAGAATGACGGTATGTACAGGCTAAGTACGAGACTACCCAGTTGCAAATTGTGTTGTGGGCTACATCAAAACGGCTTTCGAAGTCGGCCTAATCAACGTATTATTACAATTAGTTATCAGAAATAACCGGAAATCTTCGTTGCAACCAAAATTTGTATGGGGAATATGTGGCTTCAGCATCGCCTTACACCACACATGCACACATAGGAGAAATAAGACAAGAGATTTCAATTCTGTGACCCTTTATAGTTATATGGCCTGGAGCTTTAATACGGGCTCAAGGTGGCACTTTCAAGTTGTTGTAGGCCATGTTTTCTTGGGTTGCGAGGCTGGTTAATATAATATAATCTCGGGTTATTTTTGACACCCCACAATACTGGTCAAGACGTGGCCGTGAGATAAGATAAAATGTCTCTATACGGCCACCCCCACCATTAATGCCAGGTGAAGGGAGATAGGGAGTTGGCTGGACAGTCCCGCAGACAATGTTCGTTCTTCAGATTATCCCACAAGACTCGTTCTTGCGCGTTGATAGTGTCGAGTGATAATCTGTGATTCAGACGGGAAAGTATAGAATTTGT
Organism: Morchella sp. 2016-72; assembly: GCA_024713865.1. Taxonomy (NCBI): domain Eukaryota; kingdom Fungi; phylum Ascomycota; class Pezizomycetes; order Pezizales; family Morchellaceae; genus Morchella; species Morchella sp. 2016-72. Next base: position 214,801 of record JAMJEY010000022.1, read on the forward strand.
GGTTTTGTGCTTCGGCCCATATATGCCCATTTTAACTGTTGAAACAGTGACGGGTCATTTGCCGATATACCCCGACTTAGCTTCTTGGGGGTTGTTTTAATATTGCGAGTAGAGTACCCGCAGGTACAGTCGTTTATAAGATAGAAAGACTGTAAGACGTAATGGGGTGTAATATCATACAATATCTTCCAACGACCCTTAACTTACAAGGGCTTAACTTGCCGGTGGCCGAACTGCCGACAATAAGACACCCACTTCAATGGTATCGGCCATACTCTACCCCCAGCTTTGTATGGTGATCGATGTGGGGTCTATCACAATTACTCACCTACAAAAAGAAACCCGAGAATATAGCAGTCTCAAAAATTTCTCTATCAACACCGAGCCGGGAAATGAGTTATTCCCACGAATGCCTCGCCAACAGCAACAACGCCAATATATGATCATGAGAATTTAATCACATAGATACATGTATATATATATACTCGAAGCACGTACAGTCATGTTCATAACCATGGGGGCTTTCAACAAAGTTGTCCCCCTGTTTTGTTGGGCGCCGGAATCGATACCTAGGGAGGGTACCAACGAATATAAATAATTGACAACTGATTAATTGATTATAGCGTTTTGTACGACCAAGCATAGATCCAGGGTTAGGTCCCCAGAGTAATTGCGCGCAAATCTACATGTAGGTAGATGACAAACAACATAGTATTTCTAGGCTAGCGCCAACGAGACGACATTATTCAATTGAACTTCATCGTCCGCAACTTCTTTACGTACTGGCTCAAACACAAGTGGGGCCCATGACCTCAAGACCAAGCCTCACATGCTTCATTCCCACCCCCCCGCGAAAATTTTCCTGAACTGATGATTTGCGGGCCGCAGCTGCTAAAACTTCAGTCGCTCCGAGATGGGGTTGCGGCTGCCGAATGAGCGGTTGTTGAGAGTTCGATTAATCGGTATTTGCCATTTGAGGATCCAGATTACGTTGGTGATATTTCGTCCTATCCAACAACGACACAACGCGTTCTGTCAATAGAAACGTTGTGTATGTACTACAATTGTATACAAATACAAATACTTGCAAGCTTGATTATAACTCGCCAATCAATTGCCTTTTGCCTTCATGAATTCAGAGTTCCACGGTTCCATAGCCCACAACTGTTACAGTAGAGTAACTCGGCGATATCAAGACGAGAGTCAGAGAGTCAGACGCAGGGAAAAAACCCTCTCGGATAATTAATCCGAATCGGGCCTAGATCCGCCCTTCCTACCGAGGCATTCTCAACGACCCTCGGTCGACGGGAGGGACCCTGCAGAACTGTTCAACCACCTCCATAGCTCCCTTCCCCTGGCAGGCGGAATCATTCCCGGGTCAACAAAAGGGCTTCCAGGAAATAGCTATAGGATACCGAGGGCTTGGTTAAGGGTACGTGTAGGCGTGCGCGAAAGAGACATCTGGGTTGTACGGCGGCGAAACTGTATTCCGAGCCTTCTCAACAGAAGAGCTAGCTATCTGTTATTGACCTCTGAAATCGAGAATTTGCACAGACACCGACTGACAAGGAGATACCGACAGTAGCTAGCCCAACGATAATCAGTTCGCTGTCAACCGTGCCTTTCCAGATCCAGTCTCCCTTGGTTTCTGGCTAGCTTCTTCGAACATGTTTATATCTACCCACCTACGGGCCTCTGTCCCATCAGCTCTCAGATACACAGCTTCAGCTTCAGCAGCGGCAGCGCCTTCTAGATCAGCTCTACACCTACGACCTTCCCAACTCTCCAGAAGATTTTCCTCGAATCCTACTCCCTGGGGGAACTTTTGTAATACAAACCCAAATTTATCCCAGCATCAAGCATAGCCCCGCTAACCGTCACTCTAGATCAGCGTACAACACGTATCCTCGAAGACACTTTCCATTTCCGCCAACGTACTTGGTTCTTCTCCGGTATCCTTATCTCAATTCTCGCCACCGTCCCAATCATAATGGCTACTCGAGAATACATTGCCCTTAGCGACGCCGAGTCGATCACTGCGTTTGTACCTAGCAGTCAGCTCGAGAAAGAAATTGAAAAAAAAATCAACTCGCACCCTCTAACGCTGTCTCTGCGCTCAAACCCTGCCTTCACCGAGTCCCGCCCGACCCTCAAGCTCTCCCCCACCTATCGCCCATCCTCTCTCACCTCCGGGGTCCTTTCTGGACCCGGCAGGATCGTTGTCCCACCTTTCACATGGTCTGAGGAGGAGGGGAAGTCAATGACTACCATCATGTACCTTGGTGAGGATCTGTGTGGGCATCCTGGTATCGTGCACGGTGGGTTATTGGCGACGTTGCTAGACGAGGGTTTGGCGAGGTGCTGCTTCCCCGCGCTGCCCAACAAGATTGCCATGACAGCGAGCTTGACAATGAACTACCGGAAGCCTACCCCGGCCGGTAACTACTATGTATTGAGGGCGAAGACGGTAAAGGTGGAGGGGCGTAAGGCCTGGGTGGAGGGGCACATTGAGACTCTGCCGAAGGACGGAGAAGAGCCAGTCGTAATGGTTGAGGCGAATGCGCTCATGATTGAGCCCAAGCAGGCTAAGGTATGTTGAGTGTTGTTGAGCTTGGTATGAATTTCGGACCTAGACTGACAAACTGGATAGCTTCTCATGAGTATCGTTCCGCAGAAATAGAGCGGCGCCACTATTTCGTTTCTTGTTCTTCGTTCTGGATTGCTTAGAGGTATAACAGATATCATAGATACGATATCTAATTGTTTTTGTGTTTTTTTTCTCGTACTTGTTGATATCGGGATTGGTTTGTTGGTTGTCTGGTTGGGTTGGATGATTGGGTTTGGTCGAGCCGGATAGATTAGTTAGATGATGCCTTTAATTTAGAGTAGATCATGCCCCATTACTCGGTCGAGATCCACCGAGACACGGACTTTCTAATTCAAAACGTCCGGCTAAGGTGTCGGTATGGCGGGTTCAAGCCGATACCATCCATATACCGCGGGCGCTTGTGATCATGAGAAAGGCTCGGGCCGAGGATTTGCGCAAATTAAACTAGGGCTCTCCATAAAACCAGTGGCTATACCCTAGACCTATCAATTGGCTAAATACTGTTGATTGACATAAATTAAACCGTGCATGTTTCCCTCATCTCATACCTTTGGCAGGAAGAGCTAAGAACAATATCTCTAGATCTCTCGGTTTCTAAAACATTTTTTGTTTTGCAATTTGGGTATTTAGTGGCTTTAATGTGCACTGGGTGATATTGATGGGGGCAATTAATTACTAGTTTCGCCCCTCTCCTATCCTAGATATCTTCCCACATACGCACTCTAGATCTATGAATTGCCAATTCATGAGGGGAATAGGGACTGTCATGAAATATTTCAAACGTTGGCAAAGGCCTCTAGACCGCTGAGGTGCGAGGGGGGTGGTCATGAGGTGCGCTTATGTCTCCTTTTCTGGAGGTCTATGTTAGAAGGGTTGAACTCTTGGTTAAGGTATAGGATCTAGATGGCTCGCGGCGTAGAGCGATATCATGGTCTATGATGCGTAATGTCTTACTTACGCATTATACGCCACATGCATGCAGTCGCCTCCCCTTATGCGCTCCATCTAAAACCGCCTTCGTTGGTAAGAGGTTATACATAATTGAATCCCCTCCCATCCAACAAGCATGTGGCCTGTTGTCTGATATTCACCAATTGCAATAGCTACATACATGTACTTGTTAACTGTTATATAATATACCCAAGTGATGGGAGGCAAAGAAAACACTTCGTTGGTAAATAACAGTCTCCGCTAGGCGGTGCTAGCTAAGTTTCAAGTCCCTGGCAAGATAATTAGCCCGTATTGGTAACAGTCCCGCCCCTTACGCTCCTATGAAATATATCTCGCGATTATGGAGGCAGGTACAACAGAGTAGTGGCACCACCTATCACCCACAATGCCCTTCATATGCCAACGGCTAGACATAGAGTGCAAAGGAATGCCTCATGGCTTTTATCGTCGCAACTTGGCATACCAATTTCCTAGTCTCTCCACGTTGGTAACGAAGTATATATTAGCCAGTCTTCTATTCCAACAATTAATATTGCACGACAAAGAGTCATAATGGTGTTTCCAAGGGCTATCAAAACAGGACTTGTCTTTCGCGCGATCTTCAGGAATAACCCTTCACTGTTGATCCATCGACACAGATCGATGGGGAGTACTATAGCAAATCACACCCCTCCGCGGCTCTCAGGTTCCACATAAAAGTTCGAATTTAATTGGATCATGAGGTGTCACTCGGGTTGGCCAGCTTGATATTGGCATTGGCTGAGACCGGCCAGCCGGATGGCACCTAGCTTAGATCTTAATTATCCGATTTGGTCTCAAAGGAGCGTTTTATGCTTCTGTGCGTATGCATGTATCGCTAGACATGCTCGGTGCTTCGCATATTATACATATAAACCCTAGGCTTGCCATATAAGGTAATGATAGAATTAAGGTTACAATAGAAATTCCCACAAACAGTAATTTTTTGGCGCGCGGTTGCCAAGGCTATGGGGCACCAGATTCTAAGCATGTCTCGGCCTATGACGCCCTAGACGTATGAGACATTGAAAAATCTCTCATGCATAAACCTACGGACTTTATGGCACATTGGTAGTATTCTAAGGACTGCAACTGTCAAATTTTAAGCGGTAATGCATGAGAGAGATTTTCCAATCTCATACATCCAGGACATACATGTATTTATCATATATGCAGGCGATAATCGGTTTCTCTAGTCACTCGAACACCCCTTCCTCGAGCAAAACACGCAAAAAAGACCTCCGTTGTAACAGGCTTCTGTATCGTTTTCTCCACCAATAACCTTCAACTACTAGAGTGAGGGGGTGTTTGGGTGGGTAGGGCAGCCGTCTGCTCGCAGCATTATGCAGGAGTTTTCGGCTTTATTGACCAATTTAATGCCTAGGTGTCAATTGAGGGCCCATTTACATAACAATTTCACTCTAGCAGATGAGTTGTTCAACTATATCGACATGGAGTGAGGTTTCAGAGTTTGAATGCAAAATCGAACGCACCTGATCACTGCTGATAAAAAGCATCTTTTGGCATTTCTATTGGGCATAAATCATTTGAGGAATCCCCAGGCGACCAATATATTGATTCGTATAGAGTTCTTTTTTATAGTGAACTTGCCTTCACCAACAGCCGGCTTTTGAGCAGGTTGGTTGCCGGAGAATCTGCCATAAAAGCGGTGAGAAATTAAGGCAACCAAATTCCGGCCTATTACTGATATCTTGAGAGCTTTATGCCTTGCTTTAAGCCTTACAGAGATAACAACCTTCGGCATCCAGTCCGAATGCATGGGATGCATGGCCCTGCGTGGAAGTGTGGATTTGATTCTAGAGCCTTTCCACGAACGATAAGCGCTTCCATCGGGACCAACCCTGAGTTATCATGCTGTGGTACTCAAAAGTTTTATATAATATTCTTTCCTGCGAGATTGTGAATCGCGCACAAATTTTGCAGCAGTTATTCCTGATAATAAATGCCTCGGAACTATTTGTAGATTAGTATTGAGCATGATGACGTTCGAAGTAGAGCCTTCAAACCTCCGGCTCATCATGCCCCCCCTTAACACATAGTGCTGCAGTTCCTTTCTATGTAGGGGGTGCCTTGCATAGAGTTAAAGAACCTTTGTGGGACGAATCGATTATTCACCCATGAGATCTGATATATCTAATTCCATATACTTTTATTGAATACCGCAGACACGGCGCCGGGCTCTTGGGGTACTAATGATGTAACTAAATCTTTAAACTTCAGAGGCAGTCATATATTCCCTGTGCGAAACCTCACATACCCTTACGCCAGTTGTGATATCAACAGTTTCAAGCCATGTATATGTAGATACCTAAAACCTGCTACCTTTTGCCGAATTCTTCGAGTGAATGCCTGCCACCTGTTCGAAAAGTCATGCGTATCACTTTATTCCCAGTAGAAAGTTGCCTTAAAGAAAAAGCACATTCGCACGTAGTTTGCAGCTTTCTCCATCTAGGATTCCGGATTTTTAAAAGGAATTAACCCGGAGGTCGACGGTGTTACGTTAGTTATGCACACCATGTTACACACCTGAACAGTTGTCTTTTGGGAGGGGGCTGAGCCTGCTGGTCTGTGGGCCGCTCCACGGGGTTAACCATGAAAGTACTGGTTATGACAGCATATCTGATGAGCTAGAAGTCGCCCTACAAGCTTCCTAGTCAGAACCTCAATACATTCAATATTTCGATTTAAACTAGACGGGACAATGGTAACTGCCTTGGTAAATTTCAAGGTCGACACTCAGTCAGACCTTTATTCAAAACTTGGTACTTCCTTTGTTTATATTCTTAACTGTGATGTCGGTTTAATTTCGGGAGCCTTGCTTCGTAAGGGAAAAAGGCTACTACACGCATGGTCTGAAACCGTTAGCATCATATCAGCTGGCGATGCCATCTGAAAAGCTTCTCATACAAGAATCGATGCAATACGGTGTTAGTGTCGTCGCAGGCTGCATAGGCTGCATCAATACGTTCGTGCATAATCACGCAATGCAAAGTCACGCTTTGGACTAAAGGCTCTATATCTATGGATGTATGTACTTAGCTAGATCGAATACGATTTAGATGAACACCGGGTGATTTGTATCTATTGACAATGGGTCGAATGAGATACATACGACAAAGTAGAGTCTTTGCGCAAATAGACTATCTGATTAGCAGACTTTAGGATCGGCACCAATCAGGTGAGCGGAAAATGGGGCTGGCAAAGTCTCTTGTAGGTACAGCTGCCACCTCATGCATACAATCTCTCGATGTCTATTGAAAATGGGTGGTACAATGATATACGTATGCATACAAGTATACTTAATGGCCAGTGATGTATAGGGAAAGGGTCCGGGGTAAGATGTGCATAAATGGGGCTGTGAGCCTCTGGTCGATTAATAAGGCCCACTTTACTTCTCGGTTATAACTGAAGCTCGCACTCGGTTATTCGTGGGAAGATAATTACAATTAACATGTTCATGACTAGCTAAGATAGTCTAAGGGTTAGGTGTCACGCCTTGGCGAAATATATGTAATGCCGTATGCGCTGCAGCAGGGTATGAGCCAGCCAGAGGCAGTATTTAGACAGATTTGGTAGAGAAGACCCCTGCTGCAGCGCAACGAATTTTCTCAAATACTACGGTACGGTGACGTCGGTACCTATCTGTGTGTCGTGCCTTAAACTAGGCGCCTATTCGATGCATACATGTACAATAATATTAGTGCATACTCGCCCAACCCTTGCCAACAGAGAGCTCTTTGACATCGCTTGACGTTGAGCGATGCCCGAGTGATAGTTTATGAATTTATAGACGAGGTGTGGGGACTTTAGCATCTTATACATTAACTGTGAGCGTCTAGAATGCGGAACATACATGAGTGACGGTATGCCATTCAAAGTTAAACGTGGAAAAACTAGTACCGGGTTTAAAGCTAGGGTTACGTATACCGCGCGTACATCTCATGGCAACCATTAAACTCCACTCAAAAAATTTAAATTGGGAACTCATATTCTATTCTCGAATTACAACAATTCATATGATTGATGGGCTCCGCTAATTGAATCCTGGTACGGTGGCATATGATCAGTAGGTAATCAGAAAAAAAAGTTACGTTATTCCGGAGCCATAGTACATACATGTATATATATGCAAATACGAATCATCTTCAATCCATCCCCCCACAAACGTACATGTAGAGGCACACCTCCTTCATACATGTACCTAACCCACCCCCCCCCCAAAGCTTATTTTTCCAGGGGTTCTTGCTCTGCAGACCGTTAGCCCAAATTACAACGGAAAGCTTAAACAGAGCCTCAACAAATTGCCGAAACCCGAACTGGCAACGCAAGCTCAATCAGAAGGCAGCGGTGTCGTAACCCGGTCCTTCCGCACTAACGGCGGTACCTGCATAAGGAGATCTCTCGCTTGACTAATTCTCCGGTAGATCTGCCTAGGCTGCCAGGTTAGTTTTATCGTTGGCGTGAAAAACTTTGACCTATGTAAAAGGCCCTACCAGCTGCCTGGTACCCAAAAGTAGTCAACAGGTAGACGCCTCGCGGTATACATGGCGACCACGGGGGTGTGGGATTTCTGGCTAAATTCACAAGAACAAATAAATTCGAAATATCGAATAATCCACCGTCTTGAATTATATATCTTGGAATAGGAAAATCCCTACACCCCGTGCGTGGTCGCCATACCCTCCGTGAGCGCGCATAAGGGTTGTTTTGCGCGCGTGGTAGTTAGACAACAAAACTTGACAGGCCTCTCTCTCTGTGTAGGTTTCCATCGTTTCCATGTACGTTTCCATGTACGTTTCCATGTACGTTTCCATGTACGTTTCCATGTACGTTTCCATGGGTGTTTCCACGTACGTTTCCATGCACTGCCACCAGGATCTTTTGAAACGGAAGGTAGATTCACAAGTGCCCTACCACTCAAGGCGAACACCCAAGGCAACCTTCGGAAACATGACAACGTATCAGTTCTCACATTAGTTGAGATTTAAACTCCATGACTAGAGTACATACATATATTACTGATCTCGCTTGGTGTTGCGCAGTATATATATTGGGAATAGTTCCAAACATGAGAGTAGGTACTGATAGTCTGGGGTACATGATAAAGTTTAACTGGCGTCGACAGCTAAGTCGGCATAAGCGAACAAACCTCTTATCACTGCACATTCGCTGGCTATGACGTGACACAAGTATGCGCTGTAAATAAATGTGGCTCCAATAGGTATTCATGCCACTAATTGTCTGTAACGTACTCTACTGTCACTAAGCCAATGAGGAAGGGTTGAGTGAGGCAGAGGTAGCTTCTGACCATATTCACTACTGAGGTTTTGCATTACTTGTGGGACCACCACGCGAGTGGTATCTAGTCTGACTGCCGGGAAAAATGTCATGTGGACCATGCAAGGTACCAGTTCTAGAGTTCTATCATCTCATGGCGTGGCAGACTCGCCAAACAATTTCGCACAGGCCAGGAGTGTCAAATCCTTAAGTTGCTGGGGAGCAATGTTGTATAATTTATGTCCATTAAGCTAGAGTGCAAAACCAACGGACGCACGGATGAGGTGGTTCCACGAAGTAAATACAAATTAAATCATGCACCATTATAATGATAATTGATAGTACTGTGGTATTATATCCGCACTTTCCTTTTAGATTTTGGCCAGCCTAGCTAGAGGTTTTGCTCTGGAGTTAGTATATTACTACATGTATGTATCCCAAGGGACCCCTTAACAACGTGATCTAGTGAATAAGGAACACAGTGAGAACTACATGTAATAGTATTTCAATACAGCATGTAAGTTTCATGCTCAATCAAACAAAAACTTTAGGTTTTAGAGTGTATAGCTTCTAACGCCTAAAGTGTATTTTCAACAAACATGGAGGTACGATATCACGATGAAACGCTCCAGGAATGTTTTATTTTCGGGTTTGCTTGCCCTAGTATCAAAGTCCATAACACAATACTAATATGTATACTTATAAGTGACGTCAACGTGGGTGCGATCACGGCGTCCTACATCTAACATAAATGTAGTAGTTCATGATGGTGGAACATGTTATTCTTAATTTGGTGAATCTACTCTATATGTGGATAGATTGCCGAGCTGCATAGCAAAACTTGATTTCGTGGGCATTGAAGTGCGACGGGTGAATGCCTATGAGAATTCGTTTACCCCCACGTGGTGCGGGAATGGTATAAAAAAAAAGGCTGTTCGCCGTAAAGTAAATCTATCATTTTATCAATTGGTAGAAATGCCAGTAAAAGCGTGGCGGACGCATAATACACTATTCCCCTGGAGGTTCTTAATAAATCCAATAGCAATTGCGTCCCAAGACTTACATTTTTCGGGTAATTCATCCTCTTGCGGGTATACTACAACCCCGTGTATGTACTCTAGGTACATGTAGTTACGTTACTTGGCCATGGGAGATTAAGTTCTCAGCTGGATCGTAAAATATACTGTACATACCGTTTACGGAGGGGTTATGATTGGTGTCTAGGTACCAACATAATCCATGTGATACGGAGCAGGCTCCGCTGCTTGGCGTCCGCACGCATTGTCTTTCATGCTAAGCCCCAAATTAAGTGAGCTTCATTTTTTTACATAAATACAAAGCATTCGATCACCTCTTTGGCAACACTGCTCGGAGTCGGAAGGAAATTTCGGGGGACGCTACAGGTAATACTGCGCTGCGCTTTTCCACCATCGATATAGATATATGTATTATATTTATTTGAGCGTGATATTTTGTTTATAGAAACTTAGACGAGGTCGTTGCAATGTAGGTACTAGCTAGATTAAGCCGGGGCTGTGCAAGATCGTTGCCCAAGATCGAAGGGAGCGAATCGAATGTTTGTAGACCTCTACTCTCTACAAAGATATTAGGGTAATTTCTATACCTATGCTCTAAAATATACAATTCGCTGCTCGTCAATTAAGTGGAGACCATGGCTTTTAATGCCCGTGGCCACGTCCACTAGTACTTATATACGTCAATGCTACGTGTTTGTACATTCTCTCACTCGGAGTATTCCCCATACCTAATCTATAGTATGCACTATGGGTCTATTACGGGCCAGACTAAGACTCAATGGTTGCAACAGTTCTCCCCCATAATAGTATTTGTTTTGTTTGGGTGCGCTGGAATTGCTACAGTATCCCTTCACCCCCCCCCCCCCCTCTACACTACACTACACACTAGCTTCACCATCATCCGTACGCTGAGTTGGCACTCTAATAACCTTCGCGCTTCCTTTCCCTGAGTCTTCTTTCAGGCAGAGTTCAGCAGCAAGAGAGAAGGCTGCGATACACACCAAATTTTTTAGGGGATTAACCATTCAGCTCTATCAGCCAAAAAGATTGCCACCGGGGGGTCTATAGTCAAGGCCTACTGGTATATTTCTCAGCCTTGCTAGGACTATTACATAGGGAAGACTGATCCATCACGACCATCGGGCCCCGAAAACATGTCGAGCAATGAAATTATGGTTTGTCATTCACCTTTTTTTTTTTTTTTTTTGCCCTTTATCTCTCTATAAAGACCCACTTACTGGACATAACTAACTCCCTGTTACATAGCCTGCCCCCAAGTCAAGGAACAATTCTGGGTCCGGTAAACACCTGACCGTGCCAACCATAAATACCGGACCTCAATCTCGTGGAAACTCGTTAGATAGTGAAACTTTAGTCCCGCCTCTTACTACAACCACTGATGCTAAGTCAACGCACGAGGACGAGGATCCACTCAAACCCGATGCCGGTAATGAGCATGAATTCCACGTGGAGGACAATAGGTTCGCGTTCACACCTGGGCACATGGCCAAGCTGTTCAACCCTAAAAGTCATGCTGCATTCAAGGCATTGGGGGGTATAAAGGGTTTGGAGGTTGGCTTGAGGACAGACCGGGTCACTGGGTTGAGTTTAGACGAGACTAGGCTTGACGGAGATATCACATTTGAGCAGGCAGTGGGATCCGCACATGGCCCAAACGGTCAATCCAAAGAACCAACTCTAGTACCAACATCCACCAATGATCTTAACACGCTTGCCGGTCTACCCCAAGATGCCTTTTCAGATAGAACCAGAGTTTTCAGTGACAACCGACTTCCAGAGAAAAAGATCAAGAGCATCTGGGCGTTGATGTGGATTGCGTTAATGGATAAGGTCTTACTTCTGCTTTCCGGGGCGGCCGCGATCTCTCTTGCGTTAGGGCTGTACCAGACGTTTGGAGGAACCCACCGTCCTGGTGAACCTAGCCTTGATTGGGTTGAGGGGGTTGCTATCATCGTTGCTATCGCTATCGTTGTTATCGTCGGTGCCCTGAATGATTATCAGAAAGAACGTCAATTTGTTAAGCTGAATAAGAAGGTAACTTGAACCTTGCATAATCCGGATTGAGCCTCATTAACAAGTGCTGTTGATACGTAGAAAGAAGACCGCATGGTTAAGGTTATCCGATCTGGTAGATCTCTTCAGATTTCCGTCTATGATTTACTTGTTGGTGATGTTTGTCATCTTGAGCCTGGAGACATGATTCCAGCAGACGGTATATTTATTTCGGGCCACAATGTGAAGTGTGATGAATCTTCTGCCACCGGTGAATCTGATCAAATGAAGAAAGTCTCCGGAGATGAGGTCTTCACCCAGATGGAGGCCGGCGCCTCAAACTATCATAAATTAGACTGTTTCATCATCTCTGGCGCTAAGGTTCTGGAAGGTGTCGGCACCTATATGGTTACGAGCGTTGGAATTCACAGCAGTTTTGGAAAGACCATGATGGCTCTCAGGGAAGATGCTGAGGCTACGCCTTTGCAGATGAAACTGAATAATCTTGCTGAGGCAATCGCAAAGCTTGGTGGAGCGTAAGTCTAATACCCCAGGAATCCGGTGATAATTCTGACATTTATAACAGTTCCGCCCTTTTGCTCTTTATCGTCCTCTTCATTCGTTTCCTTGCCCATCTTCCTACTAGCACTGCAAACGCATCAGAGAAAGGACAGCTTTTCATGCGTATTCTTATCACGGCAATTACCGTTGTTGTTGTTGCTGTTCCTGAAGGTTTGCCCTTGGCTGTGACTCTTGCTTTAGCGTTTGCAACAACTCGAATGCTGAAAGATAACAACCTTGTCCGTGTATTACGCGCTTGCGAAACCATGGGTAACGCAACTACCATCTGCTCTGATAAAACGGGAACATTGACCCAGAATAAGATGACTGTTGTTGCTGGTACTCTGGGGACAGCTTGCCGGTTTGGCTCAAAGGCTCCGGCCGCCGGCGAAAAAGTGGCTGATGAAAAAATAATGGATGATGTTCCAATGGCTGAGTTTGCGTCTATGCTGTCTCCTGGGGTTAAGAAGCTTCTTTTGGACTCAATCGCTATCAATTCCACTGCTTTTGAAGGAGAGGAGGATGGTAAAATGACCTTTATCGGATCTAAAACGGAAACTGCACTGCTCGGATTTGGCCGCGACTATTTGGGAATGGGACCTGTTGCTGAAGAACGGGCTAACTCAACAATTGCACAGCTCATTCCCTTCGACTCCGGGCGCAAATGTATGGGGGCAGTTGTTAAGTTGAAAGACGGTCCCTATCGGTTGTTCGTTAAGGGTGCCTCCGAGATTCTTTTGAACAAATGCACTCGTATTATCGACAAACCTGATTCAGACACTGATGTCACTGCGCTTGATGCGAAGGACATTGAATCCTTGAACCAGATTATCGCTGCCTATGCAAACCGTTCTCTACGTACTATTGGAATGATTTATCGCGATTTCCCGTCATGGCCACCCCCGGGCGCACGCAGGATGGAGGACGATCCTAGGCAGGCTGAATTCGATGATATCTTTGATGATATGGTCTTTTTAAGTATTGTTGGAATTCAAGACCCTCTCCGCGATGGTGTTCCGGATGCCGTTGCTGAGTGTCAGAAGGCTGGTGTCTTTGTTCGTATGGTGACTGGTGATAACCTAATGACCGCCAGGGCGATTGCTGCGGAATGTGGTATCTACACTCCAGGTGGTATTGTTATGGAAGGACCAAAATTCAGGCAGCTTAGCAAAGCCAGTATGGATCAAATTATTCCAAGGCTTCAAGTTCTTGCTCGGTCTAGCCCGGAGGATAAGAGGATCCTTGTCCGCAGATTGAAGGAATTGGGAGAAACCGTTGCGGTTACCGGTGACGGTACAAATGACGGCCCTGCGCTGAAAATGGCGGATGTCGGGTTTTCTATGGGTATCGCAGGGACTGAAGTTGCTAAAGAAGCGTCTTCGATTATTTTAATGGACGACAACTTTTCTAGCATTGTCAAGGCCATCATGTGGGGAAGAGCTGTTAACGATGCCGTGAAGAAATTCCTGCAAGTATGTATACATAACCACTAGTTGGTTATCTTGCCTCCAAAGCTAACAGTTTCTTAGTTTCAACTTACTGTCAATATCACGGCAGTGCTTCTCACTTTTGTTTCCGCCGTGGCATCTTCGGAACAAACATCTGTTTTGTCGGCCGTACAGCTGCTTTGGGTCAACTTGATTATGGATACCTTTGCTGCCCTGGCGTTAGCCACTGATCCTCCAGCACATAGTATTCTTAACCGCAAGCCTGATCCAAAATCTGCCCCATTGATTACTATCAACATGTGGAAGATGATCCTTGGTCAAGCAGTCTACCAACTTGTCGTTACCTTTGTTCTCAATTTCGCTGGCCGTCATATACTCGGGTATGATCAGGAGCATTTAAGCACTTTAGTCTTTAATACCTTCGTTTGGATGCAAATTTTTAACCAATACAAGTAAGTCCATTTTCACTGCCTTTATACGAGAACCATTCTAATATCTTACAGTAATCGCCGTCTTGACAACAAATTTAATATATTTGAGGGTATCAGCCACAATTGGTTTTTTATCGGGATCAATGTGATCATGGTTGGAGGGCAGGTTATGATCATCTTCGTTGGGGGGGCAGCTTTCCAAATTACGCCACTGAATGGTGCACAATGGGGTATCTCGATCATTCTTGGTGCTATTTCTCTTCCCGTTGCCGTCATTATTCGATTAATCCCGGATGAACTTGTCGCAAAGATTGTCCCTCGATGGATGAGTCGCAAGGCCGATACCAATATCTATGTCTCGAATGAAGATCGATTTCAATGGAACCAGGGAATTGAGGACATTCGTGAGGAGCTTTCTTTTCTCAAGATGGTCCGGGGTGGCCGTTTGAACCAACTCAAGTTCCGTCGTCAAAATTTGAAAAACAATTTATCTCACATCTTCCGGGCTGGGTCGAAACAAGATATCCCAACGATCAATACCACCGATAACGGCGAGGGATTTGTACCTCCGTCACCAACATCGCACCGCCGCAGAAGATCAAGATCTAACTCAGCCTTCGCTGCTGCTGCTATGGTCCCATCAATCGTTGCTGGTAGTATCGGTGGTTGGTCACCAGTCGAGAGACCTGCGGAGAGCCTTAAATTTCCACCTATGCGCGGGGCAGAGCTAGAGACTCAAGGAGGAATGTCCGTACATCCGGACACTGATCCGAATGAACCGATGACCAGAGAGAACCCTCCAGCCCCTGGGGATTCCCAACCTCCAAGCCAACACCCGGAGTTGTCGCCTGAGCCTTCTAGTTTGGCACCTTCAAAAATGTGATCATTTACAAATGCTTGTTATTAACGATGCCTCTCGCTGTGTTTCCTTAGATTCATGTTAAGATACCCACAAGCAACCAATTAAGGATCGGGGGTTTGAGTTGATGGATATCTGAAACAAAATGAGCAAGAACGGAAAATTTAACCCTTCACGTTCCTACCCACCTCATAATGCGGATGTTACGATGTACACACTGATGACCATAATCTTCTTTCCGTTAAGTTCTATTTGGTGTCTCTCACCTCTTCTTTGTAATTGATAGTCTCATTTCTCTTTAAATTTTATTATCCATTTCTCTTTTTTTGCTTCAACCATTTAATCCATGGTGTCGGATTAAGTTGCTATCCTCGAATCTTATTTGAGGTACAATAATGTTTTATTTCAGGGAAGAGGCTGAAAAAAAGATAGGTGTTATACATGTATTTGGGGATCTATTTTCTCGAGATCTCTCTCGTAAGCTTCACATCTTAATAGTATTATTAGCGAATCTAATGGAGATAAAACTTATTACTATTTTCTCCCATCAACCAATCATTCTATGCACACCGCCAAGCCTCCTCGATACAGACGCTGCGGGAACAGAATTGTGCGTCTGCATCTTTATCCGACGTGTCACTTTCTCCAGAGTATTGCAAGGAATGGTGCACTTTTGTGGGTTACTCTGGACGATAACGGATAGGCGCCCCCGCGGACCTGGAGATGTGTTTTAAATGTACCTGACGGATGACATCATATCACATCGTATTAAGACGTTTTTCCATCTGTTCCTTAACCTCACCTCATCTCACCTCTTCACTACAAATCCACAACCAAAGAATTAATCGAAGAGAAGTGTGTGTGTGAGCCTCTATACATGATAGACCGACGCCTATTACTATTACTACAATTACTAGTGTTATTCCTGGTGTGCTTACGTTTGGCATCCGTCATTGCGAAGACCCTAGAAGATAAATAAGCACCTAGCCCCAGCATTGATAGTGTCTCGAGCAGTTTCAGATTTGATAGCAATTTTGTGAGAAAGAAAAATATGAGTAAATACGGGTTCACTGCAGTCCCTCGCGACTTTGGCATCGTTCTCAAGGGCCAGAAATATCTCCACGAACCAGCCCCTCTAATGGTCGACGATATCAAAGTCCCAGATACGCCGCTTGCTAAGCGTGTTTTGGAGTATGCAAAAGCAGAGCTAAGGGAGGAAACATTTAACCAGTACGCATTCTACACTTCTCGGGTAAACAATGGCTGACCAATCACCTTAGCTCAATGCGCGTGTATTATTATGGACGTGTCATTCAACAACAACAATTCCCTGAATGGGATCTGTCAGCAGAGACCTACTTCCTCACGTGCCTTCTTCACGATATTGGCACAACCGATAAGAATATGTCCGGGACCAAGATGTCATTTGAGTTCTACGGAGGATTCCTGGCCCACGAATTGCTTATCAAGGATGATGTGGACATGGCCGAAGCAGTCACAGAAGCGATTATTAGGCACCAGGACTTGGGTAGTGTTGGCACGATTACAACTCTGGGATTGCTGATTCAGTTGGCTACTGTTTTTGGTAATGACACAGTCCACTCGCGGGTTGATTTGGCGCAAGTGCTTACTGTGGGGGCTGAGTAGATAATATGGGTCAGAATCCACACTTGGTTCACCGTGGGACGATCGACGATGTCGTGGCAGCATATCCTAGGAAGAGATGGAGCTCGTGTTTTTCGGCGACTATTAGGGAGGAGAATAGACAGAAGCCGTGGGCCCATACTACCGCGTTGGGTGAAGATGATTTCCCGAATGGAGTACTGAATAACCAGTTGATGGAAGGGTATGAGATCTAACCCCAAGCATACAAGCGGAGGGGGAAAGTGTAAAATTTTCTATATGAGTTATGCAGCTGGATAGTATAGTTTTTGAGGCATGTTATGAAGTCACAGGTTCAATTACAGTGATTAGTACGGTTCTGCATGACTTCCCGGCACCCTACATACATGAATTTGCAATATGTCTCATTCTCATCGCCTGGACGTAATGTTAACATTTCGGCAATATGTGCAAATAATGGTCGCCTTACTCAGTGCTCCCTGCCCTTACCATATAAGGTCTCTCTATCCAATCAGTAACTGCATATATGTGCCATTACGTTTGTCACAGCGCCAGATTAAAAGTAAAGTGGATCTTCAGATTAACAGTTTGGTGAACATAAGTTCGGCTACTACCGGTTCCTCAATCCATAGTTCGGGCCAATTCAAATCATTAGTTCTCACTCGGCTGAGTCATTTCCAAACTAGGAAGGGAACTTTTATTTGAGGGTCAGAATGAGTAATGGCAAATTAAATACAGTCATTTTGAGTATAAGAAAAAATGGATAAATAGCCGACAGGGGTCTTTGGCGGCAGCGCTTAAGCAGATGTCTAGACACTTGATTGGCTAAAACCAGAATGCGGGGTCTTCAGCTGGCAAAAGTGCCTATTACAACTCTGCGCCGCTGTGAAGCTTTTCCTAAATTACAACCTTCGGAGTTGGTCAAACCAGCACTGCATGCAGGTAAATAAAGTACAGATCTATCCCGTTAACATATGCTCTTGTGAGTCATAAGTTCTTTTATGAGCCGCCCTGCTTTGGAAAGACCCGTTCAGCAGATAGAACAAATTAGATGATAGTTAGGGCGGGTGAAAACCCCGCCTTTGCCTACTGCCAAACGGGCCCTAAGTCTGTTCATGCCGGCATTGCTAATTAGAACATCGCCTTTCTATCAAAATTCCGCTCGCCGGGGATTCTCATGTACTGTCAATAAATAGAGTCATTTTGGTATTTTATGTGCAAAATATCAACGGATTTTTTTCGGGAGAAAAATACAAATGTCCTTCTCCCAATAACCTTCATGATCAATTGACCTGAAAAGACTCTTTAGGTGTACTGTTATGCAAAGTCGTGCTAAACATTAAAGTACAGCGACAGGTAATAAGTGATGGAACGCCCTGAGGTACAAACACCAAATGTTGGTGGCGTTTTACCAAAACAGGCATCACTGCGTTCCATCACTTATTACCTACCGCTGTACATTGATCGGGCCTGTCTGGATGGGCAGAAATACCATGGTATTATGGTCACCATTGTATTTTGGTTTTCGGTATATAAGCAATATTTCTCTGCAACGATACCATAAAATTCAACAAAAATAGTATAATATCAATAAACAAACCTTGATCTCTAGTCGGCATGTTAAAATTGTATCCGGTTCTCATGTCGCAGTACTAAAAACACGCTCGGTCCCGTCTAAAAAAAAAACCTTATTTTTGTATGCAAAGTGAGAGCCGGACGTGACGTACAAGTAAGAGTCCTTTTAGGCCCTGGCACATGGACGGGGCACCCCGACATGAGAATCGGACACTCCGGCTGGGAATTAAGAACTTATTTTGGCCCGATAGCAGCTCACCAAGCGCCGGAAGGATATCCGTCCAGTCCCTCCGGCTGGGCCGGGACCGAGCCGCCTAGTATTGGTATAGCCTCGTCGCCTTGTCCCCTCCTACACTTTTGAGGACAGTAGATGTAGGGAAGTAATACAGGAATTTGATATGTACTCTACTATACTTGTGCCTGTACCCAATGGTGCCGGCGTGCGGCGCCAGTCACCCATATCTCTGCGGACCGCTTGTAGTGCCTCACGCGCCCATATATGTACACCCAGGCCACAGGAAAAAAAGTGAGGAAACAGCGGGAAGCGTGACAACGGGTGCCTCCAACCTGACATCCCCAGGCCTGCAATACAACCCCACGAGTATTCCATAGCCATGCCTTTTGACAAGTCTGGAAAGTGGATAGAGGGTACTCTAAATGAAAACATAAAGATTATTGAAGCCCAAGCTACTAGGGAAGAGTAGGAAAGGCCGGATTGGGGGAAATTTATATAAAATCGTTGACAGCATGGCAAAGAGAATTGCAGCAGTAGTAAAGGACCAGGGAGATCACAAAAAGTGGTGAATATAGTTTAGAGGCCATAGTATCCACCCCGTATTTTGTTGTTTAGTTATATTACTTCCTTTCATTTTTATTTTCAATTTTGCATTGGGGTTCGGACGGGTTGCACCCGCTGTTTCGCGGGTGTACTTCACGTCAGCCACAGACTATCACTCGAACCACTTGAGAACATAATTGTTGGTATGGGCGCTGCCCCCGGGCACAGCCAACGGTTGCACCTAGGACATTATGTACGCCCGGTACAATACAAACACGCGGCTATCTTATATGGGTATATACAACACCCCCTCCGCACCCAAAGCTGATAGGACTACGGGGTCTGCAATATATTCTTATCTATATACAACTCATATTATAAAAAGCACTTATAAACATCAGCTAGCTAACCCTCCTATCGTTCCGGCCTTTTGAGAGCTCTCGATATATCCGCCGCCGCCAGAGGAGCTGCTTGGGGGCCCAACTTACATACCGAAACTAACCCCCGACTGAGCCTCCGGAGTGGGGAGTAACTCCAGCGGGGTTCACCCTGTCCCCGGGATGAGAGCTGGTGTTTTTTTGGTTAGCGTCCGGCGCAAAACGTAGCTTTACTATGACCCCGACCTCGCAACTCAGACCCGGGAGTTAATTCTCCAGACCCTACGGCGAGCAGCAATCTACGGGTCCATGAGCCGGCCCGGGTCAAGCCAACCTATAGGCTCCAGCTGGCTCGGCCCACACTATAGGCTCGTAGGGTGGCAGGCTCGCAAACTAGCTCGTGGTCAATGATCAAAAAAAAACACAGGTTATCCTCTCACCTAACTCAGCAAAACGGCAGATAGGGGCTTCGTTTCGACATTGTAGAATACTCTAGAAGGGTAAACTATTTAGTTGAGCTTTGAGGTCGCCTATTAATGGCTCTAGGGCCTGGTATAACACATGTAATTAGGGCTCAAGCCTAAGCTCGAGCCGGCTCGGCTCATGGACCACACTACCTCCAATGTCGCACCGTATGGGGCTGGGAACGAGACTACCCACAGGTGTCCTTAGTTAGAGGTTATAGGTCATACAATATAATTCACACTTTCTATTTGTGGGTCGAATACTGAACTACACGATCCAGCCCACAACGTTAGAGGTTGAGACAACCGAGTATAGCTTTGAGGAAGGCAAAAGCCGGTACTGGATTTAGGTCCATTTACTGATATGTTTGTCTTTGGCTGGGGTAGAGCTAGCTTTTGACCTCCAACCAGGAAGTTTTCAATTTCCAGAAAGAAAGAGAATAGCTAGGCTTCAATAAACTATATATACACAAAGCGCGAACATTTCACTCCCGCCTTGAACGCATCTCTGCCACAAATAGGGACCTAAATCTCATTACTCGGGTAGAGGACCTTCTCCGTGGGTACAAACTCCTCCTTGATAGACCTAGCACTCACGAATCTCGTCAATAGACTCATGCTGCCGGCCTTATCGTTTGTTCCACTTGCCCTCGCGCCGCCAAACGGCTGTTGCCCCACGACAGCACCAGTGGACTTGCAGTCTGTGGTTAAATGTGTTAGATAGCCGCTGCATGTAACGAGAAGATTGCAAGGGGAACTTACTGATATAGAAATTGCCCGAGGAGTTCTTGAGCCTGTCCTCCGCAAACCTGATTGCAATCCGATCATCCGCAAACACGCTTCCAGTGAGTGCATACCCACCGCCCGACTCATCCACCAGCTTCAGTGTCTGCTCGAATTCCGCATCCGGGTACACATAAACGGTCAGGATGGGGCCAAATAACTCCTTCTCGAAGAGCTCATGCTTGGGGTCTTTCGCCACATACACCGTTGGGTGTATATAGAAGCCCTTAGAATCATCATATTTTCCGCCCGTCAGGCACTCCAACCCCGAGTCTTTGTTCGCCGCGTCAATGCAGCCCTTCAGCTTATCGAACGAGGCTCTGTGAATAACTGGTCCAATAAAGTTGTCAAATCCCTCATCTGGCGCACCGACCTTAAGGTCTTCAATCTCCCTCTTCAACTCCGCTAGGAACTGCTTTGATAGGCTCTGAGGGATGTACAATCTTGACGTTGCAGAGCACTTTTGTCCCTGGTACTCAAATGCCCCACGGACTGTCTGTACAACCGCATTCCTAAGATTCGCCGAGGGGTGTACCACATGGAAGTTCTTTCCTCCGGTCTCGCCCACAATTCTCGGGTAACTCCTAAAGCGGCCTTCGACAACGCCCTCTGCAATCTTGCCATACAGGTGTCTGAAGACGCTAGTTGAGCCCGTGTAGTGGAGGGCAGCAAACTCTTTGTGGGCTAGGACGGTGTTTGTGACTTCAACGGCGTCACCGGGGACGAATTGGATGACATTGGGGGGCAGACCAGCCTCGAGGAAGATCTGGTGGATAAGGTGGTTACTGTAGACGGCGTTAGGAGAGGGTTTCCAGATGACAACGTTGCCCATCAGTGCCGGCGCAGCAGCAAGATTTCCGCCAATTGCGGTGAAATTGAACGGAGCGATGGCGTAGACAAAACCCTCGAGAGCACGGTACTCCACACGGCTATCAATTGATCAAAGTTAGCTCCCATATCATTATATCCACGCGCAGCATTGCATACTTCCAGATACCCGCCCCATTCTTCGGCGGCTGTTGGGCATATAGCTCCTCAGCGTAGGCCACATTAAACCTCAAGAAATCCACCAGCTCCGCCGCTGCATCAATCTCTGCCTGCCAAGCATTCTTGCCCTGTCCGAGGATAGTTGCGGCCATAAGCTCATATCTATACTTGCCCGCAATCAGGTCCGCCGCCTTCAGGAATACCGCAGCACGGTCCGCAAACGGCAGGCTCTCCCACTGGGGCTTGGCCGCAAGGGCAGCTTCAATGGCCTGCGAGACCTGGGCAGGTGAGGCCTGTGATGAGGAGGCAAGAGTAGTCCCGTGGGCAGATGGGATGTTCTGCGGGAAGAGAGAACTTGTGGTGATACTTTTCGAGCCTACGAATAGTGGGACGGTGATGGGGGCTTTTGAGCGGAGGGAGGAAATGGCGGCGTCGAGGCCTGCACGCTCGGCAGAGCCTTTAGCATAGTGCCGCTATATATATTACAGCATTAGTCCTTATTATTATTTGTCTGGGAATACCCCAAAGCACTTTTCTACTAGTATTGCGAAGTGGTAGAAGTAGATTGAGGCAGAGAGAGAGGGGGGGAGAGAGAGAGAGAGATAGCCTTACGTTAGGTTCATTCTCGACCTTGGGGACCTTGAAGGAAGCCATTGATGCTTTCTTTATAGCTGTGATCTTTAAGGTAGAGGTGATGGGAACACGATGAGCAGACAGCAAAGATCTATTTAGAGCAAGCACGGGTGAAGCAATTGATCTTGTTGACAGCGCTCTTGCAAACATTGTTGATGGTGGTGGCGGCGGGGTAGCTTATATAGCTTTCAAAATAGTTTATAATAAACCAGCTTATATGTCTCTAAGGGGGAGGGTGGGGAAATCCTGTCTGGCACGAGCTCAATTACGCAATCTACAGATGCGGAGAAAGCAATCACGCGCGAGGGGAGGAATATATATCAAGATGGGGATGGAATTAAGAGGGTCTGAAGAATTTAATGGTCGTGCTATGGGATAAGGCCTTTTATCACCACAGCGCGGGGTCCATCGGTTACTAGCGGCCTGTCGGAAATCAAGCTCCGGGAGCAACTGCACTTAGGGGATCGGGGGACGGTACCAACTGCACTTAGAGGATATCCGAAAGTCACCTGCACTTAGGGGAACAGCGCTGTGGAAGCAACTGCACTTAGGGGAAAGATTCAAACAAAACGTTGAAAAGCCCCACCAACTTAGTTCTTATCGGAAGATCGGGTCGGAGTCAAGCCCGAATTGCTTGCTTGCTCCGTTGGAATCCCTCGGGATTGAGTTAATCTTCAATTCACATTACGAATTTCAATTTTCGAATAATTCAGTCTTTTCAGAGGAGATAGGAACCCTCTAACCGCCGTCGGGTACCTTTTTGCTGGACAAACAACAACCCTGACCCTACCAACCCTATCAACTAGCGATCCAGGATCAGTTATCGCCTAGATCGAGTATAGATATAGATATAGATATTTGTGAAATATTTACCAAGGCTAACCGTATTCGAATAATAGTAGATCGGGAACTCTTGGCTGGGGAGTTGGATCGAGTTGGCGCCTCTGGAGGTTCATCATCATCAGCCCCGGTGAAGCAGTCGATGGGTTAGAAACTGTTTCACGACCGAGGGCAACTCAGGGCAGGTAAACGGACTAGTGCAAGTTGTGTCCATAGGCTCTCTCTTGCAGCAGCTCTCGCCTAGTACGCGCTAAACCAAAAACCCTTACGTACTGTCCTGTACTTTTTACCTACCCCGGGTAGTATTCTGGCCCTTGGTGGAGGTGAATTCGGAAACCTGGACTCACAGGCCTTGAGAGCTGGTTTGGCTAACAGACAAGAACAAGGCAAATAATAGCCTCCTGTTGATCGGGGAGCTGCGCTGGGAACCCAGCTTACCTTTACCGCGCCGCGG
This sequence comes from Morchella sp. 2016-72, assembly GCA_024713865.1. Lineage (NCBI taxonomy): Eukaryota > Fungi > Ascomycota > Pezizomycetes > Pezizales > Morchellaceae > Morchella > Morchella sp. 2016-72. Next base: position 238,539 of record JAMJEY010000022.1, read on the forward strand.
AGGAGGTAGATATAGGAAATACCGCCGCGCCGACTTCTAACAGCGCACCCCTGCAGCGTGACATCACCGAAGTTTCGCAGTACCTGCAGTATATACGAAGACAACACTGAGCTGAGTATCAAAGCCTTTCCAGCTTGCAGGAAAATGTGTGAACCTGGCGACCGGTGCTCGAGTACTCACATAGAAAGTGGTTACTGTCACGACCAACCTGCCGGGTCTCAGCTAGTGATGCGCTTGTATGGGGAAACGTATGTAGCAACAGCTGCAGTCGACTCTCCCTATGAGGATAGTCTTATAGAGCAGTTACTAGCACAGATACCTCAGAGTTAGGTTTGGCAGAGTATAGAGTTTACTTTTGAAGGCTAAACTGTCACCCTCTTGCGGTGGGGCTTTCACCTCCGAAGGCGAAGGGCCCTAGTTTCCATGCAAAGGCCACTCTCTCTATAATGGTAGCATATATATATATACCAAAGAGTACTAAGGGTGTTCTTATAGCGAAAATATAAGCGTTTACCATTAACCCTACACACCAAAAATGTAGCCTGCGGACCGGCCGTGCTCCTTACGTCTTACAGGGCAAGTATTCTTATAGAGGGTACCCTTATAAGGCGAGTCCATTATATGTACTGGGGCAGCAAAAACCAGTTCTCTTAAAACATATGCTCCATCACCCGTTGGCTCGCCCTCCTTTATCGAGTGCTGTGGGATCATGCCCAACACTTAACTAGTATCTCTCAAACTTCTATGATACTCCCTATTTTGCAGCCAACACCTAACGCCTATCATATCCACCACAAAGCCGACTCGGCCCGCCAAAACACCATATCTAGCACCCTCGGGGCCTCTTGACCCAGCAGGCCGTGTGCCCCACAGGTAACTCGGGATTGAACCAATGCCCATTCCGTACCTATTTCCCCACCAAACCTTGCACCCGGTCAGCTCGGGCAAATAAATATATATGTATACACAAATCCCATAGTCACATCGTCCGCAGTACCACCCCTAGATAATCATACCAGTTTGCATATCCGGCCGGCCAGGATTCGAGAGCTAAGCTCCTAAGTTATAAAGACAGAGTAGTATACACCACCCCAAAGTCGGGAAAATACATGTAACTCAGAGTCATTACACCTGTGACTGTTGATGCCCGGCTAGCTCAGCGATCAATGTAAATTACAAAAACATCAATTCCATAGTAACAATCACTGGGATGGGGCAGGTAGAACGCCACTAGAACTGGCTGTAACGTGGGAACACTACTAGCTCCTCTCCTCCTCCCCCTCCTCCTCCGAATACACACTAGATATATATCGGCAGGCCATGCATCCAACAAGGGGGAGGGCCGGGAAGGGGAGGATAGGAGTATGGTGTTATATTCTATCAGTCCCATGATAGCCAGCTAGCTATAGGGATTCGAAACTCATGAAACTGCAATCCGCAGAAGATAGGTTAGAATAAAGTTGTATCCTAATAGATGCGTAACCCGTGCACCCCCGCGAGCCTTTAGAATAGGCTTACCTTACCTTGATTATGCGCGCAAGGATATATTATACCTTCACCATACAATTGCAATTAACCACCACCCATGGTATAGAATGTGTATATATGTGACGGTACGTGGCGTAACTATACGTACCCGTGGGATTACATGTAATTACAGCACGCCATAACGTCCCCAGCCCGCTAGAGGCAGCGTAGTCCATAAGCCGGCTCTAGTCGAGCCGACCTATAGGCTCGAGCCGGCGGTCAATGATCAAAAAACAGGTTATCCTCACACCTAGCCCAGATAGAGGCTCCACCCGACCGATATGGCAGAACACCCTCAAAGAGTAAACTATTTAGCTAGTTGGGCATTGAGATAGGTAAAACTCTCCTTTTCGCCTATTTCACGGCTCCTAGGCCTGGGCGTGTAATTAAGGCTCAAACCGGCTCAGGCTCGCTCGCTGAATTAAGGGTGAGGCTCCCCCGATAGGCCGAAAGCTCGAGCCGGTTCGGCTCATGGGCCGCACTGGCTGGGGGCTCCAGGTGCTGCTGCAGCTGAGCCCTGGGGTATTCGTGCGTAGATGAGATTCTAATTACATGTACATTAGGTGCGGCCGGGCCGCTCATCTTGTACGGGGCCTACATGTAACCTACCCTGATCATCTAACGTGGTGGGAAATACGTCAACTCTAGCTCTGTACTATGGGTACCTCTTTGAAGCGTCTATAGCTATTGCTATGTATATATCCCGATACCTACATGTATCCCCCCTATGGGACACAACCACAGACGGCCCCAATCAACCGCCAGTTCAATGCTACGATGCATTTAGGGCCCTGCAAAGCTAGAATACTTTCAAAATAAGGCTACGAGCACTACGTACCAGCTTCATAAACCCTTCCGCGTGCCGCCCCTCTCCGAACCCACTGGCGCTGACCCCTCCGCCGGGGAGAAAGTAACAGCTTTGCATACACCCCCCCCCCCCCGCCCCGCCTAAAGCCCCATGGCCCAACTTCATCGGCCGCCCAGCCCTGGAATGTGTCTGTGTCAGACGGACTTACAGAGCCCTAACTACAAGTAGCTATAGTATAGCCGGGCAGTCCAGTCCAAATAGTCCGACCGTCTTGGCAGTCCTAGCCGCCCACCAGCCCGCCCAGTTTCGACGGACCGTCTTAGCGGAGGACTACAGCCCAGTATAGTCCGTCACTTACCAGCTCAGTCGCTGATACAATACGTAGAGGTCGTGGTACATGGGTACCGAACACGACCGCCGCCAAAGTTGATGTACATGTACGTAGTAGCTAGAAACGGATACGGTCAATGACATATGCCCCCCGCCCCCGCCCCCGCCCCGTGGGCCCCCTTAAGCTTCGAGGATGGACGTACCCGGGACGATATGTAGCTAGACGGCGCCAGCCCTCTGGCCATGGATCCCTGCCGAGCCGATCCCCCAAGCTGCCCCCCCAAAATGACATAACGACAAACCCCCCGAGCCATACATACATCCGGGCGAGAGTGGGACTTTCTTCTTCCCAATACTACAAACGGGGCCATTGCTCGCGCGGACTGGCCCGACCGACCGAGGCTTAAGTTTAAATTTTGTTCTGCCGCCGGACAGGTTCTATGTATACTCTCGTCCTTACCAGGAGGGTTTGCAATTTGGTTCTTGCCACTACAATGTACCAGCTATGACATGCAGACCACCACAGGGCAAACACGCACTCGCGCTAGCCACTATTGTTTGAAATATTGACTCTGGCAGCGAATATAATTCATATTTTTTTCTAATGCAGGAGGGAATTTAATAACAATAATAGCCTTGGCAAACAACAGTAATGACATAATATAAGAGTGGTCTAGACCCTGCCACAATTGTTACATGGGGGGATATATTTTCCCCGGCCCGCAATAATAATTTCAACAACTGCATGTATGGTAAAGCCAAACCGAGTGATACCCCATGACTAACAACCACTACCACCACCACTCAAGCGCCCTAGCCCTGTTTAAAATCACGCTGGATGGGCCGCAATTAATTCCGAGATATCCTCGGTCGGCGGGTTCCCGCTGTCCCTGTTAACATGGCCTGACCGGGCATGATGCTCAATAGGCCACAATGCATGATATGACGTATCCGGGGAAGGAAGACTGCGGGGAAGAAGAAAAGCAAACACCTGTCTGTCCAGCAGAAGAAGAAGAAGGCCTGATTTACATCGATTCTCAAGTATATAAACAGCGCCCCAGCCCCACCACCGGCCCCCCTCTCACCCCAATAGTAGCAAATCAAACCCCACAAACTAGACTAAAACAAAAAAAACTATATACCTGTACCCACAAAAACTAAACCACAAGCCATGGCCTCCGCCGAGACCTGCCCCCTCAGCGACCCACACCCGCCCAAAGAGGGCTCCACCGCCGCCTTCAGCGCCCTCCTCCACGAGATCAGGGGCGCCCTCGTCGCCCTCCGCCACAAGCACTCCAAGCACTCGCCCGACTACTTTGCCGCCGTCTCGGGCGTCCCGGACGCGGACCTTGCGGCGTTTGGCGTCGAGGACCTGGTGGCCGTGAGGGTTGGTACCACGGCTGTAAGTCCCCCCCTATCCTTAGAGGGCGAGTTTGGTTTAATTTGTTGTGTATGTATAGTACGGGCTGCACGTGTTTGGGAAGATACGGCTGCCAAAGACGCAGGGCGGGTACATCCATGTGCGCGTGTTTGTCGGCGGTGGGAAGGAGGAGGGCGAGAAGACGTATAGGCTGCACGGCATCTACACGGAGGAGAAGGAGGGGCCTGATGGGGCAAAGTGCTTTCGGGCGATCATGGGCGAGGGGGATGCGCTGGAGTGGTTCAATGAGTAGCTAGCTGCATGTACTTGGCTAGCTATAAGCTGGTTTGGCTTTGCTTGTTGTGTATAGTTGGCTGGCCTGTTTAATGATAGTGCGCTGAAGCCTGATTCGTGAATTGTGGGCTCTACAATTGGTGTGCATGTGGGTTTGGACTTGCGTGTAATTGCACTCCCGGATTGTAGTTGGAACTATCATTGAAGCTCTCACCCTCTCTGCATCCAACTATCAACCATCAATTACACTACCTAGCACACCTTGGCAACCGCCTCACCCATACAAGTAATACAAGTTACCCAACGCGTCCCACCACCAACGCCCACCACCAATTCCAATGTCCACCACCACCCCCCCAACCGACGAAGCCCTCCACGACGTCCGTCCCCCCGTCCCCCCTCCAAAGACACAGCTAACACCACACCCGCACAGCGCCTGAAATCAGCCCTCTGGTTCACGGTCGGCAAGATCGTCGACGAGGAGTGCGTCGCGCTCGGCGTAAACGCCACGCCGCAGTTCATCGCGGCGCTCACAGAGCTCGTCTGGGCACAGATTGGTCCTCCCCCTGTCCTGTCCTGTCCTGCGAGGCGAGGCTGATGTGCGTGGTGGGTGCAGAGAACGTTGCGCGCGACCTGGAGACGTTTGCGAGGTGCGTATCGCTGGCCGGGCGGTTGTAGTGGGTGGGTGGGTGGTGCTGATGCGGCGGCGGGGTAGGCATGCGCGCCGGGCGACGGTCGGCGCGGATGATGTGTTGCTGCTTGCGCGGCGGAACGAGGGGCTGGCGGAGCTGCTGAGGGAGTTTGTGGATGGGGAGGAGGCGGCGGGGGCGAAGGGGGGGGCGAAGGGGAGGGGGAAGGGGAAGGAGCGGGCGAGGAGGTAGTGCGGGGTACGTACGTAGACTATAATGTAGGAGGGCCCATTGCGGGCTGCTTAATCTCTCTCTGCTCCTTCTTTGCTGTATTGTATTATATCGGACATCAGACGCTACCGTGAACAGCGAGCGTAGTGCCAGTCCACCCTGGACGTCCAACGTAATTGCGTCACAGCCCATCACTCGCAGAACTAGAGGGAGGTAAGAAGGTCAAGGACCGGAACTGCAGCTTTGGCGTTGGTACGATCTCTCTGTAGGGGGCGCGTCGGACACTTATCCTACCAAGAGTGGCCTTCTATGGGCAAGCCCAGAAGGCCGGGCCGGACACTGTGTACATGTAGCACCCTTATATAATTATAACCATAGAGCGACTATCCTCAACTAATTAAGCTTATTTATTTACGGGGAGGTTCGACGTAACATAACATAACATACACCCTGCGCCCATCCCCAGCCCGGCCATACCAAGTACATACATACATGTCTACACCCCACCCCGAGCCGCCGCACCGGGGCCGTAACAAACCCCCGCCGGGCGCAGGACATGGCTCTAGCACCCGGCCATGCATGTTTCGAACCGGCCGGACATGCATGGGTGTTTACCACCCGGGCGGGTGGGAAAGTATCGTTTTATTTATTCTAGCCTGAATACGAGACCCCCGCCCCCGCCCCCGCCCCGCCAGCAAGACACGGACGTAGAGTCCGGGGGGGGTAACAAGTGCAAACGGTTTGCGTGGTCGCACAGGACGGGGCGGCCGTGCCGTGCCGTTTGATTAAGGGCGGTACATGTCATGTATATCCGAGCATGCAAACGGATTGGTTGCGGGGGCCGTGTCAGGTAGATGGGTGGGTGGGTTCGACTACGCCGCTGCTGCGAGATTACGGTGGGGGGGGGGGGGCGAACCGCGACAGGCGCACCCCGTTATCGGGGACTTGGAGGGCGGGTATATATTGGCTAGATACCGCAACCCGACTATGAGGTCGGGGCCGGAATTAATGGCATCCTTACATATAACAAAGATTACCACTACATATAAGAAATGAGGAGGAGCGAGGTTTTCTCTTTACTAGAACGTTGGGACCGGCGGGGCCCGTCCTTAAGGCGGGTATCGCTATCGCTATCGAGCGTCGGCTGTAGTCCTCACCTGAAACGCGAGTAGGTCTATCACATAGAATATCGATACGGAGCGGGACTGGGGGTCGGGTGTGGAGCGGCCGGAACGGACATACGGGTATATACATGTACCGCGCGCCAGAGTCCCGTATCGTTACGGGTTGGTATATGTGTAATGAGTGATAGGGGGAGCCGTGAATAAATCAGTCGGGTGGGAGTTGTACATAGTTTCGGGTACAGTAAACTAAAGTTCCTGGGACTATTTGTCCGGACACAAATGTTTGCTGTCTTATATGGACGTTCTCTTGTTACTTACCTGACCTCAACGCCTCCCGACCCCAGTGTTAGCAGCCGGCAAACCTCACGGTATTTATCCCCCGGCTTTAGCTCCTATAACACGGCACTGCTCGCCCCGATAGACCCACAGCACAATTCTACAGACACCACACCCGTACCCCCCTCCCGGGCCCACCTCTACGCCAATACATCCCTTCATGGACAATCACTCGCATTCAGAACCTTCCAAAATAGCACCCCCTCAACAACATGTGCCTACATACTATACATACACCGCGGTGTGTACATGCACATGGAGAAGTACCCATCACGGTCAACAGAAAAAAAGGAAAGGGAAAAACCCCTATGTACATGCCCGGCACCAGCTCTGATCACGTTTGTCTATCCAAAGGGCATATGTGTCCCCCAAATACCAACTGCAGACACTCCCCAGCCCCCCAACAGGCGTGCCCACACGGGCGAGCTGCGTGAGCCGTGACGCCGGTACATACACTCCACCCCCTAACCCGTCCGCGGTCCGGCCGGCGACGCCGTCCCCGTGTAGAGGAGAGTGCCTATGTACATATAGGGAACATGTATGTACTCCTCGACGACAGATCACACACCGAAACAAAGGCAGCAGAAACGAAAGCGGCAGCTGCACGCGGGGCGTAGAGCTACCTATGTACGCGTGGGGTTGCCCATGGCAAAAAGTGTCAACAGTTGCGTGATGTCAACAAAACATCGATGGATGGGTTTTTGTGTGAACGCCTGTGCAGCGGTTGGGTGTGATACTCTACCCTACCCTACCCTGGGATAAACACAGGGCCGTGATGCGTGATGCAGCAGGGCACAACGACCTAGCTGCTACTAACGTGGTGGAATGTTAGACTCAGTTAGAGTGCAGGAGGTTAGGGGATGTAAATACCAAGACTTATTTATGCACGCTGGTTGACCATCGCGGCCAATGGAGGCGGTGCGCCGTTTGTTGACTTTACAGTTCGACGTACGTACGGGTTTGTTGTTGTTGTAATGCCATGATCGATCATATGTCAAAATTCTATAAAAGCCCCCAGCAGTACATGTAGTTACAAGCCATATACAGACCAATCACGCGGCCGGATCCGGATTCAATTGAACCAGCTCAATCAACCCCCCAGAGCTGCTTCTGCTATCGTTTGGCATGTTATTGTTTACATATATGTATATGTATGCATGATATCGGTCGGGCGAGCAAAACGGCGGCTACGGATTAACCGTGCATCTTTACGTGATTGTCTCAGTTCCCTTTTTTTTTTTTTTCCTTTTTTTTTTTTTTTTCTTCAGCTGGACCAATCACTACTACTCTAGCTAGCCGGGTACGTAGGCCGAGGATAGGATAGGATAGGATGGAGGGAGGGAGCCCGTTTGAAATAGGAGAGAGAGGTTTGTATGGTTTATGACATCTATCGCTAATCCATCCGCGATCGGGCCCACGGCCAGCTACATACATAGTCCACCCCGAAACGAAAAGTTTCCTGAGCTGAGATGTGTATATAGCGATGTAAGCAAATATATTAAATCCAATATACGCAACAAACATCGACCCCCCTCCCCCCACCACCACCACCAGCAGAGCAGAGCAGAGTAGGAACATCAATGTTCCGTACGTACCCAGATCTGTGATGTGATGTGTGTGTTTCTCCTCCGCCCCCCCCCCCCCTTTGTTTCTCAGCGCCGTGCGGAAACTATCCGATTGCTTCGGGTGTCTGTCTGTGCGCCGTTGCGTCAGTCTGGCTGCCTAGCCTGGAAAAGCCGTTGAGGGCGAGTTGGGAGATGAAATGGGGGCGGCGGCCGGTGGCCCTTATATACAATGCTCGTCGCGAGAAGCTGTCGATGAATCCCTATGTTCCTGTATCTGTAGCTGTACTCGGGCGGGTAGGTAGGTAGGTAGGTAGGTAGATACATGTATGTACCGGATAATGTAAGATTTGTCTCTAGGCTTTTTTTTGCGGTGGTTGCTCGCCCGGGTGAGCTAGAAACCATTGTTGGCTGGTGGTACTTTATTCCTACCCAGTATATAGGGTGCATGTATATATTCTAGCTAGCACTCACGTACCGGAGCCCCACCGTAAAGTATAGCTATATAAGCATGTAGACAGCAGCATTAAAAGCCTCTCCTCCCCTCTAGATCAAGCAGTACATGTAGTTATACAGTAGAGTAGTTTCCCAGCCCCCAGCCCTGGTCCTTCACAGCCAGCTAGCTCTGCCGAACCGACCCGTACTGGAGTCAAAGTCAAAGTCCGAGCAAGAGCCCACGGCCACGTCGGGCTACCCTAACTCACAGCTACCTAGCCGTAGGTACCTATGATCACATCGCCCTGGCCACGAGCATCCGTGCGGGCTGTCTCACCGGCCGCCGTGTAGAGTAGGGGGAGTGGGGTGCATCATACATACATACATAGGGCTTAGCACCTAGCTATACCGCTTGCTCCTTACTCTTCGGCGGAAACAATTGCGGCGACGTACGACGGTCTAATTAACCCTGCCCACATGTAAATGTACCCTACATATACAGGCAAATATTTTTATTTGTTTTATTACTAATATGCATGTTACAGAGCCCGTAACCGGGTTTTGTAGGCCGCCGCGCCGCCTCGTGCCCTTCAGGTGCCTAACTCCGACCCTGACGGAGCTCCCAGGTTAGGTGTGAAGATAAACTTTCTTTTACGCAACGCAGCCTATCTTCGCTCCCTGGTTTGGGGGTGATCGCTTTAGTGGCAGCGAGGGAGGGAGGAATGAATGGGATGGGATGGGTGGTGGTAATAGGCACATGGTGATGGGGGTTTCCCTGAAACGACTTCGCTAAGTAGAGATAGAGGCAAGAGGGAAGGTATTTCTATCTTTGTACTACTCTGCATAGTAGGGAAGTATTTGCTCGGTCTTGCACGGTCTAGAGACGGGTAGAGTATCTACAGGCTGCTTAACCGAAGATCAGCTAGGTGATCACTAACGGATCCTGTTTCTGTACGTACCTGTATATCTATATAATTGTTCATGTTAACACTTAATTGGAGAGTGATTTCCTTAAGATCCTCGCTGATAGGGAGATTGCGAGGCGCAAAGAGCGGCGAAACGAGCGAGCGCTTGCGAAATTTATTTTCCGTCTCCGGGTTTTTTTGTGGGGGAAGAATTCCCGCGGGGGGGGGGGGGAGAAGCTGCTTTCGCTGGGCCAAAGCCACCGCCATGCGAAATGAAATTACGGTCTTCCGCCGAAAACGGTGGTTTTGCTCTCGTATTGGGTGGGGTGGGAGGGGAGGTGTGTGTGTGTGTGTGTGTGTGTGTTATGTAGGGACAGATGTAGGTACGGTATGGTACTGCCCGTACCTTACATACAGAAGAGTGAGTGGCTGACATTGGGTACTTACAGGATGCGCTGCGGGATTCACTCCGGGCCGGTGCGTTGCGTTGCGTTGCGTTGCGCTGAGTGATGGACTGTGATGGAGCCGTAGAATTTGTACGTCTGTGGTAGTGATGGTGGTGGTGGTGGTGGTGGTGGTGGGGTGGATCTAGCTGTCTGGCCGGATGTTTATACGATTCCCGGGGGAACAGAGCTGGGAGTAAATAATAAGTGAATGAGTGAGTGAGGGGCACGGGTACAATAAACTACGTTTTTGTGCCTGCGTACCGCGGGATGGGGGCAAGATTTGGCTCATCTCTCATCTCTCATCTCTCGTCTCTCATCTCGCTTTTTTTTTTTTTTTTTTTTTTTTTTTTTTTTCCCTACTATTTGCGCTCCTCTCCACGGCACAGGTAATTGAAAGTTGTATTACTTTTCCGATATATCCGGGGGTAAGCAAGGACAACCCTGGGGGGGGGGTGCGAGGTGAGGGAGCGAAGGAGATTAAGTACGGGGAGGAGAGAGACCGGGGAGAGGGGGGGGGGGGTGTGTGGATGTTTCGTTTCTTTTTTGGATTATATGAGGGTGCCTGTGTGCTGGGTGGATGGATATGGGACGTCGTGTCGTTTCCTTTCTCCAGCTTGGTCTTAAGCTTCTAGAAAAGCGCAATGCGGATGCAGTATCGTCACACAACGTCCCTTACCAAACAAATTGCAGAGAGGGTAGGGCTATTAGCTAGATGGGGTGTGTGCAACTTGCAAGCAAGGTCATGGCATGGTCAGTTGCGGCTTGCCACAGACTCGGAGGTAAGTCTAAGAGAGAATTGGAAGTAAGGAAGTAAGAATGGCAAACAAAGTAGTAGCAGCTAGCAGCATCAGGAACATCAGGAACAGATCAAATGCCACAGATCTAGAGCAAGATAGGGTGTGGTGGTGGTGGTGGTGCTCGTCTCTTTACTCGCAGCAGCCACTGTTCCTGTTTCTGTTCCTGGGCTGGGGCATCGGGGGCTGGCATATTATTGACTTGACAACAGCCAAAAAAGTCGAGACGGGGTTTAATTCCATTCTTGGCTGCCCCTGGGCCCCTGCTGCCGCCCCTGGTCTTGCACCCGTAGCCGTATGGACCTTTTCCTATTGTGGCTAAGCGATGGGCTTTCGAGTACCCGAATTAGAAAGAGGTGGATATTGAACTGCTGCTGTGCTGTTCGAGTGAAAAACCAACCAACCAGAAGAGTGTTTTGGTTCCTTTTTTTGCTACTGCTGCTGCTAAGAGTACTGCTGCTGCTGCTGCTGCTTTGCTGCTTTCGATACTCTCGTTCTCTCATTCATTCGGCTTTAGCGCCCTTCACACTCTTTTTTTGGTTTTCGTGTTTTGAGATATTCTTTGCGATTTGGGGGGGAAGGTTTGATCTGATTTGATCTCTGTTTCTGTTTCGTTTCTTGTGATTGCGCTGTTTAGGTGGTGTTTTACCCGTACTGCTTGCTTGTGCTGTTACTGCTACTGCTTGCTCTGATATATCGATCTAAAAGCTTAGGGCAGAAACAAAACAACCTCTGTTTCCAACTAGTCCTACTATTCTACCACTACCACTACCACTACTACTACATACCTCTAGTAGTGCTCCTGCTTTTTACTACTGCTGCTACTCTACTGGAAAAGTAGGTACTTCAGAAGCAGGGCCTGATACTGCATAAACCCACAAGTCCACACGATAACTGGGATTGGGATATCTATCTTTTCAGATTGTGATACTGCCTATCGATTCGGTATGTGCATCCTATCCCACTTTACACCTACATACATACACTCCTACACCTGCTGTTGCTGCTGCTGCTGCCATCACTCAGTTTTCGCACTCTGCATGTATGTACGCCAAAGTGTACATGCATATTCCCTACATTGCACAGCGTCACATAGCATAGCAACTGGCTGGCTGGCTGCCTGTCCCCTTCCTGCCACCCCCCCCCCCCTCCCTCCCCACCCCATTGAACGAACGCCCTTCTTCTTGCGAGAGAGCGTTTTGTACTGCATTTTTGGTCTGTCTCTGTTTCTGTCTACCGATTAGCTGATTCCGATCTCCTGCTTTTCCCCTATCCACGGTCACAGGCACAAGACACAGGGCTTTTTTTTTTTTTTACTTTCTTTTCTTTTCGCAATTGAAATTTTTGTGGTTTTTTCTTTTCTGCTTTACGTTTGCTTTCTTTTCTTTTCGCGATATATTATCCCATTCCTGCAATTGGAATTCTCGTGTTTGTTGGGAAGGCTGAAGAATTTGCGGCCATATTCGAGAACTCGAATCTGAATCAACAAACAAACCTTCCCAGAGAGAGAAGGCTATAGCTTATCCAATCCAATCCAATCCCGCGACCGGTTTCGAAGGAAGGAGGGGAAAATAAGCATAGGGGTGGAAAAAAAAAAAAAAAAAAAAAGGGAAGATCAGGAAAGAAAGGAAAGGAAGGAGTTATCGTTTTAATATTCCCCTCGCCCATTATTTTTTTTTCTCCGTCCGGAACAAAAAAAACACGAGACCTGTCTATCCACCCAGCAGCTGCACACTACTACTACATTACATTATACGGAATATCAATCCCCCCCCTCCCAATCTCGAGGGCCCGCGCATTCGTACAGTAAGTACGTAGATCCGGGAACCAGATATATATCCAAAAAAGAACCACTACATACAAATCATCAGACACAGACAGGTCTTAGATATCTTGACCTTACTGCTGCTTTGCTAGTTGGTACTTCTAGCTACCTGCCTTACCGGATCCTTTTTTAGCCCCATCACTCTCTTCTCTGGCCGTGCGCGTTCGTTCGTTGTACCTAGGTGGTTAGTCTGGTTTTATACTCTCTAGCTTTCTGCCTTGCCTTACTTCGTCGTGCTTTCACTACTCGTCGAGGCCCTTTCTTCTTCTCCCTTCTGCACTCATTCGTCTGTTTGAGGCCCGGCTTGCTTCTTCTCCCCCCCCCCCCCTCTCGACAGATAGATCAATATTCAGAGAAAGAAGGTTATTGGGTACTGGGTTGCTCACCGTCTCTTCTCGACCTCCCGTCCGCTGCGAGATTCGAAACGAGGGAACCGAATCGAAAATCAGATACATCGAAATCCAAAACCACTCACACACACCTCCTCCCCTCCAAGGTACTAACTAATAGCCAACCACTCAGTACCATTCACCACCACCCCTCCTGTTCTATCTAGATCTTTTCCCACTACCACCCTCCGATCGATCTGTTTTTCTTCTTTGCCTAGGCTTTTATTATTATTGTTATTATTATTTTTTTTTATTTTATTTTTTTTCCCTTTTTCCCTGAAGTGCGGTTTTATTATTATTATTTTATTTTTTTTATCATTCTGCATACTGCCGGTACCTGTTAACGGAGAACCTTTCGGGTTTTGGGCTGTTTACTTTTTTGATATTGTCATTAATCAACACAAACAAACCCGACATTCCATCCACCCAGGTCATTGCAACCCGCCGGAACCACTCACGCTCGCTCACTCACCTCCACACTCTTTAAGGAAACCGTATCACGATGCAATGCTCATGATACAATATCTAGACTATTGTATATTTTTTTGATCGTCCCTGCCCCTCTTTGTCGTCGCTCTTTTTAGTGTTTTACCGTGCCGGGAACTGGAAATATGAAAACCGTTTCTACTGTATGTATACCCTTTCCCTCTGAACCTTTTTCTCTGTCTGTCTATCATTCACCACCACCACCACCACCCCACCACAGCACGTGTTTTAGTTGTTTCGTTTCGGTTTTGGTCATAGAGATATACGGAGGGAAAGGGAAACTGGAAGGGAAAGAAAAAACAGAGAAACAGGGAGAGAGAGAAAAAAAAAGAGAGAGAAAAACGGATTATTGAACTGACATGAAATTGCCCGCGTCCAGCTATGTGCGACTTCCACGGTCGGAATAGCAGCCTGCGGGTTTGCTCTGGCACGCCCGTGCAAGCCGAACGACGCCCACGACCAGCTAACGAACTACAACCCTAATATTACCACAACAAATAACAGAAACAACACAACACCCATAATCAGAGAACCAGCTGGAGGAGGAGGGGGGGGAAATACACCCAAGAGCGAGAAGCGGAAAAGTGCTAGGAAGAGCTGGGCTGGGACTGGGAGTTACGGTAGCGGTGGTAATCATAATAGTGGGGAATCACTGTTCCCTAGCGACGAGCCCTCGCCCCGAACATCTACATCACGTCGGTGGCTGCATAGGCTCTCGGAATCATTTTCTTCCTCGTCTTCGTCCTCATCAACACCATCTTCACCAGCTTCGTCAACTTCACAATCAAGAAGTACAAGCTCATTCTCGTCGAGGTCTCGGCCGTACACGTCTAGTTCTCTGGTGCCGTTTGGGGCCCGTCGGTCCAGCTCTAGACCGCGGACAGGAAATAAGCTTGTGAAGCGCAACCCATCGTCGCGAAATGTAGCCAAACAGACCGGAGAGGTCTCAGGCAACGACGGGGGACAATTGGAGGAGCACGACAGCAGCAGCAGCAGCAGCCCCACCACAGCCAGAACCACACCTGCAACCGCAACCCCGGCAAACCACTCGCCAAGCCACAGACAACGACCTTCTACCGCTGGCTATCACCAATCATTTGCTCAAGGCCAATCTTCCCCCATCTCGCCGATCCATGCGTCACGACCCTCCACCTCCGCTCACTTCTCGCCCTCCTCTAATGCTGCTTCCCCAAGAAAAAACCACGAACAAGCAGTTGCACAACCCCCGCCGACGACTTCATGGCGAGGCTTCTTCACCCCGAAACGCCACAAGCTGTCATCATCATCAAAACACCACACAACATCCTCCACACCCTTCTCGTCGTCACCGGGTGCATCGGGGGGCTTGAAGCTCCATAGAAAGCCCTTCAGTGGGGTACGGCGGATTTACCCGAAGCAGCTGCAAAAGAGCGGTGGCCGTGGGGAGCTCGTCGGACCGACACTAATGCTCGCGCCAACAACAACACCGGCAAGAAATAACCTGCAACGGTACAGCTCCGAGCTGCTGGACATCGACATCGACAGCGAGTCGGTGTTCTCGGGTGCCGATTCGTCACTGTTCTTCGACTCGCGGCCGGCATCGAGGATGGATGATCTTGTGGAGTTAGCGGCGGTTAGGCGCTCGTCGACCGGGATGGCGCTGGGCATGAGCATGGGAGCCACCTCGCCTAGGAACAACGCGCGCCGTCGGTCGCTGTCGGGTGTTAATTATCTACAGACCGCACCGATCCACTATCTGAGCCTGAATAGTTGCGAGAATGGCGATGGAGTTGATAACTACTGCGATGCGCTCAGCGCGCTGGATTTCGGGTTTGGAAGGATGGAGTCCTCCGGTGCAGCGGCAGCTGCTGCAAATGCAACCACCACCCATGCTACCACCCACACCTCACATAATACTCACACCCACACCACCACTACCACATCAACCACTACCACCAATACTCACTCCCCCTCCTCTCCTCACCGTTACCACTACTACCATACACGCTCGACATCACGAGAGGAGGACATTCCCCCGGTCCCGTCGCTGCCTCACCTTGACGGGAACATGGACATCGTGTCGCGCGCCTACTCTCCCGGCCCTGATCATCAGCAGCAGCAAGAAGGGGGAGAGGAGGACAGCGATGATCGTCACGAACCGTCACTCTCCCCCGAAGATTCACACAACGGCGACGCCGATGTAGATGACACAGACCCCGACTTTGATTTCGACCTGGACGAGGAGCGCAACATTGCGCCCCTTTCGGCCAGCGACCGGCAGCACCGTCTGTCGCTTATCAGCGCATCTGAGCGGGCATCAACTCTTGTTGGCAGCGAGGACTTCAACAACATGGAGGACTTTCAGAGCGACACTGTGTTTGACTCCATGCGCACTCGGGCATCAGAGTTGACCCCGCGCGCCGATACGCTCTTTGACCAGCAGCAGGATGAATCTTTCTTTGGCAGCAACGGCGGCGGCGGACAGGAGAACAATCATGCGCCGCATGTACTGCGCTACAAGCACTATGTGAGCGGGGAATTTGGGCATCTCAAGAGCAGCGATAATAGTAGCAGTGATAATATACATGCGACAACAACGACATCGTCGGTAGCTCACAAGTTATTCGACGACGATGAGGATGGTTCGATTAGCGACTGGGATGCGCCCTCAAGGAATGGAGGCGATGACGACCAGATGCGGGTTATTCCCGGGGGGCTGCGTCCGTATAGCGGGCTCCTATCAGCTGCATCGCTAGGCTTGCATAGCAACAATGCCAGTAGCACTTCGTTTGGCACAGCGCCTGAAGGCTTCTCAATTAATGACGGTTCTAGTATCCGCGAGACAAATAGTAGCATATTGGATTGGAGCGAGAGCGTCAGTCCAACACCACAGTCGCAACCGTCGTACGCAAAGAGATCAAAGACACTTCATGCCAAGGAGAGTATAATACGCACATCTTCACGATCAGGACGTCGCGCTCCAAGCTATCATGTCCGCTCGCAGAGCATGCCGCTGGTCAATACACATGGGAGGGTGCCACTTCCGAGCGAGAACTGGGATGAGGATTTCCTGGACGACGATGATGAGGGCGGGTGCTTGAATATGGTGATTCCACGCGCGATCGAGGAGCAACAGGCAAGTGTGATAGGGCATCTTGGCTGCGTAAGAGAGTTTGCCCTGTTAGTTGAAGGTATGCAGACATCACATTCTGTGTTTCATTTCCCATCCTTTTCTTTGCTTTTTTTCCCCACCCCACCCCCACTACTGCAAGGCATGGTGATGAATGGCGGGGCTGATCCAATTGGGTATGACTCGCAGATCTGAAACATCTTCGCTCGCTCGCCATCTCTGCCGGTGTCCGCAACGGCATCCACCAGGCAACATTTGACGAAGCCGAGGGCATCATCGCTCTTGCTACACTCGACGATGATGAGCCACTTCCTGCCATTCCTGATACACCCCTACGGACACCTCCAAAGGGTTCTCACCGACGCTCTTCAATTCTTTTACCCGATGATGACGTCTTTGGCGGTAGCGGTGTACCAAGCACCCCTCACCTCCGACGCTCGTTCGGCCATACACCCCCTAACATTTCCCCACAGAGCAGGAAGACAATTGACAAGAATGACCCTGTCGAGGTTGCAAAGGGAATAATGGAGCGAATGCAGCACAGCGGTGGACACCACATGCGCGGACAAAGCGACGATGCGGTTATCACCGGGAAGCCAAAGAAAGTCCAGTTCGACACGGATATGTTGAGGGAGCTGGTCAAGCACGTCGGGAAGCTCAAGAGGACAATGCAGAGTATAGTGGACGACGCGCGGGATATTGTGGAAAGCCCATTAGATATGGAGGAGGGGTTTGAGTGTAGGGGGAGCTTTGAGGATAATTGGGATTTCGGTAGGGGCGCCGGGACGATGGTCGGCGTCGTGTAGGATAGGATCAAGCGGGCTAACTAACGGGGAGTAGCGGGCAGCGGGAAGCGATAAATGGGATTAAGGTTGGGTTCGGTTTCTTAGGTTGGGGTATCATCATCAGCGGTGTTTTTTCATCTTTTTTTTTTCTCCCTTTTCTAATCTCTTTTCCTTTTATCCCCTTGTTCATTTCCCTGTTTCTTTTTAGCTTATTTTTTTCTCCTTGCGTTAATGCATTGTGTATTGTGCTTTGCGGGCCCGGGGGAACAAAAAAAGTTTGGGTTCTGTTTTTTTCAACTTGGCGGGGGAATTCTGTTCTTGGTCCTTGTCTGTTCAACTTTCATTATTTCATTATTTCTTTATCTTGTGTTTCTTACTAACTAGTTGCTTTTTTTTCTGTGAGCATTGGGTGTTTTGATTTTTTTGCGCTGGTCATTTTTTTTGCAGGCTTTTTCTCTCTTCTTTCTTTTAGGCTTCTTTCCTTCGAGGCTGTGGGCTTCGACTTGTGCGGGCTTGGGCTTGATTCCGCCCATCACCACATTATACATACTCTACATACATACATATACATACACCAATCAATCAACGAACCACCACCTATTACAGCGAATATTACAAACCAACAACTACTATTACTACAATTGCTACCAGCACTACTACTAAAACCACCACAACACCACAACCCTACATATACTCACGCCAGCCCGCAGACTCACAGGACAAAAAGGAAGACCAAAAGGGGAAAAGAGGGAAGCGGCGGAAGGAAAAAAAAAACCAGTGTTTCTTTTACATCATTATCGCGGAGTTTGTTTTTTACATCTGTTTTCACAGGGCGGTATCACCTTTGCGCTTGTATATTTTTCTGCCGCAATACCACCCTGTTTGCCTTTGAGGGCATGTTACTTTACTTTAGCTATCGTATATATACCTGTACTTGGCTAACCCTCATGTTATGATCACGATGATTGGATGGCTCTCTTGTTCTTGAATTGTCTGTTTTTTTTTCCCCTTCTCTCTTTCCCTCTCTTGCTATGGATGGATATGGGACGAGTTTCATTTTTTCAGTTCCTCCCTTCTTTATACCCTTTTCTTTGTCGGTTCATGGTTATCCGTTGGCACCCGCGACGGGCCGGGCAACGTAACGAACGAAAGAACGAACGAGCGGACGAGTTTTCTATTTCGACTGGCGGAGGTGGAGGCGGCGGTGCCTGAGTGAGTGGGTGCGGGGCGTGTGGTGCGCTGTTTTTTTGTTGTAGGCTGTTTTATTGGCACTGTAGTGTAGTCTCGTGTGATTTTCTTGCTCTTGGTGATGCGGTTAGATTTATATATATATGGATGGGGGCTATAGGGGGTGGTTGGTGATGGTACGGGATTCCGGAGGAGAGAGGCCGTTTTTTTTTCTTCTTTTTTTATTTTTGTTTTCTATTATCTCTTTTGTTGTCTGGAAAAAAAGACGTAATGAACACCATATACCGGAATACTAAGGGGGAGGAAAGGGGTATATGCGGAGGTGGGGATGGTGGTTTTTTTTTTTTTTTTTTTCTTTACTTTTTTACTTTTCATATTGTTTTTTTACTCTACCTTTTTTTACCTTTACTTCTCGTATGGTATATATATGGCATTGTAACTATTAACGAAAGAAAGAAAGAGAGAATTTATGAGCCTGCAATGATGATGGTGCGTTTCGGGAAAGTAGATTAATAGTAATTAATAGAAATCTTTTTTTTGTTGTTATTCATTCTTCGTAGTGTGAGTGAGTGAGCGAGTGACTTGATTGACCGGGACGGAAAAGAAAGTAAAATAAGATGATGAGCGCGATTAATGTTGCTGCGCTGCAGTACGGCGGTATCACGGTGGTACGGACAGACGGACGGTGGTGGGTACTTGGTAGGTAAGTACATGTATGTACATGTACTTAGAGTAGTTAGTATACCGAAATGTACATATACATATGTAGATAAGTACTCCAGGTGATTTGCCCTACTCTAGTTCGGTCGTGTCTTTTTTAATTACGTCGGTGTGACGGGGAGTGCTTCTTCTGCTGCAGGAACCCAGCTAGGGCGACTGGCCTGGATAAAAAGCCAAACCACGGTTCAGCTCTATCCGGGCTTTAATTTTGGCTACAACAACAACAACAACCCATGTACGCATGTACTGTATTTACCATTCCCGAAAAAGCGTTGTTTACAAACCCATAACAATAACAACACCACCGCCAGAATCAGTAAGTAGCAGTTTAAGTAATTATGGCCTTGTTTGTTTGTTTGTTATGATGACCCCCACCCCACTAAACTCAAAACCGACCGAACCGGCCCGCAGCTCACTTTTACCCGTTAAGTGAATGGCGTGACAAAGGGCCAGTCAGTGGGAGGGAAGCGAGATTTGGGGGAGGAGTTAGCGTTGTTTGAGAAGTCGATTATGAGATCGGGGATCGGGATGCTAAGTGGGCTTTTTTATCAAACCTTCAGCTGAGGTCTTTTTTTTTTCTTTCTCTCGGGGCTGAGGGTACTTGATTGGCCGGGGTGGGGGAGGGACGGTCATGGAGAGTCACTCGCCAGTAGTTGCTAGTAGATAGGGTTTACCGAAAGCGGGTGTTTGTTACTTTGGGGGGGCGTCGAGAGGGCAACTGTCACGACAACGCGTTCGCTGAACTCCATCTCCCCCACCCCGGCCCCGGCCCTACATGGTTTCAAGAGGCACATACATATCGGGGGAGTGGAATTTGGAATGATCTGGAGAGCGGCAGTTGCCACTTTTTGCACTTTCTGTCGGCCACCTTCTAGGTAGGATACGGTTTCACGCTGTGGAGGTGAATTGGATTGGGTATATATGTGATATATGTAGGTTTTTGGTGTTTCCGATGTCTAGACATAAGTTCAGTGATGTAAACAATGTGCTGATATCGTGGGCACATGCTCGATCAGTCGATAATAACATTGCAAACCACGATGCTGTCGGTTGAGAAACGGCCTTGATGTCTGGGTGCTGACCCCGAATGCAGGTACCATAGGGCTCGATAGGGAGAGATCCCCAATGGAGAAACAGGCTGATTGGTAGGAATTGTTGCACGGGTCATTGTTTACGTTTGACATCACTCGCACATTCATCATTGTAGGTCTTATTGGTTGCACAGGGAATTTTGTCTAATATAATGTGCAGCCAAAACTATCGAATGGGGGCAATTGAGCCTGTCGAGTACAAGTAGTAACGTGTGTAGAGTAGATGCCCGGCTGCGTTGAAAAGATGCCTCGGGATATAACTTTGTATCCTTAACGCCGCAAAAGCGGACTCCTTTATCGGCCCGCACCTGAGGAAAGCGTAATTACTTTTATCGGAATTTTTTTACACCCAATCGTATTTGGTAGCACTAGCTTTTCAGATCACCGGGCATACAGTAGTCAAATCTTATATGCAGCGACCAAGGATAACTACACGCCGCCTTTCATAACTGACCTCTGGTTCGGGTCGCCACATAGATTGCAATGCGTCCTCTGTCATCATGAGTAACATTTAGACATTGCAGCCAACAGAAATCTACCTCGGAAGTGGTTACTATGATGACAACCGGGCCGCCTAGCTGCTTGATAACGAACTGCTTCTTTCCTCAAACTTAATAGGGGGGCTCTTACCCTATGGTGGACATTAAACGGGCAGAAACCCACACCACACGCAGCACCAGCTCTAGGTATCTATCGAAATCGAAAGAACCTTTTTCGCCACATCCAAATACTGCGCCGGCCGGCCCACCACTGACGTGATTACCCCGTACTCCACCAGGCCCTCTAGCCAGCCAATCAATCTGTATGTGCGGTATCCCACAAACGGGCGGCGCTGAGACATAATTACACCACTCGCTTCTGCTGTGTTTCATCTTCGGGGTTGTATGGCTGGCCACTTGGAAGGTTTTCCGGGCTGATTGGGTCATGTGTGTCAGGAGTAGATGGGGCTTTTCAGCCCTATGCGTAGATTGTCTTTGGCATTGGTGCGGGTAGTGTGTCTCTCTAGTGATGACTTGTGGGTGTGATTGGAGGTTGAAGTGAGACCACAGGGAATCACTCGAACTGGTACCTAGCTCTGATCATAGGGTGTGGTCGATCTAGAATCTGGATCTGTGTCATCTGATAAGCAATCATCATAGCATACCTACATGTAAAGTTTATTAATATGTAACTAGGTCAGAGCAGTCGATGGTTGAGGGATCGGGTAACTACATGTACTGTATATTGCTTGGCCTTTTTGGGGGGCGCGACACCATAGTGGGTTGCAGCGATAGGCTGAGTACCGTACCCAAGAGTAGGGAGCAGAGGGAGAAAAGAAGATCAGACCCTGGAATCACTGTTAGGACTAAAATTAAAAGACTAGGTGTTTAGGTCACGATTCATTACTCCCCAAATTCATAGAGACATGAAATCGCACTCGTTACGGACATGGCTGCGCTTAATGCGCTTGAAACAATAGCATTGTCATACCCTGAACCTCACATTATCGATAACGAACAAACCCTCACGCAGACCCCGCCATTGCCACCCCGCGCGCGTCAAACACCTCAAATTGCAAGTTATGGAATCCGAAATATCTGCCGTCCTCCCCTCTCTCGACCCAGTCATTACCGAGTACTCTGTCGGCTTCCTCAACCATGCGTCGACCTCAACCTCGCCCGACGCGGATATCGAGCTCGCGGAAGCCATCAGCACCGTAACCTCGATTCTCCTCGACGCGGCACCCCCGTCCGTGTCAGAAGCGTCAATCACTGCGCTGGTGGAGAAGCTTGCGAGACAGCTTGATGAGGCCCATGGAGATGAGAGGAAGCTTGCGTCTAGTAAGGCGAAGAAATTGGACCAGACGATCCACATGGCGTCGCAGCGAAACATATCCTCGACTATGGGCCTCGTCGGTACTGGGATCGATATCGATGCGGTTGGGTCAAGGAAGGTGGAGAGTAAGGTCGACAAGAAGAAGCTTGAGAAGGCAGAGAGGAAGATCAAGGCAAAACAAGACAAGAAGGTCATGAAGAATGTCACATATGAGGCGTCAAAGCTAATCACTGCAAACGAGGAGGACTACGACGACTTTTATATGCAGGTCAATCCTCTTACCTTGGGGTCGGGATCGCAAGGAAAGAGTAAGGATATCAAGTTGGACCGTGTGGATGTACAGATTGGAGGATTGAGGATATTGAGCGATACTACGCTTACCCTGGCCTATGGAAGGCGGTACGGTTTGGTTGGTCAGAACGGTATTGGTAAATCCACTCTACTTCGTGCACTCTCTAGACGTGAGATTGCTATTCCTACGCATATCACAATTTTGCACGTCGAGCAAGAGGTAAGCTCCTTAAGACATTATCTAAAATGTTAGCCCTAATAGTTATTAGATTATGGGAGATGATACACCCGCTCTGAAGGCTGTTCTTGATGCCGATGTCTGGCGAAAACATCTTCTTGCAGAACAAGAACGCATTACCAAGGAACTTGCTGCCATTGAATCCCGCCCAGATCCCATCACCGTCTCTGCATCCTCCGGCTATCCCAATGCAGAGCGTGAAGAATTGGACACACTCCTCACGGAAATCCACTCAAAGCTTGCTGAAATGGAAGCCGACAAGGCCGAATCTCGAGCCGCGTCTATTCTAGCCGGTCTCGGTTTCTCCCAAGAACGCCAGCAACACGCTACCAAGACCTTCTCTGGTGGTTGGCGAATGCGTCTCGCTCTTGCTCGTGCCTTGTTCTGTAAACCTGATCTTCTGCTTCTTGACGAGCCGTCCAACATGTTGGATGTGCCGTCTATTACATTCTTGTCTGAATATCTCCAGGATTATCCCTCCACTGTTCTTGTCGTCTCTCACGACAGAGCCTTCCTCAACGAAGTCGCTACAGATATCATTCACCAACACTCTGAGCGTCTCGACTACTACAAGGGTGGTAACTTCGATGCTTTCTACGCCACCAAAGAGGAGCGCCGCAAGACCGCAAAGCGTGAGTATGAGAATCAAATGGCCTACCGGAAGCATCTCCAAACCTTTATCGACAAGTTCCGATATAATGCCGCGAAATCCTCAGAAGCTCAATCCCGTATTAAGAAGCTAGAAAAACTACCGAAACTTGAGGCTCCTGATGACGAATATACGGTCGTGTTCAAATTCCCGGAGGTGGAGAAATTATCACCTCCAATCATTCAGATGACGAACGTGTCTTTCTCGTACACCCCCGGGAAGCCAATTGTGGAGAAGGTCGATCTCGATGTGCAGCTTGACTCTCGAATTGGTATCGTCGGCCCTAACGGAGCTGGTAAAACGACGGTACTAAAGCTGTTGATTGGACAGCTGCAGCCATCTGGCGGACTGATTACACAGAACCCGCGTCTCCGGATAGGATTCTTTGCACAGCATCACGTTGACGCACTTGACCTGACACAGAGTGCAGTGGCCTTCTGTGCAAAGATGTTCCCCGGTAGAACAGATGAGGAGTATAGAAGACATTTGGGAGCGTTCGGTATTACGGGAACAACAGGGTTGCAGAAAATGGCGTTGTTGTCAGGAGGTCAAAAGAGTAGGGTGGCGTTTGCATGTCTAAGTTTGACAAATCCTCACATCTTGGTATTCCACCCTCCTACGGTAGTTGCTAGCTTCGTTCCGCTGATACAGAATAGGTACTTGACGAGCCGTCTAATCACTTGGATGTGGAAGCTATGGATGCGCTCTCAGATGCGCTCCGCAATTTCCAGGGTGGTGTGCTCATGGTATCCCACGACGTTACAATGTTGGCGAATGTATGTAAGAGGCTGTGGGTGTGTGATAATGGGACTGTCGAGGCGTTTCCGGGTGATATCCAGGCATATAAGAAGAGGATCATCGAACAGGCGAATTCGAAGGGAGTGGTTACCCAGAACCACCACGCATAGGCCTAGTTTGACGATTGATGTGTATTTTAGTAGTTTAGTGAGAAGAACCTTGCATTTTAACTTGTTTATTGTTTTGGGCTCATAACGCATCACTCAGATTTGCGGTCTGAAGGCTTTGTAGCATCGGGAGTAGTCTATAAGGCCGGAAGTAGGTTATGAGGCAACCTTCTGCCCTTACAACCAAAGCCTAGGTACAGTACAGTCACCCACGGGGTGAAGGCGGGTCCTGTCTGATGGGGCTCAGGGATTTAAGGCAATCAACCCATCAGCCGGTGAGCACTGTACTGATTGGATTTAAAGCTGAGGTTACACACCTATCTGAGCCTCAACCCCGCTCGTAGTACCTTAATCAACATACCTTAATCAACATACCTTAATCAACATACCTTAATCAACATACCTCAACATGGAGGCTGTTGGGTTCGCAGCAAGTGTCGCTGGGCTTATACAAATCACTGGCCAAGTTACTGTGTTCGCTTCGGGATATATTGGAAAAGTCAAACGGGCATCAGAAGAGATCAATAACCTCGTAAGCGAACTCACCTCTTTGAGTGTTGTGGTCAAAAAG
Organism: Morchella sp. 2016-72; assembly: GCA_024713865.1. Taxonomy (NCBI): domain Eukaryota; kingdom Fungi; phylum Ascomycota; class Pezizomycetes; order Pezizales; family Morchellaceae; genus Morchella; species Morchella sp. 2016-72. The sequence continues at coordinate 263,382 of JAMJEY010000022.1, forward strand.
CTAGAGCACCTTGGCGGCAAGTACCCCCCAAATTCGACCGATTTGCAGAAACTTGATATCTCACTTAGAGAGTGCGATATTAAACTGCAAGAGCTTCGTTTAAAGCTGGAAAATGGTATGAAAGGGAGTAGGCTGCGGAAAGCATTTAGATCTTTGAAATGGCCCCTAGAAGAAGCAGAAACTACACAGTTCATGGCGTACATCGAGAGGCGTAAAAGCTTGTTTCTGATTGCCTTAAGTATAGATACTTTGTGAGTTGCCCCGGTACCATGTTATCAATCTGTACTGATTATGAGTTTATCTGCCCGTAAAGCACGATATCACAATCAATCGAAGGACAGGTCGTGGCTGTGGACAAATCTGTGAAAGATATCCAGAGTAAAATCCAGGTAGTTTCCGAGGCCCAAAACGACGAGAAAACTTCCCGAGATAGTACGTAGGATCTATATACACCCATTTACAGCACACAAACTCCCTCTACTACCTTGAACTAGTGACGTTTTGAACCCTCGGAGAGATTTCCCCACTATTCATCATGCGATAAGAGAGATAAATGCTTCTCTACGTATTTACAGGAGAGAATATCCAGTTAATTAAACCCTACAGAAATCGAGCGGGGGGAAACCCTTAATTGGCTGTATCCCGACGATTTCGATAAGAAGCACATCGATATCAGCAACAGGAGGAAGAAAGGTACTGGTGAATGGTTTTTCAACTCCCAAAAGGTGCAGAATTGGATTACCGGGTCACATTCGTCCAGGTTACTTTGGGGTTATGGAATTCGTAAGTAGCACGTTCCGGGGGTAGTGTGCTAATTAAATTCAAAACACTTGGACTAACAAGGTACTGATAGCTGGTGCTGGAAAAACATTTATTAGGTATCAAAATGTTAGGTATCATTGAGATTCAAGGCATTTGACTAATACATATACCTCTTGTAGTTGCGGTATGATCGATCATCTAACCAACCAGGCCGGTGCGTCTGACGGGGTTGCATATATATATTTTGATTATAAAGAAAGAGAAGATCAAACGCCTACCCGTGTGCTTGGGAGCTTGGTTAAGCAGCTTGGGTACCAAATTCCTTACCTTCCGCAGAAGATCAGCACACTTTACGATGGAGTTGGGGAAAGGGGGAAGCGACCTACTATGGAGGAGCTTATTATCGTTCTTTTATCGCTCTTCACCTCGTTCAAACGAGTGTTTATAGTCTTCGATGCCTTGGATGAATGCAACCAGAATGGGCAACGAAATAAACTTCTCCCCTTGTTCCATAGTCTAGGGGAGGGTGGTGCCAACATCTTTATAACAAGCCGACATCATCCTGAAGACATACAGGCGTCGTTCAAAGATGTACCACAAATAGAAATCGCGGCTTCTGGGCAGGACATAAAGAGCTATGTTTTGCAGGAGCTAAGTGAAAATCCACGAGTAAAGCGTTTGGCTGAACAGGGTGGATGCGGAGATAGGATAATATCTGAACTTACCGAACGGGCCAAGGGGATGTAAGTAGTGACTAGTTCCAGTTCGCTAAATGCTTCCCCGGTCTGACCGAGCTTCTGTTATATATGTGTATAGGTTTCTAGTCGTTCGTTTTCATGTTGAGTATCTCTGCCAGCAAACAACGGTCAAGCAGCTCCTTTCAGCACTTGAGTCCTTCGGTACCAAAGACTCATACACGGATAAATCTCCCTTGGATCCTACATATGACCGTGTTTTAGAGACCATCCGCCTACAACCTAGACGCCTATCAGAGCTTGCAATAAAAACACTTTCCTGGGTTGTAAAGGCACAGAGGGCGCTCACAGTCGAAGAGATACAAATAGCCGTGTCTATAGATCTAGAGTCTCGTTCTCTTGACGAGCTAGACTTTCCAGACAAAGCAACATTAGTCGAGGTCTGCGCCGGTCTGATTACGATTGATGAGGGCAACACTATTCGCTTGGCACACCTCACTGTCCAGGAGTATCTATTGAGGAGCACTGCCCTATTGCCGGAAATGGACTACGAGATAGCCGCTACTTGTATGACTTATTTCTCACCTGACATATGTATAACTCCTGCGATTTCTCGCGGGAACTACTCTTATCACAGGCCAAAAGAGTATACATTTCAAGAATATGTGGTTAGGTATTTGGTTCATCATCTTAAATATTCCGATGAGGCTAGAACAATGCCGCATATTCTCGGGTTTCTCAGGCTGAGGGAGAAAATACTTTATTGGGGTTTTTGGGCCTTCCAGCTAATAAGTGTCTGGAGGCAAACCCCGGTGCAAAATTGGAGCGGGTTTCCAGATGGTGGAGATGCCCCGTTCTATGTTGCAGTGTGTATGGGAAACCGTCTTGTAGTGCAACGTTTATTAGACGAAGGATTCAATATCCTGAGTTTAGACGAGGGTAAGGCCCCCTCGAATTTGGATATTAAATATAATAGTACGGCCCTGCATCTTGCCGTTATATGTGGATGTGATAAAATGGTTAAGCTCTTGCTTGATCATGGCGCCGACATCTCTGCCAAAAATGATAGAGGGCATACACTACTACATACTGCGGCGATCTATGGAAACGAAGGGGTAGCTAAGCTCTTGCTTGATCATGGCACCGACATCTCTACCAAAGGTAACAAAGGGGATACACCACTACACACTGCGGTGGCTTATAGACGCAAAGAGATGGTCAAGTTCTTGCTTGATCATGGCGCCGACATTTCTGCCAAAGATGACGGTGGGGATACACCACTACATACTGCGGTGGTCCATAGATGCGAAGGGGTAGCCAGGCTCTTGCTTGATCATGGCGCCGACATCTCAACCAAAGATGGCAGTGGGTATACACTACTACATACTGCGGCGATGTGTGGATTCGAAAATTTAGTCAAGTTCTTGCTTGATCATGGCGCCGACATCTCTGCCAGAGATTACTGGGGGAATACAGCACTAAATAATGCGGCGATCTGTAGGCGTGAATGGGTAGTCAAGTTCTTTCTTGATCATGGCACCGATATCTCTACCAGAAATTACAGGGGGGATACAACACTACATATTGCAGTGATCTCTGGACGTGAAGGGGTAGTCAAACTCTTTCTTGATCATGGCACCGACATCTCTACCAGAAATTACAGGGGGGATACACCACTAGATACTGCGGTATTCCGTGGATACGAAAAGATAGCCAAGCTCCTACTTGACTACGGCGCCGACATCCCTGCCGAAGACAACAACGGGGATATGCTACTAGATATAATGCCGGCCCTTCGCGACTACGTACCAGCCCCGCCACCACCCAAGCCAGAGCAAACCCCACATCCACGCTGCCGATCCCCACCACAAACTCCCCAATCTCCGGCTGTGTCAGAACTCTCAATACATTGAATCCAACTGTAGCCCACCGCTGGGACGTACCGTTCAACTGCCGCGCGGATTTCTTTCTTTTTTTTCCCATCCTTTTCTCGTTCTTTCTTGTTTTTGCTTTCCGGCCCGGTATCAGCGGAGGAGAGATCCAGTGCGGGCAAAATTGTGTCTATTTTTTTCAATCCTGTTTCTTATAGCTCTGTACTCCCACCAACGCCCGAAACCAAAGTACCCCGACAGCCACGTGGCGCAAGTACACCACGTGACGCCCCAGAACCAGAACCGCTTACCCAAGATACATGTATATACAGCCACATCCCCCAGCCTAGCGAAGTGCACCCCCCCTCCCCGCCCCACTACCACTACCACTGAAATGGGTGCCGGAAGAAAAAAACCTGTCAGAATATCATTGGCCCTGAGTGGAACCATACAGCAGATATAGAAGTGCTTGGCGAACCGTTATAATGGCTATTTACAAGATGGGAGGGGGGGCTAGCTAGAGGTGTCGCTTGATGGGTTGGGTTTTGTCTACTACGTGTGTTGGATTTATTTATTTATTTTTCTTTTCTTTTCTTTTTTCTTTTTTCTTTTCTTTTTTTTTTTTGGGGGGGGGGGTTGTCTTAGCTGGTGGTGGACGGACGTACATTATGGATTAGGGGCGAGCCTTCAATTCAATTATAATTGTATGTGATAGGAGGTGGTTAGGCCCGATCTTGGATAGAATCTATAGTCTCTTTCTATTCAATAAAACTTGCGGTGATCGTACTGTAAATGTACATATCTTGTAACGGGGGGCACTTGTCCTGGAGTGATGAAACCCGATAAATTTACATACATAGTTATATACCGCCCTGAGATTTCCTCCGGGTAGTTACAATAGATACTTTGATGTTGACAGGACAGCTAATCTTTTTCTCTCCTAGTTTTAGTGGTACTGGTAGTAGACTGAGTGACGCAGGACAGGGCTATATATATTTCAAGAGCCAGAATCCAGAAGAGTAAAACAAGAAAAACGAAACAGAAAGGAAAGAAAAGAAAAGAAAAGCAAACCCCACTCCCGCCCGCCCCGCCCGCCCACTAACCAGTGATCCACCACCCGGCCCACCCCACCGCCACCACAAGCCCGCCCGCGCCCCACCCACGTACTCTACCCGCCGCCCCCGCCGCGTCTTGTCCAGACCCCGCAGTCCCGCCCGCTTGACCATTGCCACTGCCACTAGTCCCGCCCGTCGTCGTGTCCGTGTCATTCGTCCCATCTTGCGCCGGCGCCGGCGGCGTCAGCACCCACATCTCGCCACTGCGGTCCGAGCTAAACCACACCCTGCCCCTGTCGTCAAACGCCAGCCCCACGGGCCGCAGGCACGCCGCGGGACAGCCCGTGGTGTTTACCGTCCAGACCACATCGACGAGCGGTTCTTCCGGTGCCCCCGCGGACGTGTAAGGCAGGTACGAGACTTTGTATCCTGCCTGCACGGCGCGCGCCGCGGAGCCGTGGAACGTTATGAATGCGGCGCCGCTGTCCGGGTGGAACTTGATGTCCAAGGGCGCATTGTGGGAGTCGAATGGGACGGCGGCGGTGGTGGTGTTGGCGCAGGTGTTGGCTGGGTCGAGGGGGAACGGGTCGCCGCGGCTGAGGTTCTGGTACGGGGGTGCGGTTGCGGGGATGTAGGAGGGGTCCCAGGTCGTTAGGCAGGTGGGGTAGCCTGATATATGTTAGTATTCGTCTTGGGGGGAGAGAGGGAGTGGGGGTTACCGTAGTTGGGGCCGATGTAGTTTGGAGTTGAGAGCGCGGTGGACAGGAGCCCATGCGCGTTTAGCTCTTCGGCGGGGTTGTGTTCGTGGATGCTGACGCCCTGTATGACGATTTCGTCCGCCGAGTTCTCGACGGACCATATTGCGCCGCGGGCGTCCTCGGCGACGCCGACGCTGTTGCGTAGGCCCCAGCCGAGGATTGTGCCGGTGGTGGTGAAGTCGTAGGAGGCGGTGGGGGCGAGGGCGCTGATGTTGAAGGCCTTGATCTGGGAGCGCCCGGTGGTGATGTTGGCAGCGCCGGGATCGATATTGCCGTCGGAGCCACGGGAGACGATGAGGATGTTGGGGTCTGAGGGGGAGGAAAGGAGGGTTCGGGTGATATGGCCCGGGTTGGCCATGCCGGTGATTATGGCACGGCGGGAGGTGGTATTGAGGGAGGTGGAGTCATAGGTCCAGGCGTATGCGGTGGTGGTGGAGGATGCATATCTGGGGAATTTAGTTGTTAGTAAAATAGTGGTAGAAAATAATAGTAATAGTTGGTTCTGATATTAGTGGCGTACTACTAAATGCAGTAACAATGAATAATAGCAGTAGACTACTACTTCTTACTACTCCATAGTACTAATTGCACTATTAATAGCACTGGTAGTAAAGTAGCAACAACATGAAACATCGACATACAACCACCAAAAACACCCAAAGAAAAACCATATAACTCACAACGTCTTCCCATCCCTACTCAAGGAGATCCCATGATAGAGATCCAACCCTTCACCCGACGCCACCACCACCTTCCTCGCAACATTCATACACCCATTGTTTTCTTCTAGCACTAGTGCCAAGATCCCCGCTCTGTCGCCCGCATACAGCAGGTTCCCCCTATCGTCAAAAACGATGTGCCGCGGCGTATTGAGGTCGTTAGCCACGAGTTGGAGCGAGTACCCATCCGCCACGACGGGTGGCTGGTAGGCTGGCGAAAGAGAGCATGTTTGGGCCCAGGCTAGAGCAGAGAGGGCGCCCAGAAGGTAGGTGTAAGTGAGGAGCGACATCTAACGAGGCTATTGAGAATGGTGGGAGGGGAAGAAGCAGTTGGGGTCCGATTGGGACGTAGGTAGCTGGCGTGAGGCTGAAGCTGGGAGAGATCGGCAATGTCGCTCTTGTGTAACATTAATGTCAATGGTTGTGGCTGTCGAGTGATAATTTGTGATCCAGTCTCACAAAACATCACTCGAGTCACACGGGTGTTATACACCATCGTCCGAGAGGGGGGACACAAACACAGGGTTTCGCAAAAAAATTGACTATAAGGCCTCTGAAGGGCAGCGCGTAATGAGATTTGCCCTAGGTGCACGCTAATTGTTTCTGCGTACGTATGCGTATGGTGAGTGTTTCATCTCCTCTAGACCGCGGACGTTCGACTACTCCTTATTGGAGAGCCATTTTGAATCTCATCAGCGACTTCAAAGCTACCACAAAACACCACCGCTGTTGTGTTTCTTAGTAGTGGTGTCTGCGTGTACGCCTAGGTACAATCGGCTCGCCATTAACGGACTAAATATTTGGGATACGTAATGAGGATAGAAGCGTTACAGTACATACCCTGAAATTTCAGTAATTGTGGCAGGGACAGCGTATCGGAAACCCACTGCCCCTCCAAATGGCGATAGCACCATAGCAAGTCAACTATTCCCAAACGTCTGGCTGTAAACCCGCAACCCCGCGTGCGCAGAACTTGAATTCTCGCTCTGAGGTAGCCTTAGACATAAGCTCGACTTCGAGCTCTGGTGGATCCGCACCATGGGAAGGGAGGCCTAGACTGCTTGCGATATAGGGGGTGAGCTTTTTCAAATAGACCTTGGCCGGGCTGTGAAGTGACCCTAGGCTAACATTCGGAGTCAAGCCCTACGGCTCGTATCAAGGCTCGATTTCTCCTTGACACCGGGTAGTATCCAAAACAGATCTATAGAGCAGCGACATGACAAACCAGCCTTTGGCCCTGGGTGATCATTGGACAGAATAATCCGCTTCTATTGACCCGTTAATCCCACCTATTTGCCTGCCGGGCCGGTAGAGCGGGATTGAAGTCCCTATGTAACGTAAAGGCAAATTCTGTTTGGAGTAATCTCCAACTGAGTGGTAGTAATAAGTCACCTAGCCCACCGCTATGCATGTGACATGCAGAGCTGTCGCCCAGGCGTCGGCCGGTAAGAGGTGTTTCTGAGGACGTGTGTGGACCATATAGAGACTTGCTATAAACACTTATACAAGAGCTGGGGTTCCGGAGTTGATCATGCGCATACGATACGTAGCGCCAGACCAGACAACATATCGTTCGTTAGATATGGGAGAAAATTAAATGAGGATGAGCTAGTCCCAGTCCAGTGGCCCCGAAACGGGAATAAGATCGGCAGGCGCGGATAGCCGATGTGCAAAATGCTATGGCTGTATTGATATGGTCCTGCCTGGCCTGAGTAGGCTGCTCTGTTTTCTCTTTAGATGGGGATATGTGTAGCTAGACGTGTCTAGAGGGGAAAATCCGTTATTGTGGTACCTTCGCATTAGATGCCAGGTCTTGGAGTATCTGATACTGCATGTGGCCTCGGGGTGACTTCTAAGGGGGAGAGGGCGGATGTATGATGTGTGTACTTACATGTACATACTTCATAGGTACATGTACTCATATCATGTATCCCCTACGGCCTGAGCGAGCCCACGAATGACACATGTTCATACATGTATACATGTAGCTACGTGTGCGTATACGATGTACGATGTAGTACATGTAGATCAAGTACATGTTCTAGATGATAAACCCCATACACTCAGTTCGTCATGGAGTCTTCCTGCCAGCTCTTGATCTTCGCCAGTTCGAACTTGATCAATTGACTGAACCCGCTTCCATCCATCCCAGAAGCAGCAGAGCACCCTCTACATCATCTTTCCAGCACGAATTAAAGCCGCTGTTTGAGCCTATGTTTGGTGGTTTCAGGGCAGAGGGTTTACTCTGCGTGCGGTCGTCAGAGAGCTCGAGTGATTAGCCGTGAATAGGGCGCCCCCAGGGACTAAACCCTACCTGAGTTCCGACTGGCCAGGCGCATGTCTCACCGGAAAAGTGCACATCTAGGGGCTGAAGATTGCGAACGTCCTAAACGCCCAATCGTCGGGGACACCAACGTTTGTGCATGATCTGTGGCGCTTGCGCAGCGTCACGACATCACACATATCGACACGACCTCCCCCCCCCCCCCCTAGTAATATCACCGTTGAGCAGCACAGTACTACTGTACTAGGTAGCCCGATAATAGTTACGGTTTGGTTTCTGATTTCTTCGTGAGAGAAATGATTGTCCGCGATTTTCGCTGCAGCATATATTGACAGGAGGTGGGTAAATTTAATAAAGTCTATAAATGACCTGCCATGAGCGTCAAGGTCTTGCTGCTCATCATGTTGCTGCTAGGACCCAAGCGCCGGATTAGGGTTGGGGTCACGTGTGCACTACCCGGTTTCAGGGACCAAAACAATCCAGAACGAGGAGTTCAAACATTCCCGGGGGGAGTCTCCTCAGAAAAGAGTGATGATACCGGTAAGTAGCCCTTCTTTTCTCATTCCTTTCTATGTTTGGGATAGTATATTGAAAAGTTGACCTCGCCAACATCTAGAGTAGGTAATTGTAGGTGCGTATCCAAGCTAGGTCATCATCTACAGTACTACGGGGGTGCGAGACTCTCGAAATAGCTCTTAAAGGCTTAACAGATTATTGCGCCAAAAAAAACACCCTGTCTCTCTTCAAACTGAGTCCTTTGCGATTTGACGAAAATTCTCCGCTGGGTGTGCTACCAGCCTGTCAAATTGATTTCAGCATCCAACCAACCCGGCTCACCCCTCCAAGCTGGTCGAGCGCTTAGGAAGTTTATATCAACACCCGGTTCTCGCTAAACCTAATCGAGCCAATACGAAACAGAAACACCCTTGGGAAACGGAAGGGGGGCGATTGTGTTAGAGATCTCTGTAAACCTTCAACAGCCCTGCTACATGATACGTGAACCTCTGGAGAAGGGGAGGTCGTGACGCGGTTCGACGGTTCTTATGCGCTGGGCTCTTTGTACAGGTCCTATAGAGATGGCCAGGTAGGAGTGCCGGTGATGAGGAATGGAACATATAGTTATATACTCATGTCCTCAGCGTCTTTTTCGGAATTCTCAGCTTCTTCTAAAGGCTACATTCCTTTGGAGGTTTCCTTTTCTTTTTCTTGTTTTTTTTTTTTCTTCTTTCTTTCCTTCATTCGTGCGTGCACGTTTGATCATTTCTAATTTCATTTCTCCCGCTTGTGGATCAAGCGACTCAATTCAATTCCTTCTTCACCTCTATTTGGATTCCATTTACTTGGGTAGTTCCAATATCCCAAACCGTCGCAGGGCGCAAACAAACAAACACAACAATGCTAGCACTATACCTATTCCTCGTCCTCCTACTACACCTCCACACCTGTCTCTCCACGCCGCTCGTCCCCCGCTCCCAGGGCGTCTCCGTCTCGCCCGTCTCACCCCAGACCGCCCCGGCACCCATCATCCCGGGCTTCAACAACTCCACCGCAATCGTGCTCCTCGTCGCCCTCGTCTCCCTCGCCCTCGCCGCCCCAATGTTCGTCTACATCTGGCTCCGGCGGCGACGGCTCCTGCGCGGCGGGCCGCGGCCGCGGGCGGTGGTGGAGCGCAAGATGTCGATGGCCTCAATGGCGTCGACGAGCCCGCTCACAATGCCTCAGTACCGGCGGCGAAGCACGGACTCGAGCGCCGCCACAAGTGAACGGACACTGGTCGCCGCGGAACCGGAGCCGGAACCGGGGCCGAGCGACGACGGCGCCGAGGAGCTGCCGGAGACGCCCACGGGGCCTGTTAGGACTGAGACGACGTCGACGGGGATCACGCTGGTGGCGCAGCCGGTGCGTATCTCGGGGACGCCGACGCGCGCCGTCGAGATCATGGTCAAGCCGGCGAGGGCGGCGCTGTTTAGGGTTAGTGCTTCGTGGGAGAGGTTGAAGGGGTGATTATGGGTTTTTTTTTTGTTTATACTTTTCTTTTATGTAGCGTATGGTAATGATGATGGGTTGGGTTTAATGGGCCTGCTCGGATGTATGGATATGGATGTATGATAAATGGAGATGCGAGCCTACATATGTACTTCTTATGTAAATTATTCTATTCTTTCTTTTCTCTCTTTCGTCCAGCCCTGGGGGGTCAATTGGCCCAGAGTGTGAGATTACCAGTCCTTGTGAGCGGGTGTAGTGTAGGTCAATGATCGGTATTACAACATAACCGGCGACACGTGCGTTCTGAGAAAAAACGCACTTCCGAGAACACCACGGATCCCGTAGTTGGCAGCTAGGCCCTCCTACCGGACTGGACCGGAGGGGCGGGACGGCGAATATCCCGACGCTGAATATAATTGGTGAGACCGGCCCGATCCATATATTCTCGATGTGATGTGCGTGTCGGGGGTGCTGATTAAACTTCTTATGTCCGGCTCGCTTTACATATGGAGTTCTCTAGCTGTAGACGTGCGGGGGCGGGCATGTTGGGCACGTCGTGGGGGCCGGACGTACATCCCCGACTGGCTTGTTCTGGCCTGGCGGCGGACGGGTGGGGTGTATGTATGCTTCTGGATTCCATGTAGTAGGCTGTCCTAGCTAGGGGTGGGTGGGTGGGTAGCTTGATATAAAGTTAACACAGCGAGCGCCCGAGGGTACGTACGTATAAACACCAAATGTTGGTATCGCCGTGTTCCAGGCCGTATATGCTTACTTATCCAGCTGCACCGTTACTGTGGTCTTGGTGTTTTGGTGTGTGGTTATGAGCTATAGGTTCCAGCCCGCCGGTGCTTGGTGCAGTCCAGCCCGCCCACTTTTTGGAAGACCGTCTAAGAATGACTTGGCTTGTAGTTGGGGGACTGCAGTCCATATGTACATCACATAGTCCACCTACTAATTGGACTATTTGGCTGGCCCAGTTACAGTCGGCGGCGTGGTGCCCCATTGTATCAGCTCAGTCGGTGGTTTGCGGACTGTTCACTGTTCTTTATGCCGTTTGGGTCTGCAGATAGTATTGCTGTTGCTGGATACGGGCAACGGCTAGATATTATACCCTTCCCCCCCCGTGAGGGTTGAGTCTACTTCAGTCGTAGTAAGCAATCTACTTTCTTATATGCAGCCCATAGTCCTAGTCCTTGGACCATGCAGCCAGTCCAGGGCCAGACTATCAACCGTCCTGGCTCAGCCTTGGCATAGTCGGCGTCCACGGTGTTGACGTCGATATATACCGTACCACTCGGGCGGGCGGATAGTACCTACAGCCGGCCCTGGAGCAGCGGCGAGCAGGGGGGCACTGTCTGGGACATTGGGACAGGAAGATGTGTATCAAGTGTCGTGATTGTCTCTAGACTTTTTTTTTTTTTTTTGCATCAGGGGCCCTTATAATTGTCCGGTACGTACTATGTTCCTGCCCCGGGTACATGTATCTAGGGGAAGAGCAAGGCCTTAACTTACAGCCTGACCTGGATACGTACATACATGGCAGCTGGACTGAATACGGCGCCATAAAGGAGGAGCTCTGTTCCGGATCGATGGGTTAATCTGCTAGCCTTCGTTTGTGGCTTTCGGGCAGGGGCACCACTTGAGACTCCCGAATGCTAGCAGCTGGTCGTGACCTCGTTTCCTGAAGTTTGGGGGCTCACCTTAGACGTTAACTACTATTTGAAGTACTTGTACTTGCATACATGGACAACGTTTACTTTTAATAGCATTGCTATATGCCTACTCCAATATATTTGCATACACTCCTAGCAGTCGGGGAATCAAGAACCGAAGCCCTTAGACAGTTGTTGCCACAGCTAAACCCCATCTGTTGGTCAGGCACTTCTTAGTAGCACCTACTAAAAGTTTGTGGAGATTAAGGCTGATCAAGCCTTCAGCTATCATTGGTCTAAGCTTAGCGAGGGTGGCCAAATAGGCTCGCTTACTCTCCCCCTGCGGCACAGCCGGGATCTCCGAATGCTACATGTAGTTGATTATTTACAAGGGTTTCAAGCCATCACGGTTCTTTAGGCCTGGCCTTGATCCAACAGGACCACAGAGAAAAAAGGGGACGGATAAAGCCCGCCATGGGGGATACAAATACGGCAAACATTCCATCTGCACCCGTCGGTACCTGTCTGTCGTGTCGACTACACTCATTTTTTTTTTTTATTTTTCTTCTGTCTCTGGAGGGGGGGAATCTGATCTGCATAGGACATTCATTCATTGACCACACATAAGTACATATGTTGCTATCCACTCTTTTAGCACTGGCGGGCACGGCCACACTTGCGGCCGCCCGCCCCGGCCCGCACAACGCAGACCAGCCCAGCCCGACGCCGTACCCGGGCGGCAACGGGTTCTCGTACGAAGGGTGCTATGCCGAGCCCCGCGGGGTGAACGCCCTCAAGAAGTCCTGGTTCGACGACCGCATGACGGTCGAGAGGTGTCTGGCGTTTTGTGAGCCGAGGTTCGGGCAGTATGCTTGGGTGGAGGATAATAAGTAAGTCTTTGGCCCCCCAATTGGGGGGGGCTCCAATAGCTTTCGGTGCTTTTTTTTTTTTTTTGATTATAGCTAACGCTCGCGCAGTGAGTGCTGGTGTGGTGACTGGCTTGATCCGAGAATTACAAAGACGGGGGCACAGGAGTGCAATATAAGCTGCGGCGGGAACAGCAGACAGCAGTGCGGAGGACTGCGCAGGTACGTTATATATATACAATATCTGGGTCCCAAGTACCTATCTATATATGCCTATATACACCACTAACAACACCTCCAAACAGAGGCAATTTGTACAAACGCACCAGCTCCGGACAGGGCAGTACCTGTGACCCGAAAACATCTACCGTGACCGTCCCAAGTAATACCTCCCACCCCATTGTGGTTGTCAGTATTGTCAGTAGCTATAGTGCTAATAATACACAACTAAAACAGCCACGGTCGTCCGCGAGGCTACAGTGACAATCACCCGTTCATCAACCATCACTCGCTCAGCCACGGTCACGGGGGGGCGCACTACTGGTCAGTAATTAGTGCCTGGCTGTTGGTTGTCAAGTCTTTCTTACACCCGGTGTATAATAGTTACGGTCCGTATCCCCGGGAGCGATAAAACGTCTACGGCCACGGTCACGGTGCCCACCACGGTCACCTCAAAGGAGGTCACAACGGTTACTATCCCCGGCGCGGGTGAGGTCACCACTGTGACGGTCCCTACCACGCTTACTGTTCCTGGAGAGGGCGAGGTGATCACTGTTACAGTGCCTACCACTGTCAATGGTGCAGGGGACATTACTACTGTTACGGTTCCAACGACGGTTACACTTCCTGGAGAGGGTGAGGTGACCACCGTTACGGTTCCAACTACGGTCACACTTCCTGGGGAGGGTGAGGTTATCACTGTTACAGTTCCTACGACTATCAATATGCCCGGGGATGAGACCACCATCACAGTCCCGACTACACTTACCATCCCTGGGGCGGGTGAGGTGACTACTGTTACGGTTCCAACAACGGTCACACTTCCTGGGGAGGGCGAGGTGACTACTGTTACGGTTCCAACTACGGTCACACTTCCTGGGGAGGGTGAGGTTATCACTGTTACAGTTCCTACCACTGTGAACTTGCAAGGGGACATTACTACTGTCACGGTCCCAACAACGGTCACACTTCCTGGAGAGGGCGAGGTTACTACTGTTACGGTCCCAACTACGGTCACACTCCCTGGAGAGGGCGAGGTGATTACTGTTACGGTTCCTACCACTGTCAATGTTGCAGGGGACATTACTACTGTCACAGTTCCAACAACGGTCACACTCCCTGGAGAGGGTGAGGTTATTACTGTTACGGTTCCAACGACGGTCACACTCCCTGGAGAGGGCGAGGTGACTACTGTTACAGTTCCTACGACTATCAATATGCCCGGGGATGAGACCACCATCACAGTCCCGACTACCCTTACAATTCCCGGGGCTGGTGAGGTTACTACTGTTACGGTTCCAACAACGGTCACACTTCCCGGAGAGGGCGAGGTTATTACTGTTACGGTTCCAACAACGGTCACACATCCTGGAGAGGGCGAGGTGACTACTGTTACGGTTCCAACAACGGTCACACTTCCTGGGGAGGGCGAGGTTACTACCGTTACGGTTCCAACAACGGTCACACTTCCTGGAGAGGGTGAGGTTACCACTATTACAGTCCCTACCACTGTCAATGTACCCGGAGATGCAACCACAATCACAGTTCCTACTACCCTTACAATTCCCGGGGCTGGTGAGGTTACCACTGTCACAGTCCCAACAACGGTCACACTTCCTGGAGAGGGTGAGGTTACCACCGTTACAGTTCCTACCACTGTGAACTTGCAAGGGGACATTACTACTGTCACAGTTCCAACAACGGTCACACTTCCTGGAGAGGGAGAGGTCATTACTGTTACGGTTCCTACCACTGTCAATGTTGCAGGGGATATTACTACTGTCACAGTTCCAACAACGGTCACACTTCCTGGAGAGGGAGAGGTCATTACTGTTACGGTTCCTACCACCGTCAATGTTGCAGGGGATATTACTACTGTCACAGTTCCAACAACGGTCACACTTCCTGGAGAGGGTGAGGTGACCACTGTTACAGTCCCTACCACTGTCAATATGCCCGGGGATGAGACCACCATCACAGTCCCGACTACCCTTACCATCCCTGGAGCGGGAGAGGTCACTACTGTTACGGTTCCCACAACTGTAAATCTCCCAGGTGATGTGACTACTGTTACGGTGCCTACCACTGTAACCTTACCAGGAGATATGACCACTGTCACGTCCACCACCCCCACAACCGTAACTGTTCCTACCACCGTAACTCTCCCTGGTGAGAGTATTACGAGTACTGTCACCATCCCCACCACCATCCCTGGTGAAATTACAACGATAACTGTCCCAACCACTGTTGAGGTACCTGGTCAATGCACTACCACTACTCCAGCAACACCCTCTTCCTCCGCATGTACAGTCGCGTCGCCAATTACGAATCCTGGGTTTGAATCTGGAACGACAGGGTGGACCACTGCCATCACCGGCGATGCGAGGTTTGCCATTTCTACCTCGTCGTGTCACGGCGGTTCTATGTGTATGAGCTCTAGGATAAACACTACTGGGGGAACGACGACCCTCTCCCAAACAGTATCCTTATGTCCTGGTGTGTCCTACCAATTCACCGGCTATTCCAGAAGAATCACAACAGCGGGCACGTGTAGTTACACTGTCACTATGAACGGCGTGGCCATAGCCGTCAGTACTGTTACGACATCAACCTGGGCCCCCACCACGGCCACTTACCTGGCAACTGGATCTAGTGCTACTCTCGCTATAGGCATGTCTTGTACGGGTGCGGCTGGTGCAGCGAAAGAGTTGCATTTCGACGATTTCTCATTGGTTCCTATTTAAATATTTCGGGCCGTAAGTCTTTAGGGGGGGTTAGTAATGGGAATTGCTATTTTTTTTATTTACGTATATTAGGTTGTTGAGCTTATAAATATTATTATTTCATGCGTACAAAGACCTTAGGAATATAAATCGTATATATATAGTTACAAAGTTACATTTTGTTACTGAACCCAAATCGATAAACAACGAAGCCTTGTATCTGAAAGAAAGAAAAAAAAATTGGTCCTCATCCGATAAGAGGAGTAATAGACATCGACATCAATAGAGAGCCCTTAAGCTCCCAGCCCGCCGCAGCTAACAGGCCAGCCAGCGATCACCGCCGGCATCCAAGAAACAGCTTGCGGTCATGCAATCCCCCCGGACTCTAACCACCCATCCTTCCGCCCTTGGATCCGTCCTTCGGTCCTTACGTACGTCCGGTACTAGATCCTACTGCGCAAAGGCCACGGAACCCACCCAACGATCTATCTGCTAACACAAAGCGCGCTAGCGGGGGTCCTTCATCTACATGTAGTAGTAGGAAAACTAAACCAAAACCTAGCCGAGAACAGGCAGGCCCGTCTTCAGCGGTTTGGGCCTTGGGTATGGATATAGCCCTCCAGCAGGCTTTGTCTTTAGTCAATGGTTGTATCGTGGCCGGTGGATTAGTTTATGGAGCCTTCGTTCACTAGTGGTATGTGGTCGGTCCGGGAGGCTGTGGCTTGTCTCTCCGGGCGTGTTTCCTGGGCCGGCGTGTTGACTGACGCTAGATGGGTAGTTCTGTGGGGCCTTTTTCAGATAGAATGGGCTGGCTCCGTAAGATGTCTCCCAAGTTGGGTGGGCTGTAATGACCTATTGCTACCCGTACAACTCATGTCCTGTATAGATACCATTCCAGCCCGGATTATTCTTTACCCCCGTGAGTGTTGGTTATTACTGTATGTCGTCTACACCCCCTCCATTGGCCAGGTCCATATGTCCCCTAAGTGGACTCCCCCACGGCCTACCCGCCGCTCTCGGGCTCGATAAGCCCCCCAGCACCACACTCCTCGGTGAAAGGGCGGCTCTCATTGACATCAAAGCCAAATCGGGTGACCCCCATAGGGTACACCGTCCGCCCACGAGGATGCAGGGAAAATGTGCGCGGTTACCACTGCACTGGGGTTATACTATTCGCGCCTGTTCTTACGCTGTGGGGGGTGTAGAGACCCCGAGGTTCTGCGGGGAACGCTTCTGCGTACGTGCACCTAGATTGTCGTTAAAGACAGACGAGGTATCTGTAGTGCAGCGCGCTAGGCCTATGTATTTATCAAGTAGCCGCGGCTATAAATTGTATAAGAAGGTGATGTACTGACAAGAACGAGGTAGACTGTCGGCTCCCCAAAGTAGTGGGGTCTGTTAGGAGACGATAGAGAATAGTATTTTTTCAAGAGTCAACTTTGCATAAACCCAGGCGGAACACCCCAGCCCCCAATAATACCCAGGCAAAGATATCATTGGCCTTGCACAAGCCCATGCAATTCGTACCAAGTACCGAGTGATCCCTTATGACCAACCACCTCTGAATCCTTGCACCCAGAATAAGCTACCCGGTGTGTGTGTGTTTCATGGTCGCCCCCCCCCCTGTCATGCCTCCTGTCCAACGCACCCCAACCCTAACAGCCAACCAACCAAGTAAATGACAGCTAGCATCTTCTGAGCAAGAGGAGTTGGGAAATAAAATAAAAACGCAAGGGAGAACCGCCCACATATAATAGCCCTTGCATTCCCTGATCACTCCGATTTTTCCGCACTGTATCTGAACATTCCGCCGCTTAAGCTTAAAAGCACATCTACCCATTCATCATTTCTCTCGCCGCCCTGCACTGCAACTGCACTGCACTGTCGAGCTAACCGAACAAACTGAAAGAAAGAACCCCCTCCCAAACAAAGAAAGAAATAAAGAAATAAAGAAACAAAAAAAAAAAAAAAAAAAAAAAAAGCAAAGCTCACCAACATGGCCGACGATCTCTTCTTCCAAATCTACACCTTTGCGCACTCGGCCACCTCCTACGCCTCATCCTTCACCACAGATCTCTACGATACCCTCTCCCCGCTGCGAGAATATGCGCACTCGCAGCCCGACCTCATGAACATCGCCCTGCTCCTCCTCATAATCTACCTGTCGCTCAGCATCCTCGGTATGGCCTCGCGGTGGATCTACGGCGTCCTGGTGACGACCATCAGGCTGCTGTTCATCATGTTCGTTGTGGTGGCGTCCATGTGGTTGTGGCAGCGGGGCGGCGCCGCAAAGGGCGATCTGGAGAGACTGGCAGAGCTTGTGGGGAAGGCTATTGGCGCGGGCGGAAAGGAGTGGGCCGCTTCGTCTTCGGGGAGAGATTGGGCTTCGGGCACGGGTAGAAGGTATAATGATGAGTTTTGAGAATGGGTCAAACGGCTGCTACTAGATGGGATATGACGTTTACGACGGGATACGGGATACGGTGACGAATATGGGCCTGGTGAGTGAGGGGGATGAGGTGGGGTTGATATCGGTTTCTGTTTCCTCTTTTTTTTTTTTTTTTATGTCTTGCCTTGTGGTTTTGTATCCACATGCACGCGCCTCCACAAATCCTTTTTGTATGCAAGTCATGATCCTTGACGATAAAGAAAATAATTCTCATTCAGTAGCTAGCATTCACCTAGAACGATGAGTTGGAACATCCGTTCGTTCGACGAAAAACAGTGCATATAGATAACTGTGCCATTTTGTACTTTGTAGAGTATTCGCACCTAAAGAATTATCATCGGCGTGTGTTGCGTAGGTTCTTTATCAAAAACCGTAGCAAAGATATGAGGCTACTGTTTAGGTAAGGTTTCGAATCCGCACATTCTGAGGGACGTTTTGAGTCTTTTACTGATTTGATGTGTGACGCTTTCATTGGACCCTTAATGATGTAACTTTGGGTTATATGTAATTACCTCCGTGCCTTAGCAACCTCTGCCCCTGATTTACACCCCCTATGACGCCATTTCTGGTCACCCCATTCGGGCAGAGCAGGACATAAAACATCACTCGTAGTGATTAGCTAATCTTCAGGCAATATGAACGACGTGATCCTAATAATTTTTTATTTTTTTATTTCAAGGAATCATAGCAGACAAGGCCCTCAACAAATTTTATATAGTAAAGGAAACCCGCGCGCACCGGAAAACAAAATCTACAACTTCTCGCCAATTTCAATCTTCTTCTTTCCGTACCTGTTCACTAAATTAGTCCCACTGGCTCAAACTGATGCATTCTAGGCAGGAAAGACATACTTCTTGAGCCTAATAGCCTGTACGGCAATGAAACCAGCAGAGTCGGAAGGCGAAAATTCACCAATCTCGTCCATGGAGCTCTCGGACATGTCATAAAGCTTCTCGGTTTCGGAGCTCCTTCCAAGGACAATGAAAGATCCCTTGTAGACCCTGCACCTGACAGTTCCGTTGACGGTCTTCTGGGACGCAGCAATTGAGCCCTCCAAGAACTCACGCTCGGGGGAGAAGTAGAGACCGTTGTAAAGGAGTTTAGAGTAGTTGTAGGTAACGAACTGATCCCTCAAGGCGCGGACCTCACGGTCGAGGACGAGTCCCTCAAGGTCAATGTGTGCGGACCTCAAGATGGTCAGACCGGGTGTTTCATAGCATCCACGAGACTTCAATCCGATAAATCTGTTCTCAACGATATCGATACGACCAACACCGTGGGCCCTCGCAATGGCATTTGCGGCGAGGAAGAGCTCCAAAGGCTCGGTATAGGTCTTTGAGTCGGTAACAAGCTTGACGGGGAGACCCTTCTCGAAATGAAGGGTAAAGTCCTCGGGCTTCTCAGGGGCGCCGAGAGGGTCAATGGTGAGCTTCCACATGTCTTTCAGTGGGGTCATGTTAGGGTCCTCGAGAATGCCAGCCTCGAAGGAGCAGTGAGCAAGATTCTCGTCCATGGACCATGGCTTGGCCTTGGTTTGCGAGACAGGAATGCCACACTTGGCCGCATACTCAAGGAGATCGTTGCGTCCAGCGAAACGTTCGTAGAAGACAGGAAGGCGCCATGGTGCGATGACCTTAATATCGGGCTTGAGAGCGTAGAAGGCAAGCTCAAAACGGACTTGGTCGTTGCCCTTTCCGGTGCAACCGTGAGAAACAAAGCCACAGCCCTCCTTTTCGGCGACAGAGATCTGGGCGCGAGCAATAACAGGGCGAGCGAGAGATGTACCTAGGTTAATGTTAGACTGCAAACCTGATACATTTATAGGTATGACCCACCAAGGAGGTAAACATTCTCGTAGATAGCATTGCACTGAATGGCGGGGAAGCAGAACTCTTCAACAAACTCCTTGCGGATATCCTCAATGTAGACCTTTGAGGCACCAACCTTCAAGGCCTTCTCTTTGGCAGCCTCAAAGTCTTCCTCTTGACCAACATCGGCCACTTTGGCTTATAAGCGGTTGTGTCAATTGGCGGAAAGGACGACATGAATAAACTTACTGAAGCAGACGACTTCATATCCCTCCTCCAACAACCAAGCTGTAAACAGTATAAATCAGTATCAAATCTCAATAAATCTTGACGGCGAATAGGCGTACCAAGGATACAGGAAGTATCCAAACCCCCACTACAATCGTGGTAAGTATCATTCTGTCCCAATTATAAGGAGGATGTGACTCACGAGTAAGCAAGGCAGACCTATCCGTTCGCACATCGTTAATCAAGATTCGCTCAATTGGAGATAAGATCTAAAACGCAAATTATCTTACCTTTCCCTTAGACATTGCGATTATACTAATTTAGTTTGGGCAAGGGAATTGGATTATAGGAGACGAGCAGATGGTGTGACGAGATGATGAAATGTGGAGAGGGAGGAGGGGTGAAAGAAATTTCTAGGAAGACGGCCGCTGCTGCACATTTCCCCTCCCCCGCGGCCGTTTCCGACCTAGTCAAGGTGGGGGGGCTTGGCTGCAACACCCGAAAACTTTTCTTTATATATCATGCAGGGACTGTCCGTGGCAGACATGTATTTCTAAATTTCACAGCCTTGAAGTCTATTGCTCAAGTTGCACAGCTGTCTCCTTTACATAAAATCACAACATAGCATGCCACCGGCTGCAGCCACTCATAGTTCGCGCGAGTGGTCCACGGAGTCTTTCTACGTTTCTATTCAAACATTATAGCTTCATAATATATGGGGAAGCTTTCATCATCGAGCGATTAAAATATAGTCTGTCTCAAATAATCGTTGAAGATACCAGCAGTTAAAAGGAAAGTTAAAGCGATTGCTCTTCAAAGTTAAAGCTTTAGGGGGGCATAAGTTAAATAAATACTTCTAACAGGGCACGCACCGGCACCACATCAAAATGCTGAATAAGAAAGGAAACAAAGAGAAGAAAAAACACCAGCTGACACAGCACCTTTGCCATTATCACCTAGTCTTCTTCCCCTCCTGATGCTTTAGCCACACCAGGGACCCACTTATTCCTCCTCGGCAGGCATCTCTTCCTCGTAGTGTTCACCCTCGTCATCAGAGATGGAAGCGTCTTGGTATTGCTGGTATTCGGAGACTAAATCGTTCATGTTGGACTCGGCCTCGGTGAATTCCCTATTTTTTTCAATCAGTTCATGACCTAGATTTAAGAATCTAGTAATATTATAGGATACTCACATCTCATCCATACCCTCACCAGTGTACCAATGCAAGAAAGCCTTGCGCCTAAACATGACGGTAAACTGGTCACCAACACGCTTAAAGAGTTCCTGGATTGAAGTAGAGTTTCCAACGAAAGTTGCAGACATCTTAAGCCCTCGAGGGGGGATTGAGCAGAGTGCTGTTTGGACGTTGTTTGGAATCCATTCAACGAAGTAAGAAGAGTTCTTGTTCTGAACGTTGCGCATCTGATCTTCAACCTCCTTCATTGAAACTTTACCACGGCTATAAAGGCTAGTTAGCAACAACCCTAGATCCTCCTATTACAGGATTCAGCATATAGGGCAAGTTCCAACTTACAAGATAGCGGAGCAAGTCAGGTAACGTCCGTTGCGGAAGTCCGAGGCCGCCATCATGTTTTTAGGGTCATACATCTGTTGGGTGAGCTCCGGAACGCTAACAGCTCTGAAGGAGTGCGCTCCACGAGATGTAAGAGGCGCAAACCCAACCATAAAGAAGTGTAGACGTGGGAAAGGGACCATGTTCACAGCCAACTTCCGCAAGTCGGAGTTCAACTGGCCAGGAAAACGAAGGGATGTCGAAACACCTGACATGACAGCAGAGACCAGATGATTCAAGTCCCCGTAAGACGGAGTAGCAAGCTTCAGGGTACGCATGCAAATGTCGTAAAGAGCCTCATTATCGATACAGAAGGTCTCATCGGAGTTCTCAACTGCATCTAGGTTAGGGGCATGTCACCACATCGGGATAGCTAATTGTCGGCCTTACCAAGTTGGTGAACAGACAAGGTGGCATTGTAGGGCTCAACAACGGTGTCTGAAACCTTGGGTGAAGGAACAACTGAGAATGTAGCCATCATCCTGTCCGGAAATTCCTCACGGATCTTGGAGATCAGCAGCGTTCCCATACCGGCACCGGTACCACCACCAAGGGAGTGGGTAATCTGGAAACCCTGCAAGCAGTCACATCCTTCTGCCTCACGACGGACTACATCCAAGACTTGATCAACAAGCTCAGCTCCCTCAGTGTAGTGACCCTTAGCCCAGTTGTTACCGGCACCAGATTGCCCAAAAACAAAGTTGTCGGGGCGGAAGAGCTGTCCAAAAGGACCAGCACGGACAGCGTCCATGGTACCAGGTTCCAAGTCGACTAGGACAGCACGAGGAACATATTTATTTTCTGAGGCCTCATTGAAGTAGACACTCATACGCTCGAGCTGGAGGTCAGAAGTCCCGGAGTAACTTCATAATCGGGTTAGACACACAACCAAAACCAAGTCCTTGGTAAAACTTACACTCCAGCGCCATCAAGACCGTGTTCCCCCGAGATAGTTTGCCTGATACCCAGGTATGATGTTAGAACTCCATGTGTTTATAAATAAAAAAAAGAGGAAAAAAAGAGACCCTCCCCCCCCTGTTCCCCCAGTTTGGATAGTGATGTAAGGGACCGTACCAAAAGGCAGCACCAATCTGATTACCGCATTGACCGGTCTGGAGATGAACGATTTCGCGCATTATGAATCTAGAAAAAAAACGTTCGTCAGTTATCGAAAAAAAAAAAAAAAGGCCATTTCGTTATCCGATAGCAGATAGCGTTGCTGTCGGCTAGGATGTTTGGCTGAACGCGTTCCCCGCCAAATACGCAGGGGCAGAAAAGTAAAAATACCAGGTTAATGAATACTTACAATTATGCAGAAATTGAGGGATTAAAAAGTGCCGGAAGAACGACCGCGAAACAAAAATGAATAATTGATGAAATGTTGGATGAAGAAGGAGTTGAGGAAGGGAGGAAGGGAAGGAAGGAAGGAAGAAAAGAAGGAAAGGGGGTTTATTCTAAAGCCAGACCCACGCTGCCAACACAACAAGCTATGGCCAATCAGGAAAGGTTGCCCAGCGGAGCATCTGGGAGGTCAGGGCTTCACGCAGAGCACAGGGCGCTCTTAGGTTGTTCCTGCCATAATTGAAGATAATAACAGGCTGGGTAGATACCGTTTTCAACTTCACACAAGTGTACCTACTCTAGCTCTAGTATCTGAAGAGCACAGCTCCAGTTCGTGTCATGTTAGGAAGTAAACTTTTCAATCCTGAATGCACGATGTTCGAGAACTCTATGTACATGCTCCTAATCAATTGAGCTAATGTTCTTATTCACTCGTGGCTCGATCTGGACATGAAGTTCTGTTTGTTCGGCAAGGTGTTCAATCCAAGGGCTCCGCGCAAAGCCAAGGAGGCAGCACTACATGCATGCATTAGTCATTTCTTATGTATGATGCAGTATGTACTACTTACTATAGGGCTAGGGTTATGCTCCTACACTGTCTTGACTAATATTTCCTACTCACAATCTCATAGCGTTTTTGAACACGACTAATATTGCATGCACCCCAAAAAACCGCCAAGACTACATTTTTTATATGGCATGTAATAGCGGTTGTGTTCAGAAACGCTATGAAGTTGCGAGTAGATCCCTTTATCAAATAATAGATCTTCCATACAATTCCTTTGTCATAGGGTCACATTAATGACAGACTAAGGGTATAAGAAATCCCGCGTCGCTTTCTCTAAAATGCTACTCTACTTTAAGTATTCTCTAGAAAACCTATTAACGCTATAGCCGATGGGCTGGACAAAGATTTCTACTTGATATGTGCTCTAGGAGATGAAGACGTAACCTTCGATCTTCCAGTACCTGTTCAACAGAACCCCAACCACCCGAGCCCCAAAACTCACTTAAACCCTAAGTAATAACAACATCTCTAGCGCTTGAGCTTATGGCACTTCCCTTTGGTTATACCTCTTTTGTAACCATACAAGTACAAATATCTCCCTACCTTGCCAAGATCATTACGGCGTGCCGTTGAGATATTCGAAGCGAGGGTTTCTACTAAGGAAATTCGTACGGAAGACAAAGAACTGCGATAGTGTATTTCCAAGCTTCAAGCGAGTCCTTCGATCGAGAAACTTCTAGCGGATGTTTACCCTCTACAGAAATCATTGTAATCAGACTTCGGCGTTATATATGAGAGATATATAACCTTATAGTTTCGCCCCAATACACCTTTCTTAGCCCTATTAATTAGGGGATTTCTTTAGTGAGCTAAGCTCCCCGTCGCAGCTTGGGGGAGGGGTTCCTTGATCATGAATTCCTAGCTCGAGCCCTGGAGGTTGAAACTGCGGCAGAGACCCTCCCATCTTGATCTCAGGCCATCCATCTAAGTCTAACATATATATAGTATGCATATATGGTTACCGATAGTGGACTATGGAGCTAAGAAACAAGATCATCTATTAAGCCCAAGTTCCTATGAATGGCTTTTTTAATTAGACTATCTAACCCTCTACCGCCGGCTTTACCAACTGCTGGCATGAGGTAATTGATTGAATTGGTCGGTACCCATAGCAAGAAGCTGCGTGCCCTTATTCGAGTGATGCCTGGTGACCCACCCAACCTGATCAACCAAGCCACCACGATGAGCGACTACACTACAAGAGGAAATGCCATATGATTGCCTGTCTTAGTTTTAAACCTAATGTCTATTTTTTACGCAAGTGATAGCAGTAAAAAATCCGTAGATACCTCTATCAGGATATGATATTTAGGAACACATGCACAACACCGCAAGCTCATTAATTACGGACTGTTGAATATGAAATTTTATGAAAGAGACCTCGCATTTCTGATTTGACGTTTGTGCATACGCCCCGCTCTTAGTGTTTCAAATTTCTAAGATCTACAGCAGCCCGGATTACCCCCAGTAAGTTATATTGGACTCAAACAAGATATGGCTACGTTACTGCAATATTGATCTTTTATCTCAATCAAATGTAATGTACCCCAAAACCTTCTACGCAACTAGTGACCTACATTTTGTAGGCACAACTATTGCTCACCAAGGTTTCTTTAATATCCTAAAGGTATAGGAGTATATTTCGCGTGAAAGAATTCACGAATAATAAAAGAATACCCTGCCTCCTTTTTACGGCAATAAAATTCTCAGATAGAATCATCACCAATAAACCCCCCCCCCCCCCGGGGGCTCAGTGGCAAGATTACTTGTCAGTCTCTCATGTGACGAGTTTCACCTCATTTTAAATTTTTCACCTATGATCCTATCGCCCCATGATCTATTTCACGAGGCGAACATCGTGGTCCTCAAGTGTGATTTTGATGACCACAGAAAGTAGGTATTTCGGATGGCTAATAAAATACCAATTGTAATGACTGGCTGGTATTGCTCTGATATACTTATGAGAATACTAGCTTCTTAGTTACCGCCGACATATACCCTAGGTAGATTACTTCGCCGGCATTCGGTTTGACGGAAAGCCACATGATACTATGATGGTCTCCTTTCGTGTGATGTTCCAAGGCTGAAATAAAGTGATACAGTTGATTGCTTAAATATTGGAGTCCATGAGATAACGAGACACGCTCTAGGCGATCAAAAAACCAGTTGAGGAGGTTGAAAATCTTCATAAGACGAAATGTGATATCTTATGTCTCTAACAATAGCCAATCGTTATCGATGCCCATTAATCAATCATGAACCGTCCGCTTTGATACTTACGCGCCATAAATACGTAGATGTAATGTGTTGAAATCTCTTGAGAGTGATTCTTTAAGTAATGCTATCGGCATAGTCCACCTCATCAGGCAAAGCTTAGAGCCTAAAGATGATTCACTTTTGTTAATCACCCACATAATCGGAAATGATCCACTCCACCTATTATCTTGGCAGCGGCGAGCAAGAAATTTATCTCTTCACATGTCCGCTAGCAAACTTCCTCAGTTCGACTCATAGTTGACAACACGGCAATGTATCTGTGATTTCAGCCTAATAAAATCGGGGTGTCTGCTCAGACTACAGGTGAATGCCGATGATTTCAAATATCTCCGGAGATATCAAACAAGTGTTCCGTCAATCAGGTCCAGAGTTGCTAGTATATCTAGATCTCGGTAGTCATCCGAGCTTTTGTTGAGGGCTGGCCGGGAAGACCTACGCCTCGCATGGTAAATTGGCGGCGGCTAACTAGTACGGCAACAAAAAATAAGAGATGGAGATTAAACCGATGATTCAACAAATCCACAGTCCTTGATGGGTCGTAGACCTATCATTTTGAAAAACCTCGGCGAGTCTAAAACGTTAACTGATTCTCACATATTAAGCGGGGCCGCGGGGTAAAAGTGATATCTGCAGAGTGTACCATGCTGGGCGCCAAATAAGACCAAAACTTAGCGGTATCTCAAGGTTTGGATCTTAGTGAGGACCGTGCTACCGGGAAGGATTAGTTTTCAAGGATTTCCAGGGCTTATATGAATTCTAACTGTGCTGTTGCTACCCAAAGTTCATATCAACTAGATCAACTCCCAGCATTCAATATAGAGTTACGTACAATTATTTATCACTTGTGTATACTTCTATGCCGCAGCAGAGCAGGTACAGAAATTCACTCAATAAATTTTTTATGTTGTTCACCACCTTGCCCCTCATCCCCCTCCCCCTCTTTATATTTATCCCCGTATATTCTTCCCCATTCACTGGCCTGCATGTTATCTCACCTGCAAGATACGCGATCAAAGCTGAGACTCTAAGCTCTATCTTGATTTTTGTGTAGTATTTATTTCACGTGTTTGTGAAGGGCTGGAATATTAGGCAAGCCAGCTCTTGACTAATCTTTATTCATGAGCCAAGCTCATCAGTTCCGTCAGTACAAATTAATTTCTGCACATCTGAGACTAAGCTTTGCTAGAGGAACCGTCCCGCGCAGTCCGGAGAAAATGGCTATCCTTGCATGGTGCTAATAATTGATGCTACGGGGTAGTTGAGCAAATAATCCACCGGAAGCCCTCACAAGAACGGAAATGCAAGAGTGACTTGATATTCACATAAAACATCCGGCACCGATAGGTTAGCCAATGGATTATCACCCACTAATGCATCAATTAGCGGTCGAAGCCGGGGAAGTGGTTATCATACCCCTAGGCTATGCAATTAACCTATGCAGCACCGGTATGCCGAAGGCTAGTTGCGAATAGAACGGTTTGTTCCTAATTATTTTAACCGTACATAGCAATCCGTATATCAGTTGCTAATCTATGTGTTATTACCGCAAGAATGAGCAGGATTTACCTGGCGAAACAGAAGGCGTTACCATCTTTTGGAGAGGGGCTGTTCGCCCGCGAGCCGAAGGGGATCCATGTTGCAGGCCTATGCAGAGATTGTGCAGGTTAAGTTGCCCAAGACTGATAAGCTGATGGATAAGTATGAGAATGTAGTGCTAAATCAGGGCGGAGAATATCGGGCATTAAAAATATCTTGATACGTAAGGTCCAGAGCTGCATCGAAATAGAAATCGAATCTGGCGTTCACTGCCAATCGGAGATTTCTTTCCTTTGAGAACTGTAGACAGCTGATAACAGTACATCAGGTCGACTTGATGTTAAGATACTAACATAGCCAAAATATCGGTATCAGTTTATGTACGGTACACGCTGTGTAACAAACAAATTAACAGGTGAGGTGGGTACATTGTATGTATGTGAATCACGTGACTGCAATCCGTACGCCATCAATGTAAGGCAGAGATACATAGCATTTCCATTTGTAACTGGTTTTCTTTAGCAAGGGTGAGCCGTAGTTCTGATGTAGGTACGATCCTGGGTACTACTGTAATGTCATGTATGTAGGTACATTAAGTAAATGTACCCATAATTAACGGCAGCCAGAAGCGGCAAAAACTGACGACGAGACAGCATAGCCCGCAAGGAGAGACAGCCCAGACCAGTATTTATACGCTGAGTTACACGATCAAATTTCTATATAGTTTATGGCCCATATGTGGTGCTGAGATGCTCCCATTAAAGTACCAAGGCCAAGGAAAATAAGAATCAAATATTTTAAATCAACGGCATCGCCATGCATGCAATTCGCTTCAGGGAATAGTACTTAGAGGTGAGAGTGCATGGCCTAAATCAGTTGTCCAAGACTACATAGCCATTCGACTGCATGCGCACCTAACTGGCTGCTGGGCAAACGCACAGTCGGAATAGTTACCACACAACCTACACATGCTCACATGCTTACTGCAGGGTGCATTCAGGTGATGCAATGCACAGTCCTATTCATATGATACAGCAGCAAGCATTCGCAATCTATGCACTCGTCACGTTGTACTTCGTGCTCGTACAGATCTACGAAGACAATGGAGCGGCAATATCTTCAGTGGTGCGCCATCATGGTGTCCTCTCTTATTACTCCGATGACGACAGTTTGGGCCAATTTAAATTATTTCTAGCTTAATCTGTCATGTCTTGCATCAGGTAGCACGTTTTAATAGGTTCCGAAGAATTCTACATGCTATGTTAACAGAAGGGACTAACGAGAAGACCGGTGATGTGGTTCGGTACTTGTCATAACCATAGAAACATCACGGCGATGAAAGCTAGACAATGAGAGTATTGATACCTATTAGAAACCGAGTTGGTGTATGTCTAGCGTACTTCGGACTTTAAAGAGGAGTCCAATGATCATTCATCCGATCTTGACCCACATCAACGATTCTCACAACGTTACAATCGGTAGCATATTCTTACTTCTTTGACAAATCAGAGATATATTTAATTATTCCCAGGAAAGTCAACATCAGTCGGAAGTGATCTAAGGCTCCGCTACTACAGGCCAACCAAGCTTACCGCCAAGTTTACCGCTGAGTCGCCTTCTAGTTTGTATTTTTCAGAAAGCCCTATCCTACGATAGATTCAAAGCCCTGTTGATTAACTGCCTATCATAAGATCAGTGTGGTATACCTATATCGCCCATGATACTAGATTGACCGAGACCCAAGATTTCTACTTACCAGCACTCACTACTTTTTACTTTTTCCCCTAATTTTTTCGAAACATCTGCTGGTCCCCCTGCATACATTTGATCTCTTAGCGGGGTGTACAGCGGGCATCTCGTGGCTGATGAGTTGATTACGCATTATGTGGGCGATCGGGGACGGGCGCTGCCATACCCCAAGTTATTGTTTTTTCTCAGTTAACAACTTATTATCGCAACCGGTTTAAGTGGGCGGACATCTCGATTGACCATAAGAGACAGCGATCATGTTGAAGAATCCTAGGACGGCGATTGAAGGTTATGGGCAGCAGGCGATTCGGCCGAGTCATCTATTATCACTCGGAGGTTGAGCCGAACTTCAGATGAACCATCGTTTGTTTCACCTATTCCGCCCCCCTGGCTACCACCACTCCGCAGGCTCTGCGAAGGTTACAGCAGGGTGAGGTGCTTATATAGTCCCTCCTATTATCGAAATTATGCAGATTCAAGTGTTGCTGTATGTATTGTACCTGTCGGATTAAAGATCGTCATCTGGAATAACTAGTACTTGACTTTTGTACCTGTCTATGCATATGACGCGATGTACCTATTATTTTGGAGGGGGGTGGCCTGACGTTACGAGACTATCGGCCCCCATTACTTCATGATCGTCTCAAGGATCTTGTGTGTAAGTCAACCACTTATATCATCACTAGGAGTTGGGGGGTGCTAGGTATCCGAAACAATCTGCATCTGCAACAGCTTCCATGTCAGCCAAAAGAAAAGAGACAGCACTCTTATGCCCAGAACTTCGTGCCTACACAAAGTACCTACATTACACTACACACCGCATATGGCGGGATCAGCTTTCCGGTTTTTTATCTTAGGCATGAGCATTTTAATTCAAGTTGAATCCCGAAGATAGTGACTAGGCTCGGACATTCACACGAATTATTACAACGGTACCGACGACCCACCGAAAAGTGCCGACTGACTGCGATGAAGCAGTCTAATGTAAAAAATTAATATTGCAATCCCAGGAGAATTCCGTCGTGAGCGTGCGGCAAGACTAGTACTATAGCAGATTAGCGGGGTATCTTAGCATGGCGGGGTAATAATTACATGTATGAGAGAGTGATGACTTAGTGTTGCCCTCCACACCGCTCCATTTAACCACAACCTTAGAAAGCTGGAGCCCTACCGATTCGAGACCACTTCTGCGGGTTTAAGTCGTTTCTGTAATGTGCATAAGTTTGTGTTTTTTCCTTCCCCACTTAGGGTTCCCACTCCAGGTGAAACATAATCGCAGACTTGAGTTGAACTGCCCCTTCCTCCTTCTCCGGAAAGACCCTCTCCTTGGATCCATGTACAGCATAGATAACAGACTGGCTTGTGATGAGTCGTTTGCTTGCCCGGTTTGCATTCCATGTTTATCGCGGCACAATCGTTACGCGCGTGAGGCCAGATTGAGTTCTACGTCAAGCTTCTTTGTAACTGAGTTGATAGCGGCGTCCACACTACACCGATACTACGCCCCGGCGAGGATCTGGGGAACTCGCAAAGTTACCGGCCTAGGTATATCCTTGCCTGGACTTAGAGTATCGTGCGTTAACGCGTGGGTGTTTATTGATAGATGATGGGGTAGGAGTCATAAATCTAATACGACACAAGAGGGCGGTATGGCGAACGGTCTGTTGGGACGACTCGCCTTTGCTTTTTTCTTCCCGATTTTTCTTTCCTTTTCGACCTCAGTGGTGGTGGTCTGCCTGTCAGATCAGTGCAGCACATATGCAGAGTCGTGCAGGGAAGGAAGGAGAGCCTCGAGGATGACAGACGGAAACGACTGAACAGGGAAAATGCCGTTACACCCGTTTACTGTTGATCTAACCTACGCGTAAATAAGCTGCGACTGTTCTCGTCTTTTTTTTTTTTTTTTTTTTTTTCCTTCCCTTTCCCTTTCGTTCTCTTTTGTGCACTCACCTGCGAATGATTACTTACTGGAGAGGTAGTTCCGTGAACTTCCTTATGTGTGCTCTGGAAACAACCATTTCGAGCTCGAAATTGTTGGGCGTTTGAGATTTATTGGATGGGGGGGCGTAGCAGTAGCACATTTAGAAGGCCGGTCCCCCGAAGACTTTCTACTTACTCTATCCTGAACCCTCTCTCACGACCCAAACAGATATCCTTTGTCATATATCATGACGCCCTCAGTTCTGGAATGGTGATCTTGGAGTAGGGGCCTGCATGTGGAGTAAGCTGGTTCCGGTAGGGATGTGTCATGGAAGACCTCCGAATGACCAGACTCGACTCTTTACCCAACTGAATTACCGTTGCAAATGTCATGTGAAATTTGGCGACAAATAGACGAAATAGTGCTCTAATATCAACAAAGGATGTGGATTCATTGGGGGTTAAATTGAGAGTTCTTATCGGCTTTTTGTTCTAAGTTTACTAGTAAGAGTAAATGGTAGTCTTTGTCCGTCAGCTGCCCTGAATTATGAGTGTTTATGGATCTTCTTTCCCCCTGGCAAATGTCGGACAGATACTGCCATGGAGGAGAAGAGGGAGGCGATGCTTCGTAATCTACATGTATCTATGCTACAATTTCTGTACACGAGATGTTAATATTTCACTCAAAGCTCGATTTTTCCGCGCCCTACGAGGCAATTTGATTGGTGTGGCCTCTCAGCACATCGAATCTGTCTGGGAGACCAACCTTGATTTTGAGTTTCATCTGGACTGAGCTAGAGAGAGGTGCATATCATATCAAATTTCTTCGCGATTTTATATACGCGGGTCCGCCCACCACCCCCCCCTTCCCTCAGTTTCGTTTCACACCTGATCCCTCCATCCTTCCTTCTTCGCACGCACACCACCCACCAGGAAAGAAACGGCCAGCGTCCGTGCTTCCTCCCTCTCTCCCAGCGCCTGCCCTCGAATTTATTTTATTTCCTTTTTTTTTTTTTTTTTTTTTTTTGAGATTTCCCAAACCTCGTTTTTTTATTTTTTTTTATTTTTTTTTAGTAGAGCTTGAGCCATTCAGCCCCGCAGAAGCAGCTCGCCGCCACAAACACACCGCTTGTCAGATTGCGGTTCTGATCTCTACCACACCTACATCTACATCACGCCCCTCACCACCACACCCCTCCTCATCACACCCTTTTTACCGTTGATTTTTTGTCCCTTTCCTTTTCGTGCTTGTTCCGGACGTCGGCCAGTTCCCTGGGAGAGAGTACCAGCGATCACCTCGCCGGGGGGCATCCATACAGCTCGGGGAAGAGTTATAAGCAATCAATTAATCAGGCACGTTTTCGAGGGTGGTTCAGGCTCAGCAGGGCTCGGAGGGCAGCAGTCCACCCCCCAGCTCTTGGCAGGTATTGAATTTCAATCCGCGCATGCCACTCCCTCACACCGCCCTATCGTGACGACGCCTAGCGCCCGTAACCTGCAGTCAACCAGGATACACATCATTTCCATACTAGTGGGTAGACTCAGCAACACCCACGCACACACTAGCGAGACTAGCAAGAGCGAGCGAGTCTTCTCTTCTGTCCGGAGTCGACATCCAGGATAGACACACCACCAGTACGTGCCTCATCACAAAAGAGACAAAAAGGGTGCAGATAGCACCACACACGCACATTCAACCAAGCAGGTATTTATATTTATTTGGAACCACACCGTTTTTACCCTAGTTCTATCGCGACCCCTCAATCGGACGGACTATCATCTAATATCTGTCTACATATCTGTCCTGTCCGTAAATCAATCACCCCTCCCTTTTTTTTTTTTTTTTTTTTTAAGTTCTTGTTTCTTTTATTATTCTTATTTTTTCACTTCTCGATCAATCAGTCAATCGAATCGTCCTTACTGGAAGAATAGATTCTTTGAACAGTGGTTTCTGTTTTCTCTGCAGAACGGTCCCAACCTCTCTGTTACTGTTTTCAATTGGTTGCCGTGCATACATATCCGCTTCAGTTCCAGCCAATCAAAAAGCATATCCAGCCACCCTCTCTCTCTCTTCTTCCCTCCCTCGCTCTGCTCCTCCACACCTTCTTCTTACGAACCACCCCCCCCCCTTTCAAAAGAAAGGGAAAAAAATAACACAAATAAAAAAGAAAGTACAAAAGCGAACTAAAAAAGCATATCCCAGCAAATCAAGCCTGCCACTTTTTGCGCCCATCACTCAGATCCTCCCTAAAAGTTGCTGCAGCCCCCTCCATCATCCATCCATCCATCTATCCAGCCATCCACCCACGGTGTCGTCCACACCATTTGGCCCTTTGGTCTCTCGTCCCTTGACACCAGAGAGCAAGCGAGAGAGCAAGTGAAGAAGCCCATCCATCCATCCATCCATCATTCATCCATCCCTACTCCTTGGAGAGGAAGTACACAGGGCCTGCTTGCCTACATACTGCGACTACCATTGTTGCTACTTCTTCTACTACCACCACACCCTTTTTGTATCCATCTCGCACGCACGCTCACACACACACACACTCACACACACACACCACACTCACGCTCACATACACACCCCTTCCCCTTCCCCCATCCCCATCCCACCCCCCAATACCCACACACGCTCCACGAAACCGCACCCCCAGCAGCCCACTTCGCGTTAACAATCCCCCCGGCGAGCCAGTCAGTGCACCTCTCCCGCACCTCCCAGAAAAAAAAAAAAAAAAACTTGACTACAGTGGTAGTGGTGTTATTGTCGCCTCTGTCACCACCTGCCTGCTGCTTGCTGCTTGCTGCTGCTGCTTGCTTGCTGCTGCTCGCCTATCCAACAACCCTCCCCTCACTCACTCACACCCCCTCCCCACCCCCCACCATCATCTTTGCTGCTGCTTGCAGTGTTTGTCCCAAAGGCGACCCGCTGTGGTTGCTCTTCTTCTTTTGGTTCCCCTCGCGGCCCATACGTCTATTAACGTTCGCGTCAAACTCCACCCACTCACTCGCCCGTTCCCATCCCATCCTCAATCCGCCCAATCCAATCCAGTACCGAGCTTAATCTGCTCGCGCTTGTCAGAGCGAAGGAACCACTCACCCACTCACCCACTCTTCCACCCCCCTCATCTCCAACCGTGTACTGCATGACCTCACCAACGGCCTTCAGAAACATAAACATGTACACGCCCCCCATGAACAGCGGGGGCCTCGATGGCTCTGGCACCATCGACCCAGCTTCCTTGAACCCCGCCAGCGCGTATACTATCCCGACACCATTCTCGCCGCCGACAACTGCAACAGAGTTTGATAACGAAACAAAACCTAATGCTGCTGCGCTTGCGAGTATTACAAGCCCAAGAGGGATTAAAAGAAGTCGGTCTCCCGAGAGTTATAGAGATGGAGCCATCGCCGGCGATGATCTCGGCGCAGGTATGTCTTCTATCTAAATGAGAGCTAGAGGCCTTCAAACTACCCCCCCCCCTTCTCTTTCTACGTGCGCCCGCGTAAAGAAAAAGAAAAAGAGAAAGGGGGAAAAAGAGAAAAATAAAAAGAAACTAACAGGAAAAAACTTGTTGTGTTATAGGTGCTACCGAAGAGCCGGTCCGCAGGAAACGCGGGCGACCACCAAAGAACAAGGGCCCTGGTGTGCCGCAGAGTCCGCAGCTCGCGAGCACCCCACAGCAGCAACACCAGCAACTACCCGCACAGACTGTAAGCACGCCGCAACAGATCCAACAGTTACAGACGCCCACTCAACAACCGGGTACCTTGCCTACACCGCCAAAACCGACGCCTGCCAAGCCGATGGTCAAGGCGCTCCCGACGGTGCGCGACCATACGACAGACCAACTTACACCCGAGGGCGATGAGTATATTCCTCGTGAGTATGATGAGGAGGGTGATAAGAAGGTTATGTCAACTGGCCATCTTTGCAACGGCAGGGAGTACAAATGTCGAACGTTTCACGTGCCTAATCGCGGCGAAAAGCTGTTCATGTTGGCAACTGAGTGTGCTAGAGTCTTAGGGTACCGAGACTCCTACCTCTTGTTCAACAAGAACAGATCTCTCTTCAAGATCATTGCTACACAGGCAGAGAAGGATGATCTCATCCAACAGGAACTCCTCCCGTACTCTTACCGGTCACGACAGATCGCGATCGTGACTGCTAGAAGTATGTTCCGCCAATTCGGAAGCAGAGTGATTGTAAACGGGCGACGTGTGAGGGATGATTACTGGGAGTCCAAGGCACGAAAACAAGGGTTCACTGAAGAAGACCCAGCTGGTGAAAAAAGACCCGGTGCAGCGAAAATTAGGGCCGCACAGGCCAGTGAACAAGCTGCAGCCCAGCAGCAACAACAAGCAGCCCAGCAGCAACAGCAGCAGCATGGCCAGGGCCAGGGCCAGGAACCACTCTACACGCATGATCCTGCCCAGATTGATCAGCAGCCTGTGCCACAGATGGTTCAACCCGGGTTAGGTGGCCCCGCTCCAACGGTCCCGCCGTTGCCCATGATCCATCTTGCCCCTACAGAGGAGAAGCTGAGGGAGCTGTATTCGGTTCCGAGACCAAGGCAAGAAATCAATGGCCCACCATACCAGGACAGAATGACAACCACGTCCCAGTCACAGGTTATGGAGCACGTGCATAATGCCGCTGACTTTAACAAGCAGCTTGGGCAGACGAGTAAGGCAAGGAGAGTAATGTATCAGGATAACTACTTCAAGCCAAAGTCTCCCCCGCAGCCGCAGCCGCAGCCGCAACAGCATGCCCAATCAGTCTTGAACCCACAGCAGCAGGCGCAACAGCAGCAGCAGCAGCAGCAGGCGCAACAGGCGCAGCAGGCGCAACAGCAACAGGCGCAGCAGCAACAGGCTCAGCAGCAACAGGCTCAACAGCAACAACCGCAGCCTACGAACCCACAATTGCCTCACCCCTCTCAGCATGCGCCTATCCCGCAACACCCGCAGCTTCATGCTCCTCCCCAACATATGATGAGCCCGCAACAGCTGTCTTCTCTGCATCATCAACAGCAACAACAGCAGCAACAGCAGCAGCAACATCAGCAGTTGGTTTCCCAATCGCCAGTCAGGTCCAACCAAGGGATTAAGCCAGAGCAACTGCATACGCATGGCGGTGGAACTTACATGCCACCAGCTCAGTACTTCCACCCTCAGGCGCCACATACGCCACAGCCATCGCACCCTCACCAGCACCCGGGACCGCACCATCCGCAGCCGCACCCCCAATCGATGCCCGCGATGCATACGCAACATGGGCAGCAGCAGCCGCCGATGTACTCGAGCCCGACACCACAACATTACCTGGGGCAGCCACCGCCACCGCAGAATTATAGGCAGCAACCTCCTAATCAGGGCGGGTGGTGGGGCACTACAGGCTAAATGGTTTGATGGATGGGTGGTGTGACCAGGGCTGCAAATGGGAATTATGCTACAAGTTGATTTTTTTTTCTTTTCTCTTTACCTTTCATTAACACAATCGTTGGTTGCAGATGTTGGCTATGTTTTTACGATTCCCAAACGCCATTGTTTTGGCTTATTATGATGCACCATGCGCAGATTTTCTCTTTTCTTTGTTGTTTATTCTTTTAAGGTCCTCGCTTTGTTGTATGTTTGCCGGATTGGTTGGATAGGATGGATCCGTAGTTTCTTTTTTTTTCTTTTTTTGATGAGGTACCTAAAACATGTTTATTGGGTCTTCACAAATCTCTTTTTCTCTCTTCTACTTCTTCATTTCGATGTTATTTTAATTCTGGTTTTTCCCCCTCATACGTACCCAAGACGCGGGCACTTTTTTTTGTTCTGAAATAAGATCCTCCGCGTCTAATTCCTTCCTACCTTGCTTTGTTGAGTGTCTGTCTGGTATACCCTAACCCCCTTCTTCTCCTTTCCTCGCGGTATGTAATGGGCCGATATATGTAGTCTTTCTCCCTTGTCTTTTTTATCTTGTCACTGTTCAGGGTTTACCCAACCAGCCAGCCGTTTAGTCAATTCTCTTTCTTCTCTTTCATTCTTTTCTTGTAATTTGATTTTTCGCCCCCTTTTTCCCCTGGTTTATGTTCTGTACTTTGGGACTATTCTTTCTACTTCTCTCTAGGGTGGGTTTTGGGAATATTGGTTGGTTCGTGATACCGTTTTTTTTTTGTTTCCTTTTTTTCTTTTCCCTTATCCTTTTTTCCCTGTCTTCCCCCCTCCCCAATTTTCTGTTTTTTAGTGTGTTGAACTGTGTCTGTAGGTCTGGTCTGGGTTGGGTTTAGTTAGCTATTGCGTTTATCTATGGTATCTACTTTTTACCTTTATTTCGGCTTTGCCTGGTGAATTGCACTGTGAGCGAAGGGGCATCGGTTTTCCGTGCCTACCGTTCAAAGACCGAGTGAGTAGCCGTGAGCCAAGCCATCATGAAATACTTAGCACAACCAAGTTAAACTACTATCGAACGCGTGAGTCGGTGGCGAGTAGAGTAATCAACTGTCGGAACATAAGTCAGCCAAGGTAAACAGGGCCAGTAAGGGTGGGAGCTTGCTGGGGTTCGCCGCTCATGTTTCCACGTGTAGCCGTGGAATACCAATGAAACTGGTATATAAGTATACCGCGGCAGCCTCTCAGCTGGGCTCTGCTCACTTATGGCCTGCGGGTGGCGGAGCATGCGTGGGATCTATCAGCCCATGGAGGGAGAGTACTCTAACGGGTAACGGGCCAATGAGTGATTTGGGTTATCACAACTAGACGTAGAATAGACATGATATACTGATACGGAGGAAATGGGTACTGGTTTGGTTAATATGTATCTTTGATTTAATTAAGCCCCAAAGGTGCCCATCTGAGAATCTCATTGGATAATCCCCCGGAATTTCATACTGTATAGAGTCGCTCTGAGCCCTTCAATTTCTAATTCCTATTGGTGGGCGTGGTTTCCCATGCAGTGATCGTCGTTGCCAAAGCCTAATACATACATCATAGTATATATATATAAATACTTAGTTACATCTATTTCCATAATTTCCTTATGATAGGCGCCTCCGGCTGCTACTATGTAAGTTTGGAGCTCCACACTAACGGCAGAACCAACCTCCCTCCTAGGATAGTTGTAACCAACGATGCGAGTGATTAGCCATGAGTAAGAACTCACACATACTCCTAGTTAGGTTCTCAGCTAGCCTGCTCGGTGATGTACCTGCCTATCGTATTATAACGCATATGATGGACACGCATCATGTTATTCTAGTCAGCACGCGTGCGGTCTTGGGCCCGGCTCACAGCCTTGTAGCCAGCAAAGCTATAGCTAGCTATGTATTTATTTATAGTTGCTTCAGTCTCTACTGTTTCTACACAGACAAAACCTTCCTTGACCTCACTGTTCTTCGTTGGTGTGGTATAGGCCCTCAATCAAAAATTCTTTTACCTAGAGCTAGTATGGCCGATCCGTTGAGAATTACTGCCAGCATTATAACCGTCACCCAGCTCGCCGGGGAGCCGGAGCTGCTAGAGTTAGGCTATACTTACCTCGGTGGGGTAAAAGAGGCACAGAAGGGCCTATGGGAGCTAGTTGACGGGCTTCAGTCGCTCGGTAACGTTCTCATTACACTGCAAGACTATGTTCAAGCCGATGAAAACCTCAATTCTACTGCCTTACTGTTGATTAATGGCCAAAATGGGCCCCTCCCAGGGTGTGCTTTGGAGCTTAGGAGGCCTCAATTAAAGCTGGAGCCAAAGCAAGGTCTAAAAGGAATGATTCAAAATCTGAAGTGGCCATTGAGGGAATCGGAGACCCAGCAACGCATAGCACGAATACAGAGACAAAGGGGTCTTTTTATCCTTGCTTTAACTATTAATAGTCTGTAAGTACCTAGGGCGATAGAGGCATATGTAATGGAGCTGGACCGTACGACGGACGAAATCGACGTCAGCACAAAAGACACGAATATTACCGTACATGAGATTAAAAAAGCTCGAGGCCGAAGCCGAGGCCCAAAAAACTGGAGGCAAAGCAAGAACCTATTCAAATGAGTGAGTGCCCTAAAGGACCCAAACCTATTCGTGAAATTTGCTGATACCGAGATATCTAATAGTGGAAACCTGAGAAAAAAATCTTGAACTGGATATATTTGTATGTAACAGATAAAAAACATTTGGAAATCAGTAGCAGAAGGCGGAAGGGCGCCGGCGGTTGGCTCATAGGA
Organism: Morchella sp. 2016-72; assembly: GCA_024713865.1. Lineage (NCBI taxonomy): Eukaryota > Fungi > Ascomycota > Pezizomycetes > Pezizales > Morchellaceae > Morchella > Morchella sp. 2016-72. Next base: position 302,622 of record JAMJEY010000022.1, read on the forward strand.
ACTGCCCAGTTCCAGGAGTTACTCAGAGCCCGGGGCCCTAAACTCCTTTGGGGTTACGGCATTCACAAGTCCTATGGCTTAGCTACATGTACTTACATGTATGTATGTATCAAACACAGCTAATCTTATAAATAGCTGGTGCTGGGAAAACATTCCTCAGGTATTTATTTCATCCTAGACTTTTGGAATGAGAGACTCCTGATCTAGCAAAATAAAAATAAAATAAAAAAAAGCAAACGTCACTGACAATCTCAGTTTCGCAGTCATTAATTGACCATCTCCAGAAGGAAGCATCAGCGAAGGACTATAGGGTGGCATATGTATACTTCGATTATAAGGAACAGGATATCCAGACTCCAATAAACGTTATTGCTAGCCTGGTAAAATAGCTTCCGATCTAGTTATTAGGTCCTCGCCTTGTCAGAGAAATTGAGGAAATGCACCAACAGTTACGGCCCCAAGGGAAACGACCTAGTTTAGAAGGGTTATATAAGGCTTCATATGCATTATTAAAGCCTCCATCGCGCAGCCGTGATCAGTGTTCATCATCTTTGACGCCCTAGATGAGTACCATCGATCAAGGAAATCGGTGAAAGGACCTTCTACCGATATTCCATCGTCTGGAAAAAGATAGCACTAGAATTTTCATAAATAGCTGCTAGTTCCCCGAGGATATCTAGGAATCCTTTAAAAACTTAAAAAAATAGAACTTTTGGCAAAGGAGGCAGATATCAGAACGGATATCTAGGAAAGATCAATGAGAATTCAGGGGCAAAGCGCTGTATTGGGGACGGAGATTTCAAAGCAATGATATTATCAGAGCTTGCTGGCTGCGCTAAAGGAATGTAAGTATAGGGTTGTAGGCTTTTCTTGTGCAATAGGGTTTATTTATGTGCGGGGGAGGGGGACGGTCAATGATATGTTAGGCGACTACGACGAGATCTAGGCCTGTTCACATTTCTACTAGTTTCTTACCCAGGCTTTTTTTTGGTCCTGGGGCGTGACTAGATACTCCTTTGTTACTCACAAGGCCTTATTACACCTGCAGCCATCTAACGTGGTATTTGACCATAGGTTCCTGCTCGTCAAATTTCATGTCGAATAGGTATGCCAGCAAGCCACGCGCAAACAAATCCTAGACGCCCTCGAGAAACTGAAAGCTCGTCCACGGAGAAGAGGTCGCTAGACCTACCTATGATAGAGATCTAGAAGTGACGCTGAAGTTGTCCGGTTGCTACTGAATAGTAAAGTAACAGCCGCCGCTAAAGCTTAAGGCGATGAAGGAATGACAGCAATCTCATTGCAGCTCAAAAGGGGCACAATGAAGCTATAAAGCTTCTACTTAAGATAAGATCTAATATCTCGGAAAAAAACATTGAAGGGGAAATAGTACTATACATTATAATTGCGGCGCTACATGGCCGCAGTGATGTAGTCCAGCAACTACTCGAGCAGGGGGCGGACATCTCAAAAACGGAGATAAATAGATGGGCAGCACTACAAATTGCGGCGCTACATGGCCACAGTGATGTGATCAAGCTTATACTCGAGCATTGGGATTTACCAGAAAGGAGTAGAGACAAACGGGCAGCATTGCAACTTGGGGGGCCAACTCACCCCGGTGGTATAGTCTAGGCAATACTCGATTGCAAGCGGCTGGAGGACACCTCTCCATTACTGGATAGATTTAGACGGACATTACAACTTGTGGGGCCCTCTAGTTATGCGGATCTCGCTAACAGTTACGCGGGCACGATACTACGGCCTTATAAATGTACGAAAAAACGCTCAAGGTATGGCACTAACCCTAAATGATTACCATGGCCAAGGGCCATCTTCTGGCTAGATTCATAGTGACGTTTCCTGTCTGTGCCTCCTATTCGCACTTGCTTTTTTTTTTCTTTGGTTAGGTTATCTACTCTATCTATATCTATGGCCACAGCCGTTTCCGTTGAATTACATGTTGTCGATCACCAGCTATCTCTTTAACCTTTTCTTATATATACTGAATTTTTGGTCATGCCTATACCCCATCTATGAATACCTTCGTTAAAACATTGAGTTCAGGGTGAAGTGCAACTAGACCTGACCCTTAGAGTACTCTAGGGCCACTAACGTATATACCACTAACGTATAAATATAGCCTTCCGAGACTAAACAGCCATAGTTTATAGCCGCCATCACACACACCGAGTAACCATACATATACAGCCATCGAGAATCTTCACGTCAACACTGATCACGGTACCCCAGCCCCCCAGAAACACCAGGATTACCAAAGACACTGTCTTAGCATTGGCATATGCGAGATATCCCATGATCCTCACACTAAGGTCACAACTACACACCCACGAATGGCGCGTCCCTCCGGCAGTAGTCATAGAAACAATAGATCCCTCCCACCAAGTCTTCAAGTTTCGATCTACCTCCTCGTAATGAGAAGAAGTAGAATATAAACGTTCTATGGGGGCCGCGATACTGCCGAGTTCTAGTTCTCAAGTTTTGCTTTGATTAGGGGCTGTGTATTGACGCCTTGTATATATTGGGAATTTAGTGGATAAATGGGCTAATACCCACAGCGAAAACGGGTGAGTATTGATATAGTACATGTACCTCTTATCTGCAATTACAAATCACCCGAAACCCCAGGATGTAAAGATCAATCAATCAATTTACCCACGAAAATTACTCGGGGTTTCGTTTTACATCCTCAGCTAATTATGTAATTATAATATTAGGCCATCTATTACATGCAGCTTAGCAACAACCCAGCATGTGTTCGAAATATTGACTGTGGCAGCAGGATAAATTCTTGTCAAGTCTAATATACAATACAGGAGGGATAATGATAATAATGGTCCAGGCCCCGCCACAATTATTATAGCTAGGATATATTTTCCAAGGCTCGCGCGTAGTTCCAACAGCATGTAAAACTGCATGTATGAGTTACCAACTAACTAACAGCATGTGTTGCCTAAGGGCTGCATGCAAGTATGAACAGCATGTAAAACGAAACAGCCGAGTGATTTCCCATGATCACTATCCAAATCTTAGGGCGGGAGTTGGACCACGCGGCGTATTTATGTGCCAAAGCTTCAAATGACGTGGGCTTAACTTTGCTCCGCTATGTAAGCTATACGCCGTGGATTTAGGGCCTCATGTAGTTTACGTGTGATAATCTTCATGGGTTTTCACTCGATCCGACCTCATTCCGGATCAACACCAAACTAGAAACTGACGCCCATCTATCATCATGTTACTTAAACTGTTGGTTTCTTTACGTTAGTTTGTAGTTCATGAAGAATGGTATGTGCAAACTGCGTGTCCACTCACGACCAGTGGCGGGGGTCCGTGGCGAGGCACGTAGGCATAGAGCTGGGTCCATGATAGATTCTAGACGCACCCCCACCATTTCACATAGCTATCCTGTAACCTAAAGTCACTCTAAAAAGTGGTACTGACTAACACTAAAAGGAGAAAGGAGAATCACATAAACCGTCTCTCACCGGGTGCGATATCATGATGGCCCGCCACGGTCAGGAAATATCACTCGAACACAGTACTCGCTGCAATCTTTCCTTCTGAACGGGAGCAGATGTATCATGTGCACATCCTTTTTCAAAGCTTTCGGCCCAGCCCTCTGACCTTCCCATGAAATTACAGGGACGTGGGGCGGGAGGCGGTGGGTTCTTGTACTACATACTAGATGGGACGATATGGTTGGTGGGCATGTTAATATTTCGAAGCCGTAGACTTAGGTAATTATGGGAGCACATGTAGTAGCACAATGGCCAGACTTAACTTCTAACTTGCTGGTATTTTTTCATGACGAATCTATGGGGCTGGTTGCGGCGGGCTGACCACTCGGCACATGCAAAGCATCGCATCCATTACAGCCCATGTCCCGTCACAAATATTTGAAGGTGGCACAGCAAACGCCACACACCTATAGGCACGAGTCGCAGGGCCATTCCAATCCCCGACCAATGACCACATCGCCCCCTTACCTCCCGGAACCTTCCGATCACGGCGGGCCCTTGCGTCACGCTTCATTTCGCCACCAGCCGATTCCGGCAGCTCATTGAATATGTGATTACGCCTGCGCCGGAAACTCCCGCGCCACACCCGAGTGACACCCCATGATTGGGGGCAAACAAGGGCTGAACAGACAGATGGGCAGAACAGACTGGAATTTATGCATACCTACATACATCATTCCTGGCTCTAGCTCGTCACGACCTCAACTCCTTCCTTCTCGGCCTCCCCTAGGATCCATGATCGGACCTTTCGATCGGGGGCGAGCGCGATTGCGAGTGTTCCCTCGCCATCGCGCTTTGAGCTCTCGGCGCCCCTGCGCAGAAGCTCCAGTGCGACATCACCATGGCCTTCAGCGATGGCGTGGTGGAGTGCTGTGAGGCCGCTACGGTCGCTGCTGTTTAGCGGTGAGTTATGGTCAAGGAGGAGCTTGACCATGGGGAGGGAGCCGACGGCGGCGGCGCGATGGAGAGGTAGCTGTGCTTGCTTGTCGGGGATGCGGGCAGAGGCTTTGTACGGGGGGGAGAGGAGGAGCCGGGCGGCGGAGAGGTGGGTCTTGGAGGCGCAGAAGTGGAGGGGGGTCTGGTGGTGGTTAGTGGCGGGACTGGGTGAGGTGTGGGGTGGGAGGGTCAGGGTACTTGGCCATTGTTGTCTAGTGGGCTGAGGGTTAGCACTGTAGAGATGGGATTCAGTGGCAAGGGAGCTCACTCTTCAGCCCCGCATCCGCACCCCGCTTCAGGAGATATTCGACTAATTCGTCGCCGTCCTTGACGCTGCAGGCAATCATGAGGCACGACCAGCCACTGCCGTCCACAGCATCCACGTCAAAGTCTTTGACCTGCGCCAGCAGCTGCACAATCGGAAGATGGTTATAAGAGCATGCCCAGTGGATGGGAAGACGGTCATCCGAGTCACGGCGGTGCGCCAACTTCGGGTTTGCGGCCAGGAGTGATTCAACCGCGGCCACTACGCGCCAGCAAAGAATATATTCCCTATTAGTCACCGCTACAACTATATATATAGCTACATCATACAGTAGAAACATGCCAGATCAAGGAAGGGTAGTGCGTACGACGGCCTTCGCGACAGGCAGCATGAATAGCTTCTTTGTTCTCTGTTTCGTCCATAGCTCTGGAGATAGAAAAAATATTATACGGTGGTATTAATTCTTGCAGAGTCGATGCTTGACAGACAAGCCGAATATGACCGCTGATAGACAGCTCTTGGTGAGTGGTGGATTGAGGGCATGAATATCTTGGCGCGACGTCAGGGACCGGACTGTTACCCGGCTGCACTAGCGGATAGGATACTGTATAGGGTATAGTGTGTGTGATAGAATACTGTTGTGGGAACGGCGATTGACGCAGGGGTTGAATGACGAGCGAAGCTTCCACGTATTCTCGGGGGCCGAGGGTCCCGCTTTTCTTTTTTACCCGTACGTTCTGGAAGAGGGGAAGGGTTTAAATCTGCTTTTCTACCTTCGAAATTTGTAGTTTCAGACTCTCCTCTCGATACCGATATCTGTCTCCTACTACCTGCTAGACAATAGATTTTTACTACAATACTCCTGCTACGTCTCTTGCTGCTACAGCCCTCTCCTACATATACTTAGACTTAGACTATTAGATACTACTGTTACTACTGTTACTACTACTAATAATAACTACTACCTACTTCAACAATGGCCCCCATCCTCAAGAAATACGCCGCAATCCTCTTCGACCTCGATGGTATATACCCTCCTTTCTTACCGCCCCCGCGATACCCCTCATATACACCCACTAATCACCTATATACCATAGGAACGCTCATTGATAGTACCAACGCTGTGATCGCCCACTGGACCCGGTACCCCACCATCCCCTCTTCTCACAACCTATCACTCGTTCTAACCTCCGTACAGCTTTGGAAATGAACACTCCATCGACCCCGCGCTCATTCTTGCCACATCCCACGGGCGACGCACAATTGACGTTGTCCGCCAATGGAAGCCCGAGCTTGCCAACGAGGAGCGTGAGTGCAACCAACCGTAGTTCTTTTTCTCTGCCTGTTGGTTTTTTTTTTCTTCTTCCATTTTGCGGGGTGCAGGACAGTGGAGACATGAGCATGGCAGAGAAACGGCCAGCCTCACGTCACGTCACGCAGACATCTTTCTCGCATTCCCATTCCCCATTCATTCTCTTAGGCCTCTTTCCCATTCCCATTCCCGCCCATCAGAGCACCGGAACGTAGAGTTACAGTAAAAGTAATGCGTAGCGTAAGCTAACCCCGTATGATTCTCCAACCAACAGATATCCGCGCGCTCGAGGCCGAGATACCGAAAAACAACGCCGCGGACGCAAAGGAGCTCCCTGGTAACTCCCCATTTCCTATTTCTGCTGTCGTACATATATACAATGCACAGACACCTTGCTAGCTACCCCCTTCTTCCTCTTCCTTGGTTGCAATTGGCTGGCTTGGTGTTGGCCCTTTCTTTTCTTTTTCTTATTCCTGCACCGAGGAAAAGGCGGCCGGGGCGGTGTGCGGTTTTGCTTCCAACATCTTGGATATCACATCTCACCTTTTTCTTTTTTTTTTTTCCCTTTCAAAACGTAAGACTAACGCACATGACCGCGCTCACTGGGGTGTTCCTTCTTTTTTTTCTTTTCCTTCCTGGCGGGGAAGGGTAAGATGAAACAATTTTTACCCTCCCTGAGGAAGAGAAGGAAAGTAAGAAAGGAAACCCCGGTAAAGAAAGTGCGGTCGTATTGTATGCATTAGGTGCTAGAAACCTTATATCGCGTCTAGAGGCGACGGGTTCCAAGTGGGCGATCGTGACGAGTGGAACGGTAGCGCTGGCGGAGCCGTGGGTGAAGGTATGTGTTTAAACTTTTTTTTATTTATTTATTATCTCGTTTTTCACTTTGGAGCGGGGAGAGAGAGGGAGACGGGAAACAAGGGCCGAATCAAAACGAGATACGAGATACGAGATATGAGATACGGGTGGGGTTCAGCTGGGGCCATAATTTCACCTCATCTCATCTCGGTGTGTAGGTACATGTAGTCAGGTTCATTCATTCTACCTGAGGTACTACCTACACTACACTTACCTTCATTGGAGTGTTTTATTCGGGGATTCTAGGATTCTTTGGACCCCACCTCTATCTACGACACATTTTTTATCTTCGAATTCCCAGGGCTGAAGCAGAATCAAACTCAGAAATGAAAAGATTCAGTAAGCATGAAGAAAAGAAAATGGTCAGAAGAAGAGTGTTCCGAATATTGAAACACTCCAATTACTCGCGGCCCCCTCCCTCTCCTCCCCAAAATAATACGAACTCCAACGGCACCTCCCCGGCCAATTGGAACCCCGTCCTTCCCTGTTCCTCGTTATCTCTTCCTCTTCGCGAACATTCCCTTCGACATGTAGCTAGCTAGCTACTGGTAGTCTAGCATTGAATCATACCATATACCCTCCCTGTTCAGCCCCAACAAAAATAAAACAAAAAAATATACCACCCCCCCCCCCCCAAGAGGGACGCGCACACACAAGACAAAAAAAAAAAAAAAAAAAAAACCAACAGCCCCGGTGCTATGGATAAGGCGGCACCGATACCGCAGCTCCATTAATTCTCCGAGCTGGGGCCGGGTTGTCCGCTAGCTCTTCTTCATCAGTCGAGTCAGCTGCCTGGGACCTATTGGCCATGGGGGGTTGTTGGTTTTGTTCCCCCACAACTACTTTACATACGTTCCTTGCCGGGGCCGGGGGGGGAAGGAAGGGGAAGGATTTCTTGTTAACATGTTGGATCCTTCCCCTTACCGTGTCCTCGGAACTACCATGATGTATTGTTCGGCCAACAGCTCCTCTTGTTGGCTTGGTTTCTGTTCTTCTCTGATTTTGACATGAAGATTTTTGGGGGCTGACGATTCTGATTGATTGCCTAAAGATCATGGGCTTCCCACGCCCAAAAGTGTTTGTGACGGCCGACAGCGTCGGCAAAGGAAAGCCTGATCCGGAAGGTAAATGCGCGCCCCCAATCCCTCCTTTATCCCTACAATGATCACGATGATGGCGGTGGTGATGATAACGATGATGATGATTTCATACGATACACAACAACCAAAAGATAAGGGGAAAAAACATCCACTCGTAGAGTTTTTCTTACCATTACCCTTACTGTTATTATTATTACTGTCTTACTAGCACTTCCATACTGACAACCCGCCCGGCACATGCTAGGCTACCTCCTTGCCCGCACGCTCCTCAACGTCCCCGAAGACGCCGCCGTCCTAGTCGTCGAAGACGCCCCCGCCGGCATCCGCGCCGGCAAGGCCGCCGGCTGCGACGTTGTCGGCCTACTCACCTCGCACACGCGCAGCGAGGTTGAAGCTGCGGGGCCCGACTTTGTCGTTGGCGATCTTGAGAGCGTCGAGTTTGTTGGCCTAGAGGAGGACGGGGTATTGGTTCTTGTTGGGGATCCCAGGGAGCTGGCGAATTAGCTTGTTTCTGCTCTGTCTGTGTTTGTTTTTGTTTGTGGGGAGATGAAATGGTGATGATGGCGGTGCATCTACTGCAGGTTAGATCCTTTTGTTTTGTTTTGTTTTGTTAGATTGGCTATAGAGTGGGCGTGCTATTAATTAAGCTCCATCTTACACAACCCCGGAACGTTTCAGTTGAGTTGTGGCAGGAAGTAGTTAGGATGAAGATGGGAGATGCGTGTGATTGGATTATACTTTCGGACACTAACCACCCAAAACCCAAACCCAAACCCAAACCCAATCTCGACTCCAACCTCAACCCAAACCCCAACTCCAAAGCTACCCAAATTAGTACTCACTCACTCATGATCGTAGCCTTAATCACCATAGTATCGTATCTACACATCTAATCTACCACTCCGCTCAAAAAAAAAAAAAAAAAAAAATTAAATTGAATTAAATTAAAAAAAAAAAAAAAAAAAAGATTAAAAGAAATAAAAGAAATAAAAAATAAAATAAAAAATAAAATTACCTCCCAAAATAACGGAATGAAGGAGGCCCGTCATATCTCCCCAGCAACGGTTCTCCGGAAGCAGACAGACACCCACCCACGATCTGCCATTGTCGCGGCATGTGATGTGCATAAAACACAAACGGGCCTCATGGCTTTTTCCGGGGAAGTGAAGGGAGAGGGAGACTTGCGTGATTCCCGCTCTGAAGCGCAAAAGTCATTCATTCGAGTCAAGCAAGGCAATGCCGCGCGTGCGCAGGCACACGGCGGGCCCTAAAGCAGGAATCCGTCCTTGAGGATATTGGTAGGGAAACTACATCATATAGAGGCGGGTATGGGGGGCGAGAGGACAGAGACTGCCCCCCCCCCCCCCAATCCCATCTCACCCCATAATAATATCAACTGGTCTATAATTATGTTTACCCCTTGGATGGTGATCCGGGTAGGGGGTAAAGGAAGTGGTATGATCTGACGGAGAGGACTGTTTGGTTTTGGTTTCGTCTGAACTGGATCGGAAAAGGTGGAAGGTGAAGCCGATCCAATTGAGGACCAGGACAGGCAGCGCGGAGAATATCGCGGGTAGAGGCATCTCATAAGTCGCCGAGAGTCATGGCCAGTGAAGATATCGGCGTCGGCCCTGCTGCCAGTGTGTTACGGGGGACATCGGGAGGGGAATCCAGCGAATGGTAATTGGTGATGTCTGTCCGTTTTTTTGTTTTTCTTATGTTCGATGTGGAGTGCCTACTCTAAATGCAGGTCCCGATCGGACGAAGAGCATGGCCCGTCTTGCGTGCTTGCTTGCTTTTGGTTCCTGGATATGTCCCCTAACTGGTGTGGGAATGGAGGTTGATAAGCCACCCACCAACCCAGAAGACAAGATAGGCAAGGCAAACAAGGCGAGAATGTTTTCTCCCTCTTTGTCGGTATTTGTCACGCATGTCAGGAATGATGTTCCTATCTAGCTAGAGTACCTAGTCGCTACATAAGTTAGCCAGCAACCCCAGTTTAGCATCAGTCCAGCCCGCCGGCAGGCCAGTTAGAGCCAGGGGGGAAGGTGGGTATGGCAGGGTAGATGTCGGCGCCCCCGGTTGCTTTGGCGAGATATCATACACACTAGGTAAAGGTTTGTGTCGCATTGCATAAGAGCTCCCTGCCCTTAGATGGTGTCCGTGAGTCTTAGTTACTTTTAGCCAGGCATGCTGGCTGCGGCTGGGCGATCTCTTTAGTCGTCGTGCGCGCTCGCAATTGCTTGCTTGCCCTTTTTCTTTCGGCCCACCTTTCCAAATTTTTCTTTTTTGGGGGTGAGAGTCGCGTGGGCAGTTGTTTTTAATTTTTTGCTTAGCTCTGCTTCCCCCGGTCGATTTCGAATCCCACGGATGAGGTCAACATCGATCGGGACAGTCTCTGCCTTGTGCCTGCCAAAGTGCATGTAGGTATGTATTGTATGTGGAGCGGAGAAAAGCACCTACATACATGTAGATGGCATCCCCCGTGAGAGGTGAGCAGAGAGCTGCATGCCACCGAAGATGGGATGGAAAAAAAAAACGAAAGAAAAACGTAGGTAGCGGGCTATCCGGCAAATCAATCAGGCAATCAGGCAATCAGGTAAGGCAAGGGCGCGCACAGTGAATCCCCCCCATCCATCTTTGGGGAAATCCGAGATGAAGGTTTTTGTGTGGAAGTGAAGGGATATGAGGAGGGGGAGCAATTGCTTCTTTTGCCAAACATCTCCGCGAGCCAGACAGTTTATGTAAGCTGGCTGCCATCGCTACGTACCTGCGTCCGGTTTTTTGGTGGCGCTGGCTTGACGTATGTATGTAATAGGGGAGGGGGGGGGGGGGCACTCAGGCGATAGGTGCTGCAGGCTCGGCGTAGAGCGCATCATTGAACTCGCAAGACGTACCCGCCTCCGCACGAACGGCTTCGATCAAAATCTACCCTTGAGGAGAGCAACGAGCGGAGTATTGCTTCATCTCAGTTCAGTCCATTCTTCGTCTCGTCCGTCAGCCCCTCCGCACAGACCCATGCTTACATTTGTTTTTACGTTAGAGGAGGAGGAAGGGAAGGGGGAGAGAGAGAGAGGAGGGGGGAGGGAAAACTGACACAGCTCACCCCATTTCCCCCACGATATCTGTTTGCTAAAACATTCATGTACTTTGTTTGAGGAGGCGGAGAACTAGGGGAGGTTTTGTTTTGCCTTGAGGCGAAACATTGTGGAGTCGGGAGAAGGAGATGTGGTTCCCCCGAGGGGGGGAGTTAGTATAAACTTGTAATTGTGCCAGCCTGTTGCGGCTGTTGAGAAAGCAATTGATTAAACAATTGAGGGGGACAGATATACATGTATCTATAGAGCGCATAAAGTGATATGCTATACTCTCATCTACTCTGGTCATGTAGCACTGTAGCCCGCTGTACCTTAGAGCTTAGAGCAGGTAGAGAGTGCCACGTGCATACGCTGTAATTCGTGAGATTGCTAGGGTTGGATTGATATGGTTAGCCGGAGAAGCAGGTACACTTTATTTAGTACGATATCACATTTTAGCCTACCCGAATAGCTCGTTTATTTATTACGAGGCAACCACATCTGTCGCAATCGCCAAGCATCATCAAATCGCATGCGCAGCTCAATATGAAGCAGAGTAGAAAGGAAAGCAAATAAAACAAAAAGTCCAAAACCAGGGACACACACCTACACAAAGTAGGGTACAGCCGAGAATACCACACAATGATCATTTCCTCCCTCTCTTTCCTGCTCTTCCGCCGCGTTGGGTCGGGTGGGTCATTCCCAAATGAGATCCTCGGAGAATCACTGACGGTCCAAGCCTGGCCGCCGAGGGCAGGCGAGCGAGAAGAGAGGTAAAAAGGACGAGATGAAAAGTTAATAAGGGCGCGACCCTTTGATGAGATACTATTATGTCCTTTTTGGGAGAGAGGGGGGGGGGGGTGATATTCATCATCCCGGGAGCACGGTTCAGCCAATAATCGGTGTGAATTTCTTGACTCCGTAGTTATTGTCTCCAGGTCGTGTCGGGTCCGTTCGCGACCGCCTTTTTTTATCCCTTCTCGTTTTTTCCCTTGTGTACATACATAATGTTTGCCGGGCCCAAAGTGAAGTGGGTATTTTTAAACTGGTCTGTGTCTAACGTTCACGGCGGTTCCTGCGCTTTTTGGGCTCGATGTTAAATCCAGGCCCTTTGCTTTTTCTTGACTTTACCCATCTAATTCTGCAGAGGGACTGCTGGGGGAGGTGACGATGAGGAGGAGGGGGGGGGGGGGGGATGGTGGAAGAACAGACCTCCTTCCAGTCTGATTCGGCGAGCAGGTGCTGGGGTGGGGAGAAAAGTGAGACTGTGATGCACACGCCCCAGTTCTTGTCTTCTCACTCACTCACACTTCACTTTCTCGCTCTCCCAAACTTGAAAGAAGGGTGGCAAGGGATGTGAAGGGGGATGTGGATGGTGTTGAACATTGATCAGTCAATTAATTACTGGTTTCTCCATTTTGGCTTTCCCTTCGATCACATAGATCTTGGACTACAAGAATCGTGCAGCCCCGCCCCTCCAGTATAGTTCTCCAGTGCAGGTATTCGCAGTGCGTCCATTCTTTGTAGTAGGTACCTACAGCACCTTATCCTCACCACAACTGATCAACTACCGCCCAGCCCCACCAGCTTGAGCAGCAGTACCACCCCCTCCATCACTTGGATCAACCACAACCAGCAGTAAGTACGTACCAAAAGCTGCAGCTAGACATCCGGCCATTCTCTTCTGGATATTCTACCACCACCACCACCACCACCACCACCTACTGTGTGCGCCCTTACTTTTTCAACTCTTATATATCATCCTAGTGAACCTGCTCTTACAGCACTTTATTGAAACAAAAAAAGAATTTTTTTTTGTTCCATCCGACTATCCGTCCATCTCTCTCCTCATATATATAATCATTATCTTACACAGAAATACTCGCGTCGAGAGTTCTTTGTCTGTTCCCTCTCCCTCCCTCTCACCGCATACCGCATCTATAACTTGCGTTTCGTATATAGCGTACCTGGCTACGCCCGCACACAGCCGAGTAAGTTGCGTCATAGCCAAATTGTAAGCCGGGTACGGCCCCGGCGGCACAAACTTTCATTGGGCAATTCTAACATGCCCAGCAGATCCTAATAGATATTCCCAGCAATTTAACTTTGTCACCTGCCTCCCAATCCCAACTGCAGCCAACATGGATTCCCTTCATCCCAATTTGTTTCCGGACTTCTACCAACCCGAATATAACCACAACCTCAATCAACAGCAGCAGCAGCCACACCAGAACCAGAACCTGCATCAACAGAACTACTACCCCCACAACCTATACCAGGCACCCCAGCAGGAAAACGCAAGCCGTTTTGCCTCATCCTTATCCTCTTTCTCCACATATACAAATTCAACATCCTGTCTGCTCCCGTCCTCGCCACCCCAGGCACCACCACCACCACCACAACCACTACCACAGGCACAAGCACCCTTATCTCTATCGCGTAGAGGTTCCGCTTGCAGCACAACAACCTCCACGGGAAACGAGGCCGTAGCCGCAGAACCCGAGGATTTCCCCAGAGCTCGTTTGACGCGCGACCAGGTCCTGGCATTGGAGAGGCAGTTCTCGGAAACACCCAAACCAAATACGAAGGTTCGCAGGCTGTTGGCTGAGAGTACCGGGCTTTCTACACAGCGTGTTGGGGTGAGTTGCACATGCGAGTTGATATTATAGCCCAATCCCAGCCGTCCCAGCCGTCCATAGCCCGTTTCTTTTTCCTTATTACGGATATTGGTATCCGGCAAAATGGCCAATTCGGTCATTGCATCACTTTTTTTCCTCTCGCTTCTTTCTTTTGTTGCCTGCATGACCGTTTTTTTCATGATTCCTTCGCCTACATCTCCCAGCCAAATCCCCGATCCTCGCACCCTACATCCATACCTATAGATACTGGGACTAATCTTCTTTGTTTTGCAGAATTGGTTCCAGAATCGGCGTGCAAAGGCAAAACTACAAAAGAGACAGGAGGAACTGCACACTAGGCAAATTCTCGAATCGGCTGGCCGACGGCGAGTAACGGAGCCGTCATCTCCGGTGTCTTTCAATCCCTCGCGCACTGCGACATATTACCAGGCAGGTGGTTCCAACTGTACCACAAATACCACTACCTCAGCTGCAGCCTCGAAACCAAGGCGAGCAAAGTCAACTACTGAACTACCAAAAACACCAGTTTCTCGCTTTCAGGGCTCAATGAATTCTTCACCTTACGAATCGCCTGCTGAGGCAAGCTATGCATCTCTGGAGCGCTCACTCGCCCAGGCCGCAGCTGCTACTGCGCGTGCAAATTCCATGGGAGGTTTTCATGACCAGTATGATACATCTGCCCATCTATACCTCAACGAATCATTGGAAAACCCCTTCTCTCAGGGCTTAGATGGTACTCAAAGTCCATGGCCCACATCTCACTTCTCAGATTATGGCTCCAGCAATGCTACGCCTTTGTACACACCCACGCCTGCGGGCCAACTCGAGGATCCCTTTGAATATGATGGAATAACCCAGTCATCAGGAACATCGCAGGATAGCGTGTCCCATACAGCTGAATTCGGTCAATACGACTACCCTGCTGAAGACTATGCCGCCTTCGCAGCAGCAATTCAGATGAACACCATGTCAAATACTTTTTCCCTGCCATCAGCTCCACCAGGAAGATTTGTAAGAGATAGGCAAGCCAATTCCTGGGAAGAGCCGGAGCCCTTGTACCAGGTACCCCTGCGCCGTGACTCTTGCCCTGGTGAATTCATTGAGGCTTTTGGGTCCGTTGAGATCAAACAGGAGCCCTTTCAGCCAGATAACTCCCAAGCTGAGTCCCAAGCATCTCTTGCCGCCCGGCGCCGGGGTCCCAAGCCGACACCACTCGGTTCTGCAAGCCTTCACCGCCGTGGATCTGTGACGTTGCCCCAGTCTGCTAAGGAGCCGAAAACTGCTCATCTTTCGCAGCCCGCTACGCCTATGCGGAGGATCAAGTCTACCAGTGCGAGCTTGAATAAGCGCGGTGGCGGAGTGACGAAGGGGTCTCCACCATCGTCACCGATCGCATTTAAGAGACTTGCAGGATACAGCTTTGACGAGAACTACACCATGGACGGTGCTACAATCCGTCCGCGCACCTCGGGGTCGTTCTCAGGATCAAGCTATGTGCCACTATCGCAGCTATTCTCACAGTCCGGTGCTGCACCGCCGACACCCGTTTCCCCGGCCGACTCTGAGAAGCAGGAGGGATCAGGGCAGCAGGCGGCTATGGAGGCCGTGGCGATCAAGTTCGACCGCTCAGGGAGCCAAATATCACCACCGCCAACTCCTTGCAACAATAACACTTCTGGGGAGGAAGACGAGGAGGCACTGGCTGAGGGTGGGTCTGAGGATGAGGATAGGCCAGAGGATATCACGCCGCGCATTGGATACCCGGCCTCGTCGCCTAGTTGCGGTGCGCAGGATCTCTCGTCAGTTCCAAGGGACTTTTATGGGAAAGATACTGCGATGATGGATTTGTTTTCCTATAGCATGGCATCGGCGGAGGCTATGTCGGGTAATGGGAATGGCGCGGGGTTGTTCGCGAGGGAGGATGCGTTCCCCTTTGAAAGATACTTGTCGAAGCCAGGGGCGGCGCGTGCTGGCGACAACGTATTTTAGATTTCTTTCTGTTTCTCTTTTCTGATTATTTCTTGTGGGGTTTGTTTTACTTTTGGCTTTTTTTTTTGTTTATTGAGCTTGGGGAGTTTATTATATTTTTGGGGTTTTTATTTATTTTTATTACTGGTATTTGGTTTTTTCTTTTTTGTTTAGGGAAATGGTGGGGGGTACACGTCTACGGGTTTTCAGCAATCTTTCCTATATATCCAGCTCGGTACTTCTGAGCTATTCTTTTGTGTCATTACATACATGTATACCAGTATTCTAGTTACCTAGGCCAAAGGTTGGCCCTGCTCTGCCCCGTATTTCATACTATAGCCTACTATCTTTATTAGCCTCAGGAAGGCTCTGTCCGAGATTATCTCTCTCTCTATCTCTCTATCTCTCTCTATCTCTCTCTATCTCTCTCTATCTCTCTCTATCTCTCTCTATCTCTCTCTATCTCTCTCTATCTCTCTTATGTTTATCTATATCTCTCTATATTTACTACCTCTACTACTGGAGTCGCTATTTTCGTATTTTAAGTTTTAGTCTTTCCGCCAATCCTCTTTTTTTTTTTTAAGGGGGGGGGGGGGGTTAGTGGTAGCTGGCGCTGGGTGGTTGTAGGTTATTATAACAATTGTCTTATCTAGTATAGTAACAGATAAACATTCCTGAAGCTGCATGTCGTGCTCGAGGAACTGCACATGAAGTACAGGCTGGTGGGTACGCGAAGACGTACCTACATGAAGCATCAATAAGTTTGTTGGTTGGATGTTACCGTACCGCAATAGACAGAACGCCGCCAGGTACAGCTGCATCGCGCGCTGCGGGTGCTGGGTATCCTTACCAACCGTAATCGATACTTACATAATTCCGCAACTATTGCAGTACGTACGTACCAATCTCGTCTCTCCTTCTGGACTCAACCTACTCATTACCGAACCGTTCTGGATATAGACTGCCCGATCGAATCCGGATCACCGATCTTCGGTACTTGCTATTGTTCCACGGGTTATTAGTTAATAGCTAACTTATGATAGCACAGTTGCTATGGCATCACAGTATGTCACTCGGACAACTCTCGCTCACAGCGGTGGAAAGTTCTCAAGGAATTTCAGCCCTAGATATTCTTTCTTCACCCTCCTCTTGTAGCACATCATGTTCCATCTGCAAGCAGGATAACAGGATAACAGGATAACGGGTGTCTCGCTTACGGGATAAAATGACGCTAGCACCTGAGATTGGCATGCATGTATCACCAACGTAGAGAAAGACGAGGAGCCTGGGCCTGAACCGTCCGTGTTTAATAGCCGGACCCTGTCTTAGATATGGAGGAGGGGGGTGGGAGGGATCTAGACCTTTTCACACCGGTGGGGTATATGCCAAAAGTAGAGTTTCGAGCGTGGACCATCTCGATCAGTGCAGGTTGCTCTTCTTTTTTTATTATTTTTTTTTTCTTATTTTGACTTGTTGTTGTGCCTGGGATCCGTGAATCGTGAATGTTAATACGTTTGTTGGTCAGGTCTTCACAGCTGTTCGCTCGGTGTGCGGTCTATCGTGCTCTGCTTACCGCCTTCCTGCAAGTCGTTTTCAAGACAGCTAAGGGTGCATATGGAGTGGTACAAACATCGGGATTGCGACTTTGTAATTCGGTCTGATCGACAATAAGCTAGCAGCACACAGAAACCAGAAAGGAGGAACGGTCAGGGCAGGTCTAGAAAAGTAGGATGGAGAGTGAAGGTCGTCCTACATACCACGTGTGTTCTCCCCCTCTTTTCGTGCAGCAAGCACTGGCCTTTTATCAAGTTCGTTTTCAGGCATACCCCAGGTAGCGTTTCTGAGACTTTGTCTAAGTAGCACGATTTCTTGACCCTTTTTTTTTTTTTTTTTTTTTTTTTTTTTTCAGAACCAGATTAAATCCGCCTTTTGTTTCTCTTCTCTCGAAATACTTCCAAAAATGACGCATCGGTTGGTGGTCCGGCATGAATACTTATCAAAACATATATCCAACAATCTTCCTCGCATTTCGTCTGCTCCAGCCATGATCCAATCGATTATCACCAAGAGTCGCCCGATATCCTAGGGCCTGCCTCATGTCAACTCCTATCGGTTATTAGATGTTTTCCTGACACATACCGAAACTAACACATCGACCGCTCGCAGCTCGTGGCCTGTTGATAACTGCTTTCCATAAGTGGACGCTGCCAATCAGAGTTACTCGCATATGGCGGCGTAAAGCCTCTTTTTGAACTCGGACAGCAGCCATAAGCCATTTGAAACGGCAAGATCAGGACATTGTTTGAGGCAGATACCTTGATTGGGCTGCATCATTAACGACTGTAAAACCACAAAACATCATGGACAGCACCTTTAACGAGATTTTTGTGGGGGCACCGACCACATTCATGCAGATAACGCCTCAAACTTCAGGGGAAAGCAGTGGGCTCAGAATTCTGGATTACTAACAGCATATTTAAAGACGGACGTTATCTGTGCGCCGCGAGTTCAACTCCCCTTCAAAGTACCCTAGATGCCTTATTCGTTGATGAAGTATGGAGTAGTTTTATGGAAGAGTGCGACACTCTCATACTTCACCGAAGGGGGGTATTACTCTAAAGAGGAAGTATAATCTTGAAAACCACCATTCTATAATTGAGCCTTTAGCAATTGCATGAGTTTTCTTTTTGCCCCCTCTTGCCGGGAATATTACCTGGAGGGTTTAGAGTGACAGAGTCAATGTTTTAATAATAAAATGACTGTGAACTCAATACGTAATGTAAATGCACCTGATGAACCGCATTTAACGATGGGTTTAATCTCCGGTTGACTGCTTTACTGTCTCTCTATATCCTCGAATCCTAAATTCCAGGTGCGCAATGAGTCCAGAACTATGATGTTTTCATCCCATTGAAGGTTTAGGGGCATACTTGCATGTACCTAGATCTTAAGATCTATTTTGACGTTATGCAGGGGAGCCTCTGTACCAAAGATGGGTTGTACGTGTGCCTTCCCATATTGACGTTTGCGAAATGGACTGCTATTGCATACACGCCAAATCGCGGGCTTGGCGCACTATGTTATTGTATTGTATGGTATGCAATAGCAATTGCTTCCATAAGTTATAAATGTGAGGAGAATACGAGAACATAAAGTACACCTGTGGCTATCGCATGTGGTTTAAACATGCATGGCTCCCATCGTCATATAGTAAGCGAGACTTTGGGGATATATCGGAAGCTCTTACCCAATTCGGATTCACCGATTTGGGGTTTTTGTTGGCAGAATGTATGTACATCAATAGAGCCTCGCTCCTTTCACATCGACTCGAAATACTGAAAAAAGTGCTGTGCATGTGTTCAGTACATGAGTATGTCTAGAAAAAGTATTATACATGATAAATGCATTAAATATGGCTCATCTAGACTAGTGTTGTGGGTGTATGAACGTGTGGGGAACGCACTGACATGTACCTGTAGATATTGCTACGGGTGGCTTATCGATACAACCCGTCCATGGTAAGGGCTAAGGGGGATATAAATGGTATCTTCTGATTGCTGACGATGTTGTGTAAGACACAGAGTGTTCTGTATCATTTACTAAAAAATCGACCGGACATTCGTCCAGTAGGATATTCTACCGATCATGTCGGCGAGCGGTGGGAGCCCGCCAAGCCCGTACTGAGTGCCAATGGCATCCTGTTCAATAAATTCTCCTCGTCCCACCACCTGTGCGGCCTTCGTTTCAGATATGTGATCAGAAGGCTTCTCCGTTGGCCAGTTGGTTAGGGCCGTAATTAATAAGGCAAACACAAAAATGTATACCCACGTACACCCATTACCGCCGATCAACATCGAGTGCTGACCATACAGTAGAGCTGCGTCGTCGAAATATTGTCACCTGAGCAACTCCCCCGCAGAATTTACTTTTTTGGATATCCTCTTTAATGTTAAAGAGACCAATAGTTTTCCTGGGAATGGGGCAATGTGTAGGGTAAAAGCTATGCAGCATGCGCAGCTTAATGAGGAGTAACTTGACGGGCCGGAAAATCCCTCAGGACCCTCTCTCTCCCCCGCTACACACGAAAAGAAAAAGTCAGTCTGAAAAGGGCTTTACAAACTGACTAGATAACGGGCGTCCATTGGCTGCGCGCGCTTCTTGGTGACTGCTGGTTCGATCAATCGATCATCACTAGGATATCGGGGGTCATAATTCCCTGTATCGAGTTTCATGTGTTTTGATTAGACTTCCACGGGCCATTCTACCCTGCTTGCTTTATATCCTTATCAAATTATAGCTGCGTGTAGGATATAGGTATCATTGCCCGGGTTGGTTACAATCACAGAGCATCACTCGCATATCACTGATGTCTTGGCAACTCCTCGTGGGTAGGAAACGCATCTACTTTAAACGCGTATAAGGAAAATCTCAAGGGATTTGCCATGTGAAAAATGATTGTAATATAAAGACGCACTTGTGGCATCTAGTCATACGGAATCATAGGCCGCATTGTTATAAGAATGGGTGTGTGGGTGGAGTCATGAAGATAACGATCCCGACTGCGTGCTGAACTACACTTATAGACACGAGACTAAGACTATCCATGGGTCTTTAAGGCGATGACAGTGAGCAAAGGTTGACAGGTCGTTTTCTCTCAACATAAAAAAGAAAAGTGTGCTCCGAGTGAAGCTTGAATCCGTGACTCTCCGCGATTCTTCAGCTTCTTAGTACGCTGTCTCTGGTGATTGATGGCCGACAACACCACCTGAGCCTGTTATATGTGCCGGGGTAGCTTATAGCCTGGGTATGCGCGGCTCTCAGGTGAGCAGATCAAGGGAGGGTTGTCTATAACGGCGGGGATGCATCATTTGAAACATACCCATACCACCAGAACGCGCGGATGCAATGATGCGATGCATTTACCTGCTGTGCGATGCATTTACATGTGAAGAGATGACTTTACCGATGATCTTGCTGATGAATTCCGTCTGGACACATCTATTGGTGGTTTATCTTCGGACAACGTAGGGAACGGGTGTCGTATTTCACTAGGAAGGCGATCGTCAAGGGAAAGCAACCGGGTCCCGTTGATCGAGGATGGTAGGACTAAGTTTCAGTCTAATACGAAGCCAAATATGTTGGAAGTGCTTTTTGTTGTTTTTGACTTAGGGCAGTGTGGTAGGAGTACTTTCAAAAGACCCAAAAGGAGAAGAGATCACGTACTATGACAACCACCCTTCACCACTCAACCTTAGCAAATGTCGTCTGAGGTTGTCAAAAGACATCTAAGGGGTGGACACTTGATTCGCTCCAGCCCCAAAATCTGAAATTTTTAAAGTCCTGTTGTCATGGTTGATTGCTTACCCGTGATGATTGCTTTCCGGTGAAACACCATGCATGGGTTAGGTAGTAGGACACCGGCAGGGCTGAATATGATGCGGATCAAGTCCCCCCATTATCTCTTTAAGCCTTTTCATTGGTGCATTATTGCGGAATTCGGATTTTTGGTCCCTACGGTCTCGTAACTTTATAGCATTTCTGAACACAACCGCTATGCAACCGCGAGCACCCCCCGAGGTCTAACCTTAGCAGCCGCCCTTATGAAAAAACGGGGTGAAACCACTACTACGGAACCCAGCAACAAATACCGGCACCGAGGGAGCAGAGCGCTGTACCAATACCGCATTGGAACACCGTAGTGATCCCACCCCTCTTTTGGCACTGTCCTGACGCACCGCTTGCAATTGCTTCATCAACTCTATCCAATAGCTCCACTCCTTAGCTAGCCCTATAGGTAAGCTGCGCTGCAATGTCTAGGAATGAGTACCGCAGGACTCTACGGCGATGTAACGGACCGTCTAGTGCGTTACCCGCCAGTACGGGGTGTGTTAAGTGGCATTACCTGGGGGTGCACGGTCGTGTAGATGACGCCAGTGATGCACTCCCGGCCTGGGAATCCATATACCAAGGTGTCACTTGGTATACACATCATCACTCGGTATGTATATATTTATAACTTGGCGTAGGCTAGGTATTTTTACCACGTACCCCAGAAGAACCCAAGTTCGACCCCAGCTGGCGGCATATCACCGGGGCAGCTGGAGTAAAGGTGCTATAGGGAATATAAAAATCCGCCACATCCACCAGTGCCATGTACCCTTGGGAAGCCGGGTTGCGCGGGCCTTTCGAACTTAAGGTCTGTTATATACACCGGTCAGGACCTGGCTAAGTAACTGTGCCCTAGTGGGTTAAGAAGCTACGTTACTGCGTACATGAGCTAAATCTCTCCCCCAAGAGTATGCACCGCCTGAAGGAGCAAGCTGGCCAGGCTGGTAGAATAGAAAGGCCAGCACCCGAGACCCCGTGCAATTGCGAGACCAATCCTAAGTTTGCAGCAGGGGAATGTCCAGGGACGCGGGTGCTCTGTTCCTTGCTATATAGATACATATAAAGAGTGGTATCTTTGTATATGGCCTTGAAGTACCTGTAATTCTCGGTATACAAGCACCCCCAGTGAGAAAGATAAAGGCTATAACATAACCCAGGGCCGCCCTGGTGAAAGCTATATAGCGGGCCCTTCAATTGTACAAACAACTTTCTCCGAAGCCGCGGTATCTATCACAATACAGGCCAAACAAAATACAAAAAGTGTATCTCGGCCACCAATTCCCAAAAACAGCCCCTCCACCCAAAAACCTACCCCCCCCCCCTCTGCAGGATCATGGACCCTCATATATACACACATGTAGTTACATACATACAGGGCACCACCACCACAGGGCCTGGCGCGCGGAATAGGTGGAAGGAGGTCGTCCAGATGTGTATATATATCCCAACGACCCATATCGCCACGCTAGTAGCTTGCTGAGCTAAAAGCTACTATGGGAACAACCCACCACGACCGGCTGCGGCCATGTCCCGCAAGCCAGGTCTGCGCTGTAGCTAGCGGCGGCCATACACAATACACAATACACAATAGCCAACCAACCAACCAACCAACCAACCAACAATCCAGCCAGTCAAGCTACATGTACATGCACCCACCCTACAAGCCCGCCAAAGGGCCCACCTAGCCCCATGCCCAGCCTGTTCTATGTGCGGCACTACTATGATAAAAGCAATAGTCCGGGAACGAGATTACCGCCCAGCCATATATGGGGCGGCGAGTGATACCCCATGACCCACCTACCTACCTACCCACCCGCTACATACATATGTACACAGCCAGCACGCCGCAGCCGAATAAGGGGTGCGTCGTACATACAATACAACCGGCCACGGGAAGGACGCCGCGGATACGAAACCGCCAAGCCGACGGGGCCCGTGGCGGCGGCGGACGAACGGGGGGCTAGGGGCGGCTGTAGGGTTGCATACGGAATTAGAAGTAGAAGAAGTGCTATGCCCAATACCCCGGGGAAGTACATGTAGTAACAGCGGTCGCCGCCAAGACCGAGTGACGCCCCATGACCCCCTCCCGGTGCCACGGCGCATCACTCGCAGACAGGCGACAGACACAGCTGTCGTAGGATAGCTATTTTTATTACTTCCTTCTTCACAGCACCGGCGGGACAGACAAGACGGACAAGACAATGTAGAAATAAGTAATAATATAAAACTATATAAAAAAAAAAAAAAACTCCGCTCCGCACACACACACGCCCACAACGTCTATAACCCCCCTCCCCCCCCCCTCCCCCAAAAAACAAAAACAAAAACAAAAACGCCACTAAAAAACAGACGTCACCTACTTCCCATACCCGCTAACCAGATCCCTATACATGCCCTTCAAGTCCTGGACATCGGCCTTGAGCTCCTCAACCAACTCACTCTTCTCGCCCAGCAACTGCAGCATCGCCTCCTCCCTCCTGCGGAGCTCCGCCACCTCCGCCTCGAGCGCCCTGACGCAGTCCGCGCGGCCCCGGCCGTCCTCGACCTCGCGCACCAGCTCGACGATTTCGCGGCGGGCCTCGTCGCGCTGGGCCGTGATGGCCGCGGCCTCCTCGCGCGCGCCGGCCATCTCGCTCTCCAGCCGGCGCACCGTCGCCGACATGCGCTCCACGAGCTGCACGGACGGGCCCGCGGCAACCGTCGACACCGACACCATGTCGCCGCGGTGCAGGGGCGAGAACGGGATGTTGTCGAAGTAGTCTGTGTCGTCCTCCTCGGGCGCCGGGGGCATGGGGAGCGGGGCGGGGCGCGGCGGCGGGGTGCCGAAGCCGATGGGCGGGGTGGTGAAGCCGCGGCGGGGGGGGTGCTCGGTTGGGGTTGAGGTCGCGGTGGGGGGGTCGGCGCTGGGGGAGCGGCTGGGCTTGCGCGTGGCGCCGAGGAAGTAGGATTCGGTTGTTGAGAGCGGGCCGGAGGACTTTCGGAGCGCGGGGAGCGAGGGCGTGGAGGTGGAGAGCGTGTGCATGTTGTGCAGGTTGAGGGGTGAGGAGGGGCGGGAGTCGGCGGCGGGGAGGTTGCCCCATTTCTGCCGCTCCTCGTGCAGCTTGGTGTCGAGGTCGCGCTGCCAGGCGGCGCGCTCGTGCTCAAAGTTGCTGCGCAGGGTCGAGAGCTCGCCTTCGGCCGTCTTGAGGCGGGTCTGGAGCGTGGATGTGGTCTGCTGCGCGATGGTGAGGTCCGACTCGAGGTCCTTGATGCGCGAGTTGGCCGTCTCGAGGTCCATATCGAGGTTTTTGGACTTGATGCTCTGCGCCGTCCATCAGCAAGCAACCTACACCCGCACAACAGAGAGGGAACTCACCAGATCCCGCGCCTTCCGCCGGATGTCCGCCTCCTTCTTCGTCAGCTCGTCGCGCTCCTTCTCCAGACCCGCGATCCGGGCCAACATGCTCCCCTCGATACCCTGCCAGTTCTCGCTGGCAATTGCATACTGCGTCTGCAGCGTCTCGACCTGCCGCAGCAGCTTAGCATGGGCGTCGCCGCTCGCGCCGCTCGACACCTCCTCTGCGCGGGCCCGGAGAGCCTCCATCTTGCGCTCCATGACCTGGTGCCAATGATCAGCCCGGAAATCTCGCCACAGCACACAACAGGGGAAGACGTACCGCCTGCTCCGCCTTCAGCTCCAGCTCCATACTCCGCGCCCTCTCCGCGTCGCGCGAGATCTTACTCTTGAGGTCCGCAACCTCGACATTGAGCCGCCCCTCCACCGCCGCCGCCTCACCCTTAACCCTCTGCACCTCCGCCGCAAGCTCCACACCCCTCGCGCGCTCCGCCTCCAGCGCCTCCGTCTGTGCCTCCTCCGCCCTGCGCGCGCCCTCCTCAACCCTGCCATTCAGCTCCGCGACCGCGGCCAGCAACCCCTCCCTCTCCGCCCTCAGCGCCTGCACCTCCCCCTCCAGCCTCGCAACGCCCCTAACCCGCTCCCTATCCCGCCTCGCCTCCTCCGCAGCCCTCCTCCCCCTCTCCCGCGCCTCCCGCGCCTCCCCCTCCGCACGCTCCGCGCGCCTCCGCGCCTCCCGCGCCTCCCCCTCCGCACGCTCCGCGCGCCTCCGCGCCTCCGCCGCGCCCTTCTCCTCCTCCTGCGCCCTGCCGCGCAGCTCCCGGATCGTGTTTCGGAGCCTCAGCTCCCCGCGCGACAGCTTCTCCCCCTCCTCCAGCAGCAGCGCAATCTTCTCCTGCGCCTCGGCCAGGCGCTTTTCCACCGCGCCCCCCCCCTCCTCCTCCTCCGCCGCCGCCGCCGGCTGTACGCCCCGCCTCTCGGGCTCCTCGTGGCCGTTCGCCGCGGCCTTCTTGCTGGAGACTGCGGCCGCTAGCCGCTCCTGCATCGTCATCCGTGCGGGGGAGCTGTGGCGGGGCTGCTCGGGGTGTGGTTGTGGTTGCTGTGGCTGGGACTGGGACTGGGGCTGGGGCTGTGGTTGTGGTTGTGGTAGTGGTTGCTCGTCGAGGAGGACCTTGTCGAGGCGGGACTCGAGCCCGGCCAGGCCCTTCTGGAGAAAGTTCATTTGTGCTGGGGGGGCATAGACTGGGAGAGGGGGGTGATGGGTGATGATGGGTGATGATGGGTGGCCTTGAGAGAGGGTCGTGAGGTGGGGGCCGTCACGGCTGGTTGGTGGTGATGGTAGTGATGGTAGTGACTGGTTGTACCCGTGGGCTGGGATGGGCTGGGACGGCGTGTCTTTTGTCTTTGTCTGTCTTCTGTCTGTCTTGTCTGTCTTCTCTGTCTGTCTTCTGTCTGTCTTCTCTCTCTCTCTCTCTCTAGTTGTCTCTCTGATTGTCTCCTGCGTGCGTCGTTGCTTGCGTTGCTGCTTGCGTGTGCCGGCTGCCAGGCACGGAAGGCGAGACATCACGCCGGTGGGTGAGAGTGACGGCGGGTGAGAGTGACGGCGGGTGGCAGCGACCGCGAGTGACACGGGCACATGCAACAGCTGCACTTCGAGCGAATGCCACTCCTAACCACCTCAGGACATACAGCAACTACACCTCTAACGAATGAATACGAATGCAGCTCTATTCCAGTGCTAAGCTTTTCCGGTACCAATAAACAAACATCCCATTCAGCAGTCTAAAGAATATATATATACTCCCCCCCCCCAAAACAGCCTACAGCCTACAGCTACAGCCTACAGCTACACCCTCTTCTTCCCCCCCTCCCCCTCCACCGGCCTCCTCAGAATCACCGGCAGATTCCACACCCTCGGCCACACCAACTCAAACCTCTCCTGCTCCCCATTCAAGCAGCACCTCAACCAGATCCCTACACCCGTTAGCCCTCACCTCTCCCCACAGCAGCAGAGGCAGCCACAACAAACTCACCATAGACAATATAATAATACGCGCCCACCCCCGTCAGGAGATGCCACCACCCATGGCCCTCGGCCAGCACGCCCCACGGCAGCCCCACGCGCCTCCGCCACGAAACAAGCCCCGCGCAAAACGCATTATCCACGTTCCAGAGCGCAAAGCCGGCCATGAACACGGCGAGCCCCCACCCAACCATCCACCACATGGTGTCGACGTCGGCGGGCCGCGTGCGCCGCAGCCGCGTCTCCATCAGGTACCACGACCGGAACAGCAGCGCCGCCGTCAGCGCCGCGTATGCGTTCTGGTGGAACCGCGGGTCGCCCAGCGCGTGGTAGATTAGCGTGATGCCGAGCGCGAGCGACGAGAGCAGCGCCCCGTACAGCGTTGCCAGCAGCGGCGGTTGGTTGTTGGAGAGGGAGGCTGTGGAGGTTAGGTTGGTTAGATGCTTTCGGACTAGAGGGGGGGGGGGGGGGCAGCGTACCCCATGCCATGAGGCAGGTTGTGTATATCATACTCAACTCATCCACCAGCTGCATCGAATCTACCACCCACCCGTCAGCACCACCGCCACCGCCACCACCAGCACACGGAAAACCATACACCACAGCGTCGCATGGAACAGAAAGCTCCCCACGCCGACACACAGATACCCCGCAAACGTGATTGCAAATATCGGGTCGTGGCGCTCGCGCCAGCAGTTGCGCAGCCCCTTGACCGCAAGCGCGATGAACACGGCGTTGGTCACGCTGTTGACAATCTCGGCGCAGTACCGCGTCAGGTAGTAGTCCTCCTCGCACCAGCTTTTTTCCCCCGTTAGCTTTTCTGGCCCTGGAGAAGAGGGGGGAGAGGGAAGGGAGTGCATACTTGAGGGTTGCCGTCTCGGGGCCCCACTGGTGGTGCTTCTCGGCCGGGTAGGGGGTGGACCAGTGCATCGTCTCGTCTGGTGTTGTATACGGGAAAGAAACACAGGAGAGAGAAAAAAAAGTCGCCAGTGACAATGGCCAATGACGCAACCGCAGGAGCTACCCGACTAGGCAGTGGCAACAACAACAAAAATAATAATAATCCGGGGGAGAGCACCCACGATCCTAATCCTTTATATACTCATGTACCCCACAGGAGGGGGAGAAAGAAAAAAATAATAAAAAAAAGAGGGGATTTGGTAACTCCGCCAGATCGGGCGGAAAGAACGGACTTTGGCTTTTCTGCCCCTACCACTGGACGCACCCCCGGTCACGGACGGCGTGGTGCAGGGGAGTTGCAGGTGCCGGCCCAATCGATTGTGGTTTTGTGGATAGATCGGCACCTCCGGATGCCTGTGCTTGACTCTCGCCGGTCCGGGGACTTGTTCTGACTTCACCAGCCGCACTTAAACATCAAGAATAAAGATATTCATTGGTATAATAATAAAAATAATAAGTTGAGATGCCCCTTCCCCCCGCTACAAGATATTTTTTCTTCTCCTCGGGAGAGTTGAATTCTCCTCTTTTTATATATATATAAAAAATATATAATAATAATTATTTCGCCCATGCGCCCGCTTTTGTTAAAAAATGAACTGCCCCCGAAAAAACTCCAGAATATATTCCCCATTATAATAATCATTATATCATTCTGTCACACACCCCCCCCCCCTAAACTATTTGCTTTGAAATGCATTTATTTGCTCTTCTGAGCCCTGGTGCGCTCGCGCTTGGCATAGATCTCGGCAGTGAAGGGGCTGGGATTTGTCAGTATTTATCACCCTGGATTTTATACTCAAGACTTTGGGGGGGGGGGGGGATTCAGCATACTCTTCATAGGTCAAAGCAACCTTGTACACCACAAACACCAATGCGGTCAACAAGATACCAGCCGGCTTCGCGAACCAGAGTGCCGTCGCCAAGAATGACAGAGTTGAACCATAGTACATTGGCGCATCCGTGATGTTGAACGGGAAGCAGGTGACACGGGCGTCCATAAGGATCCCAAAGTAGTCACCTTCAATACAATATTAGTTAAATTTTCTATCATGTGATCTGTTCAGGCCTCCCCCGCAAAATGTGAAAAAAATGAATATGGGGAAATGTCGGTTACGTACCAAGATAGGTGCCGGTCAGACCCAATGCCCACATGGATGACAGAACGAGAACGTTTCCGGCCAAGAACATTCCACCAGCGGCCATCTTGACAATGTCGGTCTGCAGCACATCGAGCGCTGGTTGATCCCGGAGGGCGCGCTCATAACTGCCCAAGAAAATCTCAATTAATATCATATATCTCGCTTATATGTACTGCTGCTGCAGGGTAATAAATTGAGAGAGGGTAGGGGGTTGCTTACATAGTGTCGCGGAGAATACCAATTCCGAAAATCACCACCGCGAGGAAGTAGCATCCATTTCGCGAGTTTCCTCCGAAGAGCTTGGTAAGAACTTTATTGTGGTATTCTGCAATCATTTTTTGCCGTTAATTTCAGCCTCCCCAACCCACTCGCCTCTCAGGAACCAGTTAGAACGAACCTTGTCTTGCAACGACACTGTAATTATCACATGTCAGCCGTGATTCAACGCAAAACTTTCACAAACGACAAAGAGGGCACATACTTCCAGAATATAGGGTTAAATGCAATAGATGCAGCAGCGACTAAAAAAAACACAATCTGGTCAGTCTACATGAAGCAAAACTACCACCTTCACATGAGATAAAAGAGCCATACCAAGCAGGCTTTGCTGGTTGAGATCAACCAGGTCGGTGATGGATGAGGTAGCAAACGCTTTGGTAGACATTTTGATTCGTGGGAATTCGTGATACTACTGTGTAGGGGAAACTCGGGGGCGAAAACCAAGCTGCTTAAAGGGAATAGAAGTCCGTTTAAAAGAGGACAACTCAGCCAGTGGGTGGGTAAGGTGTTGGGGGAGTTGAATTGTTGAGTCTTGGTATCACAGGGTTAGGTTTAGGCCTCAGCTCGGGCCAATACTTGGCATAGCGCTGCGTTGTCGGCAGTGAAGTTGCAGCGACTCGGCACATGTGTCACGTTGTCCTTAACGAGGCGCTCTGACTGGCTGGATTGTGCGCCTTTGAGAGGGAACAAAGCTGTTACCAGTAGACAATTCAGTCTTAGAGATCATTGATAGCAACAGTAAGTAGGCTGGAATTGTGGCAACCATTTCACATATTCTTCATATCTAGGCAGGATAAGTATATTGTAATTTTAAAGGTCTAGCCTGATAGAGTCCTAGGTACTAGCTACGCGTGTAGGGGCGGGCACAACTGAGTACTGAGCTCGGGCTCATGAGACGTGTAGGTACTTCGATAAAACCAGCGCAGTTAGTATTTGGATTGCTGGCTGATAGCGGTGCTTAGTAATTTTTTACCTGGACGAACCCTATTAGTCGAGAATTTGTTACACTGCTCTTTTAGGCTGAAATATATGGGTAAGCAAGTATGATCTAATACTTCTTACATACACAATTAATGAAACTAAAGGAGACACAGTTCATCCCTTTAGTTTAAGCCTCCAATATTCTTGTCAAATCTACGATACAAGTATATCTATAACTAGCCCTAGCCCTAGCACTAGGCTTGTTCCCAGCCCCCCTACAGTAACAGTAAGCTGTCCGTTATGTATGTAGGGGATAGGTACGAGACTACATGTACCCTAGGCCTAGAACTAAAGTATAATAGAATAAGTTATGTAATATGAAGATTCATTTGTTAGTGGGTTAGGTTGAAATATATGTATTATAATCTAAGTGGTTCGTTGGCAGTGGTACAGGTCAATTTAGCAGTTGATACCATATCAAGTTTGTTAAAGCTACGGATACATGTCTTTCAAACGCAGACGTATGATAGATGGGCCAACCGCAAGCCTGCGAAAAAACGATCGCTTTGACCAATAAAGAGCTTAGTCCAGTAAGTTTGGTTGGTGTAATTCTATAACTGTCGAACCTTAATTGTGTATTCAGCGAGCTAAGACGCAAACCCTCAGAACACTCGAGCTCAATTACAAGGGTATGTAGAAGAGGTAGAGCTCCCACCACACATTTCACTTTGCAGTGCCAGAGAACCCATGTACCATTACATCATGCATCCCAGCCGCATAATTCCCAAATGAGGTCTGTTTTTATCAGATCTCACAGCCTGATGAGGGGATCTCGTACGACCCCCCAGTGCCTTAGGCTACGCCTCAATCTCCCTCTCCTTAGGCGGTGCGTGGCCCGTGCACCTATGATCCTTACCAGCGCGTGAATGTGAGACGACGCCTCTTTCGAATCCCACATCGGCTCAAGATGAACTACTTATGGAGTAAACGCGTTCTAACCAGACCCCTAGAAGAGTCTCCGGACCCATATTCAAGACCGGCTCAGGTGCAGATACTCGATGTTACGAAGGGGGTGGATGGAACGACAGGGACAACGAGGGTGTTGGTAGGTGAAGGCATGCAGTCATCGTTACCGGAGCTCTCCAATGGAACAGTTATTCGATGGATGTAAGTACTAGCAAAGAAAAAAAACATAAAAAAAAAGAAAAGAAATAAAGGCTTTAGATCAAAAAGGAGGCTAAGATACTGACTATTTATTCGGGAAAGACATATTAGAACTGACGATATGGACTTTGACCTCCTTCTCGTAAGCGGTATCGGTATAGTCTCTGGAAGATTAAAACTAACAATGTCTCAGAACTTTGCTCTCACCCATCAAGAGTTCACAAAAGAAGACAGAGTGTGTATGTATCAGCTGTTGAGACAGTTTCGAGGGAACCAGCAGCGAAATTCAAATCACGGTAAATACTTCGAGCCAGCTTGTCGTCAACAAACTCAGCTCTTTGAAGGTAAAACTGGCCCTTTCTTTTGTTATAATGGTCACACCTGGGCTATCAATATTCGGTTCTTGTTCTCAGAGCTGAATTAAAGTTTTCAATTACAGAGTCAGAAACCAGAGCTCCGCCTCAATTTATATCACTCCCTTACATTTCACTTGGTGATGATTCCAGCATATCAAATACATTCCTCCCTCTTCGAGATTACATGCACCCCACTAGATCGCTACTGCAGTACCATTACCGCCGCGAATCCTCACTTGTGATTGCTAAAAGGGATTTGGAACAGGCTTCCCGGAAACTTCCCGGTCCTGACAAAGATAGGCTAGTCGTTGTCAAAAACCTATGGATACTAGTGTTGAACGAGTGTAGGTGTTGATGGCCCAAGTCTAGAAGTTTTTGACATCTAATAATACATTTTTCTAGCAACAATGATTACTGTCGCGCCAACTGATGGCGAACACCTATGGACAGATCTGGGGCTGTTTAGCAAACCATATTCCCTACAAACCAAGCGCAGGACCTCAGACCTTTGGGGAACTTTGGATTTACATGCAGATAAGCTTCAACAAAAGATTTCTTTGGCAATCGAAGAGCTGGAAGGGGTTCTTTCGTATCAACGCTGGATAAAAACATCGCTCCCAGTCTCCTTTGTCAATCAAGTAGGAGTAAATTCATCAGAATCAGGGAATTCTCCCACTGGGTTCTGGGGGTTTATGTTCCACGTAGGCTTACTTTGTGAAATTATTTGATACCCAAGCGTGCTGATTTCTCGAGCAGCTCATCAACCCGGAGTGGATCCATAGGCTACAGCATCGGTTTTCAACATTAGAAGGCTTCTTAACTAGCAACAGAGCTCGCTTTGAAGGTCTTAGACACATGGAACGGTCTGTGGTGTCCGCGGAAATCGAACTACAATCAGAAGCCCTTTACGTGTCTCTTTATGAGGGTATTAGTATATATCTTAATATATTCTCCAAAGTACGTAGGAGGAGTATAATAGCACTTTGTATGTATGCTCTAGATATCCATATCAAAGCTCACGGAGCCAAATTAACCCGCCCTCCGTATATGCAACGCTGACCTAAGGTTGTATCTATACTAGTGTTTCCATCTAATAGAGAGCTGCTATGCAAGGTTTGGTTAGACGTAAAACATCAGTCACAGTTGTTTTTATGGAAGGTCTCAGCCATGGATTTAAACATTCAGGTAATGACAGCAACCGGCCTGTCCGAAATCGAGCGGCGTCACGACATACCTACAGAGATTGAGGGGCTTAAATTCCTCCTTGTAGAATCTCTAGTCCCTGGGGACTCGACAGAATCAGCCTGCTTTAGGATCAGTGATATATATTCTCAGTATATCGCCCACATGGTGAGTCTCCGTCGGTGCTCGATTGTTTGGGGATTTATGCTAATGGCCAAGTAGCAATTACGGATTCAACGAGAACCGTCGAAACATCATACCGGGAATATATATCAAACCCTAGAGGAACTAGAAATAATGAATAGAATTGTTGAATCACAACGGGAAGTTGTGGAGCAGATGGCGAAGATCTTTCGTGGACAACAGGAACAGCTTTCAGGCCCACAGGGTGTATACACTAGCACGCAGACAAAGTCTACATGTTTAGAAACGCTCGACAGAACACTTCACAAAATGCAACAATTTCAATCGGAATTACGGCAATATCGAAATTCCTGCTCTCAACTCTCCACGCTAGTAAGATATCCTTCGATTCAACTTTCCAAAGTCTGGAATGCTAATATCTTTGGAACAGGCTGCCCAGCAACAAACTGATGCGCGGATGGAAAACATAGGCAAAATAATCCTAGCGTTTACTATTACTACGATAGTCTTTTTGCCCCTTGTATTCGTGAGCAATCTATTTGGGATGAATGTTGTAGATATAAGGGAGATGGAGGCGGGCCAGTGGGTATTCTGGGTATCTGCGCTTGGAGTGACTATAATAGCCGGAGCTGTTGCTCTAGCTATAGCATTTTTTGGCGAAATCTTAATGCTTAAGGTAAGAGGCATTGGCGGGCCTGATGAACGAAGGAGGCGATTAAAGGACAATATGAAGGAGGAGTAGTAGTTTACATCTTGTCATCTGGGTAGAAAGGGGTTTTTTTCTTCTTTTTCTTTTTATTCTCAATAGTAATTACATGTATCTGGATAACACCACCACATTACTCAAGAAAGGCGGCTTTATATCCCCGGTCATCAAACGGGTTATAGATTAAATTTGAGACGGATAAAACATAATTAATTAATAAACCTAGTATGACCAGATAAAACTAGGGTCCCGTAGGAGGCCCCCCACTGAACCTTTAGTTGCAATTGTGAAGCTTCGGTTGCAAATTCTTATATATTCATATATACATGGGTCCAAACTTGCCTACCATTGCATGTATATACGTATATCTTTGAGCAATATCTACTGTGCTCCTTTCTATATAGACCAAAAATGATACTTCAGGAAATGTAATTGGGGTGGCCTGATATATTTGCATGGAATCTCACTCGACAAATTATTGCGTTTACCTTGGCGGTCACGCAAATAAATGTTTACATAAGGTTGCCGCGCCACGAATGGTGATCCTCTCACAAGCAACAAAGCTACTCATACCTGCAGCACCACAACGTCTCCCCGCTGTCACGCCGTTAATTCACCAACCCTCCCCACCAACCACAACAATGTCGATGCCCAATGAAGCCCTTCAGAAGGTTTGACCCTTCCCCCCGAAAGGGATTGCACTCATAGATAAGGGGGAAAAAAAACCAACAGCTAACCAACAACCTGCACGCAGTTAATGCAAGAGATCGAGGCAAGAGCCATCTTCTCCCAGCAGCAACTCCAAATCGTAAAGTCGCAAATGGCCGGAAAGCAGCGCGACATCCGATTACTCCAACTGACATCCCGGGAGCTCGGTGCCCTACCTCCGTCAACCAAGGTTTACGAAGGCGTTGGGAAAATGTGCGTATAAAGATAGCCCCCCCCGGGGGGTGAGGTGCAGATAAGCAGAGTGGATGCTAACGGGTGCGATACGCGAGTGCAGGTTTGTGTTGGAGGAGCTTTCAGACATTCAGAAGCGCCTCGAGGATGAGAAGAAGGGCTCGGAAGGTGATATCAAAGATCTCGAGAAGAAATTCCGATACCTCGAGACCACATATGAAAAGGCACAGGACAACATCAATCAAATACTCAACCGGGGGAGATAAAAAAAAGACAAGCCAGAGTAGGCATATAGGCATAAGTACTTAGTTAATCGGAAACAGTGATGATCAAGGGGCTAAAGACGATAGCGATGGGGATAAGAAACCAGGCCGTTGAACGGAAAATGCAAGAACTGCAATGTTTTTGATGAATAAATTGGAAAACTCACGCCCCCTTCGAGTGAATGGTTTACGGTATTTTTAGTAGGTGGTTCCGAGGGTAGGTGGTACGGGTAGATGAATCATGATATTGTAAATAGGGCTAGTAGAAGCAGAGCAAGCAGCGGAAACAGCGATGGTTTGGAGAGCAATTTTGGCGCCCCCACGGCTCCTTCTGAGGATGTCCATCTACATGTTTTACCTCTTGTCTTCTGTTACTCACATATCTTTTGTACCTCTAATTAGCTATCACTCCTTTCCCTTTTAATTATTGGTGTCGATAGAAGATATTGACCTTTCGATTAATGTCTAATGATCATTACCCCCACATAGACCATATATCTGGCATATAGCATGTACTCCTTGAAAACTATTAATGTAGATTCAACACTATATCCCACCCAAGTACTTCCTTCCGGGGTAGTTCATACTCTCAAGATTGTCGTTGGTTGCCTAGCCACGCTCCCGGGTACTCTACATAGAGTTCATGCAGCCTTAGCCATATTCTAAATCCCACTGTGGCTCTCAAAAAAGGGACCAGGTATGTATCTCCTACCAGGTTAGTTTGGAGGCCAACACACGATCCTCGGATATTCACCTCGAAAGTATAGAAAAATAATGAAGAATATCAAAGAGCAGGCACAATATGATAGAACACTTTCTCGCAGAGGCGAGGAGCCTTGTTGGTGATCTCGCATCGTTAAGATATGCAGTTAGAGGCAACTAGAGTAAAATATGCAAGCCCACTCATCCCACACACACCGACACCATAGTTCATGGGATTGCCTAGAGCAGTGCTTCCCTGTCCTATGCGACGTAACTCAGGAATCCCAGATGGCAGCATCCGAGTCGTGGATATTATCGACGTCTGTTCTGCAGCTGTGTTGCTAGGTTTCCAGAATTCCCTCATCCATGTTTCTGGAAGCTCTGTCTGACTGAGCTCTGTCAGACTGTTTATCCAAAACATTATATGAACAGGGAACATGAAGAAAAAAGTAGGATGACTTATGTCGTGAAAAGAACACGAGATTTTTCCTGTGCATTCCCAGTAACATGTGGAACTGATGTAACATGGACAATCTACGCACACATACCCTCTCATTTATCAGCCAAGTAGATTCACAGTCAGCATCCCCTTTTATTTTTTCTTTCTTTGTTGAACAGGAGGGAAGGAAATAAAATTTCAAAGCTGTGACAACACACAACCCGGGAATCGAAAACGTTCAGCCTCTGCCATCGCCGTCTGCCGTGGGGCAGAAACCCAAGCTCTTGCGTAGGGGAAGAGTACCTAATATGGTGAAATTCGCTACGGAATCCTTTTTTTTTCTTTCTTTTTTTTTGTAGGTATCTGGGCTATTCTTTGCCTAGCAGAAAAGTATTGATCTCGCCATTTAATGGAAACGTACGGGGTTACCATCTAGAACCCCAATATGATACGAGGCACTCATTACTACCCATCTTACCAAGAAAAAACAAAAAACACTGAATCCTTCTCGCCACAGTCCCACTGAACTATCTAGGTAAGTACTACCAGCTCCAGACGACCGTTGCATGCGTAACCTCGGGGATCAACATCCAGCCAATCCCCCGCCGATATCTGTATCTACCCGAAATCGTCCAAATCGACATTGAATTGCATCTTAGACAGCCAGACGTGCTGCTGCTGTGGCAGGAAGGTAAGGGAACAGAGATAACGAAGGAGCAACTCGGATCTCGGATCTCTGCTCGGATCTTGAGTTTCTTGTAAAATTCGAAAGCCGAGCTGGAGGTTTGTAGTTATGTGGTTTAAGGATGTGTAACAAGCTTCTTGGCAGCTGCCGAAGGGCGGTCAGATTTTATTGTATGGAAAATCAAATGTGGCCAGGGTGTACTCTACTCATAACCACAGTAATACAGATACCTAATTGTACAGAAAATTAGAGTGGTTGATATTGTTGCAAGGCGCAATTCAAGATTTAAGGGTCGCGCGACATCTCAGATATCGTGCTCTGACAGGCCACAAGGTGGGGAAGAAACACCGTGGGTTTCCGTATGCAGTAATATAAATGTACATCCTGCGTGTCTACATAGATTACGTCTTCCTAACCTCCCTTCTTTAGTACTACGGAGGACCAGAAAGGGAGGGCGCTTCTGGCGCTTGGTTCAGGTGTGGTCGAAATGCTAATGGAATTGTTCATGATAGGCGCGCACGCATAGATACGAAACCACCGTGGGGATTGTGGAGAAGGTCACAGCATCCTAGGTACCTCAATCACACTGGCTAGTCGGTTCAGGTATGTTTCGGAAAAACTTCCGTACTTCTGAAAGGTTGTTCCCTTGCATGCAGGATGCTTGTATTAGCTCTCTGCTGGATTTCTTTCTTTTTTTTTTTTGGTGGGAGGGATCCCTGGTTGATGGTACTTTAACCAGTTGCAAAACAAAAAGCTTGATGAGCTGTTCGCAGGAGGGGGGGGGGCGGGGAGGATTAGATGTTTCCAACCCGGTGGCCTGCTTATCTGATTGTATTGGAAAATGTTTATTTTATAGTGAAGACATAAAACACCACGACATCATTGGAACCAATACTCCAGTACTTTTGGGATGCCGGACCATTTTTGCTAACGCTATGTGGAACGTCCATCCAGGTTTTCACTAGTTAGCTGCAGTATCAGAGATCAATTCTCATACCACCTGATCTGTAGATTTCACACACGAGACGGGAAAATTCAATCCGCATTGAAGAAAAGCTACCTACCTACATGAAATTGCCGTTGCTCGGGCATCTCATCACACTCGAACTTTCTCTGAACAGGGAAGTAAGTAGTCTTTTGACAAAGGGAATGAAAAAAAAAATCATTCTCAAACACTACCTCCTGTTTTTGTAGCATGATATCCCTCAACTACGTCAACCAGCACCTAAGACGTTCGTGCATCCGTCGGTAAATCTCGCCAGAGAATTATGTCCTCCCGAGATCTACACCCACGAGAACGTTAATACCCCGAGAAGGCATGCTTTGTTACACCTCACCTCGTGGAGGGAAGAGAGCTTCCGTGGTACTTCTCTCTTCTTATTAGATGATTTCTACGAAGACCGTTGAAATCACGGCTAGTAGTATTATAACTGATTGAAACTTTTGATTGCTGCCGAACCCAACTGGCTGACCCCAGATTGTTTCCATATCTTCGGCATTCCTCCCCCCAATTAGTTAGACACCCAGCAGGGAGCGAATCGATAAAGTGGACTGGACAGTTCAAAGGGAAGAATTGAGACTTTGAGACCAGCAGGCAATGACGCAGCGGCAGTTCCCCCATGATACAGTACCTACGCAGACAAGCAAGGAATTATTGCGTGCGATCAAAGCTCCTCACGTGGATCGCCTCAGTACGTACTCTACTCCAACCAGACTGCAGCGCAGCGCAGAGTACTTCTGCAGCTAGGAGCGGTTGGGGGGTTAAGCCTCTGGGTTTCGGATGGTATTTCGTACCTACTCATAACTAATGCTCAGCTGGTATTATCTGATAGTTGGTGATTTCCCTCGTGATATGTGCCTGTCCGTTCCATTTTTCTCTGTGGTCGAATCAACGGCTCCAGTCCATATTGGATTGGATTGTACAGCATACGCCTGCCGACCCCTTTGGTCCAAGTCCTAACTGGACTTTGACGACCATCAATGAATAATGTGGAAGGATCGATCTATTCCCAATCAGTACCTGACATGTCAAGACGGCAAGTTTCAGATACTGATGAGCCAGTACGTGCTGCGCGCTTCGGCCTCAACTGGACCGGACTACTCTAGCTAGTTGGACAGCTTGGATTTATTTTAGGAAGAATATTTGGACTGCTAGAAATAAGATTTTTCGGAAGTAAGAAATGATCGACAAGGTACATACACTCAAAATATCGCCACACTCTTACTTTTTCTTCTTGGTCTAGGCCCCTCCTTCCTTGTCCTTCAGGGATATTCACTGTGGTCTTTGCACACATATCGGTGAGGAGCCGACGGGGAAAAAAACCCATACTTTACATCTGCGTGCTGCAGGCCGCGTGGAGAAAGAGGCGGCACGGGCAATAACTTCAGTACTCTATCAATGCATTGCCACATGGAAAAGAGAGAAAAATAAGAATTTTTAAAGAGGCAGCCACCACGTTGGTAAGATGCAGTCTGTAACTTGTGGTGGCCCTAGTTGCATGCAACGAACTATAGAGAATTATATTAACACACAGATTGTATGTGGAGAGATTCAAGTTCGCCTTATCTGTGGAAAAGTTACACGGCATTTTTCAGCAACGAGTCGGGTGCCTGAGCTATCGTGAATATGTCAGGGCTCGTGTTTCTACTGAGTTGAATACTCCGGGCAATGGCAGCTTAATACTAGGGAGCCAAGAGGTACGTAGACTTCTTGGCATCTATCCAAGGAGCGCGGTAAAGTTGAGGCTCTGTTCTAGTCGTCCGCCACGCAAACCTTTCCGAAACTTGTGTGAAACTGTATTTAGACACCTAACCCCGCGCGATTTTGGCGTCTAAGAATTAGGCGTTTACTATATCTACATAGACTATATCTATTAAGGCTTATTCCCTTGGAGCAACCGATTTGGGAAGGGGAGGAACAGGGAGGAAAGGCCATGTTTCATGAAAATCAATTACTCCCAACGTTTTTGTGGCGAACTCATGAGGTTGCTGTAAGGCACCCGCAGATATGTAGCTGGTAGATTTTGTGCACAGCATTAAGTATGCCAGCGGTGATACTTCTGGACTCACAAAAGTGATACCTAGGTGCATAATATGTAGCGTAGAGTAGTGACAAACGTCAGCGGCTCTCGAAAAACTGAGCTACCAAAAAAAGGCTCAATTGTGAGTGGTATAGTGACAATATTCATCATTTGTTTGCGTCTTGATTCGCTGCATGAACATATATCTCCAGTACCGGCGTCTGCGGGGATCCAAGATCGCGATTGTTTCCTATGTTCTGTGCCCCCTCCAGCCTGCAGTTGAGTCATAAATAACCACACCTTACTTGCAGTGTACCGCCCCACTGCGATATTGCTTGGCCTATTTTTTTTTTTCCCTTTCTTTTCTTCCCTTTATGCCTACGCTAAGCGTGACACAAAAGGTTCGCGAACTTCAGCCGAGAGACCCAGTAGATACATGGCATCAACTGGGCCCTTAGCCTCAACCAACTGCTTTCCGCGCAAGTGTAATAGAGGCCCGGCAGTTTGGGCAAGAACAAAAGTAAAAGAGTAGGAGTTTACTGGGGTCTCATTTTAAATTTGGGAGAAGCTATATGAGATTAGTGTGTCATCGAGTTGAATGAGGGTACATATTGGCTCTACATACTACTACTGCATTTATGGTGATATGTGCATACCTATGTCTGGCACCAGTAGCATTCGGGGACGAGGGAGGTCACAAGTGTAGAAGAGGGCGGGGGTGGGTTTGTTGGGGAGGGGAAGTCTAGCAGAGATGACCTGTATGGTACCTACCTATCTACGGTATGTAGGGCGATGGGCCGGAGGGGGAGGGGTTTGCTTCTGGGTGCAGGCCAGCGGTTGGCAGTTGGCGCCCCGTTTGGTGTTTTTGCTGCAGCTTCTCGCTGGTTCCGTGTGTGCCAGCGCTGACCTACCAAACCGCAGGCATTTCCCCATAGCTGCTCACCCCCTCTCTTCAAAGCTTCGCCGCAGTGTGTGTGTGTGACGGGAATTCTTAAAAGGCCCCCATCACCCTCTTGCTTTCTGATTTCCCCCTCTCCCCTCATCACTCCTCTGTCCTGTCTCTGATAGTTGTCTCTCCCCCCCCCCCACACTGGGCTGCCATTTCTCAATACTTAACCTTGCTATTGCTACTAAGTACTGATTGACAGCCAGCCCCGCTCTAGTTATTATCGCTTACTCAACGACCTAACGATCAACAACAAAAAAAGTCTACGAAAATCTTAACAATCCTTTTGGGGTGACTGCGTGATTACACAGCCCCTCTTTTTTTTGTTTTCAGCGAAAAGGAAAAAGGAAATACTTCTTGTCTCGTGACATTTCCCCCACCTCACCTACCCCACTTCCGCAACCTCTTCACAGAAACAACATCGAAATGTCGGAGTATAATTACAACGCCCCCTTCCAGTCCCCTTATGTCAGCCACGCTCCTCCACCACCGGCGCCCATGCCCAACTACGATCAGTATCCGTTGTCTCCAAACATCCAATATGCCGAGCCTAACTCCCCTATCGTATACCCTGTATCCCCGGTAGGATCCCCACCTCGCTCCCGCGATAGCTCACGCACCAGGCGTAACACCCTGGGAGAGCCTTACATTGGAGTCCCGGATGATCGCGGGCGAGAGAGGATGTATCACGCTAGCCACCTGGTTGTTGGTCCTAGCAGCCAAGCCTTATCCCGCTCCGGCTCAGAACGTTCCCGCCCCCGCGGTAACCAATCCTTCGCCTACATTGAGGTAGCCAAAACCGCTAGTACCAGGGGCCGTCATGGCCGCTCTCCAAGTGGCCAATATTACTACGATGGTAGAGATGGAGAGAAGAGGTACACCCACAACGCTGCAGGGTCGACTTACAGCAACTCCTCGTACGGATCCAGGTCTCATTCAAAAGTTCGCCACTCAAGATCTCCGTCTTGCGATTCGTGCGAATCCTATGAGGAAGGGGCCAACTCCCAGGCTGTAGGACTCTACCGTAAAAAGACAGCTGATGAAGAAAAGGAAGAGTTGAACGCAAAGCTCCGCCTCATGGAGCGGGAGCTACAGAAACTCAATATAGATACCGAAAAGCGAAAGCAGGAGGAGGAAAGGATAAGGAAGGAGGCAGAAGATGCGAGACTCGACAAGCTGCGGGTAGAGGAGATTGAGCGTAAGGTTTCCGAGAAGTTGCAGATGCAAAGGCAAAAAGAGATAGAGGCTGCAAAGGAAAAGGAGATGAGGGAGGCTGCCGAGAAGGCCCGGATAAAAGAGGAGGCAGAGAAAATCCTCAAAGAGCGGGAGGCAGCCGAAGAGGCCAAGAAAAAGGCTGATGAGGCGGAGAGGGCCAAGATTCAGGCTATCATTGATGCCGAGAGGATGAAATATGAGGCCATGAACAAGGGGCGTAGAACTTACACCAAGTTTTCCAAGGTCCACCTTTGCAAAGAGGCTTTGGACGAGCGCGCCATCGCTTACACTGAGGAGGTAAACATTGATTCAATTTTGTTATGATTCTAAGTCGTCGGTTTTAACAATGTGTCAATTTTTAGCCCGATCACTTCCTTGTTCACAGAGTTGTCGACAAGACTGAGCAAAATTACCTCTGGGCCCGTACCAAGGAGATTAGGAGTAAGTAACCCAAAGTTTCATGGGAAACTAGAATGTAATCGGGCTAACATTCTTCGCAAAGACTACTACAGGCAAATTCAAGAAGCTGCAGACAAAGCCCCCACCGTCCATGTTGGCGATGGCAAGTACGTTAAATATGTACAGATCGCTGGCCAACAGTACCCGATCGCCCTCCCAGTGACTTTCACTCAGACCCCCGGTGGTGGACAAACCCAGCGGGTTGACCCTATCAAGATCAAGTGGTCCGACATCTTCAAGCCATCAAAGTTCTAGGCTTTTGCGATGACGATGCTGCCCCTGATGGCATGGTACGGTTTCATGAGATAATTGGTTATTTGTGTATCACCATCATCTCTTTCATTTGTTCAAACCTTGTTGAATGGTTTAATGCCAGTTTTGTTATGGGCGGCGGGAGATCTAGGAGTTTTTATTTCTATTTACATTATTTCTGCACTGAGGGGATTTTGGATTGTCATGGTAGGGGGGCATATTTTTCTCTTTTTACGGCTTCACGATATGATGCTCATCAGCGAAATTTCCTTTTATTTTCTCGCCCTCATCTTTAGGGGGCGTCATCTGTTGCAGAGTTGTCTTTTGTTAGATATCATTTATTTTTCAAAGTCGCATAAAACAGAGCCGTTATTTTATTTTTATCTTTTTACTATTACCCACCTCATATCAGATTTCTCTTGCTTGGCGGTTCAAAAAATAAAATAAATCAGCCTGCGGTGAAGTTTATACCTTTCCTATGTGCAAAAGGAAAAAAAGAAAAAAACAGATCCGGCCACTCGCAGGAGAGGGGAGGCAACGCTGACCATGATTCGGGGACTTTTGTCGATTGCGCGGTCGTGGGGTGGGGGTTGTGCTTCTAGAGCCAGGGGAAAACAGAACATACAACATTCACTACTGGTACATACATGTAGGTATTATACAACAAGGTAGAGAGCTCGAGTTATAAACTATAATTCCACGCTTCTGCATAGTGATTCTAGAATTAATGCGCATGGGATGCTTTACATCATGTATGTAGAGTCTCCATCTTCACCGGCGCCGGCCAGCGGGCTATCTACTATATCTGGCTGGCTATCCTGTCTAGCCCCTCTGATCTTTCAGATGATGCGATTCGGGTTCACCCTCAGTTTAGTTGTGAGAAAAGAGGGGAGGGGTTGGGGAAGCGCGCGGTGTCAGCAGACATAGATATGTAATGCGATCAATGCATGATGTCGGTGATGGTGGTTTACTCTATTTTTGTTGTTGTGCGGGGAGGGGTTGGGGTTGGGGTTGGGATTACAATTGGATATGTCACGTGACCAGATACTACTGTAAATGTGGTGGCTAATTGGGTTAGGGTTTGTTGGCGAGTGATTGGCGGTGAAGGAAGCGACCTCTAATGGGTTACCGCAAACCGATATGCCAAGGATGTTGTTATTGGCTAACCCTCCTATGCCAAGGATGCGGTGCGCAATTGCGGTGCGATTTTTCTTGTCACTAGCATCATTTCCCATATGCCCATTCCCTCTGCCTTTTGCGAATCTATGTGTCAATTAACCATTTGCGGGGGGAAAAAAACACGGCCAAAAGTAACTCAATTACCTGGGATTACGGTTGAATTACCCCACACCCTCGATTTTATGTCCAAGGCCTATTGGTGGCCGGGACCTAAACACGCAGTGCTTGGACCAGATATATACTAAACGACCTTACACCATCATGACCATAGGGAAAGGAAAAAACAAAAAGTACACATTAACTCATGCATTTTACACTCGTGCCAGAGCCCGTGCACGGTGTAAATTCCCTGGAACCAGCGCGGTCCACGATGACAAGCGCCCAAGCGTCCTGGGCCGCATACCAATTAAGTGCAGTCCAAAAGGACGAGGAACCTCGGCCTTTCCTTGCTTAGAGGGTAGCCAAGGGCAGTTTCTGGGTATATACTGTGCTCTCATTGTATCATATTTGAGATCCTCTTGGTGGTGGGGGAGCAGGAGATCGGGCCATAGGTAGCTAGATAATGTATTTCATTTCATTTTTACTTCCCTCCAAGTCATGTAAGGGCACAAACCGGTCAATGGGGCAAGGCTCCCTGAGTACCACGTTACCTGGAACTAATGCCTAAGGCCCCTGAGGTGGGGTATGTTTCGTGGTTTTATCAATACATGTAAACAGGAGCTTGTGGATCCCATACTAGCTAGCTAGACCAAACGACTGGACTATAAGTTAAATGATCGATCATGGCTTAAAATATCCTTTAGGTCAAATTGGAATCGGTAAATCTAAATGTAATCACTTTGCCTAATACCCGTAAACATTGAATACCCACAAATACGCGTATATCTTCCCGGGGGGGTTGGCTGATCAGTGCCGGCCATCATAGGTACATGTAGTTAAGGGAAAGTGTTTTTTTATGGATAACACGGCAATTTGTACACTTGTCTAGCGAATAGGTCGGGCATATATACGTATACCTCCCTTATAAGTTTTCTGTAGTTTCTCTTCTGCTTCTTCTCCCCCCCCCTGTGGGCCCTTGAGTGGATGGTTTCGTCTCCGCCCAAATGATTCATCACGTTTTGTGGCCATGGCCTTAACGATCGTAGCCATCGATCATGACGAATCTAGCAGCTATTAGAAATTCCAGTATAACACCAAGTCGTGATACGGACACGCTGGCAATCTGAAAGCAGTCCAGTACAGCAGTACAGCAATACGCCCAAAACCGCTCCCTGTTGGCTATTGTATGGAGTGCCTTGTATATATAGTAGTAGCCAGTTACAACTATAGCTAAGCTCCATGCACCGTTTGCAAGTTTGAAAAGACTGCCCCCCCCCGCCGGGCTTACCCGACGTGCGCGTGCAGAACCCATTACGAAACTCACTGGGGTATACTGTCGTGATTACTACACCGGCCTGGAATGTTTGAACTGGATCGGCAGTGTCTCGGGCTGCTTCGGTGGTTTTGGACCTGGATCATGGACTAATTAGCTAATGTTTTCCCAACTTCTATACTATGTGACGTAGATCACAGCAATTTATCAAACACTATTTGGTAACCTTTGTGATATACGGTGGCCCCGGCCAAGGTC
Organism: Morchella sp. 2016-72; assembly: GCA_024713865.1. NCBI lineage: Eukaryota > Fungi > Ascomycota > Pezizomycetes > Pezizales > Morchellaceae > Morchella > Morchella sp. 2016-72. The sequence continues at coordinate 347,602 of JAMJEY010000022.1, forward strand.
TGTAGTTTGTAGTCCTCTGCAGTCGGCAGTCCTCTGCAGTCCGTAGTCCTCTGCAGTCGGTAGTCCTCTGCAGTCCGTAGTCCTCTGCGGTCCATAGTCCTATACAGTCTATGGCTATAGAGGGTCAATGACCCTCTATAGCTCGTAGTCCACTGCAGTCCGTCTAGGTCCTGCAGTCCGCAGCCCTATGCAGTCCGTAGCCCTATGCAGTCCGTGCCCTATGCAGTCCGTTTAAGTGACGGTGTCCAGTCCTCTAGAGTCCACAGTCCCCTGACAGTCTATAGCTTATGCAGTCTGTAGTTCTCTGCAACGGTCTTCACGGCCCTCCCCACCGCCTGAGACTGTCCGTGGTCCTCTCTCACACCCCACACCCCACACCCCTATCCCATCCGGTTATCCTAGTACACCTAACGACTCCTAAGTCTGCAACTCCTTCTGCACATTCCAGTCCCTCGGCGCAACCTATCCAAGCCCTGGTCCACCCTCACCCCCACCACCCCGCGTGGCGCGCTGCATGCATGTATGAGGTATAAATAAATAAATAACCCCGCGTGGTGCCAAGATGCGAGTGATAGCCCATGACGGGCGTGCCCGTCTAGGTTGCGATAGTCCTCATACACACACTCATACACGCACAGCTATGTCACAAAGAAGAGGAAGAAGGAGGAGGAGAAGAGGGATCGATGAGCTAGCAGCTTTGAACCTTCCTCCCTCCCTTGCTCTATTGCTGCATACTCCATCCACTCCACTCCATGCACTCCGCTGTATATAGGTATCTGCACCCACCTCACCTTATCTGCTCTCTATACTAGTACAGTAAACTAGCAGATTGGCCCTTGTGCCAGGACATTCTCGCTTCGCTCAAGTCACTTCTACATGAGCCCCGCCCGCTGATTGCTCGTTCCTCGCTGCGGGTAGAGCCCCCTTTTTTTACTAAGAAAAATAAAAAGATGAGATGGATTGGGTAACACTATGGGCTCGCTCTGCTCACAAGCCACTATGTTACGAACTCCACCGCCTGATCACTCGTTCCTTGCTGGCGGTAGGGCCCCCCCTTGTTTTATTGATAGAAATAATAATCAATAAATACATTGGAAATAAGTAGAGCCTAAACCAACCTCTACAGATTGGTTGACCTTTTTCTCGGCGACTGAGGAATAGGTCATATAAGCGGGACTCTAACTCCGGCCACCTGCATGTTGAAGGTGTAGTCTGGATGGAATTGATTTTGCTGTTTGCTCCAAACTGCTCAATCTGTTCTCGCTTCCTAACCCAATAGCTGATTGTAGGTTGAGGTACACCGGAGATATCTGATGCTTCCCGCTGTGTAGGGGAGCGTAGCTCTCCTGGTTCACACTCGCCAGGGACCTTGTGATTGAAAAGGAATACAAGAACCCGGACCTTCTGCTGATGGCTATATGATGGTCTAATGGTCTTATGTTCTGAAGCGTGGGGTTCCGATCCCTGATAGGCTTTGGTTTGGGCCCTTTCCGAACCTTCATGGCTGATTTACTGCTGGTACCGCGACTGGTTGCCCTGACATGACTCCGTAGTCATAGCTCCTATCTTTCTAGTTTAGCAAACGCCCTAGCAAACGCCCGCCTGTCATGGAGTATTGCTCGCTTTTTCTGGACGTGGACGGGATCGGCGAGCCAAGCTCTTTTCTGGAGATTCCCACCCTGCACGGAGATAATCAAGTTGGCGAGTAATTGCGGTACTCACTTTGACAGGTCGCGCGGAACCCTAAGCCACCACCACCACCACCACCGTTGATAGTGGGGGAACATAGATGTAGAGGCACACGTGTAGTCAGGATGTTGCAATGGAATGGGCATGATGGATACAATACTGGGCGAGCTGGGCGGCGGCTGTTTCGTGGGCCACAAACATTTTAATATTTTATTCCGATAGTAGGGAAAGCACACACCACAAGACATCACAAGAAAAGATGATCACGAGGGAGAAAAAAAAAGATCCAGCCAGCCGGCCACAGGACAGTACCGAGTCCAGGCCAGTACAAAAACAGAAAAACAAAAGAGAAAAATAAGAACACACGGAGAGAAAAAAAGAAATCACAAGAAAAGAGAAATGTAGGGGAGGGACGGAGGAGGAGGAGGGGGAGGGGCTTAATTCCCCACGCCCCTCCTCCCCCTCGTCTTCTTCCCCTGTACCACCGTCTCCACGCCATCGTCCTCCTCCTCTTTCCCTTTTTCCAACGGCTCATCCAGCCCCCACACCTCCGAGTCATACCAGTCTTCACCGTCGCTCAACGCTGTACCCACCACCTCCTCCGCCTCGCCGCCCAGATACTCGCGCGTACCCTCCATGGCGCGGCACCAGCCCCACACATATTTCCTTAGCCTCTCTGCGCGCAGCAGACCGTCGCGCACCTTCCCTAGCCCCCGCAGGAACTCGTCCTGGCGCTGCACAGCTGTCGACAGCAGACACCGTGTTTCCTCGGCCTCGGGCGCCGGGAGCCCAAAGTCTCGGTCGACGGAGTAGTTGGGTGGGAAGAAAAAGCTGTCGACCTCGACGGCGGGGGGCGGCGGCGGACTGCAGGCGGTCTGTTGCGTGGAGCGCGTGGCCATGCGGCGTGGTGGGGAGTCAGGGAGGATCTCTTCCATCTTGTACTCCTGTGTTGCGTCGGGGTCGTCTTCGGGGGCTTGGGGTGGGTAATCGAGTGTTGCCGAGGACGCACCGTTTTCATGTTGTGGCGAGGCGGCATCGGCATCGGGGTCGTCGTCAACGTCTGCGTCGGCCATTTCTGTATCTGCCCTGTTATGGTTATTGGAGGGTGTGACTTCCGGGGCGGTGGGCTTGGTATTATTTGTAGAGGGGCCACCAGAGGGACCGGAGACACTCTCTCTTGCAGAACCGGGGTCTGAGCCACCGAGCTCGCGAAGGAGCTGCTGCCCGCGCTCGCGCGCGACGAGCGTGTAATCCTCGTTATCCCACGTCATCTTGTCGAGGTTTACAAAAGGGTCATCGCCGAGGAAGACTGTGAGCAGGTTCTTGAGCTTCATGGTGTGGGCATGCTCCTCGCAGAGCTTGTCGAGTGACTGTTGGAGGAGCTCATTGAGTGTTGTGGTGGTGTAGATGTGCGCCAGCGAGGGGTGCGAGGGGAGATCGGCGGCCGACTCGAGGGGTGCTAGGATCTCTGTTCCCGGTTGGGGTGTGGATTAGTGGGGTACATTCTCCGGGGAAGGGGGGAGGGGTGGAAGGCGGGGGAGGGGACAGGGCACAGGGCACAGGGCGGGCATACTATCGAGCTTGACCTCGGTATACGGGTCATCTTCGTCAACGCCGCTGGCGTTCGAGTCGGATTCGTCAGACTCGTCGCTGGCAGAGTCGTCGGTCGCGCGGTGCCGTGTCTTGCGGTTGCGCCAGATTATCTTGCGACGTTTCCCAAAGTACTCGACCTCCTATTGTGCACACCGTGTTGCGTTCAGCAGGTGGAGGGGGGGGGGGGAGGGGGGAGGCAGACAACTATGTCGGGAGAATTGGATCGAGACTGACCTCTTTGTAGGTACGCGGGCCTTTTGCATCATTGAGAGCACCCTCGTGGACGAAGCGGGCTTTGCGCTTGAGCTTGCGGCCACGGTTTGACGGGTACGATATTGAGTCGTCGGATTCGGAGCCTGGTGGTTGAGGGGAGTGGAGTTTCGTGTTAGAGGGAGGATTGGGGGAGGTGGAAGGTAGCAGTAGCAGCAGGAGGATGAGGAGGTGGTAGGCGTACCATCGGATCTTTGGGCAAGGGCTCGCTTGAGTTCACTGTTCAGGATTGTAAAGAGAATATGTCAGTCTCTCTGTCTCTCTTTTATTTCTTTTGGTCTCTGCCCCCCTCCCCCCTCCCCAATGTCAAGCACCCATCTCGGGGAGGTCCTGGCAGCCCGTGAAAAAAGGTAGGGGCATCCTACATTATTGCATTAAGGGTTTTCCGCTTATCTTGGGCGGCACTCATGGTGGCCGTGGTTGTGGTGGTTGTGGTGATGATGATGATGGTACGTGTGTAGGGACTCTGGTAGAAAGGGTGAGAGTGTGATGAAGGTGGTGATGATGATTATTATGATGATGGACTGATGGGTGATTGATTATTACTCTTCTCGGTGTTGTATGAAAGGGGATGTGTGTAGATAAGTAGTGAATGTGTTGTGTGTAGAGAGAGAGAGTGTGTGTGTGTGGATGCTTGAATAGCTTTTCTGTTTATTATCTCTCTCTGTCTCTCTCTCGCTCTTTCAGTGTCTGGAGATCACTGCAGTTCACGTGACACAGGTACAGCTGTTTATCAGATCAATCAATCGCCCCATACAGATTAGATAGGTTCCATCATATGTGCGTTCTCAATGTAACGCGGGGGTGCCACATATTACGTCCCACCACGACTGTCCCCCACCACCACCACCAATTAACTTGTACTATTGCTTTACTACATACACTATCACCACTACCACAACCATCGATACTATCGGTACTAATAAATTTTTATATACAAGTACTCTCACAGCTACAATTCAGAAGGTATTATTACCAGACGGTCACTCAATCCAATTCTGAGCCCAATTAATTACCTATATATATACAATACCCCCCCAGTAGTAATTGCTGGGAGCATCTGCACGACCCCCCTCCCCCCCCCACCCCGCGTCTAGTCTAGTCTAGATAGCTAGTTATATATAGCTATAATATAAGTATAGCTATGGACGCCTATCCTCCCGAACTAGTCGCTCACGAGACGCCGCTCCTGATCGTCTCTGGTCTGGGCTCCCCCGAGCGCCATGCCCCACCACCAAACTATCCTCAGCTCGAGCAGAGCGGATCTCTCATTGCCTGTGCTGTCGCATCCGTCACCACGCCAGCAGGCGAGCTGCTGCTCGACTACTTCATCAAGGCTGACAGTTCCGGCATCTGGGCAGGAGGACGTACCGGTGAGCGCCAGAAACCGCAGACACCAGCGTGGAGGATCAGGGCCGTGGGGAGGGTGTGTTGCTACCTTTCTGCTGTTGTTCCAGGTAGTTAGTTGAGTTTTTATTGGTGGGGTGCTGAGTAGTTGCGGACGGGGATGTTGGAGCGGGTGGAAATGGGCTTATAGAAGGGGTCAATGACTGGGCTGACATGATTCACGAGTATGGCCGCTGTTAGGACTATACTCTCCCACCACGCAAAGCAAACCCTCCGGCGGACGAGAATCTCACCTCACCGCTCGAAGGACCGCCCACCAGGATCCAAGCACTGCATTCTCCCATCTCGCCGCTCTCCCCGGACTCGCCCCTCTACCCCGACGGCGTGCTCACGCCGCTCTGGCTGCGGAAGCACCAACAGCTCCTCCCCACTGCCTTCTGTGCGACCTACGAGCTCTTCACCGACAGCAACGACATCCCGCTCCAGAACCAGCACGATAACGCGCTCATCGCCGCCATAAACCAGCAGAAAAGGTTCTTCTCGCCCGGCGGCGGCTTCGGCGCCGTAAACAGCGAGGACATCAAGTCCTCCGGCTGGCGCAGCCGCTTCGTCGTCGTCCTCCTTAGCGAGAAGAGTATCCTCTCCTCCCCGCGCATTGATGAGCGCCTCACGTACATCAAGCGCTCCACGAACCTCGCCCCGGGGCTCACATTCTTCTTCCTGCCCGCGCACTCCTCGCCCGTTGAGGTGCACCAGTTTGTTGTGACCCTCCTGACAACCCTCCACCCGCACGCAATCGAGTACTACCGCGAGCTCTCAAAACACTCGCGCCGAAAGCGCAACCGCGGCTCCGTCCCGCCGCCGACAGTCCCCTCCTCGCGCGCCCTCTCCCTACACGCGTGGTCCCTCCGCTATGAGTTCAAACTCGGCATCTTTGCCGAGTTCCGGCAGGAGCTCGACGTCGCCGCCCGCAACTACGAGACCGCTTACGAGAAGCTCTTTTCGGAAGTGTTCGAGACCACCACCTCCTGGAGCGACCGCTGGACAGAGGCCCGCCTCCTCGCAGACATCGTCAGCCTCCGCATCATCCGCTGCCACCTCTGGAATGACCAGCACACGGCCGCCAAGCGCCGTTGGGGCTACCACATCGCGCAGATGACGGCCGTGCTTGACCGAAAGGGGCTCGGCACGGGCACGTACGGGTTCAGCGCCTGGATGGCGAGGTGGAACCGCTGCCTCGCGGAGCTCCTCCAGGCCGCGAACCTACCCGTTTTCGCGCCGGTCGTGGCGCCTACGAGGGGCTCGCTGCTGGACGTGGAGGGCCTAAGGGAGGCGCAGACGCTGTATGCGGGGCCCGAGAAGGCGCTAGCCGGCGAGCGAATGGGGCCCAAGGACTACCTGCACCATCCGGGGTTCTACTACCTCAAGGCGGCCGAGTACATGGGCGAGCGGGCGCGGCGCGCCAAGCGTGTCAGTCTCGGCGAGAAGGAGAGCTCATACGACACATACCTATGTCTAGGGCCCGCGGAAGAGGTTGCGTGGGACCACGAGACGCCGCAGATTGCGCTGCTGGTGGCGGCGCGGCGGGAGTTTGAGGCGCGCGGACAGAAGAGGATGGCGGATGGCGTGACGTACAGCATTGCAAAGCTGAAGATGGGTGCTGCGGTGCGGAGACCCGAGCTGTGGGGAGAGGCACTGAAGGATTTGAGGGCGGCGGCGGGGGTTTATAGGAAGGAGGGGTGGTGGGGGGTGTTGGAGGACGTCTTGTGGGGCATCGTGGAGTGCGGCCATAATTGTGGTGATGGAGGTAGCGTAGTGGTGGCAGGACTGGAGCTGCTGTGTAGAGAAGTCTTTAGAGAGCGCAAGGGATGGAAATATGACCTTGGGCAATGTCTCTCTGGCATTGAGGCTGTCAAGGTCCGCCCCACAATGGTAGTCAGGGGCGGCGATGTCGTGAGCTTCCGTATATCTCTCTTCCCTTCTCCTCTCGGAGCCTTTTTTCTTCTAGCCCACTGGCTAACTCCCATACCAAAAATCCCTTCCAGTGACCGCAACCTACACCTTCGAGACCCCAAAAGTGCACGTCGGCGACTCCGTCACCTCCCAGCTCGCCATAATTTCCACCGCGCAGCCCTCCTCCACTCCCATAACCTTCACCGAGCTCAAGATCACCTACGAGGGCCCTCTCAAGCCCATCCACCTTCATCACTCCTCCTCCACCGTCAGTCCGCCCACCACCATTACCACCACCATTACCAAGCTCGATCTCAAGGGGAAACTCCACGAACAACACAACACCCCAGACGCGCCGTCGTACCTCAGTGCCGACACGGACCTGACGCTTGCTCCCGGGGAGACAAAGATCTTCGAGCTGTCGTCCGTGCTGCGCGAGGCCGGCGACGCAAAGGCCGTGTGCGCGACGTTCGTGTTCGTGTCGGATGGGTTTGAGCTCGACCTGATGGTCATGCTGGAGGCGGAGGATGAGGAGGTGGCGGTGCACGTGCTTCCGAGCGAGGCGGCGCGGAAGCGCCAGATGACGGCGAACGGGGGGAGTGGGGTATGGTGGATTGAGGCGCCGGCTAGTGGTAAGAAGCCTCCTGGTGGTGGTGATGGTGCGGTTGAGCTGCGAAGGAAGCCGTTGAGGGCTGCGGAGCCAGGGAGAATCGAGATCCTGCCGAGGCCGCCGAAGATAGATGTGACGGCGAGGAGCGCGGTCGAGGGAGATGTATATGTTAACGAGATTGTGAGGATCGAGTTCGAGGCGAAGAATGGGGAGGATGAGGAGGCGGTTGTGGATGTGGAGGTTAAGATTTTGGGGTGGCCGGGAGACGATTGTGAGTTTTCTTTTCTTTTTTTTTTCTTTTTTTGGATGTTGAGATCATTTCCTCTACGAGTGATGGGCTATGATTTTGATGATATACTGACATTATTTTAAACTCTATAGCACCAACGATCACCTGGCTGAAGGAAGACGGCGCCGTAGAGGAAGAGCTCCCAGCAGCTTCACACTACCCACTCGGAAATCTAACTCCCGGTGCTGCCGCAAAACGTACCTTTACCTTCCCTTCCCCCTCTATCCCCGCCGACTGCGCCATCGAGATCACCGCCCATTACCACCTCGTCTCCGACCCCGAAACCCCCATCTCCAAGCCTGTAGTTGCTGAAATGCCCGTCATCAACCCCTTCCGCACATCCTTCGACTTCTCGCCACGCGTGCACCCAGATCCCTGGCCCGACTACTTCTCTCTCCCGCCCGACGCCGGCATTGGAAACCCTCCGCCAGCCCTGGGAATCAAGCAGCGCTGGTGCCTGACCGTAACCATCGCTGGCCAAGGCGAAGGCAGCCTCACGCTGACCTCGTGGACGCTCCCCGTCCTCGCCGTCTCCGGTGGCATCCTGGCCACCATCGTCGAGACGACCCCAACCGCCCCGCCACCTATCCTAAAGCTCGGCACCTCCTCATCCCTCACCTTTATCATCGACATCCACAAGCTGTCACTCGAGGACCGACGCGCCGCCAGCGCAGACGTGACCCTCGACCTACACTGGCGCCGCACCGACACCGCCCCGGAATGGCCGTCCATCACCAACCACACCTCGCTACCCGTCCCGCGACTCCCCATCCCCGGTAGCGAGCCGCGGGTGCTTGCGGCCGTCGTGGCCCCCACAGCACAGGGAACGTCGTCGGTGCTTGCTGTGGACGAGGCGCCAGCGGTACCGACGCCGGGGATGAGGGCGCGGGCACGTACGACGAGCTCGCTGGTGCCCACACCCGCCGTCAGCACGGGCGACTTAGCCGCCATCCCGGGCGTCAGGATCGTCGAGTACGTGCTCGAGAACCCGACAAACTACTTCCTGACGTTCAGCGTTGTGATGGAGGCGAACGAGGAGTTTGCGTTTAGTGGACCGAAGCAGACGAGTGTGCAGTTGCTGCCCGTGTCGAGGGTAGCGCTGCGGTACCGGTTGTTTGCATATAAAGCGGATGCGGACGCCATGGCGGCGCCGGGGCAGGGCGAGAGGAAGAAGGGTATGTGGGTGAGGCCCGGTCTGAGGGTCGTGGATAGATATTTCAATAAGACGCTGCGGGTGAGCCCTGGCAGCGAGGGGGTGGGACTGGATAAAGCGGGGGTGATGGTGTGGGTGCCGTTTGGTGACGGTGAGGAGATGGCGGAGTAGGTATTAGAAAGTGTTTGTAGATAGATAATGTGGAGATCGATGTAGGGGCCGGCAGATATTTTAGCAATAGAGCGATTACTCTGATTTTTTTGTTGCGACGTGATCATTTCCATCGTTTGTTTGTCTGGTTGGTTGGTCATGGGGCGTCACTCGGTCCTTGGCATGGGGAGTGTATGCGAGGTTTTTTTTTGTTGTTTAATTCATTAGTGGTGGAGTGTATGTAGGTAAATATTTATATTACCACGCCCGAACCCACTTTATATATCTAGATCTCTCTTATGTACTCGCGGGTAACTACATGTATCTGTTCCAAGAACATCGCGATGTCCCCCACTAGGTTCAGAGTTATCTTCTTTCGTACATAAATAAACCAAATCTTTGCGAACCCGGCTGGTAAATTCAGAATCAACTCGCTCTCAGGCCGACCAAATGGCCGGAACCAAATACGCCTAGAACCGCCGTGGGCACACAAGGGCCCTGCTGGTGGGTGTCAAAGTAGTGCTGGGTAGTTATAATTAGAACAATGGTTGGTGGGTACATGCATCCAGCGGCTGTGCATGTGCACCTCGAGTGATACTCTGTGACTCCGCCTCCCACGGCGGGACAAGCAAATCCGCCACCACCACCACCCACAGCAGCAGCAGCAGCAACAGCATCTGCTCAGCCACCACCCCCAAATGAACCACCAACCTGACTTGAGATATACGTAAAGCCCCGGCCAACCAGAAGTCTTCGTGAAAGCCTGAAAGTAGTTGAGTAATGAAACCCCATACAAGATCTACCTAGCAGTGGGGCTCCCCACTACAATATATTTTATCACACCTTAACCACTCTCTTTTACCAATTCAAAAATGTGCAAAAGGCTTCTCCCAAGGGTAAAAAAAAATTTACCTCTGTTCATCATTATATTGTGTTGTGGAACCTGGTTCCGCCTAGTTTGGGTGGTAATTGGCCCTTTCACTTATCTTTCCCCCCTTCAACCCTGTGTTCTACGCTACGGGGTGTCATTTCCGCACCTTCTCTTTTTTAAGGATCTGGGGTCTCAATGCAGTGTGGTCAATCGCAAGTTTTTTCCCTTTTTCTTTTTTGCGTGGGGTGCCTAGGTTGTATATCTGTGGCTCAACTGCTTAACCGTAGTACATACCCAAGAGCAACTACGTCGCCATAGCTACTGACCACGTGTGGGGTAGGAGTTACTATTTATGCTATGTGCTGTTCTGGATTAAAAAACTGGGGAAGTGGGAAATTACAAACGCCATAGGATATGAGAACCATTGAAGTAGCGGCAGTGATGCATTTACAGGGTCCGCTCACATATTAGTATTGATAAACTGGTACCGGACCGATAAAGAGAACATAACCGAAACAACATATAAACAATTTAGATATCAACCCCAAATCTTGCGAATAAACATCTTCTGGAACAAAGAAATAAGAAAAACTACACAGGTAAGAAGAAGCAATCAACTCCAAAGAAACCCATCCAAACATGAGTGCTAAGTTATTTGTTAGTTTGGCTAATAATAAACTGCGGGGGGGGGGGGGAATGGTAGTGCTCCACCTACATTTATCATCAAGAATCTTGCCCCAGCTACTCCCGCTTCTCCTCCAATTCTCGCTTCACTAGCCTCCCGTTGTCCTGGATATACTGATCGCACACCATTAGAAGTCTCGGGACGTTGTTGTTGGCCGCATACTCACGGATATCCGTGACGGTTTCCGGGCGTATAAAGTGTTCGTTGCATAGCTGATCCCCCAGCTTGGCCTTTAAGTCTTCCAATCCCCAGAGATTTGAGAGCTCTAGTTGATATACCAGGTGATGATAAGTTTTTTCGGCTTCGGCATTTATATCGAGGGCGGGAATCCCGCCAGAATATATGTAGTCAAAGACCGCCGAAACAGTTCTCTCCTGGTATTCATGGGGAAGGGTGATTATATCGAGGGTAGATTCAGCCCAATCGCCCTTGAACATGTTCACGAAATGTTCTGAAGCTGCACACAGGATCACCTTGTGGGCCTTTAAGTAATGATTCTCTACTTTGAAAGTGATATCGGAGAAACTCCCTTCCTGTCGGAACCGGCGAAGAGCGTCAAACGACCTCTTTAAGGGGTCCTCGAACTCAATAGGCTCCGGAGGCGGAGGCGGAGGTACCACCTTCTCTACGCCATAAGAGTCAAGTAGAACGGCGAAAGGGATGAGGAAGCTCAGTACAGACTGAACGTTGCCAGAGGTGTGTTTCTTATTCAAACACAAATCCTCGCTACATTTCCAGGACTCACAGAAACTTTCAGTAGTAATGGTGTGTTCGTCCTCTGCTTGAATATTAAGCCAAATCTTGGCCTTCGGGTCTTTAGAGGCGATCGAGGTTTTATTGTCTTGAAGGAATGAGTATGCAGCTTTGACATCTTGGATGTAAGGTGGAATTTGGTGTTGCTGGACATTGAAACGATTATCTGAAAGGAACATGAGATGATCTAGGACGATCTTTGCAGAGGGAGCACCGTGCCGGGGGTTGATGCGTTCGAGGACTATCCTTCCCGGTTTAATGTTTAAAATCGGGCACTGGCTCCATGCAATGCTCTCGTACTCTTGGATGATAGCCTTCCTGAATTTAGCAAACCGGCTACTTCCACGAACCTCTCGCATCCTAGAGGCTCGATAAGTAGGGCCTAGCTGTAATTTGACAGGGAATGGGCTGTCGTCTAGAACAGCCCATGTTTCTGGGGCCCATGTTACCATTCCCCGCTCGTCGAACGTCAAGTACTCAAAAACTGTTTCCGCATCCGTGACCAGCTGGTCGGACTCGGGTACCGATGAATCCACTTGCCGTCGCTGGATAGATCTCACACATTCTAAGTAATTATTCTCTGTTTTGTTGGTACGCAACCCTACATTTGGCCAGAAATCCAATTCTTGCAGGACCGGGAGAACAAAGTTCGTTTTTTGGTTGTCCCTAAATGCTGCACGGAAGTATTTGTCTTTTGCGCAGTACAGAGAGTCTACCTTGCAGTACTTCTTGTCTCCATTTACAGCTAATGGGTGCTTTGAAAACGCCTTGGGTTGCTGCTGGTAGAGAGTTCTCAAAAACGACTTGTAGCGCTGTATTTTGTTTGTCTGAATTGACTGGCCTTCGCGCACGTTTTGGCTTAGGAGTTCGTCGATATTCATTTTTTTGACTTGGAAGAGTCCTAATTGGGGCATATACTCTTTCGCAACGCTGGCTTTGATGAAAACATCATTCTCTGGTAGCCCTTCAAAAGGGATATTGATATCAGGGGCCAACATTGCGTCATTGGCCGACCTATACGAGGATAGATCTCCAGATTCACCGGGCCAAATTGGGAGTTTCTCCAGTAAAGTCTTTGACTGGGGCTGCTCTTTTAATAGCACACTCATCGCTGTAGGGTCAAGAAATTTCCGTAAAGCCTTTAAACATAGAAGTCAGTTGGGTAAGAAAAAAAAGTATTAGGGGTCAGAAGATCGAACCTCAATCCCGTCCTTTTTGAGGTTTTCGGTAATGTATTCCCTGATCGAAAGCTGGGTCTCAGAAGCAAGGGACTCTATAGACTTAAGAAGTCGATTGAAACCTAGAGTCCCTGTGATCTCCTTGAAAAGTTCCCGGGGTATCTCTTTTTGCGGAAAAGCTGACTTGTCTAATAAAATAAGGCCACGGAGCGGACTCAGAAGCATACGCATATCTGGGTCTGCATCTTCGGTTGATTGGTCCAGAATGACCGCAAAGTGGCCGCTGGAGAATTGAGCAGGCGAAATAAATTCAACATCCGCGTTAGACTCGGTATCCGTATCATTGCCCTGGCCAACACGGCTTCCAAAATATACCTCCAAGTTGCTTAAAATGCCTAAGCAGTTTTCCGCTTGTTTCGGATTCGTACGAATGTATGTTTCGCAATACGCCCACATTTTTTTAAGCCATTGTACCCGATAATTGTTATCTCGCCTATCATTAACCTCTTTATATATTCTAGGGATGTCCGAAAACTCGAAATGTTTGATATTAAGGTTGCTTTTCATGAAGTTTTCGATCACTGTCAACTTGCAGAGCCCGGGATGAACCGAAATCTTTGGCGCAAAGTCCAGTAGCGCCTGTTCCTGATTATCTTGAGCTACCAAATAGCAGTCGGCAGACCCTTTGAATTGGAATGTCCCTAGGCTGTTGTCTGCGAGGGGTAAGAGTGTACTGCCCTTCATCAAATATGAAATCTTATCCTTCTCTTCGGGTGGCACGGGTTTACCGTCTTTCAACAAATTCGGGACATTATCCAAGTAGATGAATGAAAACAACACATTGAAGAAGCTTATATCATTTCCTGATTCTTTCCAGATTTCAAGCAACTTGCTGCTATAGCGGCGAAGATGACCCAGGAAAAAGTTAGGGGACACCACTTTGATTGATTCAGACTGGCATTTGATAAAATAATCCTTGATTTCTGGGGGCGGGGAGACAATGTTATTAACGCCCAATTTGAGAAGAAGAGGAACAATGAAGCTACTAATGCGAGCTTCCAGGAGGTCGAATACAACCTCACTAAAACAGAGCATTGGAACCCCGCCCGTTTTTAGCTCAACAGATGAAAGGTGCTCCGCAGGTGAAAAGTGCTCCGCAGACGAGACTGGGGGGTAAAGGGTATATGGACTCGTGATCAATCTCTCCCAAAATGCGCTCGATATAGTTCTTGATACGATGTCGCTGCGATCGGATGGATATGGCGGCCAAAAGCGATATCCAGCATTGCCGTTGTTTTGCATGAGGTGATTGATCAAGATCAGATACAAGGGAGCAACGCCCTTTTCTAGAATCCATTTGTTCCATTCTGAGCCCTCTTCCATCTCCGATTCTTCAAGAGGAGTTGATGTTCGATTGCTTTGAACTACCATATTCTGAAAGATATTAGCCATGCAGTAACTCACTCCCCTACAACGTATCTCTCCCAGAAGCCAGCCAAAGTTGCCCTTCCAGCAGAGTGTTTTCCAGAAATTGACTGCTACGATTTACTTACTGCATCCACGTGTACCGGAACTTCCAATATGGCAGACTTTCTGAGCGGTAATGTCATATAGCTCTTACCACAGAAAGCTTTCTCTTGAGGAGTCATCAATGTAGCTAAGCCATATCTTGCTTCAAGCCTGTCATTCATCTGAATTTTCACCAATGAATTTGATAGGTCGTCCTCGGATTTTTTGCCGAAGATCACGCACCACTCTCTCTCGGTTGTTTGGAGGCCTTCATCTGTTGTACACTGTGAGTGAATAGTAAAACTCTTGATGTTTTCTGTTACAGCGTTGGTTGCCAGATCCTTTCTGGATACCTCCCAAACAGGTTCCTTGGAATTCTTCTCGAAGAAAGCAATTTCCTTGACCTTTTTAAGGAAGAGCAAAGAATCCATCGCATCTTTGTAATAGGTCATGAGGTACTCCCTTGTTTTTCCTAAGTCAAGATTCTCCTTCTTCAATTTTGACTCATAATTTGAGGGCCTAATAGGGAACCGGAATATTGTCCCTTTAAAGGATATAGATTCTTTGTTGAATCCGCAAATACCCTCAAACGGGAGAAGTTGGTCAGGATCTGAGCCCATTAGATTTGGTACACCCCACAAGATAAGATAAGTTGTTACATTTTCTGCGAACATCCTGAAGTTTTAACTTCATTCCAGCTCGAGGTTTCCTCGTCGCTGAGTTCAACGGTAAATATTGCTCTTCCGGGCTATCAAATAATTAGCAACAAAAATTTACAAAAGTACATGGGGCCAGTATTACTCGAATATCACAAAAGAGTCACCAGAAATGAAACTTGGAACAGATGTCCAGTGATACCTATACTCCAGTAAGCACTAACTCCCAAGATTTTAAAAGTTGTATGCACGCAAACGGTCTTCACATACATAGTCAGGGCCCCCCTTCCAAATTTCCCAATCTTTGACCGATCCTTCTTCTTCGATCCAACTCCGATATCAATGATAGCCTTAAAATCCTTTTCCCTGAATTCTTCACGCCGTTAGGTCTTGGAAACTCTATGGTAAGCAGGTCTACTCACCACCATCATTAAAACAGAATAGAGCAGACCCCTGTGCCTTCTCGAGCTCTGGACTAATCAACTTTTCTACACTATAGGGATAGCCGTCAGAGTTATCAAGAATCCATGTTATCTTTGTCGCCGACCCACAATCTTCAGCGTTGGCGAGATATTCGTTGAATGTGGTAGCAGGCATGTATCTTGTCAACGTATCGCTAATTGCAGTAGCAGGACTCTCCCTCTGGGCAAAATCCTCAAACTCAAGATCAACAAGGGAGTCTAAGTTGCGATTTTTGAATGTCGCAAACTTGAGTTGCCTGATGGTTTCTGGTGAGACGTCTTGATGGAGGACCGCTCGATCTTCATCACCAGGGCCAGGAGTACCAGCAGTAAGGTCTTTCAACAGAAGGAGTGAGCATTTGCTGTCAGGTGCCTTGAAGCCCTCGAGATCCTCCTCAGCAAACCTTATTCCTACCTCCTTGACAACAAAAAGCGCAACCTTGAGGTCATTTTCCCCAAGAGGTCCCTTGGCCGCGAGCTTGCCTTGGAGATCTTTCAACTTCAATGAATGTTAGACTGAATACTACCGCGATGGAAATATGGAATTACCTGACAAAGGGTTGGCATTTTATTCATCCCCATCTTTCCAAGAAAAGATGTATACGCTTTGTTGTTCAACTCCGGTGACAGGGTTCCAAAATATGGTGAAAGCTCACCATATGGAAGGTGTGGGTCGGGGGGGAAAATATCGCAAACTTTATAATAGTACCCTATTAGGTTACCCGGAACCCATTGATCTTCTTGAAATTTCTCTTTGCACCGCAAGAGTGTCTTAGATTCGCAAGCGATTAAGTGTCGTAGGGCTGAGCTATCTTTGGCCTTCGTTGCACCCCTCAGTTGCCGCAAAACATGCTTTTCTAAGAGTTGTCTATCCCAGCCCAAGGCCCGCTCCCATTCCTCAGGGACTTGAGTCTTCATGACAGGCATTGCGTACTTAACAAGGTCTTTATATTTGAAGCTTCTGCATTCTGTGGCATTATAAAGTCCATCTTCCCCTTCAAAGGAGGCTGGGATCCATTGACAAGTAAGATATTCCTCAGGTAGGTTGTAGGAGGGTTTATGACCCATCATTAGCTTCTGCGCCTTTTCGAACACTTCTTGCGTTGTGTGGGTATTTTTGGAATACGCCAGTATCCTGTCAAGCACAAACTTCTCGTCTTGTTTTGAAGTCATCCCAAGTTGTTTGAGCTCTGTCTCGTACTTATTATAGAATTCCAAAGATGGTATCCGACATTCCTCCTGGAAAAAATATTCCTCAAAACTTATGTCGACTATGTCTACTGGACGCTTCAGTATCTTTCCATCCTGCCCGACGGGGACAATCTCCGTTTCGCCCAGCTGACTCTTGCATTGATCTGACAGGTTCCTGAAATTCTTTAGCGTAAAAGTGATCAGTTGAGCTCGCAAAGTGACGTCACCTGTGGTGACAATATTTGGCACAACAAATCTCTCGATTATCTCCTGGACAGGAAGGCAGGTCATTATCTCCAGGCTGAGTATAGATTGCTTGTTGCGTTGACAAATATCGATAAATATTGTGCGGTGGGCATGCAACTTAACCGGAACGTCTTCGACGCCGAAATAGCTTGTGGAAGAATCGCTCAGGGAGATCCACGGCCTATTTTTCGAGATTTCGTTCCCGTCAGTTGTGTTCCTCCAATATAAATTTTAAGGGAATTTAAAGACTCACCTATTGGTTGTAGTACTACTAGTGCTAGTGTCCTCCGGGACTGCCTCTCGAAAAAGGCTCAACATACGTATCTTTTTCTTCGTAGCATCTGAATAAGCGTTGGCCCTAGCCTCCCCGCCCAGGTGCTCCAGAATTCTGAATTTCGCCTCATCATCCAATCTGTCCACAAATTTTTCCAAGTTCTTTACAAGCCAGCTAATCAGAAGCTCCACAGTTTGTGAATTATCTATATACCCCAATTCACGCAATGATGAAACCCTCGAAATTTCACGCAATGATGAAACCTTCGAAAGCCCCTCCCCAGTAAAAATGGGGTACTGTGTCCCATCACGCTTATAAAGTTCGAGCGCTGTCCGCTTTAGAAATGAGCCGATGTATGGATTTGTGACATCTAGAATAGAAATTCCCCTTTCTTTAGTCGATATCCTGTGATAGATACCGTCCCCAAGTGTGGGAATGAGCCATAGTCCATCCAACAGAATAGGATTTTTCGAAAGCTCTTTGCAATGCTTGCTTCCTACTACAGTGACCCAATCCCAGAACTGCTCGATAAACCCCCGCAAGTCAGGAGAGGTTGCTGTGATAAAACTATCATCCTGGGGGGGGCGAGGATTGATGAAAATGTGGTTTTTACAGTAGGAGGCTGCCTCTGCCACCGTCCAGGTGGATATGCATGTTTTCTGATCAAGTGGCACGATGTCCTTTTTCAGCTGTGTATTTGTTTCAGGAGATAATTTCTCCAAATCGATCATCCTAGGATAGTGCTTGAAAAGTTCCGCCTCCTTTGGTGTGAGAGGGAAGCATATCTTTTCATCCGAATGACCGAAACTGCAAAATTTATCATCCGAGATTGGGAGTAGAGGGGCCTCACAAAATCCGAGGCTCTCATAGTCCCGGTCCGATAGCACATAATCCAACAGAACCTGCCTATGTTCGAGGGCGAGACCTCCCAAAGAGTCCTTCAGTTTTGATAATTTGTCCCTAGCTGTAGCTACACTAAGTTCCACAATCTCCAGGTTATTGGTGTTGAGCCTCGCCAACTCGGATTTTCTGTCCTCTGTCGGTACCACAACCTGGCATCCTGCTTCTGCTAAAGCATCTCTAATCTTTTGTTCAACGCTTAACGTAAATAAAACCTCCTTTCTCTTGCCAACACGGCCACAGATAGTTGGTAGCAGGTTCAGATCCCTCTTAACAATTCTTTGAAACACTAAACTCAGAACCCCCATCCATAGCAGCCCTGATTGCTGGTCCCCCTGTATGCCAGCAGGCCAGTGGTTCCACCCCGTGAATCCTGTCCCAGGCATGGAATTTAGGAAATTGATATTTCGTATCCACACGTGCGGGAGGCACTCTTGAAAGAGCCAAGTATTCCACCGTGCGCCTAGATTCGTCCTAGACTCTCTAGCCATAGTTCTGTCGCCGCCTGCATGGATGTTACTGCGGTCGGGGGTGACGGAGAAGAGGCCGTGGATGTGAGCTGGATGTTCTGTAAACAACGGCAGAGGGAGGGTGCTGAATAGACGGCCGGCAAATTGTCTATTTACCTGTAGCCTATCAGTATAAGAAATAAATAAACCCAACCCAGGTGAACTAACCTCCAACGGCATCGCGATAGCGATCCAGGGAAATAACTTTTGTTCCCTCGCCCACTCCTGCAACTGCTTATCTTCCGTCTCTTTCTTCATATAATGACTGATGACAAATCTCTCTGATTTCACTGTCTTCTCCTGGCCTTTCCCTGTCTCTAGAGTTATATCCATAAGAAAGTCCTTCTCGTAAACTTCCTCCGTCTGCTCTGCAAACACCTCTCTAAATCCCTTTTTAACACCATCCCTCCCCTCAGCCGTGACGACAGCCCTCGCGTAAAAACTTGTGTCTGTACCCGGATCTACACGCATTTCGATAATCTCTATATTCCTCAAAAACAGGAGGCTTTCCACGATCTCTTCCGCAAATTTCTCAAATACCTCTATTATATCATCCTGGCTTGTAGTCTTGCCCTTAACAATCTCACTCTCCAGGGATGTACGGAGTGGGAGCCGAATTATTGTCCCGGGAAATGGGTTGTCAAAGTCGGTCGTAATGCTTGAGTATGCGGAGAGTTGATTCCGCATCGTTTCATGGCCATCCTTGATGTCTTCTACAAAATCCCAGCGGGGCCCACCGGGTGATTCTGGAGAGAAGAACCTGGACCAAGTGCAATGGGGATCAAGAATAAGTAGATTTTCACCGGAGAGGATAGAGGGCATATCCGTCCAATTATAAACCTATTTATACGCGGCCACATGCAGTTAGTAGGGGCTAGAATGAAGGGGCAATGATTACGGGTGCAATAAAACATACACTATTAAATCCCCTCCCAAACTTCCCTGTCGTGTTCTTATCAGTTACCTTCCTGCTGTCGCCGATACGACTCAAAGAATCGAAGTCTTGATCTGTGAACATGCTATCACTGTACGCCAATAGAGCAGGTCCTTGATATTGTGCTAGGTCTGGGTGCAGAATGTCCGTCGTTTTGTGGGTTCTAGTGTCGAGCACGAATTCAATGGTAGTGGCACCGGCATCGTCGGCATTCTGACAAAGCTCACGCAAGACACCACCGCCGGAGGGGTATTCGATTAAAATATTGCGCAGAACAGTGGTAAGCGGTTGGTGTTGAGCGTTGTTACGCCTAGGTGCGGGTGGCGCAGCTGGCATTTTGGCTGGCTGGCAGACCTTTCACGTCCTAGTTAGTCCTATATTTTCGAGTACAGAAGAATATTGGGGTCCGAGGCTGGGTAGATGTGTATTTTTGAAATCGCTGCTCTGACTGAGTTTGGAGGATTGACGCCCCTCCTGAAGTCTCTATATATGTGAAGTTTACAGAAATGAGTAGTCACTTCTACCCCAGGTTTGATCCAATTAGAAATTTCAGGCATCCACTCAGCTGGGCGTTACACGACATCCTTATTTCCTAGAGCAGCAATGCATGCAGGTCTATATCTTTGTTTTAGCTGCAATGAGGTTGACCACATGTAGTGATATTAGAAACTTAGAAACAACGACGCGCGCGTGCAGTAAAACATGGGCTCAAAACAGCCGCCCATCGTAAGTGAAATAGCAGGAAGTGTCTACATAATAAGGCGTGAAACGGTCCAACGGAGATGATCATGCTTGTAGAGTAGAGTACACGGCTGTCTGTCTTACAGTGGCACATAGGCAGCAAACTTTAGTAGGAGTACTCATAAGTACATGTATGTAAGTAGCTTTCATGTAGCTAACCCAAAACCAACAGCAGCAAACGTTGGGCATAAGTTATAACCGACCCCGCGGAGGGGACCGGGTAAAAGCACAGTCAATGCCAGCCACACTAACGTTATTGTATTGCTTGTATTACCTCTGTATTGCTTGTATTACCTCATGCACGGTCCAGCTGGTAATTCTTCACCTCGCAACAGTCAGTCGCCCATATGATCAACCTCATCCAGAGAATTGATTGGAAACAAAACTAGTCTGTAGAGTAGAATTAAGCTCGAGGAACCAAAGAATTATGTACAGTATGTAGTAGCGAACAAAAACGCCTGGGTAGTCCATAGGTAAAGGTTTTTTTTTTTCTTCTTTCAGTATTGTAGGCAGGCAAGAAGCGCAAGCGCATAATATACAGTCTCCCTACCATACAGAGTGGTACTGAAAGGTGGGAGAGCTTGAGAAAGTGAGAAAGAGGCAGGTGAACCAAAGGGGGGGGGGGGGGAGAAGCCTAAATGACATGAGTTTTTACATCCTCAACCAGTACTCTTCCCCGATTCAACAGGAAATGGGGAGGGGGAAGTTAAATGCAAGACGATCTCCAAAATGGAAAGAAATAACAGGAGAAACCCCCCAAAAAGATAGAAACAGTAAATAAGCTCCCAAGCAAAAAGACAACAAGGCAAGACAACACACCCCAGCTAACCATCCTTAAAGCTCCCCTAAAAGCATCCGAATGAAAAGAAAAGAGAAAGAAAGAAAAAGGAATCAATTGATATAAGCAAGCAACCCAATGCCGATACACCAAACCTACACCATATATAACCAAGGCGACCACCGTTTTACTCCTCATGGGTTGAGTATTGGTGTCTTATTCACCGAAACTCAACCGCCCCGAAATACCTCTCAGGCACATGTTTCAACTCCAGTCTCTGGAATTTTTCGGACTTGGCGTGGAAATAAATCCCATTCACAGTACCAGAGGCTTGGTTGAAGCAGATGTAGTAGAACCCTTCAAAGCTCGCTCCTAATATCTGCTTCACCCTATGGTCTGGAACCAAAAAGTATTCTTTCCAACGCATAAAAATATGCTCCCGTTGTGCAAAGTTCTTGTAGGTGAAATCTGAGCGCTTCGCTTTGGTTGCTAATGGCCGATACGCAGGGAATCGCGCCCAGTGCTGAAAGTCGTTCTTCTCGCTGGAGCCCCATTCGGGACGGCGCGTTTGGAATGTATACTTGTCACCGATCATCTCCCCCTCAAAGTAAGTTGTCAGGGTGGGATGGTCTTCGGTAAGGCCTGTTTGAATTGTATGGTTAACTGGGCGCCCAATTGAATTGAGCAATGAGGGGTCGTACCTTGGATACGGAGATAGCCGCAGAGGAACGATTCGCTCATATCAACATGTTTAAGCTCTACATGAACATCGTAGGTAGATCTGTCGGAAGTCTGCTTTCCAGAAAACTTGCTTCCAGGACGAAGGAATGAGCAAGAGGAAGACGGCAGTAACTAATGGGAACAAAAAAAATTAGCACTCGTTACTCAGAGAAACATTAAAATACGGTTACAGCATACCCTCTTGGCGGAGAACTCATATGAGAGTGATGGGACGAATGGCGATTCCGAAGAAAGTGGCAACCCGTAAGATGCTGGTTGTTGCGAATGGTCGAACCTAGGTTCAAGGGTAGGTGATGGTTCTGCGGAGGGAACATCTCTGTCCATTTCCTTCACGACTGTCGTCGTCGATATCTCATCATCTGAGGAAGAGGAGGAAGATGAAGAAGGGCTACTGTTTGACAACAGTTGTTGTGGCATGTTTGTCGGGGTTGACTCCCGGGTAGACAGGGATGATGGGTTTCGAGAGACGATAGGTTCTTCTGGCTCAGGGCAGGCGAGCTGGAGGCGGGAAGGACGGGAAGGGTCACCGACGGGGACTGTAGAGGTCACAGTAATAGTCTCATTCGGTGTTGGCATGTTTGTGTATTATTTTACTAGATTCTTCCTTTTACTTTTGGGTTGGGTATCTTATGATATGGGTATGGTATAAGAGGGGGTGTGCTTTGATTTGGAGAGGGGCGTTGTTTATGGGTGCGCACGGGCGACAGCACGATAGACGATAGTGATAGTGATAATGGTCAAGAACGCGAGGAGGATAAAGGGTCGGGTTGAAGGAGGAAGATCAGGAAAATCGAGGGTAGGAGGATGGTATTAAAAGAATATTCGCTCCTCTCTAAACGGAACTCTTGATGCGATCAACTAAGAGAGATGAGAGATTCTTTTTCTCCCCTGTTGGCGGGTATTTGACAGCGTTGGTAAGTGCACAGGGAAAAAAATAACCCGAGTTTAAGAGAAGATTGGGTTTTGGA
The DNA here is from genome assembly GCA_024713865.1 of Morchella sp. 2016-72. Lineage (NCBI taxonomy): Eukaryota > Fungi > Ascomycota > Pezizomycetes > Pezizales > Morchellaceae > Morchella > Morchella sp. 2016-72. The sequence continues at coordinate 370,051 of JAMJEY010000022.1, forward strand.
CGAGATGTTGTTCTTCGAGTGGCCAGCGTTCGGCTTTTGGGCACAGTGAGTGGTTGGTTGATAGATGGCAGCAGCAGCAGTAAATGTAGGCAGGCAGCTGGTGGATGGATGAGCCGTTCTTAACTGATGGCGAGTTAGGGTGCTCCAGAATGCCTAGTGTGCATGTAGGTATGAATTGCCAAGATTTTGTGGGGAGGAATAAGTGGATAAAGAGTTTTTGGTACATACGCAGGCAATCCGCCTAGAACCTCCTTCTCTATCCTTACTGCGTTTCTGATTGGTTTTCAAAGAAAGACTCAGGAGAGAACCAGACCATACCAGGGCCAACACTACCTGCGAGGATAAAATATGAATTATCTAGACATGGTACCCAAAGAACAGGCACGTTCAAACGGCAACCCACACAACAATGGCCTCGTGCTACTTTAAGACAACGGCCGCGGCGGTAGACTGTCCACTTGGTTCCCTGTTTACTTACAGACGACATCCCGCTTGCATCCCAAAGATACATATCGCCAGGTATAAAACAGGTACAAGAGCTCTTCCTACCCACCCATCACCCCCTTCTCAATTGCTGCAGTTAAAAAAACCTCCTGCATAACTCCCGCAATTCATCGATCAATCACTTCTACATACACACATGTATGTAACTTTCTTTTGTTCCTATTGATACATACCTACCTACATCCCACCACCCATCGCCGTCCATCTTCTGCGCTGCTGTTGCTGCTTCACCTTCTCCGTGCGCTACCCCGAAACCCCGCCAGCTGTTAACTTGTGACCATATCAAGTTGCCCAAAATAATACATGTAATTAAATGATACAGGAATTGGATATCTAATCGACACCAAGAACACGCAACTCGCAATTGCAATCATCCGCCTTCATCCGCCGTCAACAAGCCCACTTGCTCACGATCGCGCCATGGCAATTAATCGGAAAGTCGAGCAGGTACACCACATCGACCGAACCGACCTCAACTTATCCGTCCCTTCGGGTATTCCCGTCCATAACCTTCCGGACTGGTTCGTCAATTTTTAATTCCGAGACATTTGCACGCAATCGTTCATTCGTAGGGCATACATACTCTACTCTAAACTTCCGCCCCCGCCGCCCAAAATAAAAGAAAAAAGGAAAAAAATGCTAGAGTCCCTACTCTAGATTCCGATTCCCGATAAAAAAAAAATAATCTTAGAAACAGGCACGTGACACAGGACACCAGTTTCTGGCGGTGAGAAAATAAGAATCACTGTCAACCTCGAAAATTCTATGCAGGAGTAGAAGTACATGTTCACACTGCCCTTTGGGCAGTCGTCGGTTCGATCGAAAATCAGCACTCTGACCCATCTTGCTATATGTCCGGCAGTTCGGTTCACTTTAAAAGGCTCTAGAGTGGGCTACAAGAAGTGCACGACTTTTTAGAGTAGCAACGGACTGGCTGGGCATGCACAAGAAGTACCGGTACATGCAACCCTTGCGTTAACGTCGGCTTCAAGGATTGATGGCTACATGATGCACGAGGCTTTAAGCCAAGATATGCTGGCAGCACCGCATAACAAACCACAAAGCGAGGATATCATATTGCAAACAATTTCAACTGCAACTTCTGACTTTAAATTAAATGGTTTATAACTATACAAGTGATCTCCTAGTTCCACAGCAATAAGTAGCTACTTGAGGCAATTTGTTTAGCATTCAAATGAAAGATCTACACCCATCTTCCCTTGAGACCTATTACTAGTCTAGGGAATGAATCAAGCATTGCGATACAAACGACTATGGCGATCAAAGTGAGATCCTTCAATGCCGATCATATGTAGGTACAAATCTATCTAGCATCGGGGAAGCGAAGAAGAAAAGAAAAGCCCGAGTGATGGGTTATGAGTTGATGTAAGGTTTGTATTACTGTATGTTACCCCCACGTTATTATGTTAAACGCAATTATATGTAGACTTAGCTTAGTTATGCGATATTACACTTGTACTAACTCTTAGCCACGTTATTATATTTTCCAGACCAACCTCTTCTATTAAGTACAACTAGAATACCACCACCTCGATTATTGGCCATGGCCAGTTACCTGTTCTAGATGCATTTTATCTTTCTAAAATTATAACTACGTCCGTATATCATTACCTTCATCGCCACTATCATCGTCACTGTCACCGTCATTGCAAACTTCTTCTGTGCACATGGGAAAAATACGGTAGCAGACACGGTACCCCCCCGAAACAGTTCTGGGACCGACCACTCAGTATTTTGACTTGATACAGCACCATCAGGCTCCAATCCCCTTTTACTACCAAAATGAACACAATCCGAATAACATTAGTTATATTTTACACTTGTACTAGGAGTTCCAAAACGGCGTATTTCTACATTGCTATTCGCTCAATCAGCCAGGTGTTGCGACTATGTCAGCATCGTTTACCCCATATCCGAGGAGATCATCTCAGCGGGGCCCCTGACATTACTTAATGTACGAATATTTGCTTTTTAAGTCGTCAATTGTGCTTGTCATATCTTGAGCGTCACATCTTAGCTCATGAGGATCCGGGGTCGGTTTTTCCTTGCTTGTTCTTATTTCTAAACTCTGAAACCCCGGTTAGACACCCGTAGTTCCGATCCCGCTTATTTTTCATCTCTGATTAAAATCGCTGCCCGCTTTGTGGGGAGGGCCGGGGTCCGGGGGGCATGGTGGGATGATAGCACCTACACTTGCGAGCTGTCAATTTGTTATGGATCCGCATAGCGCCCGAGGAGTGTTCTACCGGCGCCATGTTCCAGGGTAAATCGGCTTTGCATGTCTGGCTACCATCTGGACACCCACAATTTCTCAAGAAGGTTACTCGTGGAGACCCTGAAGATTATCATGACGAAGGACGAGTTTCTGCCCGAGTTTCAAATGGTGATGAGTGAAGATTAAAGAGATGGATCATATCTGTTTTCCTCCCCCCCGCCCTGGTACCTGGATAAAAGGGAAAGAATCCAACTAGCGAAAATGCAATCCTACTCTAATACTCAGTGCATGTCGCTGGCAACCAGTAAGAACTTAGGCTGCCGGTTGAAACAGGAGGATAGGAGGTTAGCGAATCGGAGGTTTTGTTTTGAAACGATGCAGATCCCGTGCGGCTTCAATAACATTCCTCCGTGTATTTGTTGCCAAATTTTATAGCATAATCACTCTACTCAATACGCGATGCAGTCCAATCCCGTGACTTATGTCTACATATATCCAGGATACACCAGTCAAAACTCAAATCATCATGTATCACTCGATTATAACCTACCGGTAATCCCCGCACATTGTGTTGATTGATTGATAACTCATACATGCGTGCAGCCCGAAGGCTATGGCACCCGCAAATTATGTGACCTTACAGTATAGGATAAATTCATGTGTCTACTAGACTTATGCCTCTCTTACCCCTTAAATTAAGGCTTTGGCTGATGAAACCTCTTGTATCCCCTCTGCCTATATGCACGCATATAGACAAGAAAACCTAATTGGTTTGTAACTTACTGTTTATCTTAGGGGTAGATGTGGTAAGCTTATAACATCCGACGTTACCGTTAATTTAATAGATTGGGCGTTTCTATGAGAGGGGTTAGGAAAACAATCTTTAGGAAGCACTACATCCAATCAGGCTCCTAATAGATATTTGGTGTAAAAATGGGTTGGGTCCGATCTGAGATACGGCGCAGAATATTCCTATGCTACCTGACCTGTCCTAAACACAATTCGCCCGTTATATATAAATCCCGCACTCAAATACTAGAATTAGGGTCAAGAGAAACTAGGAGCTGCAAGGCCCTAAGAGGAGCAAAAGGACGTAATCCCACAGGAAATTATAGAAATGAAAATTCTGACACTTACGGTGGGACTTGAATCATGAACAGGTTAACTAGGCTTAGGGAGAGCCCCAGTCATGTCGTAGAGACTCGACATGATCAGCAGCCAATGTGTACCATACTTGTAACAGCTTGCGTATGATTTGGTACTAGATCATGTGAGGGACCTGATTTGTAGACTAGAATTATGGGTTTTGTAGGCATGCCGAGCAGTACTCGTTGTTAGTAATAATCTAGAATTATAAAATTACGATGAATACTAGAATCGTCGTTAGGGCTTATCATCAACCATGGCCTTGAATACACATTCCCTATCAATACCAACTCTTACGATGAAACCATATATTCTGGTTCCTAAATATAACACCCGCAAGCTTTCGACCAGGTTGATAGTACTATGGCGAGAAATCCTCAAGATGTTATAAACAATTAGAAGTTGTATAAACAAAAACATTGTGTTATATGAGAAAAGAGGTATCTCATATAAGGCCTTTAATTTATGGGCCTTTTTAGAGACTTGGACATGTACATACCAAGAAAACACATCACATCGGTGTCTTTAATTGGTATTTAACACCGAATACTTCCTTTCGGAGATTATTACGGGGATGGGAGCTAGCAGTAACCTTGAGGTCGTAAAAGATAATATAATGTTTGTCTCTCTCTATATAACGTGTTTCACCGGGAAAGCAATCATCACCGGGTAAGCAATCAACCATGACAACAGGACTTTAAAAATTTCGGATTTTGAGGCTGGAGCAAATCAAGTGTCCAGAAACACCCTTGAGATGTCTTTTGATTATTTTAAGTAAATTTGCTAAGGTTGAGTAGCGAAGGATGGTTGTCATAATACATAATTTCTTCCCCTCCTTTTGGGTCTTTGAAAGTACCCCCACCACACTATCCTAAGTACATGTAATTATCACCCCAAAACAACAAAAAGTACTTCCAACATATTCGGCTTCGTACTAGACTGAACTTTAGTCCTACCATCCTTCATCAACGAGGCCCGATTGCTTTCCCAGTAACGATCGCTTTCTCAGTGAAACACGTTATATTTTATTAAAAATGAACCCCGGGAAGATTTATCGTTATCCCCTGCGAGGTTTGAGCGTATTGTTACATGGAACGGTTAACGTACCAAACAAATTTCGATCACCGCTGCGGCCAGTACTGGTACATATAAGCACTGGATTTCAGACCTTGTGCTACACCATACTACATACATTAGTACATGCTCAGTTGATCAATAATTTCCTGCCGGTGATACAAACACCGAATTTAAGTCTCCACATCACACCACACCACATAAGTAGATTAACGCTCAATCATTAGATACCTGTCACCGGTGGGTGACGTTGATATATATTGGCATTATATGGCCCTTTTAGCCAAGGCTCTGTCCCCCACCGGCAGCAAAACCACCCACTACCGGTGGTAAAACTACCGTACCCCCGACCTATGACCAAGCGCGCCAGCCCAATTTTACGCCGCGCGGAAATATTGACACTTCTGGTCAAACCATGAGGGACTCAATATATATAGTAGGGTGCCAGGACTTTTTGAATGTACAGGTACCTACTTCATACATGCATGTACCTATAGGTCTATGGGTACAAGCCCTAATCCATGTTGTGGCCTGTCCAGGCTTAAGCGTTTTTGGATTGCATGCCATATAAAAAATATATGTAGGTACATAATATTCGCCGTGTTTAGAAACGCGACACAGAGGCATCCAAAACCGGAACTTTAGCAAGAACCAGATACCTACACATTATTACAGCGGTTACTTTTCTTACTATGGTATATCCGCATCCGTCTTTACATCCGAGTATCCTGCATCCTTGGCGCGCTGAACTACCAATTCACAATGTGTCACTCGGCCTTGGCAGTCCTCTTCGGAAAACCTTTACGTCATAATTTTCATATCATAGGGCCGAGAAGACTTTGAAAGTTTTAATATCCGTATCTCCGTAACGAAATTCCAATCCAAGAAGCAACTGAGTAAATATATGACAAAGAAAACCCCTACTCCAAAGAGCGTCCCGGCCCCCAAATTCGAAAATAAACGAACGTAAATTAAGGAAAGCACAAATTATTTAGTTTGGCGGCCTCCCTGGTCCCCACCCCCCATTTCCTGTCTCCATGAATTCAATGCTCACGCATCTGGGTCTGGACAGCAATTCGTCATCCGCCCCCCTCCTCCAGGGCGTTCCTAGGATCGGCCACAGTGGCACCGCGCAGACCTCGTCCCATCCGCAGGTCTCTTCACACCTGTGCCAGCCCGCCCAGTCTACCCAAGACACCAACCCTTCTACGTCCTCTCTGGCCTTCACTACGATTTCTCTATCAATGGGGCCGGAAAAGTTCTCGTAGACACTGAAAGCAACTTTACAGATGCCCTCCATGATGCCCTCCACGGAACCGACTAGCATCCTCTCTGAGTTGCCAATGCGGGAGAGCTCAATGCGGCCTGTATACTCCTTGACACATCGCTCCATGGCTGCCTCCGTACTCTCATCACTGATTTGCAGGAATGGCATAATAATCGCATGGCCCAACCCGCGTGCTTTCCTGACCATTTCTAGCGATAGTCTCGTGTTTAATAATCCCCGTAGCTCCATAATCCTCTCAAGGTATCTTCTTGAAATCCCATCCGCAACTTCCCTCCAGTCAATTCCCGTACAGTAAACATCTTCACTAAGGAGGTTATGTTCGACCTCCGTCTTCACGGCCTCCGCTTGCTCCGGCGTGACGGCTGTAAGTCTGTGAGAGCGCTTCGCGCCTGTGGGGTGCGAGACATTATAATAAGATGTCATGCGGCAGTAGTCAAGCTTGACGCGTTCTTCCGGGCTTGTGTAGTGCCAGGTAGCACTACGAACCCATTCCCAGCGGGATTCAAGGGCGAAGGGCGACCGCTGACCGGGAGGGTGGTGAGGGTGGCTGGCGTTTGGTGGTTCACCGTAAGGTGGGGGATACTCAGGTGGCGGAGGCTTGTGCGGGGGGCAGTGGTGCGGCGGGCAGTGGTGCGGCGGGCAGTGGTGCGGTGGTGGCGGATGGCAATGGTGCGGAGGCGGGTGATGGCATCCACCATGCCCTGGAGGCGGATGATGCCTTCCAGGCGGTGGTTTATGGCATGGTGGGTGAGGATGCTTGCCATTAGGGGGTTTGCATGGCGAGTGATGTCCATGATCCCCATGATCTCCGTGCCCGGGCAGGAGCCGTCCTAGGAACTTTCTGATCACTGACCTCCAGCCATTCCTCGGCGGTGGGCCGTGCGGGTGATGACAGTGTGGGGGCGGATGATGGGGACATTCTCCCTTCGGTGGTCCATGCGGCGGATGGTCCCCGTGCGACCCATGGCCGCCATGGTGATCCGGCGGAGGATGCTCCCCCCTTGGAGGGCCATGGTGACAATCTGGGGGGGATGGATGAGGACAGTGCCCCTTTGGTGGTAGTCGTCTACTTCCGTCCTGAGGCGGCGGGCAGTGGCAGTCTGGAGGTGGTTGACCGTCTCCAGGCGGCGGTAGGTGCTCTCCTTTTTGGGGCCCGTGATGACAGTCCGGAGGAGGGTGGTGTCCCCCCCGAGGTGGTGGGAGCCTGTGCCCGTCTCTCGGCGGTGATCCCCCATGCTCTGGCAGCGGGTTATCATGGTGGTGATCACCTTCGTGCCCACACGGCGCCGGTGGTGGACAAAAGTGCTCATATTCGCCCTCGCTATCCTCAAAATCTCCATTGATCTCTTCGAATCCCCCCTCTCCATTGAGCTCCTCGAATTCCTCCCCGAATTCGAAAATCTCTGTCGCCTTTTCGGAAGTTGGTACGGTGACATTGAGTCTTGATACCAATTTAATGGACTCAGACTCGAAATCACACCATAACAACTCGCTGCCAGTACCAATAAGCCCAGATCCTCGATATCGGGATACGATTAGGGTAGGACAAACTTACAATCCCGAGTTCATCCTCACAAATCCCTCAATCACACCCTCGCCCAAGCTATTCGCCCACTTACAGAGGTCCCCAGCCCGTTTATACTCCCCATACAGAGGTCCTCCAGGTCTCCCTGGGCTTCCTGGGCCTCTTGGTCCATGTTCATCGTCCTCCATCCTATGACCCCAATCTTCGTCCACAACCTTCCCGTATAGGAATAAATTCTGACTATCCAGAGTTCCCTCTCTCCCCAGTGCAGCGCTCATACCATCAAAGTATAGGACCCTAATTGGCCGTGTCGACGCATATGTATTCATAACACATTCTCCAAACGGCGCAATAATGCCATACGACATCTCACTACTCGCGCCCACTCATCAGCTATCACTCACAAGAACAACCAAGACGGAAAGAGGAAGGAAAGAGCTTACACATCGAACGCGAACCACTCTGGGCTCGGTGGGGTCTCCATGTCACGTCTAGCATGGTACAGCAGCGTATGTGCCGGAATAGTACCAGGAATTATTGTATGTCCCGTCGATGCAAAGACGTTCTGCCACTGTCGCATCAGGCCCTGGAGGGACGTGAAGACGAAGGGTGAAACATCGGACTCGCTGTCATTAGGTGGGTTTGATTCATTTTCTCCTACTGATACTTCTCCAAGAGGTTTCTGATACGATGTAGATGCAGATACTGCTGCTGCCGTACTGACGAGCAGCGGAAGGATGGCTTGTTGTATAAGCATCCTGAGAAAGAAAAACGGTGGGCTCAGCACACTACTGTATGAAACGACAGAAGTATGGGAAGCTCCTATATATATCATATTATATCTACGCTTACCCCCTCCCCTCCCCTCCCCTTCCCCGCGCTGGTAATAATAATTTGATACGTAGTATAAATGGGGCGAACGAGGTATATTACATGTACTACTAACCTATCTACGTTCATGTAGCGAGCGCCTACATTCCCTACGTAAGTACGTGTACTAGGACTAGGACTATATTCCGGCCTATGCCCATTTTTCCTTTTTCCCTTCAAGCGGCGCAAGGACGCGCGTACCCTCACCTGTGCTCATTTTATCCCGATCCCTGTGTGCAATAATTCCTTGAATTCGCTTATTGGCGCCTTACTCTCCCTTATCTAGTGGTGGAAACGGGGTGCCATTGGAAAGAAAAGAAAAAAAAAAGAGGACGTATGCCCTCGTCTGATTGCTTCCTTTCGGAGGATTTATTTAATTGGAGTGAGCATTCAGTGGTGGTCGTAAGCATGATTAATTATATGTATATCTGGAATAGGCAGGGAACTACATACTCTATGTAAGTCAATATCTTTGAGCGACGTCCTATGAAGCTTTGCCGAGAAATTCGGCTTGGGCCGAGGGTAGCAGGAGCCGCATCTCTTGGCCTGCATCACGACGACGCCTCAAATCGAGCACATGTACCTACTGTGAGCTGTGGTCCCCAAGTTAATACCATAAGGACAATTATTAGGGAAAGTGGATGATTAAACTTCTACTCTTAAGTAAAGTGTATTTACAAACTCTTGGTAGCTCAGATATACTTTATTTTGTCAAAAATGTAAGCGTAGCTAAATGTCATCCCATAAGAAATCCTTGGCAGGCTTAAATGTCTGCCAAGTCGAGACATTCTAGCATCTCATCCGCATCCACATTCACATTTTCGTCAATATCCTCAACCCCTAATTCCTTTGCCAAGATATCATCTCTAATTCTAGCGATGAATCTTGCGCATTCTTCAATCCTGTAAATCATCTCCCTAAACCCATCACCCTGCCAGGGATCCGGTCTCTCGGCCCCCCGAAGACTATTATCCCTGGTCCAAGCCGGATGTTCAAATCCACCTGTACCGGAACTCTTGAAGACACTAACAACATCAGGGTCCCAATCGGAAACACAACCGATATCTAGTCCTTTTTGCTTCGAGAATGTTTCGTTCACATCTGCGTTGATAAGGCAACAGCCCCAGCGAGTGTCGTGGTTGGTCCTAAAACCCTTCCAGGAAATCGCAATGCCGTCGGGATAAAGTTGGTTAACATGTTGCGTATCAAAATGCTCATATTTGGTGGTTTCGAGGACATATGGGGTTCCATTTATCCAGTAACGGTATTTAGTCTTCATTATGACTGTTTCAACGCTCATTCCAGGTAAATTAACGTACTTGACTCTCTTAACTGTTCTTCTGAGATCCGGATTTCGCTGTGTTGGAGGCCCGACTGGATCAGTTTCGTCTGGAATTTCCTCAAGGCTGACCTTCCGCACAAACTCGGAAAAAATAGGGTAGACATCAGTATCTTTATAGTAATCATACGTGACAAGTTCGATTTGACAGGTTATATCCCTTTCCAAGTCAAAAACTTTGACATCAACAGGGCCTTTGTGCTGTGAAAATGTGCTTCTAGATCGATCACCGCCGGTAGGGTTGTTGCGTACATGAAGCCATCTTCTTGTGCCCACTTTCCAGACCTCCCCGACCTCATTGGTCATATCACTAGGGTGGTCTCCTAAAATGAGTTCAAACTTAACCTCTAGGCGAATATCATTGGTTTGACCTGTGTCGTCGTACATCTTGATTTCGAACGTTGCAAAATACGTCGGCTCGGCTTTGACAGCTGGTAGTGATTGCATAGGGCCATTGTGCACAGAGTTTCGCCCGTAAACGTCTATAAGGTTTTGCGCTTTGCTTTCCGCTGGACTAAATAGGTCTGTACGAGAGTCGCATTCCCCAATGATCGCTCTTGCAACGTATTCCTCGCCGACACTGCGTAGCCAGTTAGTACTCGTCGATCATATCATATCCTGAGGAATAAACCTACTATCTAACCACCTCGCCAGATGTTTGAGAATTACCCATCATGTTACAAAAATCCATCAAATCGAAGAGACCCCCTTGTGGCTTTTTATACCCAAAAATCAATAATGTCCCGAAATGAACTTTCAGCGTCGAGTACCCTCTGTAGTAGTAGATGTCCTTCAAGCCTTCTTGAAATACCTCCTTTAGGTACCTGTAATTTGCTGCCCGTATTTGCTCTCTCTTGAATTGCCACTCTCTTAGGTAGGCTTGTGTAGGAGCGGCGCCGGTAAGAAAAACTTGAATACCAATACCCCTTGGAGCATGCTTGAGGGTAATTTGGCGACCTTCCAAAATATGCTTCTTAACGATACGGACACCAGTACCGGGGAGCTGGGTTGACGGTGGATGGACTAGAAATCTTTTATTTGCCTTCCTATTCTTTGATGCTATCTCACAGAAGGCACCAAAGACTCTGTTCACAGCTTCATTGACTTTGCCAGGGTCTTGGCCAAGGATACGGAACATATTACTTTTGCGGGAGAAAAGAATATAAACCTCGCAGTGAAACCTGATATTGTCAAGCGCCTCGAAATTCATGCCAAGACAGAATTGTGGGTTAATTTCCTTGGTCGGCCAAAGAAACACTCCTACTGCCCTGAATTCTTCACCTTCAGGAGGCAGCTTACGAAACTTCCTACGTAGAGCTGACTCCTGAGCCAATCTTTCAAGGTAGGCCAATTTCCGAGCACTGGGAAACGCGTTAACTTTAGCCCAAGTACCACCAAAACGAACGATATTTTCTTGGATATCAGCGTTAATGTGGTCCATCAGGGCCAGGAGGTCCCTTTTGGCTAGAAGGACATCGTCCTCTGACCCCCAAATTTGTATGTTCTGAGTTTACATTTTAGCTTAGGGAATGTTTTCTTTGTATTAGGTAACTTACAGGATCATCCACCCTAGCTGGCATTGACAAGTGGGTATTTGTCTTCACAGCAATATGGCGAAGATTGGTATTTCTAGGCCCAAAGAATCTCTCATCGAAGGTTCGGTGGCGCTGCAAAGGTAAGCTGAAATATGCTATACGCAATAGTGTTAATAATTGATACTCTCAAAGCACCACCCTTCAATGTGCAGGGTAATGAGATGCTTACCATCAGGTTCGAATCCAGCTCTTTCCGCCCTGTCAGCATCATTATCTCTCAAAAACCCTTCTGGTCCCTCATAACCGTCAGGACCCAACCCTAACATATCAGGGTCGCTCAAGTAAAGATTTGGATTATTATAAAAGGAACGGGACGAGGCTCCCCACTCCGAATCGTGTTGGAATGAACCGCTCCTGGAATGATTCTGGGACTTAAAGCTCGATGCAGATGGTGTGTAGGCCCGACGACCGTTCGCTCCATTCCGTGGCTTTTGCGGCCCACTAAGATATCGAGGCTGATTTCTAGGGACTGTGGGGCCGTCTCTTTTATATTTATCAACCACGTCGTCAAATGTAGATGGTACTAGTGCATCTCTATAATTGAAATAATTAGGCCTATTTCCTACTTGGCTATTGTTAACACTGCGGGAGATAGCAGGGTTAAAGACTGCATTGCGAATGGAAGAACCGGCTGGAGCCCTCTCGTTTGTTGTATTTAGGGATAGAGTCGGCTGCTCTCCATTTGAGCTTCCGTAAAAGCACCTAACTGGAGCTCTGTTTTGCAAAGTATCATACGAGGTATGAACAGACAAGGTCGACGGCCCTGAATCAGCATCGGTGGCATTCGATGCACGGGTCTGAGGTCTATCATTGAAAGTACGGTAAGACGAGTTTGAGTGTATTGAGTCAGCAATGCCGCCGATTTTTATGGCTCTAGTATGGGGTTTCTCCTGTGAAGTATAAAACGAAGTTGTGGACCGGCCCGAGACTGTAACATCAGCAGTGTTTGTTCCTGAAGCTCGAGCTCTAGGCTCCAAATCTTTCCCCCATTGATCATTGGAAGTGGGGGTAGGGGGACGCGAGAGGAAGCTATCCGTGCCCGCTGCGTTGATAGAGGTAGCCCTAGAAGCGATAGACCTACCAGCTACAGACCTACCAGACTTGGCAGATTTGGGGGTCTTCACTCTACGAACCGCTTTGACCTCGTCAGCCGGGTCATTCCAAGTACTGATCCTGAGTTCATAGTCGTCAAATTCTTCATGGTTGCCCATGATTGCATATGATTAGGAGCTTCGGGTTGTGATGAGATGTGTCGTCCGTCTTGATGTAAGAAGTCGATGGTACGATGGTTTGGCGTTGGAGGAAAAAAAGACGTAGAGATGGTTGGAGTTTACGGGTACCCGTGCCCTTGGCTTTGCGGCACTAGAATTTTGGGGGAAAGCCGTGGTAGGAGTGAATGTAGCGGGGTGATATCAGTAAAGTATGCTTATATCAGGGAGCGACACCATCATGCGACCGAGAGCCGTAAGAAACCTAAAATACATACACACATACATCTTATGTACAGGTACATCACCTTAATGTCTGTTCTTGCTACATGTAGTATAGCACTTCTTGCAAGAGCCTTTTACAACTCTACCAACACCATTTGATCACACCCAAACCATCTCCGCAGCAGCCCTATTGACTCAGGTTACATGTATGTATAGTAGAGTGCTACCTCCGCCGTAGGTACTACATGTATGCAAGACATATGAAAGGGGATTGGAGTAACTTATACATTTTATATAGCTTTAGGTCTCTAGTGGTAGACGATTCAGTGAGAATTTCAATTTCTTGATCTGCTACTATTTGAGAAATCGCACACCGCCATTTAACCCCAGAAGGGAGAACCAAGCTGCGGTGCTATCCTTAGCTACATGTATGAGCCCCCGCCCTTGTCTGTTCGTATTCCTAACAATGTCAGTTGATAGATCTCGAAAGCCTAGGGTGATGGCCGGTTTCGGTTGAGATGAATGTTATTAAACTTGAAGAGTTAATGTCGATTATATTATAGTCCCGAAATTTAAACCTCAAATTGTAAAAATACCCAAAGGAATATAAACAAGACGCTCTGTAGTTCTACACCCAAGGTGGAAGCTTTTCACAGCTTCGTTGGCCCCATTTGTGATTCATACATGGCCGAGTGATAAACTATGAACAAATAACACAAGCCCCAGCATTAGGCAGGGGCTTTCAGAGTACCTTATTAGATAAGTACCGTCACCTACTACGACACAAATATATCAAACACCGCTGGTACTTTAGCTCGCACCACGCACTGAAATCTCGGAGCCCAACCCTACGGTGATGGCTTCATATAGCCATCACCCCCTGTGCGATACCCTAAAGCCCCCACAACCCCTCTAAGGCACCCCACACCAAAACAACCACCTACTCCCCGCGTATACTACACCTAAACCCAGCGCCGCCGCAACCACCATAGTTCGTTAATATGGAACTTTATTGTACAGCATCCAGTATTTGGCGCCGTACGCGTCAGCTTGATTTTGCCTCTGCCTTAATTGAGGTATACACCTACCCACGACGCCCAGAGCCTATCTGCAGCATGATATATATTCCTGGACTCAAGCACAATATGCCATAGTCTAAGACTGCACGCAACATTTGTACATACCTAGAAACGAAATGGCATGATTTAAAAAAAAAAAAAAAAAAAAAAAAGCACAATGCTCGCCGCCGCGGTAAAAAATATATATATCTTTTATACCATGCCCGAGACCCCTCTGGTGATTATGGCGGGCCTCTAAAGGCTTTAACGGGCCCAAGGTCAGCAAAAAGCCGCCGGCCCGTTGTCCCAGGGGCCATATCAAAAACACCTGCAGATAAGGCTACCCCAAAAATATGACTTCCTAAAAGGGCCAAGACCAGTGGCATAGAAGTGGTTTCTACCTCATTATCCCTTCGTCTAGCAATGCCCACGAAGGGATACATACGTCCTCATATTATGCGTGTGGCTACGATATCAACGCCACATCCCCTCTCCTCTTGGGAGCTCCGGACGGGCTAAGGCAACCAGCAGAATACCTGGTAACTATGGGTAAGACAATGATTGCTCTGACCACTTTTTTGATGTGAAGATGTGGGCCAGGGCTTCACGCGTACAGATGTGGTTATCTGTATCTTAAGCTAGCCACGAGACTAGAGGGCTAGCAAAGAGGGAGACCCATGAAGCTGTTAATCTTCCTCTTGGTACGCAGGCATTATTTCTCGTGACACAAACCCCATAGGATATTTAGCAGACACGCTACCACTACTTCTCTAGACACAGAAAAATCTCCAATCTATTCTCTATTCTGGAGGACTCTATTTATCTATTTCCTATCTACCTGTTTAGTTATGTAGCCCAGAAAACTATGAAACCCGGGTAGTTAATTACCCCCCCCCCTCTACTTACCCCTTTACCTCAATCGGCACCCCATCTCTCGCACACACTACTCTAAAGCCACCACTTCCCCCCGCTCCCTCCCTCCATGTCCCCTCGGCACACTCCCCAATCTTCACCATGATCCTCTTTGCCTCCCCCTCTGGCCCCTCCGCCTCATCATCCTTATACCGCGCGCTGAAATGGTTCAGCACCAGCAGCCCGTCTCTGTGCTCCTTCCCCTTCCCCTCACCCTCCCCCAACCCCACTGCAGCCGCAAACCGCCCCGCCATCTCCGGCGTCGAGTGCCCGCGCGACCGCGCTCGCTCCTCGACAATCGCATATGTCTCGTCCTCCTTCGTTGTGGGGTCCAGACCAGGTAGATATGCGTTGGTCGCCTCGTGCACCAGCACGTCGCTGTGCTGCGCTAGCGGGATGATCCTACACGGATCACATGTGTCTCCCAACACCGTAATCCTCCGCCCACGCGTCCGCGGTGGCCTGGTCAGCCTTGTTCCGTCCGGAAGCTCCAGCACCGCATCTTCAGGGCAGTCCCACGCCTGCAGCATTCCCAGGAACTTCTTCGGGTTTTCGAGGCCGCGGCGCTGCAGCGCCTCCTTGTGCGCGGCAATGCACGCCGCATACTCGCGCGGGATCTTTCCGGGGCGCGGAGACTCTGTCAGGACGTAGCCAATGCTGGGGACGGAGTGCGTGATGGGCGCGGCGGAGACCGTGAATTCGATATTTCCGTGCGCGGGGTGCATGTAGGCCGCAATGTCGCGCCAGAGCCCATGTGCATCCTGCGCAATGTTGGTGCCTGATGGGTGTTCCTTTGCGTACCGGCCGACAGCGGGGTCAGAGGGTACGTCAGTAGGGAAGTGTAGCTCGTGCACGACGTACCAGTCACCAAGGTGGGTGTATGTGAGGGTGAGGCCGGTGCGGACGTATTCACGGAGGCCCTTGGGGCCGTAGATTTCAACCCTGGGTTTTGGGGGCGGGGTGAGGGCAGAGGCGTCGGTGCGGGGGTCGGCGTCGGGGTCGGTGGTGCCGCCAGCACCGTTCATCAAGGTTGCGAGGAGGGGGCAGAGGCCGAAGAGGTGGTCGCCGTGAAGGTGGGTGATGAAGATCTTGTCGATCTTGGAGAGCTTGAGAGCGGAGCGCTGGATACGATGCTGGGTACCTTCACCGACATCGAAGAGGAGGGTGGAGGAGGAGGGGAGGATCACGGCGAGGGAGGAGTGATTGCGTGTGGCGGAGGGGACGGCGGAGGAGGTGCCGAGCGGGAGGAGGGTTATCGGGGGGGGCATTTAGGCTGCCTGTCTACTTGTTGGTAGCGGTAGTGGTAGTGGTAGGGTTAGCAGTAGTAGTATGAGAGTATGAGAGTAAAAGTATAGCTATATAGAGGTGCAGTGGGGTGTTTGGACTATGACTGGCCAGTGAGTCATGTTGGATGGCCATCACTAGATATCCATCTCAAGCCTCACTCACTCATCTCTAATCATAAGCATGAGCATGAGCATGAGCATCAATTGTGCTGAGACAGGGTGTGAAATGTGAACACAACGAGTCGCCTCCCCTTAGCCGGTCGCATCCAAAATCCGTAGTTGTGGTACTTGTACTGGTGTAGAAGTAATAGTAACAGCTCTGTGTACTGGGTAGTTGGTTGTGAAATGGTGAGTTCAAGATGGAGGTGTAATGGGGGTGTGCAGACACGAGGCGTTGGACATTATATCATAGGAGCTCGGCTCAGTACTGTGCTCACAAATACCCTCTACCGTGCGCCCTCTCTCTCTATATCTCTATATCTACATGTATATAAGTATCTATATTGTCTATATTACATGTATCTATATCTCTATATCTCTATATCTATATCTCTATCCCTCTCCCCTCTCACGTAATTCCCCCTTTGTCTGTTCTGGTGTCTTAATCCCTCGTGATTTCCCCTCCGAGCCTCGGTTGGGCTGTAGGTAAATACTATCGGCGGGCCCCAAATAGAGCCAGAGAGGTACATGCATCATTGCATACATACATACCCGTAGCATCCCTCCCGCCAGATAGCCAGAAATACCCCCCACACACAACCTTTCTTCCTACTACCATTTTGACATCTATAGCTACACATAAATCTACACAGGCTTGCTTATATATATACCTATCTACCCTCTCATAAATTAAACAAATACCCACAACCATGGCTTCCTCAATGTGCGGTCCCTCGAACGCGCTCTCCTCGCTCAAGAACCACACCACCGCCGACCGCTCCCTGCAACAGGACCGAGTACACACACCAGCTTCCTCCCAGGTTAGTCCCTTCCCTTCAAACCCCACCTACCTCCAGCACTCTATCTAACACTTTCTAGTCCTTCCGCACGCAGCTGCAACCCCACGCACATGACAGCGAATTCAACCAGTTCGCCGGAAGTTCCGGGCCCCTACCTCAACCCCATGCGCCCCCACCCCTCCAGCAGCAACACGCCCCCGCCTGGGCCGCCGACTTCCAGCGACTACACATTGGCGCCCCCCCACCACTAGCCCTTCAGCAGCAGCAGCAGCAGCAGCAGCAGCAGCAGCAGCAGCAGCAGCAGCAGTGGGGCGGCGCCGGTGGGTGGCATGAGGAGTTTATGATGCAGCAGCATCAGGTGACTGCCCCGGGCATCGAGCAGCAGGCGCAGTATATAATGACTCCCGGAATGGGCATTATGGGTATGGGCGGGATGTATAGCCCCATGAGCCCCGTATTCATGGGCGGGATGGTGAGCCCCGGTCTGGTGCAGCAGAACAGCGCCCAGCAGACCGATGTACAGACGCAATTCGACGATGCGGCGTTCGAGCAGGCGTTCGAGGCTGCGAAAGCACAGCTGGCGGAAGAGGAGAAGCCCGTGGTAGAGAAGGTGGAGAAGAAGGCTGTTGAGGTGGACCCGGTGGTTGAGGAAGTCAAGAAGGAGCAGGAAGTAAAGGACAAAGAGCACGACTCCGATGAGCTAGCGAGGACAGCGGCACAGCTACTAGAGTCGCTGAGTGGGAACCAGTCAAGAAAGTTCCAGGATAGTACATTCCTGGCCCTCATGAGGCGATTGAGAGACCGGGAAGTGAGGGTCGAGGGGGATAAGATGGTTGAGGTTGAAGTCGGACCTGAGGGTAGATGAATGTTAACTATAGCTGCTTCATAGAAGTGTAGACCAATTAGGTATTTCTTTTGGCGTTATTTTTATTTTTATTTTTTTTATTGTAGCTGTTTTTTCTTTTATGTTTCTGTGGTTTGTATAATTACATATATGATTTGTAGATTTGTTTGAATGTTCGAGATGAGTTATATGCAGTTTTCTGCGCTTCCGATATAAAACGAGCTCCAGGGATTACCTACTCTAGACAGTTAGTGAGGGAGAGAGGAGGGAGAGGGGAGGGAGCGAACTAGGATGGGGTTAGGTATGGACCAACCACGCTGAAGCCTAAGTCTGTTTTGGGCGGGTGCTCTAAACCTACATGTACCACAGCTAACGACATGTTTGCTATATCTACAGTTGTTACGGTAAACACTACATATAAGTACCTACATGTACTATACTTATGTACATACCTGTGAGTGGCATTGTACGATGTCATATCCTATCCAGAGATCCATACCCTCCCGACAGGTATCAACAATTGAAGCACAATGTCGTACCGTGGAAGCGCTGCATGTAATTGATGAGACAGTCCTTCAAAGCAAATGAGATGGTCCGTTCGCAGAGCTCCCCGTGATACATACCATAAATTAATAGCCGCCGCCTACTCAATATGAGAAGGTAGGTAGAGAGAGGTACACCAGCACACAGTACAGCACACACAAATTTCCAACAAGCACCTTCCAAAATATCCCCCCACCAAATCCAGCGCGTGAATCAACCTGTCTGTTATTGTTTTCTTAACCCAGAAATCCCTCCCCCCCAAATGAAGAAGCAACAATAGAAACAGGTCCGTAAAATAACATCGAATACCCCAGCTATACCCTATTAACATCTCCCCACCCCCACCCCCCCTCTCTCCGAGATAATAATTTCTTCTGGTAGTTTGTTAGTTCAACCAAGCTAACCCCAGTTACAGCCTCCCGCTCAAATCCCCGTCCAACTAGAACTAGAGTACCATCATTTGCTTTTCCTTCCCTCGCGGCTTTGTCGTCTCACGTTCACCCGCTGCAGTCTGCTGTACAGGCCTCTCAGGCTCAGGCTCAACCACCCGCCGCATCCACGACTACCACCACCTCACAACCTTATTCATCTACGCTGCCAACCACGACTTCAACCTCACCTCCCCCTTCTCCCATCACCATCCTCTCTCAACCACCCCCTACCCCCTACCACTCCACAACTCTGCCGTCCCTCCGAAGAAGAAAATCTTCCTCTTCCTCCTCCCCCTCATCTTCCCCGTCATTGCCATCCCCTTCCTCACCACCCCCTCCTCATCACCACGAACAAGAGTCCAAGGCGCCACACCCGGAAGCAGGAAACGCTCCGCCATCACCTTCATACAGCAACCAGGACCCGGAACTCCCTCCACCGCCCTACACAGAATCCGCTTCCCCGCTACCCGAGTTCGCTTTCTGCATGGCTGCCGCAGGAGGTTCCGCCTCCATTATCACCCAGGTCCAGCAAGGGGGGCCTCAACTTGCTACACTAGGTGGTATGTAACCTCCCCCACCCCCCACCCCCATTGCACGCACTAGCTATAGACTAAAAAAAAAAAAAAAAATTCCTTTTGTCACGTGAATGGGCGTGCGTGTGTGGGGAAGGGGATAAAAAAGGGTTCTCAGTAAAAACTGACGCGCGGGATATAGATAATGTGAATAATGACGAGAACTTGACGTTGGACCTTCGGTATGTTTATTTACACGCCCCCCCCCCCCTTTCCCTCCCCAATGCTCCTGGGCCTTTCTATATATCTATCTTATATAGTTACTAAATCAATTGTCATTGCCAATATCTAGAGGAACCCGATTCGACCTCTCTCGCGACGAGCTCCTAACGCTCCCCGAGTTTGTGCTACTATCGCTCTTTCCGAACGGCCTCTTCCCAGACGGCCAGGTCAACCAATTCCATGAGGATGGTGTGTATTCGGTAGACGTGTGTATCCATTTCTCACATTTATCACTTTGTACAAACTACAAAACATGCTTAACTCTATTCCCCCCCTTTTTCCGGGCGGTTTCTCTCTTTCTAGTTCGACCCCGTCTGCCTGCAATACATGCTTGACTTCTTCCGCCAAGTCTCCGCCACCATCACCGCGACTGCCGCAGCGGCCGCCGCCTCCAGCGAAGACGATGAAGACCTCGAGAATGGCGGCACCTCCCCCTCTTCCTCACCCAGCAACGTCCTGCAGGACCGTGCAGGCATCATTGTCCTGCGCGAGGACCTCGATTTTTACGTCATCCCCCCACGGCGCGACATTAGCCACCCCGAGATGATGGCCGTGAAACGCAGCGCCGGCAATGTCCTGCTTAAGCAGGACGGTATCTTTTCAGGGCTGCGGCGGACAGACGACGCCGGCACGACAGAACAGCACCTCATTGAGATGCTGACGGCCGGCGGCTTCAACACGGACGACACCTGGGGTCACCGCGCGACCGAGCCAAATAAGGCGGTCATCTGCAGTCTTGCTTTGGCCAGGTTGAGGACAGATATGAGGAATGCTTCGGGTGATGGGAAGGACAGCAATGCGGTAGGGATGGCGCAGAAGCTGCTTCTATTCTGGAGGAAGCCAGCGGTATGGTCCTTATTGTTTTCATGGTTTTTGGTTTTTTCTACTTTTTGGGGTTGGGATTGATGGGCTAATGAATGGGTGGTGTGAATTACAGAGACGTTGCTGGTGGGAAGGCATGGAGTTAGAGGGCGTTGATGGTGTTGATGGGAAACTAAAAGTCTGGATTCGACGTGTCTGGACCCTGGAAATGGTACGCTTCACCATAATGCCAACAGGATCTGGGTCAATGGCGTACTTGCACCGTCGTGGTAGCTAGTGGAGGAAGAAGTGAAGTCCTGCCATTGACCCAAGTGCTGCTTGTGCTGCCGCATTCCCTGTCTATATTACCTCTTGTACATTTGCCGACTAATCCGTGCTTTTCTAACCATTATAAAGAGCGTTATCGGACTTCGCTAAAAACAAAAAATCGAGAAAAGAGGGGGGGAAGGAAACGATATTAAAAAAGTTTCTTAGCCAAAGCGAGTTTTTTTCTTCTCTTTCTTATCCTGAGTGGGATTATAGGTTACGACGGGAAATCACAGCAGGAGCGGAGAAGCGGATCATTGGGCCAATTGGATTAGGTTTATTGGTTTATATTTTCTTCTGTGTTTTGTTTTTTCTTCTTGTCTCTTTTCTCTCTTTTTACCCTTTTATTCTCTTTTCTCCCCTTCCCCCTCTTTCCTTTTCTTTTTCTATAATATATTCGGCACAGATACGTAATAATTTCCCTCCTCCGAAACTCCAACCGCCCTGCGCCAAGACAGAGGGCAATGATTCTCTCCCTCGCCCTTTCTGTTCCTCTCTTTTTACATCCTGTCTTGATTCTTGCGGCATGCATGTGTGTTCCCTGTGTTGTGTTTTGTGTTATGGACTGTTCGTATACCAGTTTCTTTTTCTTTTTCTTTTTCTCTCTTTCGCTCTCCTAGGAATTGTTAGTGCAGAGGGGAAAAAAGGCAATTCTACAGTTTGAGAGTTTTTGAGAGCTTGTAAAGTGAAGTGTGTGGAAAGGTATTATGTTGTGTGAGTTGTATATGAAGCTGTGAGGCCCTGAGGCTCTGATGTTGTGGGTTGTGAGGCTGTCTGCCCGGGGTTATAAGCTTGTGCGAGGTGTGTATGAGGATATGATGAGGCTGTGGGTGGTGATATAGATCGGGTAATCAGAGTAGCCAATACCACCAGGTATTGATCGATTGATAATTCATAAATGCATGCAGAATACCACCAGGTACCCCATCAAACAAGAGTATCAAACAAGCCAAAGAAAATAAGCCGGGAGTGCGCGCGCCAGAACATGATAATATGTGCGTTATTAATAACGCATAATCCCCAAACCACGGGCCCTTGTGCGGACAAAAGGGGAGGATGTCAATTATTGATTGAGCAAATCCTAGTGGCGGAAACGATAGTAGTGCTTCTTTGTTTGGTTTGGTAGTATAGTGGTGGTGAGGGAGTAAAATGATCGAAAAGAAGTGCTCTCAAACCTAGATGTGGGATGGCGGGAATGATTGTTGTGCATGAAATGGGTGGTCTGTTCCTATCGATGTTATGGTCGAGGACCCTAACTAAGGTCAGTGCGGATGATGGAGTACTAGCTAGTACATGTATCTTTCCTGTACATCTGGCCTGGTGGTAGGCACTAGGAGGCCCTATTGGCCATGAAAAATCCTGTACCATATCCAGCTCAGCGGTAGCCACTCAAGAAATTAATATACTCTTGCCGCCATGAAAACAAGAGGACCCTTCCGTGCCCTACCCATAGTTCGTTGGTACAGCCGTACCAATCCCAGGGCAGAGAAGGAACACCGGATGATGCTGAGCAGCGATAGCACCCTGTGAAGCTTTTTGTTGGCTTGTAGAAAGATGAAGAAGATGGTGTGCTGTCGTCTCTAAATTGAGGACGCAGTATTAACTACATGTATCTCTTGGTGCTGTTTCGTGTTTCGTGTTTCGTGTTTCGTGTTGTTGCTTAATGCTGCTTCGTGCTGCTGGCGCTAGTTGGTGTCGGTACTGGTAGCGATAGGAATAAAGGAGTGAATTGATTGTATATTATTATCCAAAGTGGATATCGTCTTTCCTTTATATAGTAATCAAAATAAAGAAAAGTGTCTGCATAAGGAAAAAGAGACGTCTAGAGACAAGGAAATAGCTGATTCGTTAGCTTCTTAATATGGAGACATTCCAGCAGATACTGCTCAGCGCATACCTAAGTAAGTGAAGACTTGAAGGTGGGATGTGATAGACGGAGGTGAAAACTCAAACGCCGCCTGTCCCAGCCCTAACCTACTAGCTCTAGCCTTCGTCGACTCATAAAAGTTAAGTCCAGTTCCAAAACAACCTGCCCCGCACCCGCACCCGCGTAACTGCCCATCTCGTCGTCTGCGATATTCGTTTTATTTGCTGTTCACCATCGTGGTCGACTGTAGCAGGTTAAGTTGTGAAGTGGACGTGGAGAGACCAGGCCTTGGTATCAAGATCATGACACATACCTACGAGTGCTTCGCCATGATTCGCCCACCCGCACTCAAAGCTAGTGCTCTACCAAACCCTAGCACAGCCCACCCACAGCTAAACAAGTGCTTTTAAAAGTTCAAGCTCAACTCGCGTATAATAATTCTGTGCTCCTAGCACGGTAGGATCAAGCTTAATGGAGGTTTTATCTCCCGGCCGCGCCGATCATTATGATTCACACCCCACAATCCGAGTGCTCGTGCGTGATGCGGGCCCTCCAGCTGAAAACTCGAAATGCGGGGATGGATGGTTGGCTAGCTACCTTACATGTATGTATGCACCGTTCACCGGAGCGGAGAGGAGGGGGGGGTGGGTGATGAGTCAGTGTGTGCGACTGGCCAATCAGGACTGAAGAGGGTAGGGTATGGTGCTCTAGGGTTTGGGTGTAGGCGGGCGAGTGAGGTGGATTGCGGGGTGGCGATTGGTTGGTGCTGGCCCCCTTTGTATCTAGCACCTACATGTAACACATGTAGTACCTAACTCTACGTACATCGGTTTGCATAAACCGATTATTTTTTCACAACCACTGATCGGGATAGGATGCTAGCCTCGGGGGTCTACGTGTGGTGTGTATTGTAACACACTAGCAAGCCTTTACTTATACATGCCTGTCTACACCAAATAGAAAAAATCCAAGGAAGTGATACCAATCCGGCCCAGGCTAATCGTGGGGACCCCATACTCTCCCACCCAGCGCCGGGAAACAACATGTGGGGGGTCTCACGCGAGAGTTCTTTACTTTATTGAAAGTGAACTTAATTGCAAGGGTACATTCCAGTCAGGCTCGCTGACTGCACCTACCGAACGAGGTTTATTCGCCGTTTGCTCGTCAGAGCCCAGGACACCGTATATTCCGTGAGGAGGAGTACGAGGAGAGTGTGCATATCTGCGGTAGATGTCTGGATGGATGTGACGACGGTAGATCGATATCGTGCAGAAGAGTTCCGCTTCCTAGTAGAGGAGGAACGCGGAGCTTCTGACTCAATGAAGTTAATGATATATTATGTATAGTAGATAGTAGGTGCGGGGTGTCAATGATCATGAGAGTTTGCGGGTAATGAAAGACGCAAGAGGTGACGATTGGGGATGGATTGCACCAGAACCTATTTTGGAGATGTCTTTAGAGTATGTAAGGTGTCGTAATATCTACACTACATGCGCGTTATAGCACTCCACGCATCAGGCTCACGCAAGCTCGGTACTCAAATGAGTGAAAGCTCCAACGGACTCTAGATACATAGAGGCGTGAACATGATAACGTTTCAGTTGCTATCGCCCGCGTATGTAAGGGACGTAGAGGATGAGGGAGGGGGAAACTCTCGGGCTGCCTGCATACCTACACAACCACGGACTCGGCCGAGAGTCGTACAAATTTACAAATTTAGGGGTGAGGTCTCGGCTGTCACGCCGTGACCAGCCTGGATCGACCTGCTTCACCAACCTGCCTCGAGATCTGCTCCGCGCCGTTGTTGACTCATTCTCATTGCAGGTTCTAATTAGAGCCGACAGCGTTACAGCAGATTAAGCCTGCCTAGGGACTCCCTAAACTTGAATGTGGGGGTCGATCTCATTGCTATTATTTACAGAGATAGAGAGGAGGGGGGTTCGGACCCTTTTTTATAGGACATGTTCAGGCTCGCTTGCTTGTAGTCAACTCTAAAAGCACAATTGTTCCCTTTCCAAGGAAACCCGAGGCTATGCGCGCTTGAGGCCGGCGGCGACCATCGTTCTCCTTCTCAGGTAAATTAAAAGAGAGGGGGGGGGGTTGAGCACATCGAGATCCGTGTGACGTGACTGCTGGACTTTGTTTTACAAGGTGGTACATGCGTTCCATACCTTAATCTAAAAACGAATCGACAAGCGGTTGCTGCCTAGTGGAATGCGGGAGTTGTTGAGATAACCGTTTTTTTTTTTTTTTTTTTGCCAATAGAGAGGGGTCTACTAAATTATAAAGTCTCTCGATAAATACATGTAACAAGCACCATTGTGCTGCGCGCTAAGAAGAATCTAGTGGGAAGTATCAGCTTGCCACACTTTACTCTTATTTACTTGATTTTTTTTGTGCCTTTGTGGTGCCCCCCCCTCGCGCTGGTTTACCGCATGTGTTAATACTTCACGCGGTGGTGGGATCAGAATAATAATTCAGTGATTGGAAATTGGTGCCGGCAGGGCGGGACAACGGTGGGAGGTACTCTAGTTGTAGGAGGGGGGGGGGGGTGCAGGCAGGAATGGAGAGTTGCCGGTTTAACCGCTAATTGCGATGCGGTGGGCGAGGGTTCAGTTAATTCAGTCGGCCCTTGAGGAACTCCGACTTTTAGCACTTTTGGGCGTTTTCAAGTCTGCTCCGTTGGCTCGCCCAAAGGAAGAAATAAATAAAAAAGCAAAAAAAAAGGTCGCTCGCTCAGCTTCCTACCTCAGCCGCAGAAGCGGAAGTCGCAACAGCACAGGATTGGCTAGCTGCACTCCCGGGCCTAAGCCTTGTACTACGATTCAAGGGTCCGGCTCTAAAGAGGGAAGGGTGAGGAGGTAAATTGCTTAATAATGGCGGCTTGGAAAATAAGACGTTGGAGGCTCAGTTGGAGGGCGAATCCCTGTCAGTAGCGATTCTTTGCGGGAATTTTGAATTGGCCTTGTTCCAACTGGTTTTTCGAGCCTTTGGCCGATTGATTCGTGCGAATAAGTCTGGAATAAGTAGAGATATGTGGTCCCTTTCTCAGTTGCAAGTTGCAATGAAGGGTCGATGAAGGGATGCATGCATGAGAGCCTTGTGTGCGCCTTGGGGTAGGCTGAGTGCGAGTGTTGTGTGGGTCAAGGGATGTATGTTGGATGAGGTAGAGTAGGCAATGGAAAGGAATGTAGGGCAAGGATTCCTATTCTTGTTAGAGAGATCTTTTTGCTGTCCTGGGAAAATTCTGTATAGCGCTAAGGCCTTCTTTGGACATCCTCCTACGAATTTCGGTGTTTCTAAACCTCACTCTCCTTCGTGTATGCCAAGCAGAGGGAGAGGACATGCACGCACACACACGCACTGCAGGAGCAATGCCCAATGAATTAATGCTTCCTTGGGGTTTCCCATCCCTCTCTGCAGTCCCCGACGCGGCCACTCAATGCGATTCCTATAAGATCTGACTCATTTCCCACCACCCCCTCCTTTTCTCTTCTCTTTTTCTTTTCTTCCCTCATATCAGCTATTCATTCAACAAATATATAACTGCAGAATCCACAACCATGGACGCTTAAACTCTCCTCCCCCCCCCCCCAAGTTACGCCAAATATTACAATTCCTTTTAGGAACGGTCGTTTAAACACCTTCACCACGTCTTCCCCAGAGATCCAAGGACCTCTGAATAGCTCTTCGCTTAGCGACTTCACCCCCCCACCAACAGTCACCATTCTTCCCCCGGAAGGAACTCGTTTCCCCTCAACCGACCAGCCATGGCTTTCACCACCCCCACAGCAGAGGCTTTCGCCGCAGACACAGTCAATAGACTCCAGACCTCCACCAACACCCAGGTCTCAAGCCCTTCATTTCGATCCATCCAACGAGATCAGCTTCGACGATCCAGTGCTCTTCCCTTCAACGAGAGCGGCTCCGCAACCATCTCCTCGTGCAATCCCTAATCAGGTGCAACAACCTCAACACCCACGTAGCGCTTCACTACCGCAACCACGTAGAGTAAGTGAGATCGTGTCAGGACTTGGATATAGTACATCGCCTTCTTCGTTCAGCCATCGGCAAAACCCCCAACCATCGTATCAACAGTTCGCTCAAACTCAGTCTTCGGATCCTTCCCTTCATCAGCTAGAATCTAGGCAGCAGCCTCAACCGCATCGTCCACCCCAACAGCCAATTTTAGACCCGCAAACAGCCGCTGCATATTTCAAGAATTTGACGCAACAAACCCAGCAGTTAACGTCTACAATTCGCTCATATAAAATGCAGCAGGGTACGCTTTCTTCACCCGGTTCCTCGACTTTTAATCATAAATTTTCTTCGTCTAACGCTTTCACCGTAGAACAAATGAAGGCTTTTGATCCCGAGGCAGCCTTTAACGAGCTGTTCTCCCCGGAGTTTTCTTCCCCGCAGCTCACAGCAGCTCATGACTTTAATGTAGCTGTCCCGACGATTTCCCCACAAGAACTTCTCATGAACCCGCCAGCTTCCGCGGCGACCACTCATTTGACGTCGCCTTTGTCGTTCTTTGATTCCCCCAACGATAGTTACGATACTTCTCCGCTCTTTGCACCTGATGATATCGCGTCAGACGGTGCTTGGTACTCGCTCTTTCCAGATGCTGCTCCGGATACCGAGGAGTCCAGTGTTTCCCCACCAAACCCCTCTCTTCCGGTTCAAGGTTCTCCCCTGATTGGAACTGGTTACTCGGACGACGATATTGTGGAAGTTTCAGGAGAGTCTCCTAGCACATCTCCTCGCTTCCGCAGCACAAGTTCCGGCCCCAATCAACGTCGTTCGCAAACTTCCGGTGTCCGAAAACGAGGCCCGTTGCCCCCAATCGTGGTTGAAGACCCTTCAGACACTGTTGCCATGAAGCGTGCCCGCAATACTCTTGCAGCCCGTAAATCACGAGCGAAGAAGTTGGAGAGGATGGAGGAGATGGAGATCCAGATCGAGGAGCTAAAAGCCCAGGTAGAGCACTGGAAGAATATCGCACAACAAGTAAATAGGCGGCGGTCATAGGTCTCCTGAGTTCATTTTCTTGTCTAAAGGGATTAATACAAAAGTCATTGTTTTGCTGCTCTTTTTTTTCCTTCGTTTTTTGCTCTTGTTATCGTTTTCTTATCTACGCAGGCCAGCGCTGTATCATTTTCCCGCTGTGCTTTGCACGAGTTTCTTACTTTTGGTTATGAGATGGATATTATTTGCTCAACTTCCATCTATTTTCTTGGTGCGTCTTTTATGATGTATGGACTCGTACTTCGAAACTCTGCTACTATTTTGGGGTTTTGTGGGGGCTTTCTACCAGTCCGCTGTTTTGTTTTGTGCTTGGCTCGCAACTATCAGTCAACCAATGAACAAATTATTGCGGGGGACCTCTTTAGCTCTCTCCGCAAGGATACTTGCCCACCTGTCCACACCTGTCCACACCTTGCGTGCTTGCATACCTGACGAAAAATCGTAAAATCCCTTGCCTTGTTTTTTCTCTGCTCTGCTTGTATGTAGCCGACCTAATGTGATTGCGCACCAGCTGCGCACCATTGTTTTAACATCACATGATGGCTTGTCTGGCTGGCTGGCTGGTTGGCTGGCGACGGTAGTTTCACCCCCACCCCCATCACACACAACCAGTTAGTGAAGCTGAAGAGAGACATGATCGCGCGCCCCATCCCATCTGATGCCTGGAATAGGTATCCTTCACCGGGTGGTCTAGAGTACCCCAACGATACCCATAGCATTCCACATTGGCACCTATGACATAAAGCGTATGAAGCATCCACTGTGTTGATGGTGGGGCTTGTGAGGTGTACTGTGTGTGGCAGCGTCACGGGTTAGTTAGATGTACCTATGTTATGGTATTAAAGTTAGATGTGGTCTCTTAAGGCTAGCGTCACGGGTGAAATCTACGATCGTATTCATAGCTCTCGGGGTCTCTGGCCCGTCGTACGCTGGTGCCACGTCCACAGACTTGGTGTCTTGTGCCATATGTTGCGAGTCGAGTGATAACCCATGGTTGATTGACGGGCCACACTTGTGACCTGGGGTGGAGAGGTATCCTATATGCGTGTAGGCCTCGTAGATAATGACGTGCTTAAAAATAAGAACTCAGCATAACCAAGAACCCTCAAGAAGAGCATGTTACGTACCCCAAATCACTCTTGTAAGGCCACGCGTGTATATATGTATCCCTTAAGTTGTCGGTAGATGCTGGCATCTAGTAGAAGGCAAAGTTTGGCGGCCTTTGTTAGTTCTTGCTGTCGCCAGACTTACACTCGTAGTACGTATATCCCACCCGAATTTCCATGCATGGGGCGGCCAGGTTGGCTGGTGTCCTATATCGAGTGATAGACAATGATTATCTATTCAGATATCATCTATTTAATCATACTCACAGGCCTATATTAAGCTTCCCTGGACATTGTTCTCTGTACTAGAATCCTAGAAATGATTAATACAACATTATGTGTATAATAAAATTAGAAGACTTATATTACTGAATATTTCCTTCCTTTCT
Source organism: Morchella sp. 2016-72 (assembly GCA_024713865.1). Classification (NCBI taxonomy): domain Eukaryota; kingdom Fungi; phylum Ascomycota; class Pezizomycetes; order Pezizales; family Morchellaceae; genus Morchella; species Morchella sp. 2016-72. The sequence continues at coordinate 399,409 of JAMJEY010000022.1, forward strand.
TTCAATCCCGTTCTCAATACTCTAATGAGGGGGGTGTCAGGTTTAGGGGTGGTGGCAGGGATAGGGAATAGAGGCGGAAACAAGGGCAGGCTCAGCTCGGAATACTCCTTGGACCAGATTGAGTTTAGGTTTGGTTCGGGTTCAGATTGAAGTTCAGGGGCAAAGCGAGGACAGAAAGCTGTAGACAAAGTAATAGATTGCTAACAGAAAGAAGATGTTGCCTAAAAAGTTGAAGACAGAGGAAAGACAGAGCTCTATATATACAACTATTCTTCGTTACTGATGACTCGCTCTAAAGAAACCTATAGAAACCGATAGACTGCTATGCTGTTCATACTATTTCCAATACCGATACTTTCTTCCTGCATATGCCAGTGTGACAGAGTAGCATGTGCGCAAAGAAGACGACAATGATGACGCAGAAGGACTCGAGGAACACAGCCGGAACAACGAAGATACCGACGAAAACAAGGAGCACGTCGGGCGGTCACAAGCACAGGCATCAGTGTGACGGAGTAACCCGAACGCAGAGAAAACGACAATGATGATGCAGAAGGACTCGAGGAACACAGCCAGGCAACGAGGACACCGATGAAGACAGAGATACTGCTGGGCGGGTACAAGCACAGGCACCAGCGAAGACAGAGGCAGAGGCAAAGACCAGAACAGGAACAAGAACGGGAGACAGAGAGAGTGAAGACCGGATGGACCTCAACAAGAACGATGATGATAGTGGTGATAGATCCCGAAGTCAGGTTCTGGGATCTCAGAGACTATGGCTTGGAGAATAGGAGTATATTCCTATGTACTGAGGTAACAGAAAGACGAGACAGAGAGAAAAGAAAGAAAAAACTAAAGAAACGATCCCCCCCGCTCTATTTAACACATTCCCCCACTAGTTCTTTATGACTCACACCTTCACCTATAAAAATCTATAGAAACCCGTCGTAACCACATCTCGTATTCCTCCCCACCATCTCTTCTATTTATATTACAAATCTATTACGCCATCGAACCTCCTAGAACCAATGACGACACCCCCTTCCTCACGCCCCCCTCCTCGCACCCCCTTCCTCGCTTAATATTTCCTCCTGAGTTAAATCAGTGCTTTGACTACCGAACCCTCGGGACCGATGCCAAGATGCTGGGACAATCTGCCAAAGCAAAGGCAAGGACAAGAGCAAAAGAGCACAGGGGCAGAGAGAGTGAGGACTAGATGGACCTCAACAAGAACGATGATGGGAACTATGGTTGATCTCGAAGTTAGGTTCTGAGATCTCATAGACTATGGCTAGAGTAGGAGTATATTTCTATGTACCGAGATAACAGGAAGACGAGATGAAGAGAAAAGAAAGAAAGAACTAAAGGAAAAGTCTTCCCGAGTTATTTAACATCCTCCCCCGCTAGCCCGCTCTGACTCCGTTCAACCCCTATAGAACCCCATAAATATCCATGGCAACCATGCCATGTAATCCCCTCCACCATCTTTCTTAATTATATTACAAATACATCACCTCATCGAATCTCATGGAATCTAATAGTGTCAATATGACCTCATCCCCCCTCCATCCTCGCTTAGCTTATCTCCAACCATTGCGACCGTGCTTCAGTTATCGAACCTTCGGGATCAATGCCAGGATACTGGGACAGCTTGAATAACTCTACTGCTTACATTTTATTACTCAAACTCCTTCCTAATTTGCTATCCTGATTTCGACATCATCTGATTTTATTCAACAACCCTACTTTAGAGATGTCTTGGCGATTTTTAAAGAGACAGTGAAGTATAGGCTTTGTTACACAGGGTGGATATTCTGACGTTTTGGCATTGGTCCTGATAGTTTGGTATTCGTAGCGATGTTATGATTAAAAGAGTTATGCTAAATGAAAATGAGGTCAAATGAGGTAAGGCTGTCATTATTGGATTCTATAAGGTTTTGTCATATGCTGGATTTAAAATATGGTTAGGAAAGATATTGGGAAGAAATACGAGATATGGTAACCAAAACTTTCTATGAAATTCTACGGTCTAATTTGTGAGTCAAAACGAATTGGTAAAAGAAAGTATTAAATAGTGGTGTAGACTTTTCCTTTAGTTCTTCCTTTCTTTTCTCTTCTGTGGCGCAGTAACTAAAACTATCCAGAGGACAGATGAAGATGACGATGCAGACAAAATCTAGAGACACAGCTAGGACTAATGAAAGCACAAGTATTATGAAGCGAAGCAAGAACGAAAATAAGACAAGCTAAGGTAAACAACTAAGGCAATTAGAGGCGGGATGAAACAAAATGTAATGAGGCAGAATGAAGAATAAGAGAAGAGACGAATACAAGGACTAGAGATGAGATAGAGACTATGTGTGTCTTGATGTCCTAATCGGGATATTAGGGATGTCTTGATGATGAGCAAGGGTTCTAAAGTATGTATTGACTAAAAGAACAAAAATGAATGAATGACCTTTATATTGCTTCGAAGTATAAAGATTTATCGCATTCTTCCACTTTCTGTCGTGCAAAAAGAAAAACAAAACGCAAACAATTCAACGGCCGCAACATAATTTGAATGAGGAGAAAAACTAAGTGACACCTAAGAATAACCCCTAAACAAGTAAGAAAAGTAAATCACAAGGCTACTACTAACTTCTCCGTCACAGACATATAAGCATACAACTGTTACGGAGCAACACGGAGACAACAAATAAGAGAGCCGAGGTATACAACCGAGGCAGAAACAGGGACCCGAGCGGGGGCGACGGCGATGAGGCTTAACCGAGGAGGATGGTTGTGGAGCAGAGGGTCCAGATGGCCTCTCTGACGAAGTTGTGGAGACGAAGATACCAGTAGATGATGCGCACTATGGTCATGGACTATGGACGAGGCAAGACGAGGCGAAGTGAGAGCAAGGCAAAGGTCAGGAACGGAGCGAGGTATTATGAAAGACCCAAGTGGGTCTTGGGGGAGGACTATAGTTATGATGTAATGTATTCGGAACTAAATATAAGACGAAACTAAACCAGAGGGTTGATAACAGGAAGAACATGTAGGAAAAGAAAGAAAAAGAAAAAGACAAAGGAAAGGTCCGTAGCAACATATATATACCCCTCCTAATCCCTGTACAGTCATGACTCATAACCTCGTGTAATGGAAACCCATAGAAACTCCAAGAACCCCAAAAGAAGAAACACCGCAACCGAAACCCGTTCCTCAAGATCCTCCTCCTACCGTAGTCCGTGGTACGCCGTGATAACAACAAGTCTCCAAAAGTATTCAATATAACTCATATCATAACTATGATTACCTGAAATATCAGGACTTACATCAGCAAGATTTTACAAGTCTTAGGAGATTACAAGGGTCTCAGGAGACTCAGGAAACTGTCAGGAGACTCAGGAGACTGCAGTCACAAATGGTAAAGCTTGCTGATGTAAGGGCTATAGATGTAAGGACAAGCGAGCCGTAATATAATCTAGTATGAAAGCTGCATGTTGGGTAAGGTCCCAGTTAAGTTCAGTTGTCACATCAGCAAGACTTGATTTGTCTCCTGAGGTCTCCTGAGCCTCAGGAGACCCAAAATGTATCCAGGAGTATCAAGAGACTCTCCTGAGACTTGGGGGACTATTGGGAGACTGCAGTCAGAAGTTGAATTTCCTGATGCAGGCTGGCAGTGGTTGAAAGAGGAATTGGATTTCGGTTAACAACCAGATCATCAGGTATAGAGGGAGGGGTGTACCCAATTTACTGATTTCCATAGTATCACGGCGTAGAGCAAGCTAGGCGAAGTGCGGGAAGAGGAGTTAGTCAGGTGGTCTCTTATGTTCTACGGGTTCCTAGTATAGGGGTTCAGTTCGGGGTTACTGTTCGGGAACATCAGCAAGACTTGATTTGTCCCCTGAGGTCTCCTGAGCCTCAGGAGACTCAAAATGTATCCAGGAGTGTCAGGAGACTTTCCTGAGACTTGGGAGACTGTTGGGAGACTGCAGTCAGAAGTTGAGTTTGCTGATGAATAGGGAATAAGGAATCGGTTCGGTATTAAGGGTCTTGAGGTTTCTATGGGCTTCTGTACAGGGTTTCGCAGATGATTCATGGGGAGGATTCTTGGGTGTATATATATGGGCTGCGCTCTCACTTGTAGATAGTTTCTTTCCTTTCCTCTTCACGCAGCCTTCCTATCCTTTAGTCAATACAATACTTTAGGACTCTCAGTCATTTGTCATCAGTAAACTCAACTTCTGACTACAGTCTCCCAACAGTCTCCTAAATCTCAGAAGTGTCTCCTGACACTACTGGATACATTTTGGGTCTCCTGAGGCTCAAGAGACCTCAGGAGACAAATCAAGTCTTGCTGATGGCCAAAGCTGACCTCCCTGCCTTCTAGAGGACAGAAGGGATGCTCTTCGTCTCGCTTCGTCTCTAGCTCCTCGGCCCAGCCCTGCCTATCATAGTCCCGCCCATCACGTCTTATTTCACTTCGCCTCGCTGTGCCCTGGTGGTATACCTTGGCTCATTTCGCTCTCATCCCCATCTTTTTCTGTGATATATAGTCTCATAGGGCTGACTATTTTCAACCAGTTTACTGATTTTCAAAGTCTCGTGAAGGCACACTATCAAATAAAAATGATTTGACTCTTCATGGCCACTAAGCGGGGGCAAAGTGATGAGAGCTGCTTGAGGATGGGGTGAGGTTTGGAGGCCTTGATCTTAAAGGAGGTGATATTATGTAGGTTTCATTCTGCATGATGCGGAGTAACGGCAGTGATAGTCTCTAAGAAGGAGAGACTATAAGAAGGTGTTGTCCCAGCGTCTTGTCATTGGTCTCATGGATTCGGTAAGTAAAGTGTTGTTCCGACTAGTAGAGTAAAGTTAAGCAGGTGGGGGATGAAATGAAGTGAGGTTGTTGTCATCAGATTCTATGGGATTCGATAGCATGATAGATTTGTAATATAAGTAAAGAAAATTGTGTGGAGGAATATGAAGTGTGAGTCATAGCGGATTAGTGGAGGGGGGAGATGTTAAATAGCGGAGGTAGACTTTCTCTTTAGTTTTTTTATATTTTTCCCTCTACCTTGTCTTCTTGTTATCTTGATATATAGGAATATACTTCTATTCTTTCTGGTCATAGTCTCTGAGATTCCAGAGCCTCTCTTCGAGGTCACTTATAGGTCTTAATAATCGTTCTCATTCAGGTCTATCCGGTCCTCACTCTCCCTGCTTGGCGCTCTCTCTTATTTTTGTCTTTGCTTTTGCCTTTACTTTTACCTTTGCCAGTGCTGGTGCTTGTGTCCGCTATCACGGCGTACTACGGACTCCGCAGAGGAGGAGGATATCAGAGAACGGATTTTCAGTTGCGGTATTTCTTTTGGGTTCTAGGAGTTTCTATGGGTTTCCGTTACACAAGGTTATGAGTCATGATTGTACAGGGATTAGGAGGGATATATATATGTTGCCACGAACTTCTCTTTTGTCCTTTTTTCTTCTTCTCTTTCCTTACGTGTTCTTTCTGTCGTCAACCCTATGGTTTAGTTTCGTCTTGTGTCTTTAGTTCTAAATATATGACGTCATAATCACAGTCCTTGCCAAGACTCTCCTGAGTCTTTCATAGTATCTCCCTTTGTTCCTAACTATTGTCTCATTGTCGCCTCATCCCGCTTCCCTCTATTCATAGTCCATGACCGTAGTACGTATCGTTTACTGGTACCTTTGTCTCCATATCTTCGTCAGAGAGGCTATCTGGACCCTCTGCCCTATAGTCCTGCTCCTCGGTTAGATTACATTATCATCGCTCCTCGTTCCCATCCCTGTTCCTGCCTCGGCTGTTTACCTCAGCCCTCTTGTCTGTTGTCTCCGTGTTGCTCTGTAACACCTGCTCAGCAATATCTCCGTCTTCGCTGGTGTCCTCATTGCTGGCTGTACCCCATAAGTTACCTCGGCATCATTGTCATCTTCTTCTCTACTTCTAGCCTGCTCCGTCACAAGTGTCTTTGAAAGTAGAGCAGCGATAGTCACTAGTAGAATAGAGACTGTAATTTATATATCAGCAAAATCAACTTCTGACTGCAGTCTCCCAACAGTTTCCCAAGTCTCAAGAGAGTCTCCTGACACTTCAGGATACATTTTGGATTTCCCGAGGCTCAGGGGACTTCAGGAGACAAATCATGTCTTGCTGATGTATTGATGAATAGATAAAGAGGGCGTTGCATAATATCGCAGTACAAGGCGAAGATGAGAGCAGAAGAGCCAAGGTATACAATCGAGGCGGTGCGAGACGAGAGAGAGCAAGGTGGAGGTTGGGAACAGAAAGAAGCAAGACTAGGAGACTATGAGTGAAGCGAGGCAAGGAGCTACATCAGCAAGACTTGATTTGTCTTCTGAGGTCTCCTGAGCCTCAGGAGACCCAAAATGTATTCAGGAGTGTCAGGAGACTCTCCTGAGACTTGGGAGACTGTTGGGAGACTGCAGTCAGAAGTTGAGTTTGCTGATGTACCCTGTATCTTTGAAAGGATAGGAGGGAGACTTAGCGATAACTAGAAGTCCCAAAGTATTGTATTGACTAAAGGATAGGAAGATTGCATGAAGAGGAAAGGAAAGAACTATCTATAAGCGAGAGCGCAGCTCATATATATACCCCATGATTCTACCCAATGACTCATCCGTGAAATTCTGTACAGAACCCCATAGAAAACCAAGACTATTCCGGCACCTTGGCATCGATTCCGCGAGTTCGGTAGTGGAGACAGGATTACGGCGGAAGGAGTAATGCTAGGCGAGGATGGGCGGAGATGGTGTGATAGTGACGTCATTGGATTCTGTGGGGTTCGATGGCGTGATGGATTTGTAATGTAAATAGAAGAGATGGTGAGGAGGAATAGGAGGTGTGAGTCATAGTGGACTAGCGAAGGAATGTGTTAAATAGAGCGGGAGGATCTTTTCTTTAGTTCTTTCTTTTCTTTCTCTCAGTCTCGCCTTCCTGTCATCTCGATACATAGGAATATACTCCTATTCTCTAGCCATAGTTCCTGAGATCTCAGAAGCGCAACCGGGACCTCTGTGCATTATCATCGTCGTTACCGTTGAGGTCAATCGATCTTACTTCTCACTGCCCTTTGTTCTTCTTATCGCATTCATGATCTGCTGCGTTCTTTCGCAGTACCTGTGCTTGTGCTCAGTAGTATCTCTGTTTCGTCGGTATCGCTTGTTGTCATTTGTGTTCGCCGGAGTCATCTGCGTCATCGTTTGTCGTCTTCTTTGCGCCGGGTTCTCCGTCGCAGGCCATATCTGAACCCATTCTTATTCACTGATTCGAACCGTGGCGAACAGAACCTCTGTAATCGAAATGCGTAGAACATAAGAGACCACCTGACTAACTCCTTTTCCCGCAGTCTGGCTAGGCTGCTCCACACCGTGATACATGAAGAGAAAAGACAACGAAGGAAAGTATAGAGGTTGGTGCTGTAGCCCTTTTTATATATCCAATATTCAGCTGCCAAGCTTCACTCATGCCCTTGCATAACCCTAACTATGATTCACTTGCCCGCATAACAGAAATTCATAGAAGCTTTTCTAATTCATTCTCCTTTCCTAGCGTGCAGTAATCCCAGCCATGCCAGCTCTAATTTTTCCAGTCTTCCGAACCTAATGTATCCATGAAACTTGTCTAAAGAGGTGGGTTCGGAAGCGTCCGGATAGAGCCGATGATCCTTAATGATGGGCCTGCATTGACCTCCAGGTTGATGGCAGTATGATTCAAGGTGGAGAAAAAGAAGGGTAGTTTGTCATCTATCGTTACAGGCTGTTAAAGAGGGAGGTTTCATGGATACTTTAGGATCGGAGGACTGGCTAGATTGGGAGTGGCAAGACTGGGGTTATAGTGCATCAGAAAGCAGGAGTGAGTCAGAAAAGGTGCTAGGTGATTATTACAGCGTGCAGCAGGTTAGGCGAAGTGCGGGAGGAGGTGTTAGGAATGTGGTCTCGTATGTTCTATGAGTGTCAATTACATGGGTTCAGTTCGGATATCTAGTTCGGGAATAGGAAATAAGGAATAAGCTCGTCATTAAGAGTATTAGGTTTCTATGGGATTCTGTACAGGGTTTCGCAGATGAGTCATTGGGTAAAATCATGGAGTATATATATATGGGCTGCGCTCTTGCTTGTAGATAGTTTCTTTCCTTTTTGCTTCATGCACTATCGCTTTCGCCGCTACGACTCCGTGATTGTCGGCGGTGGGAATCGCCTACGATGCAATACTGCGTACCGAATTCTTTGTCTTTGGCGTTCATGAGTTCCTCCTCTCGAAGCGAGTTAGAAGCCCTCACGGGATGCGTCGTTCTTTCTCCCTCCCTCCTCAAGCGGCCTCTCGCGATAGGCGAGAAGCTACTCTTTTCACGCGACGCCTGCCAACAAGCGCGGAGGTCAGCGCAGGCCCGTTTGTCAGCGCCGGTTTCCGGTCGGACGCTCACTTTGCCGCTGCCCAGAGCCCCATCGCTTTTTCACTTTCTCAACCCTTCTGTTTTCTGAATAGTCAAAACATCTTTTATTTTGATAGTGGCGCTCGCGAGGCTGCGAAAATCAGTAAATTGGTTGCAGATAGTGGCGCGAGGTATGCAAATCGAGTAAATTAGGTGCACCTCACATCCCACAGCGGGTCGACCTGCATCGGTAAGACGATTTGTCTCCTGAGGTCTCCTGGCCTCAGGCGATGTATCCAGTAGTGTCAGGAGACTCTCACGAGGCAGGAGACTGTTGGGAGACTGCAGTCAGAAGTTGAGTTTCTTGATGTATTCGAGGCCTCACTCTTTCAAGCGGCCAGCCACGACAACCCGAATTTAACGGGACCACTTCGCCTTTCAGCAGATCGGCGTGGCTCTACTTTCCTTTGCCTTACGTGCGGTAGGTCGCAGGATTCCGGGCATTAAAGCTGAGATTACTGATTAGTATAGTAAGCGTCTATTTTAAGGAACTAGCGGTCGATGTTTGTGTGACGGAGAAGTAGTGGTAGTCTTGTTGTATCTTTTTCCTTCGTTGGGGATTTTTCTTTGGTGTCGACAGTTATCTGCTCTAAATTGTGTGTCGTTTAGTTAGTTTAGTTAGTTTGCCCGGCGGTGGGCGGAGGAATACAATACGCCTCGTGCGTCTATGCAATATAGAGGTCATTCATTCATTCATTCCTATCCATCAGCAAGACTTGATTTGTCTCCTGAGGTCTCCTGAGCCTCAGGAGACCCAAAATGTATCCAGGAGTATCAGGAGACTCTCCTGAGACTTGAGAGACTGTTGGGAGACTGGAGTCAGAAGTTGAGTTTGCTGATGTCCCTTCGGCCTTTGCTACGCTCCGGCGCCGATTGTCGGGCGGTGGAAAGCCTCTACGATGCAATACTGCCCTCTCGAATTGCTGTATTGAGAATTCATGAGTCCCTCCTCTCGAAGCGAGTTAGAAGCCCTCACGGGATGCGTCCTTCTTTCTCCTTCCCTCCTCAACAGCCTCTCACGATAGACAAGAAGCTACCTCTCTTTTCCCCTCCCTTGGGGTACACTGCCATCAGCCTGGAGGTCAGTACAGGCCCGTTGTCAAAGCTCCTTGGTTCCACCCGGTCACTTCCGAGACCACTCCTCTAGCCGACGCCCCCAGACCTCACCACTTTTTCAACCGACTATCACTACTCTGTTTCCTTTGAGTAGCCACGAATAGTCAAAACATCTTTTATTTTGATAGTGAGTCTCCACGAGACTGTGAAAATCAGTAAATTGATAGCAGATAGTGGCGCATGGTATGCAAATCAGTAAATTGGTTGCACCCCTCACCATACCTGTGGTCAGATTTCCTGTCGAGGCCTCACTCTTTCAGCGGCGGCGACAAGCTGCAGGGCACCCAGCTTTTACACCTTATCGGGTGACTCTCTGCTTGCCGTGCGGTGGCGCGATGTTCGGGTATATGCAGAAAGTAATGATACTGGTTTACGTTGAACGCCTATTATAGGAGATATAGCCGGTCAATTCTTGAGACAGAGAAATTAGTAGTTGCTTTGTTGTATTTTTTTCCTTTCGTTGGGGGATTTTTCCTTGGTGTCGCTTGGTTATCTACCCCCCTCTAAATTGTGTCGTGGCCATTGAGTCGTTTGTTTTTGTTTTTCTTTTTTGCTCGGTGGTCGGCGGAGGCGTGCGATAAGTCTTTGTACTTCTAAGCAATATAACGTTCATTCATTCATTCCTATCCTTTAGTCAATACAATACTTTAGGACTCTTCAGTCAATACCAAAGTCATACCTTCTGCCTTTTAGAGGGCAGGGGGAAAACCTTTGTCTCGCTTCGTCCATAGCCTCCGTGTTTAGTCTCGCTCTATCCTCGCCTCGCTTCTATCATCTTGTATCCTCTTGTCTTGTTTGGCCTCAGTGATATACCTTAGCTAGTTTCATCCACGCTCTCATCTCGCTCCATAATAAAGACTCTGTTACGCATGAAAGTGAGTCATAGTTCGGGTTACATGGAGGCATGAGTCAGGCTTGACAGTGGAAGGATGGCTATATAAAGGAAGTCGCTTCGCTCTTCTCTATACTTTTCTTTCTTTCTCTTTCTTCTTCACCCACCGTCTTCTGTATCTATTCAATAGACTTCATAGTCTCTATTTCTAAGTAACTATCGTTGTCATCTTCAGACTCTTCGTTCATAGTTCCTCCTTCCCAGGAACTATCGTTTCTCTTTACCCCGCACCCTGCAGAACGAAACCAACACTGCGCCGCCTCCTTGAGAGGAGGGCGAAAGAAAGACGTATCCATGAGGGCCTCTAATGTGCAAATCGAGAGGAGAGACTCATAGATGAAGGTCTTCTGTATAAGTAGGAATTTTGTCGTTTTAGAGGACTTTAAGCCAATGGCCAGATACTGCTAGAATATAGTGTAGGTGAAATGGACAAGCAAATTGTGTGAAGCAGAAAAAAAAAAAAAAAAGTCTTATAAGCGAGGAAGAGAACTACCTATATATAGTCCTGAAATTCATTTGTTGACTCAACAAATAGAAACCTGTGGAACTCAAAGAAGATCCTTCTATTAGAAATACATGATTATAGTCTTCGTCAGTGGGTATTTTAACCTACCAGTTAAATTGTTTATTTGTCAAAAATTAGTACATAAAATACATTCTTTTTTCAATATATTAAATTAGTTGTAGTATTTTATTTGAATACTATTAGATGCTGTTCTTGTTTTCTAAATATATCCTAAATTCAAAATATTTTGAAACAGATTAACATAGGTTAGAGCACCCACTGGCAAAGACTATATATGAACACCATTGATTAATAGCAACTGTGTAGATAGAGGAAATCTACAGAAAATTATAGAAAAACTTGACTAATGTTTCTTCCAGTAATGTTGCTAAATATTCTAAATCGTAATACATACTAAAGGAAGATTAACTATTAAGGATGTAAAGAGTTTGATAGAGTAATGGGAATGCAAGGTATGTCTCGGCCTCTTGGCATCAGTTCCGAGAGTTGGGCAACAGAAACAAGGTTCCATCAGTAAAGGGAATGTTAAGCGGGCATAGATGGGGGTGGGGTGATAATGACATCAGAAGGTTCTATGAGTTTCTATGTCGTGGTGGATTTGTAAGATAATTAGAAAAGCTGTTGGAGGAAATTATGCAGTGTGGTTATGGTGGATTTCTATGGAATTCTATGAGCAATGAAATAAGTCATAGCGGACTGACGAGGGGGGATGTTAAATAGCGGGAAGCTTTTCGCTAGTTCTTTCTTTCTTACCTGCATGCCGTCTTACTTGTTATGCGATGCATGGAATATATTCTAGCTATAGTCCACGAGATCCCAGAACCTGACTTCGGGATCAATCATAGCTCTCATCATCGTTCTTGTTGAGGTCTATCCGATCCTCATTTCTTATCGCGGCTCATGCTCCTGCTGCTGCACGCCATGGCCTGTTAGATAGTATCGGTTGATGTCGGAAGTAGAATGACAGGTTAGGAAGGAGCTCGAAGAATAGAATGTAAGCGCTAGGAAGGATTGGATAGGAGCGGAATGGAATTGGGGATATCGGGAATAGTATGGGTGGTACAGGAGTGTAAGGGTTTCTATGGGATTCTATGGTATGAGTTATCGACATGGAGGAATAGTTGTATATATAGTACTCGTTCTCTCCTATATTTCTGCCTCTCTAGGTAATGTCTTCCTTCTGTTAGCAATATATTACTTAGGCTTTGGCCCTCCTGTCCCTGAACCTGAACCTGAGTCCGAACCCGAACCTGTCTCGACTCTGGTGTATCCTGAGCCAACCCCCATCAGCAAGGATTTACAGGTCTCAGGAGATTATAGGGGTCTCAGGAGACTCAGGAGACTGTCGGGAGACTCAGGAGACTCACGTGGAATGCGGGACCGAGAGAAGGCGACAATGATAGCGCAGAAGGGCGAGAATACAGCCAAACAAGCAGCGAGGCAAGCGAAGACAGAGATGCGCGGCGCGCGCGCGGCGCGACGAAGCGAAAAGTGAGAAGTAGCTGAGCAAGGATCGGATGGACCTCAATGAGAACGATGATGATAGCTATGATAGATTCCGAAACTAGGTTCAGAAATCTCAGAAACTATGGCGAGGAAATAGGAGTATATTCCTATGTATCGAGATGACAGAAAGACGAGACAGAGAGAAAAGAAAGAAAGAACTAAGAGAAGCATTCCCCCGTCCTATTTAATACATTCCTCCACTAGTCCTCTATGACTCACCTTGCGTGAAGCCCCGTAGAAAGCCACCCGTAATCCTCCACCATCTCTCTTGCATTACAAATACATCGTCAGCCATTGACCTCAGAATCGTCCGTCACCATCGCATCTCTGCCATCACTCACCTAACATTCTTTCGCTGCAATCGCTGTTTTCCACTACCAGCTCGGAACCGATCTTAAGGCAGCCGGGACAACTCCAGTCACAAATGGTAAAGCTTGCTGACGCCGTCCCTTGTCCTTGTACTTTATGTCTGTGGCTAGAGCCATCTACTGGTATCTCCGCATTCACGTCCTGATCAGAGATTCCTTGTAGACTCTCTGTCCGACCTTGCTCCTGCTATAAACCCTGAACCAGACCCATTAGAACACTCCCTGCCTCTTGAGCCCTCTTGCCTTTGCCCTTGCCTTTGCTTTGGCCAGTGCCTGTGCTTGTACCCACCCGGCGCCTTCCTTGTTTTCATCAGTGTCCTCGTTGCCCTGTGTGATGGAGTAACCCGAATAGGAAGAAGACAACAATGATGATGCAGAAGAACTCGAGGAACACAGCCAAATAACGAGGACACCGACGAAGACAAGAAGACTGCTGGGCGGCCACAAGCATAGGCACCAGCGAAGGCAAAGGCAAGAGCGAAGGCGAAGACAAGGGCAGAGCCAGAACGAGAACAAGAGGCAGAGAAAGTGAGGACCGGATGGATCTCGACGAGAAGGATGATGATAGCTATGATCGATCCTGAAGACGGGTTCTAGGATCTCAGAGGCTATGGCTAGAGAATAGAAGTATATTCCTATGTACCGAGATGAGAGGAAGACGAGACAGAGAGAGAAGAAAGAAACTAAAGGAAAAGTCTTTCCGTCTTTATTTCATCCTCACATGATCCGCTCATTTCGTTCCTTCAGAGAATCTTATAGAAGTCGCGTGTCCCGCGTGTAATTTCCCTCCACCATCTCTCTTAATTATATTACAAATCCATCACGCCATAGAACCTCCTGGAATCTAATGACGTCACCATCTTCCCACCTCCGTTCATCCTCACTTAACAATCCCTCTTCCGTTGCAAGCCTCTTTCTACTACCGAACTGTCGGAACCGATGCCAAGACGCCAGGACAAATCAGGTCCCCTCCTAGGGCCTAGCTCCTGATAGGCTGAGGTTTCGAAGGGTATCGATGATGAAATAATTGTTAAAGTTCAAGGCTATATTCAAGATCATTCGAGGGCTGCCAGGAAGGTTCTTCATAGCCAGCATATTTAACCAAGTATTCCACCCGATGACCATGCTTCCATGAATCCAAGATCTCCTCTACCTCCCACTCGATCTCTCCTTCGATCTCAACGGGTGGGGGTGGTTCAGGGATTTGTCCAAGTACAGGATCGTTGACTACTGGTGACAGTAAAGAAACATGAAAGACTGGATGTATTTTCATGGATGTGGGAAGTTCTAATTCGTAGGTGTATGAACTCACAATCCGTTTAACCGGGTAGGGGCCGATTTGTTTCCAGTCCAGTTTCTTGAAAGGATGCTTGATTTCTATATTTTGAGTAGATAGCCAGACAAGGTCGCTGACAGCATAATGAGGGGCTGGGATTCGATGCAAGTTGGCCATCTCCTCCTCTATTTTCTGCGTCCGAAACATCTCGCTTTTCAGAAAATCAAAGACTTGTGACATCTCTCTTGCTAGCCCATTGGCTTGATCTTCATTCACTGTTTTTCCGTGTTGCAAGGGTCCAAACGTTATTCGAAGATGTTGCCCATAGTTCGCTTGAAAAGGGGACACATTAGTTGTCTCCGAAATGTGTTTATTGATAGCGAATTCAGCGAGAGGTAGAAAGTCTGCCCAGTTGTCCTGTTGATATGATAGATAGCTGCGTAAATACTGTTCCATGATCGCATTCGTTCTCTCACTTTGTCCATCGGTTTGTGGATGGAAAGCGGTCGAGTATCGAGGAGCTATCCCCAGGCGATCACAAAGTGTCTTCAAGAATTCAGAGGTGAATTGTGTTCCCCTATCCGAGACGATAGTTTCCGGTAATCCGTGAAGCTTCTAGACTTGTTCCAGATATAGACGAGACAGATCTTTGGCGTTAACATTTTCAGTCGTGCCAATGAAGTGTTTCATTTTTATCAACCTGTCCACCACCACCAGGATAGCATTAAACCCATTACTTTCCAGTAACCCTGTCACAAAGTCCATGGTAATGTCCGTCCAAGGTCCCTTGGGTACTCACAATGGCCGTAAAACTCCTTGTAGAGGGTTGTGATTGACCTTGCTTTGCTGGCAGGTATGGCAGTTTTGAACATAACGATCTGTATATTTCCGCATGGTCGGTCAGTAATACTCTCGACTTGGAAGGTCCAATATCTTTGATCGTCCTGGATGTCGAGCAGACGGCTTATTGTGATGTTCTCGGAGAAGATAGAGTTTAAGTTCGTTGCAGTCAGGGACATAGAGAGTATTCCGATACAGTAATAATCCCTCTTCACTCTCCTTGTACTCGGCTAGTGAAATTTCCTTCGATTGTCAAACACCGTCTCGAATCATGGACAGAATCTTGTTCGGAAAACTATCATACAGTAAGGCTTTGTTAAGCGGATCAATCTGGAGGCGATCGTAGTGGGTTCATTTGCGAAAAGCGTAAAGCTATTTTGGTATCTAAATTCTCCTTCTTCAAGACCACCCGACTTTGTTGCTCCAACCTCTCATCCCCTTCCTTCGGTAAATCCTTAGGTCTTTTAGTCAAAATATCCACCTTCCTCCCTTGCTTTCCCGGCCTATATTGAATAATGAAATTAAATCGAGATAGAAACTCCGCCCAACGAGTTTGACATCGATTTAGCAATTTGATCGACATAAAGTACTCCAGATCGCGATGATCTGTCAAGACTTTGACTTGAAACTGGACCGTCTCCAGATGAGGTCGCCACTCTTCGAAACATCGAATAATAGCCAACAATTCCTTGTCGTAAATTTCATAATTGCATTCCGCTGGCGAATGTGTCTTGGAAAAGAAGGCCACTGGATGTAAAATTTGTTCATCATCCCGTTGTGATAGAACTCCTGCTGACACGTAATCGGAAGCATCCATTTCCACGATAAATTCCTTCTCTGTATCGGGTGCATCAAGATCGGGGCCGTAGTAAAAGCAGTCTTCAGTTTCTGAAAAGCTTGGTCAACCTTCTGGGTCCATTCAAACCGTACATGCTTTTTTGTCAGGGTAGTCAATGGTTTAGCCACCTGAGAATAGGCATAGATGAAGCGTCGATAGAAATTAGCGAACTCAAGTGCTAGCTCTCCTTGGTCGCATTTGCCCGTCAAGTAATTATCTATCGTGGCGAGTCCGTCCTCTTACTCAAGTCAAAATCGTACCCAGATATTTAGTCTCCTGTATCGAAATTAATACCGAACTAAGATGACTTAGTTGGTTTCAAGACTTGATGCTTGTCGTGCGTTCTCTTGGTGTTGTTAGCGTTTCCGAGTAGATCGATTATGTCGTGGAAATAAGCGATGGCGCGTTGATCAGGAAGAGGTCATGAATATCGTTAATCGCGTTGGAAAGTAGGTATGGCGCGTTGTCGGACGAAAGGCGTCGAATATTCTCAATGTCCATAGTGCGTCCGAAAAGCTATCTTCCATTGATCCCTTTCGCGATCGTGTCGATTATATCACGGCGTAGGTGGGCAGTAAAATATCGTTCGTACTAGATTGGCGTAGTTTAGGTGTAAGGGAAGAGTATCGATCCTTGGCGTGTCGCGGCGCGTCTCGCGTGATTGAGAATCGGGAGCAGGGTTAGTAAGTTTATCCGGATTGGTATATCGGGTTTTAGTATGGAGATCGGTTACAGTCGTTGGGTTTTCTCTCTGCGAGTTTCTAGGGGTTTCTGTGAGTGCGGATTAGTCATCAACAAATGGATCGTTATATATATGGGCTGGGATCTCGCTTTGTCATTCTCTTTCGCTTTCTTACTATCGCATTATTATTCGCTTTCGCTTTGGGTTCTGCATTACAATCTTGTTAAATGCTTTAGTTGATCGCTATTCAATATCTTGTTCTTATCTTTATTCTCCGTCTATCGGTTGTGCTTGCAGTAACGCGTGTCCTGAACCTCTTTCGCGCCGGATTAGCAGGCCTCTGTCGCCGATTGTTATTCTGCGTGACCATATCGAGATCGTCTGTTGGTAGCGTCTCGCGTATTCGTGAGGATTGTCTGTGGACTCTCTGTCGACCCTGCTCCTGCTATAGGCATCACTGTCTCAGTCCCGCGTCCGTCCGTAGCTAGGTTCGCTCCTTTCTCAACCAACCCGGCGCAACAACAACAACGTCATGTCATACGATCTTGCTCACTAATGGAGCGCCTCGAACGCCGTTGGGGCCTCTGCGTCTTGACAGGCTGGATGGCGCCGAATGGTGCCAGGCCTATGACCTCATTGAGTGCTTGGCGCGTCTCTGCTCCCGCGTCCGCTCGTCTCCGCCGAACCCGTCGCGCCATGGCCGTCGCAGGCCGGCCATCGTCAATATCCATTTCGAGTATGTCGCGGCGCCTTGAGGCCTTCCGTCACGCCACCATCGCCGCCGTATCCAATTGCGAGGCCCTGATCCAGGACCTCTCCGATCTCGAGGAAGACTTGGAGGAATCCGAATCTCAGCTCGCTGCCACCACTCGTCAGCTCGCCATCGCCACCACCGACAATGCCGTTCTCTTCGAGGACCTATTCGCTTGAGAAACCTATGCGAAGGAACTCGAGGCGGACCTGGCTATCACGGCGTAGAGCGGACTTGGCGATGTTGCGGGAAGAGGGATTAGTCAGGAGATTCTTCTATGTTCTTGAGGTTTCGTTGACAGGGGTTCGGTTCGGTAATAAGGGCGCGGGATTAGGGGATAGGGATAGGCGCGGGGTTACGGGTCTTGGGGGATTCTATGGGGTTCTGTACAGGGTTACTCGGATGAGTCATCGGGCTGGTGTGTGGTGTATATATAGAGGTTCTGTTCTCGTCTGTAGATAGTTTCTTTCCTTTCCTCTTCGCCTTAGCATGTTGGGCTTCGTAGAAATATATCTCTTTGACCGTTTCAGTGGTTCGATCTTCTTCGCAGAAATCGATCATCGTAAATCTCGACTCGTCTCGCGCCGGCTTACGTCGCGCCGACGACGGCGCCGACGGCTTTCTCAGTGCCGTCGCGTCTCGGAATCGTTCGCCGCGTCTATTCGCCGTCGCGCCGGTTGTAGACCTTGGCTCTGACGACTTACCGTGATACTGGGTTGCGTCTCCGCGCCTCTACAACAAAATCAGAATGTCCATGTGGATACCGGCCAGGGTGGATACAGCTGCCTAATGGCAAGCGCCGGGACGCTAACCCGATCTAATCTTTCGTCCTTCTCGATCCTGAGCGGGAATGAAGCCATATCGACCTTATCGCGAAATGTCGGAAAGTGCGCAACAATCGTCGCTTGACGCGGGCGAGGAAAGGGAGGATGGGGCGAAGCGAAAGCAGGAAGTCGCGTTAAGCGAACTCGCGCTCGAAGCTGCAGCCCTTCAAGCTCAGCTCACAAGTCTGAGCAGCAGGTTCTCGCGCAGGCCTTCATGCGCGGCCAATCAGCAGAATGCGGAAAGCATTTCTGGCGGCTCACGCTTCCACCCACCACCAATAGTCGAACCAATTCTTTCCTCCTCCGTCGGTTTATCGTCGGAATCGCCTCTAGAAAGGCACCATCTACCTCTTGCCAGGGTGAAAGATCGGAAAAACTTCGGACCGGAGAAATACCAGCGGCAACAGGAAGGGACTCGCAGTTCAAAAACATGTTGCAAGCTCAAGGCTCTTGGGAATGCTGATAGGTCAGTCTACAGAATCAAGCGGCCTGCGCCACTCGCGCGGAAGGCCCGCCGAGGTTTATCGCTGTACATCGCGACCGCGGTATCAGCCTTCCCTCCATGGAAAGGTTCTTGAAATTTGAACACAGCGTTTGGGGCCAGATCGGTGGCGCGCCGTCGCGCCTCAGAAGAATCAGGCAAGCTCAGTCGCGCATACCGAATCTTGTGGGATTTCAGCGATATCTGCGGAGGCCGGGATGGGAGAAACGCCAATGTGGAAGCTCATGGAAGGCGGCGAGGCTCACCAGCTCGTAGTTCGAAAAACGCCGCGTCGTGAACTTCGCCACCGTTCTACAACGCGGACAACAAGCAGCGAATGTCGCTGCCGCTACGCCGCCTATCAGACCACGGCTTCGCGCCACCCGCTGCTCCTGCCCGCTCGTCATCGCCATTATCAAGCTCCCGTTCGCCATGCGCCGATGCTCAGCGCGTCTTTGTTAGTTCGCCGTTATCGAGCTCCATTCGCCCAAACCCCCTGCGGCCCATCCGTCCCATCTGGCCGGAGTGGCCCCTATGGATCTATCGGCAGGGCGTGGCCGTCCGGACCCTCAGGAGAGAGGCGGCGGATAGAGAATAGGTGTTTTTATTGTGGGGAAGTCGCTGGTCGAGAATCTTGCGGCCATTTCACGAATGAGAGAGGCAGCAATAGGGCTCAGGAAGAAAAAGAAAGAAAGGAAGAAGAAAGAGAAGAAGAGGCGGCGATAAAGGCGTTAAAGATTTTCCCTGGTGAGTGGTTCGGCTCAGGGCGGTTTAAGTTTTCTAAGATCTCGGTTTCTGGGTTTCGGTTTGAGAGAAGGGCGTGGATGGGAATCAACTAGTCGTAAAGTGTTCTATTTACGCAAAATAAAGATTCTTTTATTCCATCGTATCGCCGTTGATACTGGCGCTTCAGGATGCGCGTTCGTAGATAAGGCTTAGTATCTGCATGGCTCAAAACTATTAACTTATTCTTCGCCGTGGCGTAATGAGCGATAGGCGCATTGAATCGGGAAAAGTCACTCATAAGGTTATTACTCAGTCTCAATATCAGCGATCGCGAGAAAGCGCTCATGCTTTGTAAGCTCAAGCTGGGCGTTATCCAATAGTGATGGGCCTCCTGGATGCGTCGTCGCGCGATTCTGGTTCTTCGGCAGCTAATGAGATCTGACTCCTCCAGCTGCATTAGAACTGCTCGCTCAATCATCAGGTCATGCATTAAAGGAATCTCGATTGAGCGCAACAAACCCACAACCAACTTGTCTAGGTCATCACCTCCTCGCCTTTCGTCAATGAGGAAAGAAAAGGGATGAAAATATCTTTCATCTAAAAGCCGCCGACGATCTGTTGCTCAGACAAAGACTACTCGAGCTGATGCGAAAACGTCATCGTCAATACTTGCATCTTAAGCGAACCGATGCATCAAAGCTTCTCATCGCATCGAATCGGCCTATCTGTCGATATCTGAGGAAGGAAAGACGATGCTATTCGGACCGTATGCGGAATGACTGGTTGGAACTCAGGCACTCAGAGATTCTTAGCGATGTATCTATCCAATGGCGGATTCGACATAGTACCTCTCGCGGCTCTCCGTATTATTTGTTAAGAAAGCGGATGGCTCTCTCCATTCTGTGTTGACTATAGAAAGTTAAATCGCGGTAGCGGTGAAGAATCGACACTCTACCATTAGAGGCCTTCATGGGCGTATCGTCAGCTAAATATTTCACAAAGCTGGACCTTATGATAGCTATCGTCAATTGAGAATTAGAAGGAGATGAATGGAAAGCGGCTGCGCCACGTTCACGGGCGGCCAGTACACTGTTATGCGCCGGACTATCGCGCCCGCTGCGTTTCAACGTTGGGTCAGCGACATGCTGCGTCCTTATCTTGACCATTTCGCCACCGCCTGTTTGGGCCAGCGTTCTTATATCTCCAGGCGCGCGCGAAAGAGCAACGTGGACAAATCGCCGGATCTTTGGGCGAGAAGCCAGGTTCCTCAAGCCGAGAAGTGTGAATGGCGTATCGAGAAACTATGTATCTCCGGTTGTCTTTCGCATCGGAAGGAATCAAGATGGGCCGAAGCAAGGTCGCTACCATTAGGAACTAGGAAACCCCAAATTGTGCGAAAGATGTACAGGAATTCGCCGGGTTCGCGAACTTTTATCGGCGATTCATCATCTTCTTTCGAGGGTAGTATCTCGGCTTTGACCGCTCTACAAAGACAGGAGTGGTTTTTAAATGGACGGACAAAGCGGAGAAGCGTTTCAAGATCTTAGGTAGTATTCACCACCGCGATTCTCAAACATTTCGATCAGGACAGGAAATCATGGTAGAAACAGATGCCTCCGACTATGTTTCAGCTGCCATCATGTCGCGGAGGGATGACGAGAATTCTTCACCCAGTCGCCTTTTCTAAAGCAGCGCGCAGAATGCAACTACGAGATATCGATAAAGAAATTTGTTGGCAATCGTTCGGGGATTTGAAGAATGGCGCTACTTTCTGGAAACCGCCATCATACCCTATCGAGTCCTAACAGATCATGAAACCTTGAATACTTCATGTATCAATAAACTACTAAATCGTCGACAAACTCGTTGGTCAGAATTTCTGTCTCGTTTCGACTTCGTGATTCAATTTCGTCCCGGTAAACAAGGAGGAAAACCAGATGCACTCACTAGCGATCGGGGATCTTACAGGAGGATGAGCAGCCTCGGCGTATCAGTATCGAACTGTGTTGAAGAGAAAGAATTTGGATAATAAAATAAGTTTGTTGGCGGGTTCTTTTGGCAAATGAGCCATTGAAGGAAGCCATTGTCAGAGTTATTTTCAAAAACTGCAGAAGACAGTTTCCCAAGTAAGTCTTCGCGATGTTAAAAGGCGGTACAAAACAATCGAAGCAAATCTCTCTGCGCGAATCGCGAAAGCGAAGATGAACCTTCTTTATCGTCATGGCTCTTACGTCAGAATACGAGGAGCTACAACTCAGACTTCTACAGGAACATCATGACAAACCATCAGTGGGACATCGGGTAGGGCAAAACCCTCTCGAATTACTCAGTCGCGAATACTCTGCGGCTGAGCGTGCGAAAATCTGTGCGTCGGCTGTCGTGAACTATCGCGTATGTCGTCGAACCAGCGAATCGTAATGCCTCAGGAGTTCTTCGACCACTATCAGTTCCTAAAGCACCATGGGCCGGATATCTCAATGGACTTACGTCGCGGACTACCGCCGATGCGGCTATAACGCGATTTTAGTCGTCGTCGATCGTCTTTACGAAAATGAGACACTTTATTCCATGCGCGGAAGAATCGGAGCTAGAGGCGTTGCTCGAATGTCTTAGAAAATGTGTGGAAAATCGTGGTCTGAGAAGATAGTGCCGGACGCGGATCTCAGTTACTCCGATTTCTGGAAAGCGGCTGCGGCGTCTGGAGATATCTCGCTCTCGCGCATTCATCTGCAGACCCGGCGGCCAAACCCCAATGCTGTCGTGGAACAATATCTGAGAAGGCTACGTGGATTATCAGCGGGATAAGCGGGCTTATTTCTGTGGCAGAATTCGCTACCAACAATCGCGTTTCGAATCAGCCAAACTCTCCTTTGAGGCAAATTATGGGCGACGTCGCCGCGTGAGCTTGGCCCATTCTGGCGGTGTTACCACAAAGCGAGGACCAAGCAAACACCATGGCAAGAGGCGATGTCAGAAGTATTCGGACTTTCTCCGGCGGAAATGTTTGGGCGGAGAATTCAGGAAGAATCGTAGCGTGAATCGGATTATCGGTATATCATTGGAGATAAAGTATGGTTATCGCGCGAAATTTATTGACCAAACGGCCTTGAAGAAGTTGGACTGAAACAAATCGGACCTTATCAGTTTCTCGTATTGTCGTCCTCTGGCCTCTGAACTTAAGTTCAGCGTCGATGAAGGTTCATCCAGGTCTTTCGTATGCCATTACTATCACTGCCCATGCCAATGGACCCGTGCCTGGACAAGTTCAACCTCACCACCAGTTGAGATCGAGGTGAACAGGAGTGGGAAGTAGGCGGTATTCTAGGCTACCGAAGCGCAGCGGCAGAGTGGAGTATCCGTTCGGTATCTGAGGCTATGGCGAGCCCTCATGGCAGCCTTACGGGGATCTAGATAATTCCCGAGTTGGTTAAAGAATTTCATAAACAATAATATCGCCATGGCGCAGAGACAGGCGCAGGAGAGGGACCTAATATCTATCACGGCGTAGAGCGGACTTGGCGATGTTGCGGGAAGAGGGATTAGTCAGGAGATTCTTCTATGTTCTTGAGGTTTCGTTGTGAGGGTTCGGTTCGGTAATAAGAGCGCGGGATTAGGGGATAGGGATAGGCGAGTTCACAGTGTCTTGGGGGATTCTATGGGGTTCTGTACAGGGTTCTTCGGATGAGTCGTGGTGGTGTGTAGTGTATATATAGAGGTTCTGTTCTCGTCTGTAGATAGTTTCTTTCCTTTCCTCTTCACGCAACCTTCCTATCGCTAGGAGCTTGTAGTCCTTAGAAATATATCTCTTTGACTTCTCGTTTCAGTGGTTCGGTCTTCTTCCTAGAGAAGTCGATCATCATAGTCTCGCTCCGTCTCGCCTCGCTTCATCTCGCCTCGCTTCGCTTCGCCTCGCTTCGCTTTGCTCAGTGTCTCGTCGCCCATCTCGGAATCGTTCCCTCGCATCTATTACCTCGTCCCGCCTCGGTTGTAGACCTTGGCTCTCGCTTCGCTTACCCCCGTGATACTGGCCGTCACTGCTGCTCTTGTTTCCACCCCTCATCACACCAAAGCGCGTTACTTAACTCCTCGCTCCCAGGATCCCCGGACCCTCGACAACTGGCGCCGAGACCCAGTTGCCCAAGGACCTCGACAGCAGCAATTAAAAAATCAGCCCCTCTGGTAAGTATCGGCATACCAGAGGGGCCTGCCCCGCCATCAACTGAAATCACCATCGGCCCCGCCTCTGTCTCCGTTTCTGTCCCCACCCCAGCCTTTGTTATGTCAGTCCAACCTCACTCGGAGGAAGGCCTAATGGATGACCAGCTGGTTCTCGAATGTATCATCTCCCAGGACTCTCGCCCCCAGACACGAACTCACGCCATGATCGACACAGGAGCCTCTGGGTACGCCTTCATCGATGCAACCTTCGCCAAGTCTCACGGTTTTGTTCTTTCGCCTCTTCGGACCCCTCGCGCACTGACGGTCATTGACGGTTGACTCATTGAGTCGGGCCAGATCACCCACATAGCCAGGCTGGAACTGAACATCAACGGTCACCACGAGTATGCCCCCTTCTTTGTAACCAAGTTGAGGAACTATCCAATCGTGATGGGGCTACTATGGATGAGGCATCACGATGTCACTCTTCGTCCCCGTCAGAACCAGGTTCTCTTCTCGTCCCCCTCGTGCATTCATCAGTGCTCCCCCCTTAGTCAGTCCATCGTCGCCCAAGGGATCACCTCTAGAGCCCTCTCCGCCCGAGCCCCAATTCACGTTGCCGCCATCGGTGCTCACCCCTTTCGCCGCTTAACTCGCAAGCAAGGGAATGTGCTCCTATGCGCATCGCTACGGATGATTGACGACGCTCTTTCTACGACCTCCCACCTGGCCAATGTTCCCGTCGAGCTACACAGATTCGGTAAAATGTTTCTGGAGTCCTCGGCTTCCATCTTACCCCTTCATAGGCCCCACGACCTCGCCATTGTGCTAGAAGACGGGAAACAACCTCCGTTCAAACCAATGTACAATATGTTCCGGGATGAGCTCCAGGCACTCCGCGACTATATCACCGAGAACCTGTCCAAGGGTTTTATTTGCTACTCCGAGTCCCCCGCTGGTGCCCCCATATTGTTCGTCAAAAAAGCCGATGGCTCTCTTCGCCTCTGTGTGGATTACCGTGGTCTGAACGAGATCACCATTAAAAATCGCCACCTTCTGCCCTTACTCCCTGAGACGCTGTCCCAGATTGCCTCCGCCAAATATTATACCAAGCTCGACCTTCGATGGGGCTATCATCAATTGCGCATCAAGGAAGGGGACGAGTGGAAAACCACTTTCCGAACTCGGCAGGGCCACTTCGAATATCAGGTCATGCCATTTGGTCTCACTAACGCCCCTGCCGCCTTTCAGCATTGGGTGAACGACCTTCTACGCCCCCACCTCGACAACTTCTGCACGGCCTACCTCGACGATATCCTCATCTACTCCAATAACATGGAGTTGCATAAGGAACACGTCAGAAAGGTCATGGAGATCCTAGAACGGAACGATGTGCATCTGAAGCCGGAAAAATGCGAATTCTATGTCGAGGAAACTAAGTACCTAGGCATGATGATCTCCCCCCAGGGCATTGGCATGGACCCCAAGAAGGTATCAGCAGTCAGCAAGTGGGAAACCCCCAAGAACATCAAGGACATTCAGGTTTTTCTAGGTTTTGCGAATTTTTATCGGCGCTTCATATATGGGTACAGCAAGGTAGTCTCTCCCCTCACGGCATTGACCAAGAAGAAGGTAAAATTTCTATGGTCACCCCAAGCAGAAGAAGCATTTCAAAACCTAAAAAAGGCATTTACAAGGTCTCGGTAACGACGTCGAAAAATCGTTGTAGCAAGAGGCAAGTATTCGTCTCAGCCGCAATTCTATCTCAGCATGACGACCAGGATATTCTTCACCCTGTTGCTTTCTTTTCAGGGAAACACTCGCCGGCTGGGTGCAATTACGAAATATACGACAAAGAACTTCTGGCAATCATTCGGGCCTTTGAGGAATGGCGGCACTACCTGGAGGGCGCTCAATTTCCTATCACGGTTATCTCGGATCACAAAAATTTGGAATATTTCATGAGCAAGAGGGACCTGAATCGCCGACAAGCTCGTTGGTCCGAATACCTATCACAATTCAACTATGTCATTCAATTTTGCCCAGGGAAACAAGGAGGTAAACCGGACGCGCTAACTAGGAGGTCAGGAGACCTCCTAAGGAAGGGGATGAACGGCTGAGGCATCAAAGTCAGACAATTCTGAAACGGAAAAATTTCGAATCGGGAGGAAAGTTAGGTTTGTTAGCGGGTTCTTTGTCAAATGAACCCGCTGAAAAGACCGTATCTCTGCCCGTTTTATTTGCACAAGCTTATCAGACTGATAGTTTTCCCATTAAAATTTTAACTATGCTACGCACCAACGTCAAACAATCTCGGGAGATCTCACTAGCGGAATGCACGGAATCCGCGGAGGGCCTCCTCCTCTATCGCAACACCGTACACGTCCCCGCGTTCGACGACTTGAAACTTCGTCTACTACAAGAACATCACGATGCTCCTTTCGCCGGACACCCAGGTAGAGCCAAGACCTTGGAGCTATTGTCCCGCAGCTATTACTGGCCAACCATGAGGAAGTATGTCGACCGCTACGTCCAAAATTGTCACATTTGCCGACAAAGCAAGGCTTCCCGGAACAGCCCCCAAGGAGTTCTTCGTCCTCTTTCAATCCCATCGAGCCCATGGACTGATATCTCAATGGATTTCGTAACCGGCCTCCCAGAGAGCAACGGGTTCAACGCAATCTTGGTAGTTGTGGATCGCGCTCGCAAAATCGTCATCCCTAATCATGTATCGAGGAAAGCCAAGTACATCTTAAGCGGATCTTTTTATTGAATCGTCTGGAAACTGCGGCCTACGGAAACCATCGTCTGCCGGATAGGGAACTCAGTTAACGTCAGACTTCTGGAAATCTCTGGCTCGTTTGGAAATCTCGCCGTTCTTCGATGGCGCTTCGTCGCCGCCGGACAGCGGACAGAGCAGCATAAATCATGCGTGGAGCGATACCTGCGGGCCTCGTCTCTTATCAACGGGATGACTGGGCGCTTTCTGCGCTTGCTGGTCGCCGCCAACAATCGTATCTCAGAAACCCGTCTATCGCGCCAATGATTGGTAAAAATCGCGTGTCGCTGGCACTCTTCTGCGGACTCTGGCGTCTGAAGATCAAGTAAATGGTGCCATTCGGGATATGTAAGGTCGTTGAATCGCCGGCGCAGAGATGAAGAGATCGCGAAGTCGTTCGGGAAGAATCGGTAAATCTTTCGTCGTCTTTCAGAGTCCTAGGTATGTCGTCGGAGATCGGGTTTGGTTGTCTACAAGAAACCTCAACACCATGCGCCCTTCCAAGAAGCTGGACTGGAAGCAGATCGGTCCCTATGAGATCAAAAGAATAGTTAGCCCCTATGCTTATGATTTGGTCCTACCCACATCCATGAAGGTTCACCCAGTATTTCACGTCTCGCTTCTTACTCTCGCAGCATCAGACCCTGTCCCCGACCAGGATCAGCCGCCGCCCCCATCAGTGGAAATCGAAGACGAAGAAGAATGGGAGGTGGACACACTCTTGGACTCTCGTCACCGTAAAGGTCGGTTCTGGTACTTGACCCGTTATGTCGGATACGTCGAACCCTCTTGGCAACCGGCGGAGGATTTGGAACACGCCCCCGACAAAGTACGGGAATTTCACACTCGGTACCCACGCAAACCTCGGCCTAGCAGGAGCTAGACCCTAGAGGAGGGGGTAATCTGTCACGGCACGTCTCGCATGATTGGGAATCGGGGGGAACAGGGTTAGTAAGAAGTATCGGGATTCTTCGGGATGGGTATATCGGGTTTTAGTATGGAGATCGGTTACAGTCATTGGGTTTTCTCTCTGCAGGTTTCTAGGGGTTTCTGTGGTACGGATTAGTCATCAACAAATGGATACGTTATATATATGGGCTGGGATCTCCTTTGTCGTTCTCTTTCCTTTCTTCTCTATGCAACCTCCTGTTATTCACCCTTTCCTTTGGGTTCTCTGTTCTAGTCTTGTTCTCGTCTTTAGTTGATCGCTATTCAATATACTTAGTTACTATCTTTATTCTCCCGTCTCGCTATCGGTTGTGCCCCTTGGTAACACCGTGTCCTGAACCTGCTCGCCTCGGATTAACAGGCTCTCGCCGATTGTTATTCTGCGTGGCCATGTCAAGTCGTCTATTAGTGCGCCGTCTCGCGTATTCATCAGGGATTCTCTGTGGACTCTCTGTCCGACCCTGCTCCTGCTATAGGCCTCCCTGTCTCAGTCCCCCGTGCCCGTCCCGTAACACTGTGATGGTATTTAACTTCCGGTAATCAACACATAACCGTAACGAGCCGTCAGCTTTCTTAATAAACAAGATGGGAGCCCCACATCAGCAAGACTTGATTTGTCTCCTGAGGTCTCCTGAGCCTCAGGAGACCCAAAATGTATCCAGTAGTGTCAGGAGACTCTCCTGAGACTTGGGAGACTGTTGGGAGACTGTAGTCAAAAGTTGAGTTTGCTGATGCAGTTGGAGAATTACTGGACCAAAGGAACCCTTTCTGTAAGTTGCCGGCTAGATAATCCCTCAATGCCTTCAGTTTCTCCCTCGACATACTATACATGGGGCCGAAGTGTGGGACCGTTCCTTCCTGCAGCTTTATTTCACGGTTATAGGGATGATGTGATGGTAGTCTCGATGCATTAGTCTCATCGAATAATTGTTGAAAGCGTTGATAGTCTATCGGAATCGTCCTATCGGGGTTGGCAGGTGACTCTAGTATCCTATTAACGGCATACAGAGTGGTCGAGTATATTTGAACGATAGGATCTTGAGATAATTTTTTAAACGATCCAGGCAATACTGCTGCAATTTGGGTAACTGGCCTTTCCGGTGGTGGGGTTGAAATTCCGCGGGCAACGATAGGTTTGCGTTTGGCTATGCAATGCTCGAAGCATACGTTCGACTGAAAGCGAATCTTATTTCTCCCACTGTCGATTAGAACTCCGTGTTTCCTCATCCAAGGTATTCTCATCACTATTGGGTAGTATCCTAACTTTGTAACAAAGAAGGGGTATTCCTCCACATGTCCATTAATTTCCAACTCCAACGTCACCTTCCTAGTTACCTTTCCTGATTCAATAGGCCGCCCATCAATCACATCAATCTCCCTCTCAGTCCGTAAATTTTTTATTTTCAATTCATGATAGCGTACAAAGTCTTTATCAATGAATGCATATCCTGACGCTCCAGTATCAATCAAGGCATAGGTGGGTACAATAGATTTTTTATTTTGAGAAATAGAACAAACTACAATCAATTGATTCCTATCCATTTCCCCCTCCGATACTGAAAACGTTGAAATAGACACCTTGGAAAAAACCTTGGAAGGTCCCTGGACTATGCCGCTTAGTGCAGGGACGAATCTTTTAACTCCTCCTCCGACGACGAACTATCCTCCTCCGTTTCCTTCCTTTCCTTCCTTGCTTCCAACAATGCTCCCCTCATCCTAGGTGATGCTCTCCCCGAGGGCGACAAAGTACAATCTCTAACCAAATGCTCAACGCCCCCGTAATAATAACAATGATTCTCCACCCGGCGGGCTTCTCTTTCCCTAGGGTCCAGGCGACGACGACTATTAGACAGATCCATAGGGACGGCTCCCCCAGGAATGTAGGAAGGATGGGCTGCTGGTGCTGTATTTCTTGGTGGTAGTGGTGACGGTGGGCCCTGTACGACTGGAGATGTTGCTGGTGCGATAGGTGGTCGGAAACCGAAAGCTCGAGGAGCAGGGGCACTCAGAATCTGAAATTTAAACCTCCTAATCCTAGCCTGTAATGCTCTTTGTTTATTGTCCAACTGTTGAAGAAGGAGTCCGCAGTCCTTGATGGTAGCTGGGGTTTTATTCTGTATCATCAGTGCCATCAGGTCTTGGTTAAGCCCTTCTAAAAGACATTCAATTTTGGCCACCTCATTGAATTCAGAGTCAGCAGCATGGTGCTGAAACTCTGCGAAATATTCTGAAAAGGGACGTTGACCTGCCTGATTTCCCTCAAATTGCGGGCAGGAGTGGCGGCGCTATTCGGGTCTCCAAAAGCATTGTTCAAAATTTCAAAAAACTCCGTCATTGAATCCAAAGCAATTCCTTCATCCGAAATATAAGCAAGAAACTAATCCGCCGCAGGTCCCTCCAACCGAGATATAGCGTAGGCGATTTGTTGAGCAGAGGTAGGAAATCGATCAAGGTTAGCCGTGAGCTTAATTTGTAGTTGTCTCTGGAACATCCTCAAGCTTTTCCGATCCCCATGATATTTCTCCGGGTCGGGAAGCTTCTCAGACTTGGACGACTTGCCTAGATAATCATGGAGCTCCCCGAAGTCTTGCTTGATTCCTTCTTGCAGCTTCTTGATCTTAGCTCGTAGTGCCTGATTTCCATTATGGAACTCGGTTCGGGCTTGTTCGGTTTCGGTGTGATGGGTTTTGAGATCGACGGAGTACTGCCGGACCCCGGTGTAGGCCTGGGGGAGGCCGTATGTCTGTGTCGCCTCTTCTGTTGCTGCAGGGTCCACTTCAGGGTGAACGACAAAGAAAGCCGCGAGGCCGTCATGGAGCTTTTGAGAGTCAAATCCAGCGGTGGCAGGAGATGTCATAATAAACTATGATGCGAGGAACTCGTGCTGTGTTGGTTGAGTAGGGCTGGTCTCATGTTAGTGTGATGGAGTATGCCGAACAGAAAGAAGACAACAATGATGACGCGAAAGAACTCGAGTGTGACGGAGTACATCAGCAAGACTTGATTTGTCTCCTGAGGTCTCCTAAGCCTCAGGAGACCCAAAATGTATTCAGGAGTGTCAGGAGACTCTCCTGAGACTTGGGAGACTGTTGGGAGACTGCAGTCAGAAGTTGAGTTTGCTGATGTAACCAGGACACAAAGAAGACGACAATGATAACGCAGAAGGACTCGAGGAACACAGCCAGGCAACGAGGACACTGACGAAGACAGAGATGATGCGAAGCGGGTACAAGCACAGGCACTGGCAAAGGCAAAGGCAAAGGCAAAGGCAAAGCTCTGGGCAGGGGCCAGGACAAGGACAGAGGAAGTGAGGATCGGATGGACCTCAACAAGAACGATGATGATGACGATGATAGATCCCGAACCAGGTTCTGGGATCTCCGGGAGAATAGGAGTATATTCCTATGTATTGAGATAACAGGAACATGAGACAGAGAGAAAAGAAAGAAAGAACTAAAGAAAAGACCTTCCCGTGCTATTTAACATCCTCCCCCGCCAGTCCGCTCTAACTCATTCCTTCACCTAGAGAATCCTATAGAAATCCACCGTAGCTACACCGCATAATTCCCTCCACCATCTCTTCTAATTATATTACAAATCCATCACGCCATAGAACCTCCTGGAATCCTATGACGTTTCCATCTCCCCACCTCCGTCCATCTTCGCTTAGCAATCCCTCTTTCGTCGCAACCTTCCTCCTCTTACCGGGCTGTTGGAATCCATGCTAGGACGCCGGGGCGGGTCGGGTCCCCTCCTAGGGCCTAACTCCTGATAGGCTGAGGTTTCAAAGAGTATCGATCGTGAAAAGCTTTCCGAAGCTTGAGACTGTGTTCCAAGTCATCTGAGGGTTGCCACGAGGCCTCCTCATAACCCACGTATTTTACCAAATATTCTATCCGTCGCCCTCTATTCCTGGAATCCAAAATCTCTACAACCTCCCATTTAATTTCTCCCTCTACTTCCACAGGTGGAGGTGGTTCCACAATTTGTCCTGGGACAGGATCGTTGATTGCCGGTGCGAGAAGTGAAACATGAAATACTGGGTGGATTTTCATGGAGGAGGGTAGTTCTAGTTCGTAAGCGTAGGGGCTCACAATCTGCTTCACTGTATAGGGGCCAATTTGTTTCCAATCTAGTTTCTTAGAGGGACGTTTTGTTGCTATGTTCCGAGTGGAGAGCCAGACAGAGTCACTGACCTCATACCGTAGTGTCGGGGTCCGATGTAGATTGGCCATTTCCTCCTGTATCTTCTGGGCTCTAAACATTTCGCTCTTCAGAAAGTCGAAGACTTGAGACATCTCTCTGGCCAACTCGTTTGCCTGATCCTCGCTTGTTATTTGTCCATGTTGTAAGGGCCCAAATGTCATTCGAGGATGCCTTCCGTAGTTTGCCTGAAAGGGAGACATATTGGTTGTTTAGGAGATGTGGTTGTTGGTGGCGAATTCAGCAAGGGGTAGGAAGTCATTCCAATTATCTTGCTGATAAGATACATAGCTGCGTAGGTATTGTTCCATAATCGCATTGGTTCGTTCTGTTTGACCGTCCGTTTGAGGATGAAATGCGGTAGAATATCGAGGAGTGATTTCTAAACGATCACAAAGGGTTCTCCAGAATTCAGCTGTAAATTGTTTCCCTCGATCCGAAACAATAGTTTCCGGTAGTCCATGAAGCTTCCATACCTAGTACAGGTATAGACGAGACAGATCCCTGGCGTTAACATTTTCCGTAGTAGCGATAAAATGTTTCATTTTTGTTAACCGATCCACAACCATCAGTATAGCATTAAACCCATTACTCTGCGGAAGCCCAGTTACAAAGTCCATGGTGACATCGGTCCAAGGTCCTTTGGGTACCGAGAGCGGTCGTAGCACCCCTTGCAGAGGATTATGATTCGCCTTACTCCGCCGACAAGTATGACAATTCTGAACATAGCGGTCTGTATATTTCCGCATGGTCGGTCAGTAGTAGTTTCGACTAAGAAGTTCCAATGTCTTTGATCTCCCAGGATGTCCGGCGGAAGGTTTATCATGATACTCCCGTAGAAGATTGAGTTTAAGTTCGTCGAAATCGGGAACATAGAGAGTATTCCGATATAACAACAACCCCTCCTTGCTTTCTTGACACTCAGCCAGCGAGATCTCCTTCGATTGTCGAACACCGTCTCGAAGCATGGACAAAATTTTATTGGGGAAGCTATCACGTTGGTAAGCTTTGTTAAACAAGTCAAGTACGGGAGACGATCCTTCAGCGAGTTCATTTGCCAAAGAGCCCGCTAACAAACCTATCCTTGAATCCAAATTTTCCTTCTTTAACACTATCCTGCTCTGTTGCTCCAGTCTCTCATCTCCTTCCTTTGATAAATCCTTAGTCCTTCTTGTTAATATATCCACCTTCATTCCCTGCTTTCCCGGCCTGTACTGAATAACAAAATTGAATCGAGATAGAAACTCCACCCAACGAGTCTGACGTCGGTTTAACAATTTAGTGAACATAAAGTACTACAGATTGCGATGATCTGTCAAAACCTTAACTTGAAACTGGGCCGTCTCCAGATGAGGTCTCCATTCTTCAAAACATTGAATGACAGCCAGCAACTCTTTGTCATAAATTTCATGGTTACATTCCGCCGACGAGTGTGTTTTGGAGAAGAAAGCAACCGGGTGTAGAATCTGTTCATCATCTCGTTGTGATAATATCCCTGCCGACACATAGTCCGACGCATCGGTTTCCACGATAAACTCTTTCTCAGGATCTGGATGCATCAGTATTGGGGCGGTGATGAAGGCAGTCTTGAGCTTCTGAAAAGCTTGTTCAACCTTTCCTGTCCACTCAAATCGTACATGTTTCTTTGTTAGAGTAGTCAAGGGTCGAGCTACTCGGGAGTAAGCATAAATAAAACGTTGATAAAAATTGGCGAACCCAAGAAATTCCTGAACCTCCTTCACTGTTCTCGGCGCCTCCCAGTCCACAATTGTCTGTACTTTGGCGGGGTCCATTTTCATTCCTCCTGGAGTCAGAATCATCCCGAGGTACTTGGTTTCCTGTACACTAAACTCGCATTTCTCTGGCTTCAAGTGAACCTCGTTGGCCTCCAAAGCTTCCAGCACCTATAACACATCCTACTAATGCTACTCCAAGGTCTCCGAATAGATAAAAATATCGTTAAGATAGGCAGTGGCACAGCGATCGAGGAAGGGTCGAAGAATATCATTGATTCACCGTTGAAAGGTTTCAGGAGCATTCATCAACCCAAAAGGCATCACCAGGTATTCCCAATGTCCATAGCGAGTCCGAAAAGCTGTCTTCCATTCATCCCCTTCCTTGATCCTGATCTGATTGTACCGCCATCGCAGGTACAGCTTGGTAAAATAATTAGCCCGTATCAGATTAGCCATGGTTTCTGGTGTAAGTGGAAGAGGATATCGATCCTTGACTGTGATGGCAGTTAACTTCCAGTAATCGACGCATAGTCGTAGAGATCCATCAGCTTTTTTGACAAATAGAATAGGAGCCCCAGCCGGGGAGTTGCTAGACCGAAGAAACCCCTTCTGCAAATTATCGGCCAGATAGTCTCTCAACGCCTTCAACTCCTCCCTCGACATGCTATACATAGGACCAAAGGGTGGTGCCATTCCTTCCTGTAACTTGATCTCATGATCGTAGGGACGATGTGGGGGTAGCCTTGACGCGTTAGTCACATCGAACAATTGTCGAAAGCGTTGATAGTCTATCGGAATCGTCCCATCCGGGTTGACAGGCATGTCTAGTATTTTGTTAACAGCATACAGGGTAGTCGAATAGACTTGAACAGTAGGATCCTGGGGAAGTTTCTTAAATGATCGAGGTGAGACTGTCGAAATGTGAGTCACTGGCCTTTCTGGTGATGAAGTCGAGATTCCACGAGCCACAATAGGTTTGCCGTTGGCTATGCAATGCTCAAGACAGATAGACGACTGAAAGCGAATCTCATTCCTTCCGCTATCAATTATCACTCCATGTTTTCTCATCCAGGGTATTCCCATCACGATCGGATAGTATCCTAATTTTGTAATAAAGAATGGGCATTCCTCCACATGTCCATTAATCTCTAACTCCAATGTAACCTTCCTAGTCACCTCCCCAGACTCGATAAGTCTTCCATCAATTACATCAATCTCCCTCTTAGTTCTTAAATTTTTCATCTTGAATTCATGACGGCGTGCAAAGTCTTCATCCATAAATGCATATCCCGACGCTCCAGTATCAATCAAGGCATAGGTGGGTACAATAGATTTTTTATTTTGAGAAATAGAACAAACTACAATCAATTGATTCCCATCCATCTCCCTTTCCGATACTGAAAACGTTTAAATAGACACCTTGGAAAAAACCCTGGAAAGTTCCTGAACTGTGCCGCTTAGTGCAGGGACGAAACTTTTAACTCTTCCTCATCCGACGAAATATCCTCCTCTTTTTCCTTCTTTTCCTTCTTTGCTTCCAGCAACGCCCCCCGCATCCTAGGTGGTACCCTTCCCGAGGGCGACAAAGTGCAGTCTCTAACCAAATGCCCAACACCCCCGCAATAATAGCAACGATTCTCTATCCGACGGGCTTCCCTTTCCTGGGGTCCGGACGACGACGACTATTGGACAGATCCATAGGAACGGCTCCCCCAGGAGTGTAGGATAGGTGGGCTGCTGGCGTCACATTCTTTGGTGGGAGAGGAGGTGGTCCCCGTACGACTGGGGGCGTTGTTGAGGCACTGGAGGGCCGAGAAACAAAGGGGCGAGGAGCCAGAGTACTAGGAACCTGAAATCTAAACCTTCTCATCCTAGCCTGTAGTGCCATTTGTTTATTATCCAATCGTTGAAGGAGAAGTCCACAATCCTTAATGGTGTCTGGGGTGTCATTCTGTATCATTAGTGCCATCAAGTCCTGATTAAACCCGTCCAAAAGACATTCAATCTTAGCCGCTTCATTGAATTCAGAGTCGGCAGCATAACGCTGAAACTCTGCGAAATATTCCGAAAAAGGACGTTGACGCTGTCTGATTTCCCTCAAGTTGCGGGCAGCAGTGGCAGCGCGATCAGGACCTCCAAAAGCATTATTCAAAATTTCAAAAAACTCCGTCATTGAGTCCAAAGCGATCCCCTCATCCGAGATATAAGCGAGGAACTGATTCGCCGCAGGTCCTTCTAACCGAGAGATAGCGTAGGCGATTTGTTGAGCAGAGGTAGGAAATCGATCAAGGTTAGCCGTAAGCTTGATTTGTAACTGTCTCTGAAACATCCTCAAGCTTTTCCGATCCCCATGATACTTCTCCGGATCGAGAAGCTTTTCAGACTTGGGTGACTTGGTTAGGTCATCATGGAGCTCCCCGAAGTCTTGCTTGATTCCGTCTTGCAACTTCTTGATCTTAGCTCGTAGTCCCTGGGTTTCTTTATGGAACTCGGCTCGGGCTTGTTCGGTTTAGGTGTGGTGGGCTTTGAGGTCGATAACGTACTGCCGGACCCCTCCGTAGGCCCGGAGGAGGAGCGCATATGCCTGTGTCGCCTCTTCCGTTGCTGCGGGGTCCACTTCAGGGTGAGCGACAAAGAAAGCCGCGAGGTCATCGTGGAGCTTTTGATAATCACCTCCATTGGTGCCAGTGGAGGTCATGACAAACTGTGGTGCGAGAAACTCATGCTGTGTTGGTCGAGTAGGAGTGGTCTTGTCTTAGTGAGACGGAGTATCCCGAACACAGAGAAGACGGCAATGATGACGCAGAAGGACTCGAGGAACACAGCCAGGCAACGAGGACACCGATGAAGACAGAGATGATGCGAGGCGGACACAAGCACAGGCATTGGTAAAGGCAAAGGCAAAGGCAGAGGCAAAGCTCTGGGCAGGGGCCAGGACAAGGACAGAGGAAGTGAGGATCGGATGAACCTCAACGAGAACAATGATGATGACGATGATAGATCCCGAACTAGGTTCTGGGATCTCCGGGACTATGACGAGAGAATAGGAGTATATTCCTATGTATTGAGATAATAGGAAGACGAGACAGAGAGAAAAGAAAAAAAGAACTAAAGAAAAAACCTTCCCGTGCTATTTAACATCCTCCCCCGCCAGTCCGCTCTAACTCATTCCTTCACCTAGAGAATCCTATAGAAATCCACCGTAGCCACACCGTATAATTCCCTCCACCATCTCTTCTAATTATATTACAAATCCATCACGCCATAGAACCTCCTGGAATCCTATGACGTCTCCATCTCCCCACCTCCGTCCATCCTCGCTTAGCAATCCCTCTTTCGTCGCAACCCTCCTCCTCTTACCAAACTGTTGGAATCCATGCCAGAGGCAGCGAGGAAAACAGTAAAACAACGGAGGACAAAAAAAAGAAGACTCTTTGGCGGCACGTAAGCTATGAGGCAAAGGCAAGAGTGAAGGCGAAGACAAGGGCAGAGCCAGAACGAGAACAAGAGGCAGAGAAAGTGAGGACCGGATGGACCTTGACGAGAAGGGTGATGATAGCTATGATCGATCCTGAACATGGGTTCTAGGATCTCAGGGACTATGGCTAGAGAATAGGAGTATATTCCTATGTACCGAGATGACAGGAAGACGAGATAGAGAGAGAAGAAAGAAAGAACTAAAGGAAAAGTCTTTCCGGGCTATTTAACATCCTCCCCTGCCAGTCCGCTCTAACTCATTCCTTCACCCAGAGAATCTTGTAGAAGTCCACCGTAACCACACCGTGTAATTTCCCTCCACCATCTCTCTTAATTATATTACAAATCCATCACGCCATAGAACCTCCTAGAATCCAATGACGTCACCATCTTCCCACCTCCGTCCATCCTCGCTTAACAATCCCTCTTCCATTACAACCCTCTTTCTACTACCGAATTGTCGGAACCGATGCCAAGACGCCGGCATACCTTGGCTGTATTCTTCGAACCCTTCTGCGTCATCATTGTCGTCTTCTCCCTTGCGTCCAGAGTACTTTGTCATAAGTTAGCAGAAGGCAATGATGATACATATAACGGGGATGCACGATGTAAAGTAGAAGATGACAATGATAACGTAGAAGAACTCGAAGATCACAGCCAGGAGCAACAGAGGCATTGGGTGGGCACAAGCACATCAGCAAACTCAACTTCTGACTGTAGTCTCTCAACAGTCTCCCAAGTCTCAGGAGAGTCTCCTGACACTCCTGAATACATTTTGGGACTCCTGAGGCTCAGGAGACCTCAGGACACAAATCAAGTCTTGCTGATGCACAGGCACCAGCCAGACAAAAGCAAGAGTAAAGACCAGAGAAAAGGGCAAAAGTACACTGTCAGCGAAGGTGAGGGTCGGATGGATCTCAACGAGAACGAGGAGATAAGCTATGATTGACCTTGAAGTCTGATTGTAACATCAGCAAGACTTCATTTGTCTCCTGAGGTCTCCTGAGCCTCAGGAGACTCAAAAATTATCCAAGAGGTTCAGGAGACTCCCAGGAGACTTGGGAGACTGTTGGGAGACTGCAGTCAGAAGTTGAGTTTGCTGATGAAGGTCGCATAGGTTATGGCTAGAAAATAGGAGTATATTCCTATTTACAAGAATAATAGGAAGAAGAGACGAAGAGAAAAGAAGGAAAGAACTAAAGAAAAAGCCTATCCCCGCTATTTGGCAATCTCCTCCACCAGTTCACTATGACTCACACATCAGGCGATGGAAACCCATAGAACCCTATTGCTACCACATTTTGTTATCTTTCCCAACATCCTTCCTAATTATATTACAAATCCAATCATGCAACTGAACCTCATGGAAACAAATGACAATATCGTTTCACCCTATCCTCATCAGCAAGCTTTACTATTTGTGACTGGAGTCTCCTGAATCTCCTGACAGTCTTCTAGGTCTCCTGAGACCCCTTTAATCTCCTGAAACTTGTAAAATCTTGCTGATGCTACCTTCACTTAACATAGTATCCCAATCTATTACAACAGCTCAGCAATTACCAAACTATCAGGTCTGGTGCCAAGATGCTGAGACAATGCAAAAGGGCTCGAAGAGTACAGCCAGGAGTAGCGGGGATACCAGGCAGTTACAAGTATAGGCACCGAAGAGGGCAAAGGCAAAGACAGAGGCAAGAGAAGTACAAACGAGGAGAGTGAGGATCAGATGGATCTTAGCAATAACAATGAAAGGTAATATAAGTTCTTCAATTACTGAAGACAGATTCCGAAGTCATGGGAACTATAGCTATAGATAAGAGTATTCTTATGTATTGAGATAACAGGAGGACGTGACTGATAGAAAAGAAAGAAAGAACTAAAGGCAAAGTCTTCATCAGCAAACTCAACTTCTGACTGCAGTCTCCCAACAGTCTCCCAAGTCTCAAGAGAGTCTCCTGACACCTGTATACATTTTGGGTCTCCTAAAGTATTACGGAGCGAGGTGGGGACGAGGGTAGAAGGGCCAAGGTACACAACTGAGGCGGAGCGAGACGAGAGGAACCGAGGTGGAGGACAGAGGCAGAACAAAACAAGACTAGGGGACTATGAATGAGGCGAGGCGAAGAGCTGCCATGTATCCCTTAGAGGATGGAAGAGATAGTTTGGCGATGATTAAAAGTCTTAAAGTATTGTATTAACTAAAGGATAGGAAGGTTGCGTGAAGAGGAAAGAGAGAAAGCTATCTATAAGCAAGGCCAGAGCTTATATATATATCCTATGATTCTACCTGATGACTCATCTGTGAAACCCTGTACAGAAACCCATAGAAACTCAAGACTATTAATACCGAACCTATACATTATCCCTTATTCCCAAACCGTAAACCCTAACTGAACCCCTATAATTGAAACTCGTATAACATAAGAGAAATCCTGACTAACTCCTCTTCCCGTACTTCGCTAGAATTGCTCCATGCCGTAATATGATGTTTAGGAGACCTCAGGAGACAAATCAAGTCTTACTGATGTTCTCACGTTATTTAATACCCCACTCCATTAGCCTACTATGACTCATTCTTTCATTCATAAAATCTCATCGAAACATCAGCAAACTCAACTTCTGACTGCAGTCTCCCAACAGTCTCCCAAGTCTCCTGAGAGTCTCCTGAACCTCCTGGATAAGTTTTGAGTCTCCTGAGGCTCAGGAGACTTCAGGAGACAAATAAAGTCTTGCTGATGAACCTATTATTACCACACCTCGCATTCCTTCCAATCTTTCTGAATTATATTACTAATCTCTCATATCATCGAACCTCATAGAATCTAATGATATTTATCTCACCTCATCTTATTCCTCCATCACTTAGCATAACTCTATTAGTTACAACAATGCTGCGACTACCAAACCATGAGGACCAATGCCAAGACGCCGGGATACAGAGGCTATTTCTACCATCATAGTAGTTTTTAACTTTATATAATATTTTGTTAAACAAATATAACTGTTTGAAAGGAAAAAAAAAAATCAAAAGACTTCCCCTCCATGTCTGGGGATACTTGACCTAATGGCCAGCAAGCATACGGGATAGTTGCTACTTTGGTTGTGGCCGTGGTTAAGGCTTACAGCTGCATGTAGTATTGTTTTGGGTGCTGGCTAAGTGTTTTTTTTTTTTTTTTTTTTTTTTTTTTAAATTATGCTCCTTTGATGTAAGGTACAGCTCCAGTCATTAATAATTTACATTTAACTATCATATCAAGCATACCCTATTATCCTCTGGGGATTCCCCTCTTTTATAAAGCATTCGTAAAAAAGAAAAAGGAAAAAAGATACAGATACGAACAAAAAATAGGTGACTTTTAGAGTATATACAGTAGATATCGATATGCTCGAGGGAATAAAGGAAAGATCCACATGGAAAAACAAGCAAGAATACATCAGTGATACAAAGACTCTGAACTCGTAGCAAAATTGCACATAGTCAATGATCTGACCAGGAGGGAAGAGGGAAAAACCAGTGCAAGCACCCGAGAAACAATGACACCAAAGTTTAATATATAATCGGGGGGGTATTAGTCTCACCCCTTATATCCATTTTCCACCCAAGAACACCAGTCAAAGCACAAGAAAAGGAAATAAAGAAATCCTGTGGGGCACTCCAGAGCACTGCTAATAAAATATCACCTTCCCGCACATTCTGTAACCCGCGCGGTTATTATTGAACCATGGTATTCATACGTTTAAAAGGTTTATATGCCGAAAAATTGGTCACAGAAAAAACTTCTGGCCTGGTGAATAGAAAGACCACGTCTAGTAAGGAATAAATTATTCGACAACACAATCGGATAGGTTGATTAAGAGTTGCGCTAGGCATCGTTTTGTGGCAGCATCGTCGCGCAAGACAGACGAAAAGGTAGCATCACGAAGGGGCTCCGGGAGACACTGACGCAAAGCCTCACGAGCACGGGGGTTATCACTTAATCTATTGGAAATGGCATTAGTCAAAAGGGTGACTAGAGAATAATAGTTAATTACTATAGCTTACCGGAGAAAACATCTCACAACATGTTTCAAAAGCCTCACAGTCTGCTGCTCGACTAGCTGGGTGACCATGTTACTAAGGACGGTACCGACTGCATAGAAACGTTCATATGTCTGGCAGATGTACGCAAGTCCCATATCATCTAGAAGGATCTTCTGGACAATGAAAATGGCAACCGTCTTCGATAACTCCGAGCCCGTCTCCATGATCCTAAGGCATAAAGGGATGATTTCCGTGCTTAAGAGAAAGTTAATAACGTCGGTATTGTCATTTTTGACCAGTGCACCGATGACGCCGAGAGAGGTGAGTCGAAGGTACTCAAAGGGGCGGGACTTGGATGTAGTATTTAAAAAAGGGTAGAGGAATAGTGGAATATGTGCTGTTTCCCGGAGTGAATGAGTGTTTAAATAGAAATGAAACAGTTCGAGGAGCCTTGAACAAACCATTCAAAAAAAGAGCCCTGGTCTCGTTATGAGATGCTACACACTGGAGTAAAGCGAGTGCATTGCAGACACGGTTTGAGGCAGCAGCTGTCAAGCTGGAGGGCATGAGTAGCGGGTAAACCGAGATTATTTCTTGAAGAAGTGCAGTCATTACGCCTAAATAAATTTATATTGACTGTAAGTCGCACCGACACATCTATGTCCTGATTGGGTAAATCATACCAACAGAATGCCACAATATCAGTGCTAGGTCATCCACCTGCTCTCTCTTCTTGCTCAGTTCTAGCAAGGCTGTCTCCCTGTTCCCTCCCTGCATTAACTCTGCAATCCATTGGTACACCTTTAAGTCTTCATCTGTTGTATGTCTATTGCCTTGACCCATCATGCCCATGTTTGAACTAGGAGCGGGTGAGGGGCCAGAAGGTGTTGCTAGTGATGATCGACCTTGTAAACCGAATTGTTGCTGTTGAGAGTGTTGTTGTTGCTGCTGTTGTTGCTGCTGCTGGACATGTTGCTGGGCATGATGCCAGTTACTTTGGTCAGGATGGGCAAAGTGCTGCTGATGGCCAAACATTTGCTGCGACTGCAGCATTATTAGATTGGGTAAGTTGTTCAGAGGGTGTTGGGCAGGGGGACTAGCTATATGTGAGTGAGCAACCACAGAAACAGAGACGATTATGAAGATATATATGTAATTTTAGAATGAAGAAAGGAAACCCAAG
Source organism: Morchella sp. 2016-72 (assembly GCA_024713865.1). Classification (NCBI taxonomy): domain Eukaryota; kingdom Fungi; phylum Ascomycota; class Pezizomycetes; order Pezizales; family Morchellaceae; genus Morchella; species Morchella sp. 2016-72. Next base: position 441,199 of record JAMJEY010000022.1, read on the forward strand.
CAATGTGCTGGTATGAGGAAGTGGTAACTAACTGACGGAGTGACGGAATGGTGCAGGAAAGAACAGTAGAGGAAAGGTGAAGACGAATGGTGATATTCAGGAAGAAGAAGAAGATGGAAACGCACGGGGTAAAGGAGGAAAAGAGAAGCAGGCAGCAGAGGATAGAAGGGAGAGGAGGGCGGGGAGCCGAGATCGGACACAATACACTAACCCAGTCTAGTACTACATACTACATTCTGGCCTGTGGCTTGTCGGCGGCTGGTAACACAAATCACACCGCCGCGTTCTACTCACTTACCCTTGACACCGTAGTACATGTAAGTACAGGTACATGTGGTTGGGTATTATGTTCAAAATCCCCCAAATAGTCACATACAGAGCTCCAAGGGAAATTATGGGCTGGAAAAGGGTAAAGTCTTGTGGCTTATACTTGTAACCTAGCCTAACTTTGGATAACCTACATAAGTAACTTAGAAGGTTGCCCAGAACCCTCTCGCATGGACTTCTAGCGAGTGGCCCACAGTTTAGTCGCGGACCTAGACCTTCCCCCGCGGATAACCTAAGAGGTCAAGTAGGCACTAGGTGGACTAGATAAAAAGTGGGAAGGGAAACATAGACCTACGAGTATGCATGCCACATGGCAAGCAGCCAAACATTACAGAGTCTAGTGTGCTATTGTCACCTACTAATAGTCGTCTATAGGTTTCCCGATGTAGATCATACTCACTCACTCGCATCTCTATGAAGGATAGCCAGACCCATATATAGAATGAAATATACTTTTGATACCACCCGCTATCATTGAAGAAAGTTTTGGATAGGATTTCTACAACATTATTAATTTATTTATTGCATGCAGCCCATGGGGCTTACGATAGTAATATCGAATTATGAATTAGCCAAGCAATCATATCTCCAACAAGATGGAGAAGGAGAGAGAGGGAGGGAGAGGGAGGGAGAGAGAGAAAAGGGGAATCAAGTAGACAGAGAAACAAGATTTTAAGCCATTGCAAGTTATATATCAGAACAATTCTCAGAGTTCTCAGTGGCCATTGAATCACGAGGAACAATATCATAAGTGCGCCCAAAACGAACATCTTCAACCACAGGCCCAGCATTTTTTCTCGTTTAGCGCACAAAGTCTTAGTCGCTTGTTCAATTTGTACCTTGCGTATGCCCCGTGAAAGCATTCATTAAACAGGTTACCTACCCCTTTCGGGAGAAAAAAAGAGTGTGAAAAGAAAGAGGAAAGAAAAAGAGAGCACTGTTGCTCAAAATAGCCATAGCCGAATAAAACACCACGCGTATACGAGACCAGGGTATCCTAAAAGCCTGCGACAATTCCAAAAGAAAAGTGGGAAAAGGGAAAAATAAGGAATCGCTAAGCTAACTATGCAGGCCAAAACTAAACGGTCGTGAAGAAAAAAAAAAAAAAAAAGAGACGTAAATCGTTAAAGCCTCAGTTCCTGAAGGATCCTGCTTGCCAAACCCTTGTATTGCCACGTATTCGTTTTGCTGACGCTCTTGAATTGAATACCGTGTAGTGAGAGTAACGGGACCTTTACGATGTAGATTTCGAAGTTGAGAATTAATGATTCTCGCAGGACTCCATCATGCATTGATTCGTTCGAGACATCGCTGTTAGTATAGCTTGTGTCTGCTCTGTTCCTCTTTCCTTGGCCTTTCATCGCCGGGGGTGGGGGAGCAGGTGCTGAACTCCCACTCGTGGAACCGCCAAATGAAAGCTTACGCCTATGTGAAGGGGGGTTAACCATATTTGTTGCTTCGGGAGTCTGTGGCATGTTCTCTTGTACACTCTTGAGATCAATGCTGGGCTTATGAACGCAGGAAAACCCCCCTTTAATCTCCTTATAGGAAACACCCAAGTCCTTCAATACGCGGATAATATCCATTCGGATTTCAACAGGTGGCTTTGTTGACGTAGTCGCTACACTGAACAGGCCCTTCAGGTAGACGGGCCTCACAAAATCGGATGATGGAGTAGTGGATGCTCCATCACCACTACCAGTTGAGGTTGCCCCATCACCAACGTCCTCTTCTGGAACTTCGTTAGGGACCGATGCCGCCGCTGCAGCCTCTTCCCTACGGATACGCCGAGTAAAGCCCTCTCTTCTCCCATGACCCAAAGATTTTGCTCGCATTGCCATCGGCTTTGAGAAGCTGCTTGTGCCCTTATCGCCCTGCACAGCTTCTTCTTTAACTGATAGTGCCGAACGGTCTGAGCCGCTTGTACCAGGTGGATCGCCTGATTGGTGCTGTCTATATTTACGCCGCCAGTCCGCCTCGGAGACGCTGGTAGACCTCCCAATGTTAGATCTCTTCGACCCTGGAAGACCATCAGCCGTTGTGGGAGGGGTTAAGAGGTCGGATGCACCAGAATTTGATGCACCGGGTGGCATGGCCTGTCGTTCCGGTCTCCGGACAGAGAGACTTTTACGGGGAGCAGTGATTTCGACTGGTGCTTGGCCGGGCGCCTGAACTGATAAGGTTGGTGGTGCAAGAGTCTTGGCATGTCTTCTTGTGCTAAAACGCCTCAGCATCCCCCCAACCGTGCTTTCCTTCCTGACCACAGAATCCTCTTTGATTGCCGATTGCGGAACTACCGGCGACGGTGGAAGAGAGACACCTCCCAAATTGACTTTTTTCATTGCCTCCGAGACTTCCTCGTCACCGTGCGTTCTTGCCCTAGGACGAGTCCTTCCACCTGCGGACGCTGGTTCACCTTTCACCTCATAACTGGTCTCGCTTGTATGTGCAGTTTCTGGTTGCTTAGGGATCGGCACTCGCAACTTTTCAACATCAAGGATTGGCAGTGGGGACTGCGAGCTAGCAGGTAATTTGCTAGCAGAATCTCTCTCCAGTTTTTCGCGAACCAGATAATAAACCGAGATCAGAGGATTATACGCATTGATAGGGTCGGGACTACTTGGGTGGGAGAGTACTTCGGTACTTAAGTTTGTCAAAGTATCCTTAGAGCTCGTAGACGACCGTCTTTTATAAAACTCAAACCCGAAGGCCTTCCTTTTTTCAAGGCCTGGGGACGCCATGAGAGGCTCCTTGGCTGCATTTCTCACAGCAGTTTGGTAATCTTCAGATTCGACGACTTTGGTGAGTTGAGCTGCAATTGTTTCGCTGGTACCAAACTCAAAACCTGTCATACCACGAATGACCTCGGGATCTAGGGGGATAGAAAGGGGCTCGCGATGAGGCAGGTAATTTTCGGGAGGGTTAGGGAAGCCTTTGAGGATCCATGGGTGATTGAGAATCTCTTGTAGGGAAGCACGTTGCCTAGGGTCGGTTACAAGCATTCTCGCCAGAAGATTTCTACAATCTTATCACAGTCAGTTAAGCCCCCAGGGTCAATGCATGATGGGGATATATACCCCCGGAAAGCCATTGTGGGTAGTCTACTACTCCACGTTTAATCTTGGCATGCAGTGCAGGCATGCTTTGATCATCAAATGGGACCTTTCCACAAACCAATACATACAAAACAATCCCAAAGCTCCACACGTCAACCTCCGGCCCAATGTATTGTTTAGCTTGTAGAAGCTCCGGAGCTGCAAAGTACAAAGATCCACAAAAGGTCTTAAGGTGTGATCGGGGAGCAAAAAGATTAGAGAGACCAAAATCTATGATCTTAATATCGCCAGTTTTTGAAATTAGGATGTTCTCTATCTTCAAATCACGGTGAACGATCGAGTTCCTGTGACAATAATCCAACGCACTGGCAATCTGCCGACCAAACTTACGAGCTTGCTTTTCTTTCAACCGCCCGTGTGAAATTATATAATCCAGCATTTGTCCGCCGTTGACATACTCACATAGCATATACCAGTGATTGTTGGTTTTGATAACATCGCGCATTCCACATATGTAGGGGTGATCAAGCAGTGTGACAATAGCCGCCTCTCTGGCGGTTCGAACTTCTTTGCTCTCATCATGACGAGGTGGGTAGGGCTGTCCGGTTGCCGGGTCCAAGCCCCGCTCCTGGATCATTTGTCTAGGTACAATCTTGACCGCGACCTACAAGATCAACTATAGTGTAAGAAATCAAACAAGAGCTATGTTCGGAAGTTGGGATAAGTAAGACGAACCTGTTCTGAGCCGTCTGATTTCCTAGCAAGTTTTACTTTACCCATGCTACCGGCCCCAATAGTCTTCCCAAGGATCCATGTTCCACTTGACCCATGGATGGAGGTTTTTCTAGGACGTTGTGACGATGCGTGGTGACCTGACCTGCTGCTTTCTTCAGGAACAACAGATGGAGCATGAACTGGAGTCCCGTTGGTAGTTGTGACAGTACTAGTGGCTTCAGACATATCGGACGCCCGTCTTGAATGGCCACCTGGACGTGGAGGTGGGACTACAGCGGGAGCGATAACTACGGGGGCGGCAGGAGCCAGTCGCTGTGACTCCGGTTCTCGGGTACCAAGGGTTGAAGACTCAGTAGTAGGCGGACGGGATGATAATATTGGGGGTTTAGAAGAAGACGAAGAAGTCTGTCGCTGGTGACGAGTGCTGTGCTGTCGTTGAACCACGATAGGTGCTTGTTGAGGCAACATTTCTGGTTTTGTGGATGATCGATTATAAAATAAATTTCTAGAGATTTAAGGTGTTCTGGATGCACGCGGGGCTTAGTAAAATAGGTAAGCGTTCAAGGCCGATGTGTGAGGAGCTGGTTGAGGTAGGTACAATATTCCGAGAGGGGGGGTTAGGGTTGGTGCGGGGAACACAGGATAAAAGATGCGGAACCAGTAAGGATTAATAATTGGAAACGGGATAAGACTGTTTAAACAGGATGAGGATCGATGTAGAAATGTAGGGCCGGGGGTAGGAATGGGAGGGGGTTGAATGTCGGGATGGGAGTATGTTTGGAACGTATGTATGTATCACTGAATGCCTGTGTGCGCGCGCGTATGTAGGAACCTATGGAAAAGCAATAGCTGCGATTCCTAGCGCGGCTAGTTGTACTATCGCAGCTTTGAAGGAAGCAGCTAAAGTGGGGGGGGTGGAGGAGATATCAAGGAGGAAAGGAGAGGAAATCAATCACTTTTGCGTGGAGGAGTAAAGGAGGAGGGGGAGGAGGGAAGAGGGGAAGAAGAGGAGGAGGAGGAGGAGGAGGAGGAGGAGGAGGAGGAGGAGGGGGGGGGGGGTGTGAAAGTCAGGAAGAGGAACAGGAGCAAGAACAGCAGGAAGGGAGGTTAGGTGCGGCGCAACGGAGGGCGCAGACCAAGCAGGAATGATCAAGGTGATGGAGTGTGGGGATAGGGTGTGTGTAAAGCAGGAATACTTGTAAGCAGCACCAACAGTTGATAGCAACACCAAGTGCAGATATGGAGTAAGGGCAAATGGATGTGTATGTCCCAAATAAAATTAAATACCCACAATGTATTTATTAACAGACTACAGGTCCCCAAGGACTTCAATCATGACTCTATGCAATAAGGTCAATCCACAAGTGATTTAGACTCATGAACCTGGCATGGGCGCGTGCGCCTAGCCTCCATCCACTCTCATCAATAACCGTCCCCGCCTTTTTTGACAGCTCTGAGTGATCATGAACCAGGCTGGCGCAGGCCCGAGGCTGCGGCGATAGGTTTCGGCTTCTTGCCGGGGAAATCAACAGTGCTCTACCACACCCATGCAAATAGCGGCGGTACCTACAGTACGCACATGTATGTAATTGCATGAGGTGCGATACTTCCTCTAAGAGCCCTACAAGCTTGGCAGGTGATGAAAGGATTGAGTCCACGAAATTTATCTACGACGGGCGCGCATGATCTGTGGAGCTACTGGGAAAACCGGATACATGTAAGTACTTGTACTCGGGGCAGGTAAAAAGTACCAGACAATAAAGGTTTTTGGTTCACCAACGGGTGCGCGCGTACTAGGCGAGAACTACTGCAAAATTTACCTGCCCCGAGTATAGTCTCGTTCCCAGACCCAATCGGTATTTTTTTATTGTGGTGTGCAATTGGTACTATACATAAAATACTACATCTCCAACCACACCAAAATAGGGGATGGGCACGAGACTACCCCGAGTACATTTATGTATCGTACTACATCCAAGTACCTACCATACTAGGGGTTGGCCACCTCGCGACCGCGAGTTGTGGATGCAAGTTATGGATGCAAGTTATGGTGAGTGCATATATTTGGGTAAGGATTTATTTTTAAATTATGATGAATGCATACATTTTGGTAAGGATTTATTTTTGCAACATACAGAACACAGAAATTAGATAGAAAAAAAATGCTGAGAAAAAAAAATACAAAGCTAACAATAATACCCCTATTTCACCACCGAATCCAACCTCGTCAAATCATACCGGCGTTCTGTTCTGTAGTTAGTCATGTCGTTTTGGAGAGTACAGGAAGAAGAGAATTTATTTGTTAGCCGGTAGAATACCTCCGGCTTACACCATTCCTGTAAAGTATACCCGTCAACTATAATTATGTTAGTAATATCTAATAATAATACTGGAGATGGATACATACCGCATTCTACAAAGCTACAAGCTACATCAATCACGATTATCTTACAGAAATTTACCTGTTAAGCTATAATATGTTAGTAATCTGAATAATGATCATAAGCGTCATCTGTTTTCCTAGAAATCCATTTCATTCATATCTACTTTCTGCAGCGTAGCCGATGTCGAAAACCCTCTTTTGTTAGTAAATAGTTAGTCGTAATCAGAATTCACCTCATATAACTCTGTATCTGCTCACTATATTCTACCGCAAATAACCTATAATAATTAGTATAAAGTGAAACCGAAAGGAAAGAATATTACTTACCGCCTCTCCATAATACCATAGGAAAACTCTACCTCATACTATAATCAAATAATATGAAACCCAAATGAAATAAAAGAAAATACAATGCAGTCTCATACAAAGATAGGAAAATAACATCAATTCATAACAATCTTACGGATATCTGGCATTTTCAAGTCTGAGACACGTTCCTCGTTTGTAGTACTCTCTCAGCTCCGATATTTGTAATCGCTTGATAATCTGGCATCTGATTCTGAGAAAATGGTGCAAACGCATGAATCAAGCTCTCTGACGTCCGATAGCTGGCGAGACTTGTTTACCGGCGTATGGCAGTCATCGAATGGGAAATTACTCGCTTGTTAGGATAAATGGCGGCATTTCGGCACCGTTCGTTGATAGCTTTATCGGGAATAACGCATGCGTCACGTCAAAATCTCCTCCCAAGATTCTAGCCTCAATACACCGCTGCTCGAGTTGAGTAATTGTCATTCGAGTTCCGTTACATAAACCTTGTTTTGGATAAAGATTTCTTAGAAGGATCACTGGGGCTCCTATTTTCAACTTAAGATTGGATGGTGGTATTGAGGCAGGATTCAAGCTCTGAAGATATTCAACAGGCAACGCATTGGCTTCTTCCTCAGAATTATCAAGACTAACAGCATCAACCGCATAGTAATTATGCACCTCACCTGGTAACTGCCTAAGAACTATATCATTAAACTCTGCAACAGTATCATTACGCATCGCAAGGATTGCTCTCCCTAAAAATGCTTGATGGTTTACACCGGTACTTCTGACTAAGTCAGGGGGAAAAACATGGTAACAAAGGTCTAGGACCGTAGTACACCGCTGGATGAAGGGAGGAAGATTTATAACTCCTTGCCACTGACGTTCATGGGACATTAGACCAAGCCAACTTCCGAACTCATTATTCTCTCTACCACTACGCACCCTCATATTAATCCAGAGATGAAGCAGCTCAAAGCATGGCCAAAGAATCAACCGCTGAAAACATGTTTCAACCGTTGAGATACGATTGCCCCTTGGAACCACTGGTAGAATCTGTGCAAAATCACCACCAAGAATGATTGGTATACCGCCAAATAATTCATCATCTCCGGAACCACAAACATCATTAAGTGTTCTGTTAACTGCCTCAAAGCAGTATTTGTGCTGCATAGGTACCTCATCCCAAATTATCAATGCAGTCTGTTTAAGCAAACCGGCTAACATGCTATTCCGACTTATATTGCATACCGATGTCTCATTTATATTGATTGGAATTTTGAACCAGGAGTGTGATGTGCGTCCACCTGGGAGGAGCTATGCAGCAATCCCAGAGGAAGCAACACAGAGGACAATTTTTCCCTCAGAGCGGAAGTGATTACACAATGCCTTGTACAAAAACGTCTTTCCTGTTCCCGCTGGCCCTTGCAGAAAGAATTGGCCCGATCCTGTGTTCGTAATTGTCGTATTAATTTTGTTGAAACAATCCAGTTGATCAGCATTTAGTTGTAAAACCCATTCAGCTCTAAAGGTTTCCTCCACGCCACAGTCGTAATTCAGTTCTGCAGCAATCATTTCATTCCCAGCAGATCGATTCCAGTCAAATGTATACACCGGTAGCCCAAAATCAGAAAGATTCTTATTAGAATCTGCAAGCATGCGAGCGATAAGGTACAATCCGTAGTCAAGGTGTGCGTCCGGGAAATCAGCTGGAACATTGAGAAAAGGGTTGTTCCGTAATGTATTTGGCAGATCATCACATATATTTGGTGCGAATTGGTTCCATAAAGCGGTAGGATCGGTTACATTCCCGAAAAGAATTGCCGTTGAAAATAGGGTGCGTAGTGAAGACCCGCTTGAGAATATAATTGCCTCATTGAAGCTTTGTATCCACTCCTGATCATCGTCTAATAAACCAAGAGCAATACAGGCAGCTTTGAAAGTTGGATGAAGAACGTTATTGATCGTTCTCAAATGTTCGAATGATTTGGCACCCCGTACAACCGTCAGTAACAAACGGAGATAATATTTTTCCCCCATCATAGGATTACAGTGGTAAATCCGACCAATAGCAGTTCCTTGCTTATGCCTGCACCATATTCTCGACTGGGTATTATAGGTAAAATGAGCGGGGAACTCGTGATAGAGATATTGTCTACCATCTTCATTCTCAACGTTATACTGGAAATGGGCCATTAGTGTTGAACGTGTTCTATCCATCAGTTGCAGCAGTTCCTCATGGGTAGCATTTGCATTATACACAATTGGTTGCTCTCCTGGTAAGTGAATAGCCAAATGAATAACAGATGGTTGTTCCTCATGCATGGCATATTCAAACAGTCTCCAAACAGCTTCAGTCGGTCCAATATAGCGGCCTTGAAGATACCGCTGCACCTCATCCAATTCCCCACCAACTTGCAGAGTTGTACGGTCAGATCCTTTATATATATACTTGTGGATATATTTTATAGCTTGTACTGAGGCACAAACCTCCACATTGATATGAGCTCTGTATCGCCAGGACAGATATGGATTATAAGGTACTACCCAACGGTTGTCAAGATCGAAAGTTGCTTGTCCTGTTGCTGAACCTCGTAATGGTACTGTGTGGATCCTTCCGTTGTTTCTCCTTCGGTATAATGGGTAACCATCTTCTTGAACTACTGTTTCGGACTGAAAGGCTTTCGGGTACCTTTTGGAACAGGTTTTATTACCTGCAGGAGAGGGTGCTGTCATACATGGTGAATTCGGATTAGCGTTCCCGCAAGGCCCGTGTACCATACAGCTTTTTATAATTGCTTCAAGCTCCCCGTTTGGATCTGATGCTGGATCAGTGAATTCTGCACAGACTATTTGATCAATGCGGTCGGCGTCTATAAATCTATCATCTGGATGTAGGAACAGGAATAGATGCATGTGCGGCAGGCCACGTTTTTGATATTCAATAGTCCAAACGCAGCCCAAATATCTACCAAATACATTTTTGTGCTTTAACTCCTTGAGAAGCTCCTGTTGTTTCATGTGGAATACTCTAGCTACCAAATCTGGTCTATCCACAGCTGTCTGACCTGGTTTCAACTCCGCAACAATTTCTGTCCATTTGGGATTTGCAGTAAAGGTAATGAAGAGAGTAGGCCGACCGAAATGGTGAACAATTGCCATGGAGTCCTGAAACAGTTGTTGCATGTACCGATCACCACCGGTATAGCTGCTTGGTAGAATAATTCTTTGGCCTATTTCTTCAGGATTAAAGTCTTGTTGAATCAACACATCTGCAAGCCCATTGTACAAATCTGAACGGAGTTGATTTTGGTTCAAACGGATCCAGTTTAATTTATTCTGATCGCAAACAGCCCACGCATCAACCAAATATTGCTGTAACAATCATTGCCCCAAGAACAATGTTTTTGGCTCTGTTCCCCGCTCATGTAACCGGTATCTAATATATGTGAGTATTAATTCATTATATATTTTTATCGAAGAGTCAAATTTACCTATAAAAAGCACGTTGACTAATTCGGAGATTTTTCCGAGTACCGCTTTCATTTCGTAGCTCAAGGCTCCAATGGTAACCCAAGTCACCACAGGAGAATAACAAAACGTAATGCAATGGCATATACGCAGCATGATTTGGATTTATAATGCTGAACAGATTGTTCTCCATAGGATTTCGGTATGCAAGTACTATGTCTCGAAAACCTGCTTGACCATATTCATCTGGAAGTATAACCGCTACTTCATTGCTTGTAGGCAAGTTTTCACGTCGTCGATCTGCCCCGCTCTCCATAATCAATTGTAACTGAGGATTCAGTAGTACTCGAGCATTCCCATCCTGAGAAGATACAGAGGCTAAACGTTCTTTTGCTGTCTTATAGACCCCAGCGAAAGGGTTTACATTGTTCAACTCATTTGTTAAACGTTCTAATATGGTAACGTTCAAGGTAGGATGTCGTTCTTGACGTGCCTGAGCAGCATACCGTGGATCATAGAAATACAGTTGCGCAAAAGTTGGTACAGCAGCAGGAGTGGGATCTAGTGGGCCTTGTAAATGATAAAGTTCCCCATGTATTTGAAAACATGTAACACCCATTCCGACTCTTTCAGTCAATCTATTGTCGGTATTATATTTCACCGAAGTAAATGCTAACGCTGAGTTGTACTCTCTAATTTTGTTTCTGAACTCTCTTGCAATTGTATCCAACGATTCCAACAAATACCGCAAATACTTAGGCGCCGGGCGTAAATCAGGCAAGATGATATCCCCTTTTTTGCAACAGCTTTCAAAACGTGGCAAGGTCATACTGCTACTACATATTCGCTCAGATATCCAATGCGTCGCATTGCATTGATTACAAATAACAGTCATTCCCCCAAGATTCAAGGATCTCCAACGTTGCCGAGAAGACAGAAATGCTAGAGGCATAGTCGGTGGTATTGGTGATCTTTCAACCATCTATAGTATCTTTTAGTATCAAAACGTATCATATTATAATTTGTATATTAACTCACACTTGCATGATTGTTTTCTTCGGCGTTCCGCAATTGAGTTCGCTTTTGTCTTCTGATAGTCTCTCGAGTCTAATTATCATCAGTATAGATACTATGGTATCAATAAGTTATCACTTACTAAGCATTCACGGCAAAATCTTCTTGGTTGACCATCACTGTCCAGGTTAAAATCCTGCACGGATTTCTCCCTTCTACATTTTGTACACCTCCTTGTAGACATATTGGCTACGGTAATATTAGGCGTATTGTTATCAAAAACCGTTAATCGAATCGGTATCTATAATATATCAAAACTCAGTTCCATGAATCCAATTATGTAATGTACCAAAGAGCCAATTGTCTGACATACAATTTTTTTTGTGCGGTAACTATTGTGAGAGCTAGGTGCGAATAGTGTGCGGTTATCAGTCGAGAATCAGAATATCAAAAAGTATTTCCAATATTATTGATAAGAGTCAATAGTAATAGTAAGAGTCAATAGTATTGGTAGCAGTCAATAGTAGAGGATCAAAAAGTTTTTTTTTCAAAAAATATTTTTTTTTTTTGGAGAGCAGCTCAACACCCAGCTCTCATATACCCACCGGTGTCTTGACCGGGGGTGCCGGCGCTTTGACGCTCTGGGGGTTATTCTGGGGGTCGAAAACAGGTCTTTTTTGGTGTGATTCCGCAACTCCGCAGGGTCGCGCACCTAAGTGACACCACACCCGGAAGCCTGGTAGAACTGCACTAGTGGGTAACCTTTCACTTCAGTCAAGTGGTAACTCCATAGTGCAGGGTAGATGCCTCCAGTGTCTGAGAACGCCAGTCGTGCACAAAAGACTACTTTCCAGTACATAATAGATTTTCCTAGGAGTCATGGGATTGGAGAATTTTTGTATGGTACACAAACTATGTCGGCTGTTGTATATATAGATACATGTAGATAATTGACTAATAGTTCTAGGCACCTGAAATCTAATGTTCAGGACTGATAATGTATTGTCATGATTAGAGTAGCACTTATATTCTATCACTCAAGCTTCTTCCTAATCTATTACTGACTAATCCTATCTAATAACCCTGTTTTGAAGGCGTTTTGTCAGGGGCAAGGTGCAGGAGGCTGAGCCATGACAGTTGCCCTCGTTTTAGGTTTGAGCTCCACGAGAACTCTATCAGGTCACAGCTTCATCAGCAAGACTTGATTTGTCTCTTGAGGTCTCCTGAGTTTCAGAAGACCCAAGATGTATCCAGTAGTGTCAGGAGACTCTCCTGAGACTTGGGAGATGGTTGGGAGACTGCAGTCAGAAGTTGAGTTTGCTGATGTTGATGGGGTATGCCATATGGAAGCAGGCCAAAAGGTATTTGAGATAAGTAGAGTTGTCCGTATACTTCTATGTATGCCAGTTGGTGTTATAGTCTATCCATTTTCCCAGATACGAGAGGTGTGAGTAATGAAGGTGGGGGTCTAAGAGTTCACCTACTTTATATTTTACCTCAACAATTGAATAGTGGTTAAAGTCAAATTGTCAAATAAATCTGAACTGTAGTGAACACCGTTTTGAACCTTTTAAATACAGCTAAATAAATGGGTAGCTGGACAAAAAGAACATTGTTCTTGGTAAGAGTAGTGAGTATGCAAATGATATTAAAGTAGTATCAAATAAAACACTAATAGAAATTTGTCCATTTGTGAAATAATCGTATATCTTTGATGTTCAGGGGGCGAACCCACTTGATAAGAGTTTTAAGCCTTTGATAGTCAGATTCATTTGGAGGTCCTTGATCTCCTAGATTTGAAACCTTTTTCTGGAGAAACATTAGAGATCATCGTTGGTGAAGAACTGCTGGACTTGATTGATATGATTCTAGTATGATTTCAGATTTTATTATATATGAAAATCTTGTCAAGATAAGCAATACAGAAGCGGTCAAAGAATGCTAGAGTTTATTATTGATGAAATATTGGAGGATGGCAGGTATATTGGTTAATCTGAGGTGCATCATTGTGTACTAATATCATTGAGCGAAGCGGGGATCAGAGCGGGGTGGGTCAATCCAAGATACACAACCAAGGTTGAACGAGGCAAAGCAAGGTGAGGAATTAAGGCTCACCCTCCTACACTACTACTTTTGCCCAGGCATTTTCGGAATAGGGTAATTAAATAGTATCGACAGATGTCGGAAGTAGGGTAATGGATTAAGAAAGAGTACAGATTAAAGAATGTAAACACTAAGAATGTTGAGACAATCATGGGATGGAAGTGTCGGTATCGGGAATATTATGAACGGCTGAGAAGGTTGTTGGATTCAACAGGTTTCTATAGGCATCAGCAAACTCAACTTCTGACTGCAGTCTCCCAACATCAGCAAGACTTGATTTGTCTCCTGAGGTCTCCTGAGCCTCAGGAGACTCAAAGTATATCCAGGAGTGTCAGGAGACTCTCCTGAGATTTGGGAGACTGTTGGGAGACTGTTGGGAGACTGCAGTTAGAAGTTGAGTTTGCTGATGAACAGTCTCCCAAATCTCAGGAGAGTCTCCTGACACTCCTGGATATACTTTGAGTCTCCTGAGGCTCAGGAGACCTCAGGAGACAAATCAAGTCTTGCTGATGGGTTTCTTAGGATATAAGTTAGTGGAGGAAGAGATAATTGTATATATAGAGCTTCGTATTTCCTATGTCCTCAGCTCTCTAGATAACTGTTATGGAGCGATGCGGAGATGGTAATAAACTAGCCAAAGTTCACAACCAAGTCGGGACAGAGACTAAATGAAAACGGGTGACGAAGCGAGGACAATGACGTAGGACTAGACGGAGACTATGATTAAGTGGAACGAGGATACGAGAGTGAGGCGAAGTAAGAATATAGTAACGTTCGGTTGTATTTACTAAAGACACTAATCACACAAGGATTAAGAGACGAGATGAAACGAAGACAAACGTGACCAGAGAACCCTGAGGGTAGGGTTGGTAATAGAAAGCCGAAGTAGAGAAGAAAGAGAAAAAAAGAAAAAGAAAGAAGACCCATAGCCGAATATATATACTAGCCTATACCCTTGTCCGTGATGACTCACAGTCCGTATAATGGAAACCCATAGAAATTTGAACACCGTTAAAGAAAATGCCCAAACCTTAACCCATTCCTAGATATCTTTCCTTTCCCTGTAGTCCATAGCACGCCTTGATAATAACGTATTCTTTCTCATTAGCAAACTCAACTTCTAACTGCAGTCTCCCAACAGTATCACGGCGTAGAGCGAACTTAGCAACGTTGCGGGAAGAGGGATTAGTCAGGGGTATTCATCTATGTTCTTTGGGTTTCGATAATAGGGGTTCGGTTCGGTAATAGGGGCTCGGGTATAGGAGATAGGGATAGATGCGGAGTTATGAGTCTTGGGGAATTCTATGGGATTCTATACAGGGTTACTCGGATGAGTCATCAGGCTGGTATGTGGTGTATATATAGGGACTCTATTCTCGCTTGTAGATAGCTTCTTTCCTTTCCTCTTCACGCAACCTTCCTATCCTTTCGCCGCCGCCAGCCTAGGCCTGATGCCTCTGTCGGCGTGAACTTTCTCACCACCGACGAGATCACCATCGTATGAGTTTCCTCTTCTCTATTGCGGCGTTAGAAGCCCGCGGGTGCGTCTTCTTTCGCTCTTCCTCCTCAACAGCCTCTCACGATAGGCGAAGCTACCCTCTTTTTCCCCGCACACTGCCAACAGCGCTGGAAGGTCAGCGCAGGCCCGTTTGTCAAAGCGCCGGTTCTCTGGTCGCCAAGACCACCTCTCTTGCTGAGGCCCCCAGACCTCACCACTTTTTCAACCGACTATCATTACTCTGTTTCCTTTGAGTAGCCACGAATAGTCAAAACATCTTTTATTTTGATAGTGAGCCTCCACGAGACTGCGAAAATCAGTAAATTGGTTGCAGATAGTGAGCCCCGCGAGACTGTGCAAATCAGTAAGTCGGGTGCACCCCTCCCTCCATACCGGACGGATCCGATTTCCTAATCGAGATCCACCCCCTCTTTCAACCCCGGCCGGCCTGACGACCGAACTTAACCGGGAACCCCTCACACCACGCAGCTTTCACACCAGATCAGGCGGCGACTCTACTTTCCTTTGCCCTCGTGCGGTAGATCCTGGGATTCCGGGTTCCAAAGCTGAGATTACAGTTAGTATAGTAGCGTCTATTTTAAGGAATTAGCCGGTCAATGTTTGTGACGGAGAAGCTAGTGGTAGTCTTGTTGTATCTTTTTCCTTTCGTTGGGGGATTTTTCTTTGGTGTCGCTTAGTTATCTACCCCCCTCTAAATTGTGTCGCGGCAATTGAGTCGTTTGTTTAGTTAGTTTAGTTAGTTTGCCCGGCGGTGGGCGGAGGAGTGCGATACGCCTCGTGCGTCTATGCAATATAAAGGTCATTCATGCATTCATTCCTATCCTTTAGTCAATATCGAACTATAGGATTCTTAGTCATCTGTCAAGCCGACCCTTCTGCCCTATAGAGGACAGTAGGAACACCTCTCGCCTCACCTCATTTCTCGTCTCGTTCTCGTCTTCGTCTCGCTTCGTGATTTTTCTCTTACGTCCTCGTCTTGCATTGCCTCGGTGGTATACCTTGGCTTGTAGTTGTCTCGTCTTCGTTTCGCTCCGTGATACTAAGGTTGCGTCTCCAACGCCAATCTATACTACACATAATTACCGCATCAAGAATCAACAATGTCAGCAGGTACTATGGAAACTGATTCCTTTGATTTCGAAGGGCTCTTCAGTTAACTAGAATCTTTCTTCCAAGCAAACCCCATCTGTCCCGGCATCTTGGCATTCGTTCCGACAGTTCGGTAGGAGGGAGAAGGTTGTGACAGAAGGGGGATTATTAGGCGAGGATGGACGGAGGTGGGGAGAGAGTGACGTCATAAGATTCTAGGAGGTTCTATGGCGTGATGGATTTGTAATGAAGATAGAAGAGATGGTGGGGAGGAATACGAGGTGTGGTTACAGCAAGATTCTATGGGTTTCTCTGGGGGAAAGTATGAGTCATAGCGGGATAGTGGAGGAAGGTGTTAAATAGAGTGGGGGGATCTTTTCTTTAGTTCTTTTCTTCTTTTCTCTCTGTCTCGTCTTCCTGTCTTCTCGATATATAGGAATATACTCCTATTTCCTGAACCATAGTTCCTGAGGTCCCAGAACCTAGCTTCGGGATCTATCACAGATATCATCATTGTTCTCGTTGAGGTCTATCCGGTCCTCACTCTCCCTGCTCTTGTCTTTGTTCTTGCCCGGAGCTTTGCCTCTGCCTTTGCCTTCGCCGGAGCCTGTGCTTGTGCCCGTCCGGCAAAATCTTCGTTCTCGTCAGTGTCCTCGTTGTTGGCTGTGTTCCTCGAGTCCTTCTGCGTCATCATTGTCGTCTTCCTCTCGTCCGGGTTACTCCGTCACACTAAGACGAGACCATCCTCTTCGGCCAAGCGTAGGTTCTCGCACCATAGTTTGTCGCATGGCCTCAAAGATGCCGTGGAGGTGACTATCAACTCCGCGATGACCTCGTGGCTTTCTTTGTCGGCTCACCCTGAAGTGGACCCCGAAGCAACGGAAGAAGCGCGCAGGCATATGCTCCTCCTCCGGGCCTATGGAGGTCGGCGATCGTCATTGACACCCAAAGCCCATGCACGAAACCGAACAAGCCCGGCGAGTTCTATAAAGAAAGCCAGACTACTAGCTAAGATCAAGCTGCAGAAGAATCAAAGCGAGACTTGGGAGCTCCATGATGGCGCTAAGTCCCCCAAGTCAGGCTCGGCCGGAAGTATCGTAGCCGGAAGAGCCTGAGGATGTTCCAGAGACAGTTACAAATCAAGCTCACGGCTAATCTTGATCGGTTTCCCACCTCTGCTCAACAAATCGCCTACGTTATCTTTCGGTTGGAAGGGCCCGCGGCGGATCAGTTCCCCGCCTATATCTCGGATGAGGGGATTGCTCTGGATTCAATGGCGGAGTTTTTTGAAATTCTGAATAATGCTTTTGGAGATCCTGATCGTGCTGCCACTGCTGCCCGCAATCTGAGGGAAATCAAACAACGTCAACGACCTTTCTCGGAGTACTTTGCAGAGTTTCAGCGTTATGCTGCTGACTCTGAGTTCAATGAAGCAGCCAGGATTGAATGCCTGATGGAGGGGCTTAATCAGGACTTGATGGGGTTAATGATACAGAATGAAACCCCCGATACCATTAAGGAGTTTGGTCTACTGCTGCAACGATTGGACAATAAACAGAGGGTACTACAGGCTAGGATGGGAAGGTTTAAGTTTCAGGTTCCGAGTGCCCCTTCTCCTCGCTTCTTCGGTCCCCGACCACCCATCACGTCAGCAACATCCCCAGTCGTACGGGGACCACCCGCCCCATCAGCATCGCTACCACCAAGGAATGCAGCACCAGCAGCTCATCCCTCCTACACTCCTGGGGGAGCTGTCCCCATGGATCTATCGAACAGTCGTCGTCGTCCGGACCCTAAAGAAAGGGAAGCCCGGCGCATTGAAAATCGTTGTTATTATTGTGGAGGGGTTAGACATTTGGTAAGAGAGTGCCCTCACTCGCCTCCAGGAAAGGCTCCACCTAGAATGAGGGGAGCATTGTTGGAAGCAAAGAAAGAGAGGAGGGAACAAGAGGAGGACTTGGTATTGGAAGAGGAGGAGTTAAAAGATTCGTCCCTGGCCTAAACGGCATAGCCCAGGGACCTTCACGAAGTCTTTCTAAAGTTGCTATTTCTACGTTTTCAGTATCAGAAGGGGAGATGGATGGGAATCAGTTGATTGTAGTTTGTTCCATTTCACAAAATAAAAAATCTATTGTACCCACCTATGCCTTGATCGACACTGAGTCACGGATACGATTTATAAACGGCGATTTTGCGCTACCGCCACGAGTTAAAAACGGTTAAGGCCGACTGAAAGAGAGATTGATGTAATTGATGGAAGACCTATTGAATCAGGGAAGGTAACCAGGAAAGTGACGTTGGAGCTGGAGATCAATGGGCATGTGGAGGAATGTCCGTTCTTCGTTACAAAGTTAGGACACTACCCACTTGTCATGGGAATACCGTGGATGAGAAAACATGGGGTTATTATCGATAGTGGAAGAAACGAGATTCAATTCAGGTCCAGTCTTTGCCTGAAACACTGCTCAACTAATTGCAAGCCAGTTGTAGCTCGGGGGATCTCTACTTCACCACCAGAGAGATCAGTTACTCACATTTCGGCCATCACTCCTCGTTCCTTCAAGAAACTTTCACAAGATCCTACGGTTCAAGTCTATTCCACTACACTATACGCTGTTAATAAAATCCTGGAAGCACCGGCTAACCCTGACGGAACAATTCCCATTGACTATCAACGCTTTCGACAATTGTTTGATGAAAGGAATGCATCTAAGTTACCACCACATCGCTCCTACGATCATGAAATAAAGCTACAGGAAGGAACAACACCACCTTTTGGACCAATGTACAGCATGGCGAGGGAAGAATTGAAGGTCTTAAGAGACTATCTGACCGATAATTTGCAGAAGGGATTTCTTCGCTCTAGCAACTCGCCAGCCGGAGCCCCTGTGTTGTTTGTTAAAAAGGCAGACGGATCTCTACGCCTATGTGTTGACTATCGGAAATTAAATGCCATCACGGTCAAGGACAGATACCCTCTGCCCCTTACACTGGAAATCATGGTCAACCTGGCAAGAGCGAACTATTTTACCAAGTTAGATTTACGCTGGGGCTACAATCAGATTCGAATTAAGGAAGGGGATGAGTGGAAAACGGCTTTTCGTACGCGGTATGGGCATTAGGAATACTTGGTGATGCCTTTTGGTTTAACAAATGCGTCCGCTACCTTCCAACGATGGATTAATGATATCTTACGCCCGTTCCTGGACCGTTGCGCAACTGCTTATCTAGATGATATACTGATCTATTCGGAAACTCTGGAGCAACATCAACAGGACGTGCGACAAGTGTTGGAAGCCCTGGAAGCCAACGAAGTTCACCTGAAGCCTGAGAAGTGTGAGTTCAGCGTACAAGAAACAAAATACTTGGGAATGATCTTGACCTCCGGGGGAATGAAAATGGACCCCGCTAAGGTACAAACCATCGTAGATTGGGAAGCACCGAGGACAGTGAAGGAGGTTCAGGAATTTCTGGGGTTCGCTAACTTCTATCGACGCTTTATCTACGCCTATTCCCGGGTGGCTCGGCCATTAACTGCGTTAACAAAGAAACATGTACGATTTGAATGGGCCCTGAAGGTGGACCAGGCGTTTCAGAAACTCAAGACGGCGTTTACCACGGCCCCGATCCTGATGCACCTCGACCCTGAAAGAGAGTTTATTGTGGAGACAGACGCTTCCGACTATGATCTGCCGATTCTATCACAACGAGACGATGAACAAGTTTTACATCCAGTCCGCTTTTTCCAAAACACATTCACGGGAGTGTAATTATGAGATCTACGACAAGGAGTTGTTGGCTTATCATTCGACGCTCAAGAACTGGAGGCCCCATTTGGAGACGGCTCAATTTCAAGTCAAGGTTTTGACGGATCATCGTAACTTGGAATATTTTATGTCCACCAAATTGCTAAATCGTCGGCAAACTCGTTGGGCAGAATTCTTGTCTCGGTTCAATTTTGTTATTCAATACAGGCCTGGAAAGCAAGGAAGGAAGGTGGATATCTTGACGAGGAGGTCTAAGGACTTACCAAAGGAAGGCGATGAAAGACTGAAGCAGCAGAGTAGGATAGTATTGAAGAAGGAAAATTTGGATGAGAAGATAAGTTTGTTAGCGGGCTCTTTGTCAAATGAACCCGCTGAAGGATCGTCCCCCGTACAAGATTTATTTAACAAAGCTTACCAAGTTGACAGCTTTCTCAACAAGATCCTAGCCATGCTTCGAGATGGCGCTCGACAGTCAAAAGAAATTTCACTAGCCGAGTGCAAGGAGAGCGAGGAGGGGTTGTTATTGTATCGGAACACTCTCTATATTCCCGATTGCGACGAGCTTAAACTCTACCTTCTTCGCGAACATCACGATAAACCCTCTGCGGGATATCCTGGAAGATCTAAAACGTTGGAACTTCTTGGTCGAAATTATTACTGGCCGACCATGCGGAAATAGACAGACCGCTATGTTCAGAACTGTCATTTCTGTCGGCGGAGTAAAGCAGATCATAATCCTCTGCAAGATATCCTACGACCGTTATCGATACCCAGCGCTCGATGACGTCAATACGGATTTTGTAACCGCCCGGAGAAGAACGCTTAACGCCATCCTCGTGGTGGTAGATCGGCTAACAAAAATGAAGCACTTTATTGCTACTATCGAAAGCGTTAATGCCAGGGATCTGTCTTGTCTATATCTAGAGTAAGTATGGAAACTTCATGGATTACCGGAGACCATCGTCTCGGATCGAGGGACACAATTCACTGCTGAGTTTTGGAGGACCCTCTGCGACCGTCTAGAGATTGCGCCTCGATATTCCACTGCTTTTCATCCTCAAACCGACGGACAAACCGAAAGGACCAATGCAATTATGGAGCAATACTACAGCCTATATATCCTATCAATGCGATAATTCTGACTTTCTTCCAAATTCGCTGAATTCGCAGCTAACAATTATCTTTCCGAAACAACCAATACGCTCCTTTTCGCCAATCCACAAGGCACCCACGAACGACATTTGAACCCTTACGGTACGGGGAAACCACAAACGGCGATCAGGCAATGATACGAGAGACGTCGCGGTCTTTGATTTTTTGAAGAAATAAACGTTCGCGCCCGTAAGATACAAGAAGAAATGGTGAACTGACACCGACCCGCACCGCTATGCGGTCGCGATTCTGTCTGGCTCGACTAAATATTGAAACTAAACGACCTCAAGAAACTAGACTAAAACAGATAGACCCTATATTGGTCGAAGAGTGAGCCCTTACGCCTACGAACTAGAACTACCCGCATCTATGAAAATACATCCAGTATTTCACGTTTCTCTTCTAACGCCAGCCGTCAACGATCCCACTCCGGGACAACTGGTTGAACCACCCCCACCTGTGGAAGTTGAAGGAGAAATCGAATGGGAGGTCGCAGGGATTTTGGACTCAAGAAGGAGAGGACGACGGATAGAATATCTGGTAAAGTATATCGGTTATGAGGAACCCTCGTGGCAGCCATCAGACGACTTGGAACATAGTCCCGAACTTCGGAAAGTTTTTCACGATCAATACCCCTCAAAGCCTCGCCTATCAGGAGCTAGGCCCTAGGAGGGGACCTGATCTGTCCCGGCGTCTTGGCATTTGTTCCGACAGTTCGGTAGGAGGAGAAGGCGACGGAAGGGGGATTATTAGGCTGAGATGACGGAGGTGGGGAGAGAGTGACGCCATAAGATTCCGCGAGGTTCTATGGCACATGGATTTGTAGAATGAAGATAGAAGAGATGTGAGGAATACGAGGTGTGGTTACAGCCGGATTCTATGGGTTTCTCTGGGGGAAAGTATGAGTCATAGCGGGATAGTGGAGGAAGGTGTTAAATAGAGCGGGGGGATCTTTTCTTTAGTTCTTTTCTTCTTTTCTTTCTGTCTCGTCTTCCTGTCTTCTCGATATATAGGAATATACTCCTATTTCCTGAACCATAGTTCCTGAGGTCCCAGAACCTAGCTTCGGGATCTATCACAGATATCATCATTGTTCTCGTTGAGGTCTATCCGGTCCTCACTCTCCCTGCTCTTGTCTTTGTTCTTGCCCGGAGCTTTGCCTCTGCCTTTGCCTTCGCCGGAGCCTGTGCTTGTGCCCGCCTGGCAAGATTTTCGTTCTCGTCAGTGTCCTCGTTGTTGGCTGTGTTCCTCGAGTCCTTCTGCATCATCATTGTCGTCTTCCTCTCGTCCGGGTTACTCCGTCACACTATCAGCACAGAAACTCACTCCGACAATGTAGCCGGATACAACCTCATTCAAAAATGTCAACAAGGGTTAAAGCGATACAAAGAGGACCTAGAGCAGGAAGAGTAGGATGGCGACGAGGCTCGGAAAATATGGACAGAAAACATTACAGACCTAGGGAAGTACAATCAAGATCTGGAACAACAAGTATCCATCTTGACGAACCAGGTCACAACCCTCCAAGCCCAACTTCTCACAGCGAATCAAGCAACATCAGCAAGCTTTACCATTTGTGACTGGAGTCTCCTGAAACCCCTGTAATCTCCTGAGACTTGTAAAATCTTCCTGATGAACCCAAAGGGCCGAGACAGTATTGGCCACCCAGATCGCGCTCCCTCCACCACTTCCTCCACCAGCAGTAGAAATCCTCCTGCCACCACCTCCAACCCCTCGTCGTCGCAACCACCTTCTAGAAGGCCTCACCGTCAACTCAAAACCCAGGATCAAAAGATCAGAGAAACTTCCGGACCCGGAGAAATACCGTGGTAACAGGAAGGGACTCCCGCAGTTCAAAAATATGCTACAACTCAAGCTCTTGGGCAATGCCGATAGGTATCCCACTCTGCAAAATCAACTAACCTACGCCATCTCTTGCCTGGAAGGCCCCGCCGCTGACCAATTCATGCCCTACATCACCCCCATCGGTATCAACTTTCCCTCCATGGAAAGGTTCTTTGAAATCTTAAACACGGTATACGGGGATCCAGACCAGGTGTGACGGGGCTCTACTCTAGAACAGAAGGAGAGTTGGACAAAGGGTCCAGAGGGAGTCTCTTAGTTCACAGTAGGCTCTCAGACACCAATAGATGACTCTGATCACTGTCATGAAGTAGAGGGCCGGTAGAAGATGAAAATTAGGTTTAGAGAACAAAGATTCTTCTGGTAGACTTAGAATAATCTTAAGGGTCTTCTTCCGCTTGTTACAACTGATCATGAGGGAAAACTCGAACTGGTGGGCGGAAATGGAGATGAGTACTTATACTCCAAATCTCTCTGTTTCCTGCCATCCACCGTTCATACTAAGTTCCGGTGAAAACTCTGTTATTGGAACGGAAGCAATTCCTCCGCTACCCCGCTTCTCCCTAAGCGCTAGCGGGTGTTTCCGATCCTAGAGTAAGCACCCTTAGCCGGGGTCAAGGATCACCTGCAGCCTGGCTGTCACACAGCTCCGGGCCTGCATTAAATGAGTCTCCGCTCAAATGATCTACCCTAGTTGGCTGCAGAGCTGTAATTCATTGTAGATTATTCTAAGATAGACTCGCCTGCAGTATGGGTGACATTCCATGCACAGGATACTGGAGATGCCCGGCGCTTAGAAACCTTTCTCTAGCCGGTCCTCTATTCACTGACAAGACCTAGGCTTGTCAGCCTATTCTTTCGTGAATAGATCTCCACCCTAGCGGTCAGAAGGTAGATACACTTGCAGTAGGTTGCGGTCCTCTCTGCAGGTACTTTTCCTATCACTGTAACTGCTGGACTCTATCAATGATTCTGCGCCTATAACAGGCCCGGTGAGAACTAATTCTCCTGACCGTTGGTATGGCTCTGTTATACCAGGTAGGTACTGCCCACCGTGCCTTAAGAAGAATCAGACAAAACAATCGCTTTTTCTCGGAATACTTCGCCGAGTTTCAGCGCTACGCCGCCGAAGCAGCAATGGGAGAAGTCGCCAATGTGGAGGCTCTCATGGAAGGCCTGAGCGAGGAACTCACCAAGCTCATGGTCCATGAAGAAACCCCCGCCACTGTCATCGAACTTGCAACCATTCTCCAACGCTTGGACAACAAGCAGCAGATAATCACTGCTTGCTACCGCCCTTGCTACCAGGCCCCTGTGCCCCAAGCTCACCCCGTACCTCGCTACACTGCTCCTGCTTCGCCCGCACCTCGCTATCAGGTCCCAGTCGTCCCCACACATCAGTACTCAACCCCACCTCCGTTCGCTCCTTGTTATCAAGCTCCCGCTTGCCCTAATCCCCCTGCGGCTCATCCATCCCATACGCCCAGAGGAGTGGCCCCTATGGATTTGTCGGCAGGTCATGGCCGCCCGGACCTTCAAGAAAGAGAGGCCCGCCGCGTAGAAAATAGATGTTTTTATTGTGGCCAAGTAGGTCACCTGGTTAGGGAATGCCCGCAGGCGCCGGCTCCCAGGAATTCAGCTCTCCGGATGAGAGGAGCTGCGGTGGAGGTGGTAGAAGAAGAAGAAAGAAAGGAAGAGGCCTTCAGTGATAAGGCGTTAAAAGATTTTTCCCTGGACTGAGTGGCTCACTCCAGAAACGGTTGGAAAATTGGTTTAAATTGTCACTTTCTGCGTTTTCGGTTTCGGAGAAGGATATGGATGGGAATCAATTAGCTGTAACGTGTTCAATTTCTCAAAATAAAGATTCGTATATTTCATCATATGCCTTCATTGATACTGGCGCCTCAGGATACGCTTTCATAGATCAAGATTTCGTATGTCACCACAACCTCACTATCATTCCCCTACAAGTTCCTCGTCATATAGATGTAATAGACGGAAGACCTATCGAGTCTGGAAAAGTTACTCATAAGGTCATCCTCAAACTCGACATCAATGGACACAAAGAAGATGCCCCCTTTTTCGTTACTCAGCTGGGACACTACCTGATCGTCATGGGTCTTCCATGGATGCGAAGACACGCTACGATTATTCTACCAGCAAATAATGAAATTCACTTCAACTCCCCAGGCTGCATCAGTAAGACTTGATTTGTCTCCTGAGGTCTCCTGGGCCTCAGGAGCTCTATAATGTATCCAAGAGTGTCAGGAGACTCTCCTGAGACTTGGGAGACTGTTGGGAGACTGCAGTCAGAAGTTGAGTTTGCTGATGTGTCTTAAACACTGCCTCTCCAACAGAACCAAGGTGATTGTTAAAGGCGTTAACTTTAAATCTCAAACAAAAAGCGTCAACATTTCCGCCCTCAAATCCTACATATTTCATCCATTGATCAATAAACAAAGTAAAGGAATGCAATTATACTCAACCACTCTCAAAGCTCT
Organism: Morchella sp. 2016-72; assembly: GCA_024713865.1. NCBI lineage: Eukaryota > Fungi > Ascomycota > Pezizomycetes > Pezizales > Morchellaceae > Morchella > Morchella sp. 2016-72. The sequence goes on from JAMJEY010000022.1 coordinate 466,491, forward strand.
CGACGACCTACTGGTCCAGACACCAAGAGATCCTCACGCGCTGGTACCAAAGGAACATCATCATCAGCAAACTCAACTTCTGACTGCAGTCTCCCAACAGTCTCCCAAGTCTCAGGAGAGTCTCCTGACACTCCTGGATACATTTTGAGTCTCCTGAGGCTCAGGAGACCTCAGGAGACAAATCAAGTCTTGCTGATGATGCTTTTCTTCATCTCCTCAACGAATCCAATGTTCCCGACTTACCGCCACATCGACTCGAATATGATCTGTCCATTAACATTCAGGATGGCAAGACAGTACCTTTTGGACCCATGTATGGAATGCCCCATCTAGAACTACAAGCCTTAAGGGACTATCTCGCAGTATATCTATCCATGGGACGTATACATCACAGCACTTCTTCCGCCGGCTCCCCCGTACTCTTCGTAAAGAAAACCGATGGTTCTCTACAGCTATGTGTTGATTACAGAAAGTTGAATAGGGTAACAGTTAAAAATCGTCACCCTTTTCCTCTAACACCAGAAACATTCATGGGTATTTCGGCAGCTAAATATTTCAACAAACTTGATCTACGCAATGGATATCATCAGTTGAGAATTAGGGAAGGAGACGAATGGAAGCTGGCGTTCAGAACACGCTATGGACATTTTGAATACACAGTTATGCCTTTCGGTCTCACGAACGCACCAGCGGCTTTTCAACATTGGGTTAACGATATGCTTCGCCCTCATCTCGATCATTTTGCCACAGCCTATCTTGATGACATTCTCATATACTCGGCCACCCTGGAAGAACATAAGATTCATGTCGATAAAATTCTTCGAATACTCGATCAAAACAATGTTCAGCTAAAGCCAGAAAAATGTGAATGGCATGTCGAAAAAACCATGTATCTGGGATTTGTACTTACCCCGGAAGGAATCAAAATGGACGAATCCAAGGTCGCCACCATTAGGAACTGGGACACGCCAATCTGTCTGAAAGACGTATAGGAGTTTCTGGGCTTTGCTAACTTTTACCGACATTTTATCTACGCCTACTCAAGGGTGGTATCTCCACTAACCGCTCTAACAAAGACAGGGGTGGTATTCAAATGGACAGAGAAGACAGAGAAAGCCTTTAACGATTTGAAAATTGCATTTACCACTGCTCCCATACTATGACACTTTGACCCCGATCGAGAAATCATAGTGGATACGGACGCCTCAGACTATGTCTCCGCCGCCATCATGTCTCAACACGACGACGAAGGAATTTTGTTTCCGGTCCCCTTCTTCTCCAAGAAACATATACCGGCAGAATGCAACTATGAAATATACGACAAAGAACTTCTAGCAATTATTCGGGGGTTCAAAGAATGGCGTTACTTCTTGGAAACTGCCTCATACCCCATCAAGGTCCTGACTGATCATAGGAACCTTGAGTATTTTATGTCAACAAAGTTATTGAACCGACGACAGACTCGTTGGTCGGAATTTCTATCACGTTTCGACTTCGTAATACAATTCAGACCGGGGAAGCAAGGGGGAAAACCAGACGCACTGACTAGGCGATCAGGGGATCTGCCCAGGGAGGGGGATGAACGTCTCGAATATCAGTATCAGACCGTGTTGAAAAAGAAAAATTTGGATAACAACCTATGTTTGTTGACGGGTTCTTTGGCAAATGAACCCGCTGAAGGAACGCCTACTGTCCAAGACTTATTTGTCAAAGCTTACCAAGAAAACAGTTTCCCAAACAAGATACTCACAATGCTAAAGGACGGCACGCAACAATCGAAACAAATCTCCCTCGCCGAATGTGCGGAAAATGAGGATGGTGTTCTACTATCACGGCTCCGCCTCCTGCACCTCGCCTCTCGCCCAGGCACCTTCGGAACAGGGTTGTCAGATAGTATCGGTCGATGTCGGAAGCAGGATGATGGATTAGGAAGGAGTTCAGGTGATAGAAAGTAGGCGCTAAGAGAAATGGGGAAGTATCGGGATAGAAGTAGGGTATTGGGAATAGTTTGGGTTGTAATGGCAGGAGTTTTCAATAATTACGATGAGTCATCGGTGCGACGGGATAGTTGTATATATAGTCTGCGTTCTTTCCTATGTTTTCGCCTCTCTAGGCAACGTCTTCTTTCTATTAGCAATCTAGTAACTCAGGCTTCGGCCCTTCTGTCTCGACCCATTCCTGAACCTGAACCTGAACCCGAACTTGACCCTGTCCCGCCGCTGGTATAGTACCGAGCCGATCCCGTCCTGACCCTGGTTTCTTCTCTAGTTACTCTGAACCCGACCCCGCCCCGTTAGATCTACTATATCGACGCAAACTCTTTGTACCGAAACACGAAGGGCTACAACTCAGACTTCTCCAGGAATATCACGACAAACCATCAGCAGGCCATCCAGGCAGAGCAAAGACCCTCGAACTTCTAAGTCGGGAATATTACTGGCCAAATATGCGAAAATACACTGATCATTACGTTATGAACTGTCACATCTGTCGAAAAAGCAAGGCCAACTGCAACACCCCTCAAGGAGTCGTCTGACCACTATCAGTACCCAAAGCACCATGGACGGATATCTCGATGGACTTCGTTACTAGACTACCTCTCAGCAATGGATATAATGCAATTCTCGTCGTCGTCGACCGCCTCACAAAAATGAGACACTTCATCCCATGCACAGAAGAATCAGGAGCCAAAGACGTTGCCCGAATGTACTTGTAAAATGTTTGGAAAATACATGGCCTACCAGAAAAGATAGTCTCAGATCGCGGCACTCAGTTCACCTCCGACTTTTGGAAAACACTCTGCGAACGTCTCGAAATATTTCCACGCTATTCTACCGCATTCATCAGCAAGCTCAATTTATGACTGTAGTCTCCCAACAGTCTCCCAAGTCTCCTGAGACTCTCCTGACACTACTGGATATTTTTTCAGTCTCCTGAGGCTCAGGAGACATCAGGAGACAAATGAAGTCTTGCTGATGTTCCACCCGCAGACAGATGGTCAAACGGAAAGGATTAATGCCATTATGGAGCAGTATCTTTGAAGTTACGTGAATTATCAACAGGACAACTGGGCCGCCTATCTATCGATGGCTGAATTTGCTACCAATAATCACGTATTTGAATCGATCAAACTTTTTCCCTTCGAAGCAAACTATGGGCGACACCCTCGCATGAACTTTGGCCCACTACGAAACGGTGCCACTTCAAACAAAGACCAAGCAAACACAATGGCAAGAGACATGTCGGAAGTATTTGACTTTCTCCGAGCGGGAATGTTCAGGGTCCAAAGGATTCAGAAAGAGTCGGCCAACATAAAGCGGACTCCGGCGCCACGGTAAGCTATTGGGGACAAGGTATGGTTATCAACTAAGAATCTACTCACCAAGAGACCCTCGAAGAAGCTGGATTGGAAACAAATCGGACCTTATTCGATTTCTCGCATTGTCAGTCCCTACGCCTATGAACTCACGTTACCATCATCAATGAAAGTTCACCCCGTCTTCCATGTTCATCAGCAAACTCAACTTCTGACTGCAGTCTCCCAACAGTCTCCCAAGTCTCAGGAGAGTCTCCTGACACTCCTGGATACATTTTGGGTCTCCTGAGGCTCAGGAGGCCTCAGGAGACAAATCAAGTCTTGCTGATGTTTCGTTGCTATCACCTGCTGCCAATGACCCCGTTCTAGGACAATTACAGTCCCCTTCACCCTCAGTTGAGATCGAAGGCGAACAGGAGTGGGAAGTAGACGCTGTTCTGGACTCTCGGAAATGACGCGGAAGACTGGAGTATCTTGTTCGGTATCCCAACTATGACGAGCCCTCATGGCAACCCCACGACGACCTAGACAATTCTCTCGAATTAGTCAAAGACTTTTACGAATGATATCCACACAAGCCTAAGAGGACTTAGACCTCAGAGAGGACCTAATATCTATCACACAGAGAGCGACTTAGCGACGCCATGTAAGAGTGATTAGTCGCGGTATTCTTCTACGTTTCTTCGCTTCGATAACAGTATGCTCTGTAATAGGGCTCAGATAGGAGATAGGGATAGATGCGGAGTTATAGGTCTTGGGGGATTCTATGGGATTCTATACAGGGTTACTCGGATGAGTCATCGGGCTGGTATGTGGTGTATATATAGGGGCTCAGTTCTCGCTTGTAGATAGCTGCTTTCCTTTTCTCTTCACGCAACCTTCCTATCCTTTCTGCCCTCGCTTCGCTCGGGCACTTCTTCTTCTTTCTGAATTCGCAACTATTCTACTTCACTCAAATCGTATTCTGAAAACCTGGACAAACAACAGGAAGCGCGAAAAACTCCTACGTTTTCGGCCGCTAAAGAAACCTTCATCGCTCGAACCCCACCACAAAAGCTCGGGAAAAGGAAAACTCTACCGATCGCATCTCCTCCCCCCAGGAGGACAGGCACCCCAGTAATGGCCTCTCAAGCTTCTCTCTCCTCGATGTGGGCGATTCCCTCCACGAGCACTTCGCACCCCTCGCCTTGGCCTCACTCAAAACTCCTAAGAAAGCCAAAACAACCGTAATCCAACCCAAACCACAAGACGATGAAAGCCAGGGAGACGTCTTCATCACTGACGAGCCCATCGCCCCGCCCTTCTCAGAATTTGCAGACGAAAGGGATTATCATCAACCCTACGCCCCCGCAAAAGACTACATCAACCCGAGTATTGTCCCGGAAGACACCCATAACAGAATGACTCAACTACATCTCCTACTGGTTAAAGAAATTTCTGATCAAATCGTCCGACCCTTGTCAGAACAACTAGATATCCTCACAGAGGAAACCACCAAAAGCAACTCCCTCATCCAGAACCTCCAAACGGAAATCGGAAACCTGGGAACGGAAATGGCGAGCATAAGGGCACAGAACTCCCGCCTCCAGACCATGGTCGCTTCCGCCCAACAACAACAACAACCGATTCAACGTCAGCCTCCACCTCCACAACAACAACAACAACAACAACAACAACAACAACAACAACAACAACAACAACAATCGAATCTAACCCGCCAGAAAAGACCTCCCACCCTCCCCAATCCCCTAAAGCGCAAGGCCAGTCTCATACGCCTGCCGCAGCGGCAAAGCAATGATAGAAACCAAGGCTTCAGACCAGTCAGAACAAGAAACAAAAAAAGACGGCCGACTCCACTCTTCAAACCAGAATACACAAAATCAATGCGAAATCGCCATCGAAACCAACGACGTAAATCACCGCCTCTCCATCCAAATCAAAGCAGAAATCAACAAAAATCCCTGACGCAGCATGTCACTTCATTAACATCAAGAAGACAGCCAAGAACAACCTCGCCCTGAAACTGTTTAATCACCCCGCATCCAAAGTTTTCGAAGATCCGACAAGAAATCGGCGAAGCCTCAACACACACAACGCCCCTTCAGAGACATCAAGACCAACTCCATCCTGGTCTAGGCTTCATTGCGCACTAATCCCCACCACCATCGGAGACGGAATCCAAGCAGGCCAACTCGGCCAGAAATCAGAACTAACTACGGAGACCTCTTTCAACTCGCTCAAATTCCCAGATGGCTGTCCAAAACAGAAACCAGATCCACCAAGGCCCACTCATCCATGGTCATTGCCCTCCCAGGCTCGCTCACCCTAGAAAGCCTAGGCCTTCGTTATCTCTCTCTCTTCGACTCAGACTGCAAACTGGAAAAATTCATCAGCGTCAAGCCCGGATCCCAATGCAAAAAATGCATGGATTTCGGCCATCATCACCTGAAATGTAAGGCAGAAGCACCAACCTGCGGGCACTGCAGCAAGAATCATCTCACCAAAGACCACCCATACGATACCTGCCAAGGCGGCCTCAAATGCACACACACCCCCATCAGGTGTGCCAACTGCAAAGCCCCCCACAAAGCCACAGACCCTGCATGCCCTAAAGCGACCCTAGCCAGACTTAATAATAAAGGACCTGGAAACAACAACAAAGAGCCCGAAAACAGACCAGCTCCGCCCCCCCCACCCCCAGCCAGCATTCTAGTTCCCGCAACAGGACCACTCACAGGACAAGATGCCATCATGTACCTATGAGTAAAAACTTTCAACAAATTCACGCACAAGCTCATCAGCTAAACTGTGCAAAAAACGAACTAACCACCAAGTCACTCATCAGTTCTAACTCGATCATGACATTCTTTTCTTACTTTTACAAGATCCGTGGAACGACACCCACGGACAACCACCAGAGTCATCACTCTTTCATCTCTTTACTCCATGCAATTCGAAACCAAAATGCGCGACATACGTCAGGAAGCATGTTAACCTGAAACCAAAACATCACTTCACTCACGACAACTTTCTTCTATCAATAACAGTAGAAATTCAAGAAACAAGAACCCAAATACTCAACATATACTCCCTGCGACGCCATCCCACTTTGCGAACATTGCGAAATCAATAAAGACCTCACGAACAGCCTCCATGCGAGACTTCAACAGCCACCACCAATTGGTATGGCCTCGCTCTCAAGACTACGCCTAACTCCATCAGAGGAGACAAAAGCAACGCAAGAAGAATCATTCATGGATGAATAAAGATGTTTATCTCTCCTAAACGAAATGCGAGAATTCACCCACTTCCCCGCAATCAATACAGACTCCACAATCATAGATCTCACCTTCACCAGCGACTCGCTTTCGACAAGAGTATTCACTGGCAACTAGACACCTTCGGATCGGATCAGACCACGCCAGAATAAAGGTGCTTCTTCCCGATTCATAAACAACCGCACACACCTCACCGCGACGCAGATAAGTGCTGACCGGAGTTATCGCAACAAGCTTCGCAAATGTCACATTACCAAGCGAAGCCTGGGAATCCCAGAATCACGCCTCACAATCAGTCGACTTTATCCTCGATATAGTCGACAGTTTAATACAAAAACACGTTCCAATGACAAAGCCCTTCAGGAAATCAAAACGGTGGTGGACCCAAGACCTTAAAAACGCCAAAGCCACATTGTCCAGACTGGAAAGAAAGGCCAAAAAACATCCAGACCCCCATAACAAGGAAGCCCTTAGAAAAGCAAATAGAGCATGGACGGCGACGGTCAGAAAGGCCAAACTCGACCAAGCCCAGAAGGCCCTAGAGGAAGGTAAGGGTACAGACATCTACAAGATCATAAACAAAGGACAAAGGAGAGAATCCATAATTCCAACCATACAAGGGGAAGAAACCTTCGCGGGCAAGTGTCAAATCTTCAGGGATCAGCTCTTCCCAACAAACCAGGCCTCCCCCCTTCCTCTTCCTTTACCCCCAATCAGAGACCCTACCTTCGACCTGAGCGATACCTTCGACCCCATCAGCGCGGAGGAACTACTCAAAGCCATCAACTCATGTCCATCGAACTCGGCAACGGGCCCCGATGGAATCCCATATCAACTGATAAAGACAATAGTCAAGGCAAACCAGCAGCTGGTAATCGACATGTTCACGGCAATGCTGGAACACACCGTCCAACCCGATAGGTGGAAGGTCGCCAAATGCATCCTGATCGCCAAACCTGGGAAGAAAGACTACTCCCAAGCAAAATCCTATCGACCCATCTCACTACTCCAATGCTTCAGCAAGGTGCTGGAGAAAATCGTGGCATCAAGACTCTCCACAGCAGGGGAAATTCTGCGACGCTTATCACCAAATCAATTCGGGAGACCCACCATTTCAGCAATCGACGCCCTTCTTCGAACTCTCACACCCATTCAGAGGAACCTCCTCATTAAAAAAACCACAGGGGTCAACCCAGACAGGCCGTCCATACTTACAAACGACATCCAAGGGGCCTTCAACTGCGTTAGCCATCACACTCTGGAAAAAATCATGGAACAACAAAAATTTCCTCGATACCTGATCAATTGGTGCAAGGAGTTCAACACAAACAGAACACTTCAGTTTCAGTTCAACCATGAACTAGAAAGCCCCAAGCCATACTCATCAGGCCTTCCACAAGGCTCTCCGCTCTCCCCAATCTTGTTCATGATCTACGCCGGGGTCATCACAGACTACCAGGCCTCCAATAAGGAAATGGACACCTCCTACATTGACGACGACGCTCTTGTACAGATCGGGAAAACCCCGAACTTTATCACCAGAAGACTCAATGAAAGAATGGAACAAAGGATAGGAAAAGCCAATCCGCTCAACGTCAAATACGAGCCCGAAAAATCCGACTTGGTCTTCTTCAGACCCACCACCTCCTCCCTCCCACAACCCAAAAATACAGTAGAAATTGACGGAGTCACAGTTCTACCCAAATCATCCCTAAAATACGTAGGCGTATGGATAGACACCACTCTCTCCTTCAAGCCTCACTTAGACGAAGCTCTGTCGAGAGGCATGAAAGTCCTCGGTAGAATAAAATCCTCACTCAACAGAAAGGAATCAAAATCAAAACCATCCATCATCTAGTCACCCAACTCTTTTGCCAACCATCCTACGGCTCAGAAGCTCATGGACGGGAGCAGATCACATTCTCAGAACCTCAACCTCTCTATAACGGAATGGTAACCATCACCGGTCTACCCAGATGGACAAAAACAGGCAAACTGCTTAAAGAAGCAGGACTGATTCCTCTGCCACTTCTTCTCGACTACAAATCACGGAAATACGGCACAAAAGTGATCACCTCCCCAGCATCACACCCAAATCACGAAAGCCTAGCATCCATCATCCCCTCAGCCAAAAGAAATATCAAAGCCACAGGACTAGACCGAATCGCCTCCCTAATGCTCCCCTTCCAAATCGTGGGAAATCTAAGGGACAGATGGACTCAGTATAAACTACTGGAAGAACGCACCCTGGAAGAATGGAATAACACACCACTCAGAGATCATCATCACCAAGCAAAAAAATCCCCCCCCTCGAAGCTGCTGAAGCTATCACTATCGAGAGCCAAATGGATCTTCCGCTTTCGGTGCCAAGTCACCAAACACGATAAAGACAGCCCAGACTCGCAACCACATGAGTGCGTCTGCGGAGCAGAATTCTCAACAAAACACATCATCATGGACTGTCCAGCCCATGACCGTAACAGAAGGAAACTCATCGAAAAAATCCCCGGCCCTATGACGTGGGAAAACTGGTTATTTCTAAACCTACGCCCGGCCCTGATCATGGACTTCGCGAAGGAAACAAAATTGATGGACTGGTACGAACAGAGCGAGGACGGCGTGGAGGAAGTTTAGGTTTCTTTTTCTTCGCGATTCTTAGATTTAGTTAGTTTGTAAGTCGTTGTTGTTGGTTGTAGTTGTGGTTTGTTTTGTTTTGTTTTGTTCTTTTGTTTTTCTTTTCGTTTTTGTTTTTCGTTTTTGTTTTTGGTTTTCGTTCGGGGCGAGGGGGCGTGCGATAAGTCTTGTACTTCGAAGCAATATAAAGTTCATTCATTCATTCCTATCCTTTAGTTAATATCGAACTATAGGATTCTTAGTTATCTGCCAAGCCGACCCTTCTGCCCTCTAGAGGACAGTGGGAACACTTCTCGCCTCGCCTCATTTCTCGTCTCGTTCTCGTCTTCGTCTCGCTTCGTGATTTCTCTCTTACGTCCTCGTCTTGCATCGACTCGGTAGTATACCTTAGCTTATAGTTGTCTCGTCCTCGCTTCGCTCCGTAATAAACAGTCTCCCAAGTCTCCTGAGAGTCTCCTGAACCTCCTGGATAATTTTTGAGTCTCCTGAGGCTCAGGAGACCTCAGAAGACAAATGAAGTCTTGCTGATACTGTTAGTAATCTATATCTTTGACTCCGGCCTTCCGTTTCCACCTTGTCCTCAACCCTGAACCGGAACCTGTGCCGATTGTTATGTATTCGAAGTCAAAACTATCTATGTCTTCCCCCTTAAGCCTCATTCCCTTATCTCGCCCCTAAATCCAATTCCGATTCGTTAGATTAAGTAAGTCAAGATGAGGTACATCAGCAAACTCAACTTCTGACTGCAGTCTTCCAACAGTCCCCCAAGTGTTCTGAGAGTCTCCTGAACTTCCTGCATGATTTTTGAGTCTCCTGAGGTTCAGGAGACCTCAGGAGACGTATGAAGTGTTGCTGATGTAGAGCTAGGGGCAAGGTACAAGATGAGAGAGAGCAAGAGGACTAAACAGGTCAGAGACTATGGGTGTCTTTCATGTCCCTTACAGGATATTAGCAACGTTTTGGTGACAACTAAAGGTCCCAAAGCATGTATCACAGAGTGAGGCAAGAACGAGAACAAAATGTGCCAAGGTATACCACCAAGGCAGAGCTATAGGGCAAGAGGATTAACCGAGGAGGAGAGTCATTGGGCACAAGGCCCATAAAGATTATCTAACAAAACAATGAAGACAAAGATACCAGTAGAGGACGCATGATACTGTTATGTATTGAAGCCTAAACGAGGTGAGGCTAAAGGTTTTAAAATATTGTATTGACTAAAGAATAGGAATGAATGAATGAATGAACTTTATATTGCTTCGAAGTACAAGACTTATTGCACACCCCCTCACCCTGAAAAACCAAAAACAAAAACAAAACAAAACAAAACAAAACAAAACAAAAAACAAAAAACAAAACAACAAACAACGAAACCAAAACCAAAATCAAAGAATCTAAAATCCAAATATCGCAAAGAAAGAAACACTAATCCTCCTTTTCGTATTCATTCTGTTCGTACTAGTCCATCAATTTTGTATCCTTCGCGAAGTCCATAATCAGGGCCGGGCGTAGGTTTAGAAATAACTAGTTTTCCTAGGTCATGGGTCCGGGGATTCTCTCGATGAGTTTCATTCTCTTTCGGTCATAGGCTGGGCAGTCCATGAAGATGTGTTTTGTTGAGAATTCTGCTCCGCAGACGCATTCATGTGGTTGGGAGTCCGGGCTGTCTTTGTCGTATTTAGTGACTTGACACCGGAAACGAAAAATCCATTTGGCTCTCGATAGTGATAGTTTCATCAGCTTCGAGGGAGGAGAGTTTTTTGCTTGATGATGATGATCTTTGAGGGGCGTATTATTCTATTCCTCCAGGGTACGTTCTTCCAGCAGTTTGTATTGACTCCATCTGTCCCTTATGTTTCCCACGGTTTGAAAAGGAAGCATTAGGGAGGCGATTCGGTCTAAGCCGGTGGCTTTAATGTTTCTTTTGGTTGCGGGAGTGATGGACACTAAGGTCTCGTGGTTTGGGTGTGAAAAAGGGGAGGTGATTACCCTCGTGCTGTATTTGCGGGATTTGTGATCGAGAAGAAGTGGGAGGGGAACCATCTCCGCTTCTTTTAGGAGCTTGCCTGTTTTGGTCCATCTGGGTAAGCCCGTGATGGTCCTTGCTGCTTCGTTATAGAGAGGATTGAGGGTTCGAAGAATATGGTCTGCTCCTGTCCACCAGGCTTCTGAGCCCCACAGGATGGTTGGTAGAAAAAGTTGGGTGACTAGGTGATGAATGATTTTGATTTTGATCCCTTTCTGCTGAATGAGGGATTTGATTCTGCCGAGTACTTTGATGCCTCTCGATAGAGCTTCGTTTAGATGAGGCTTGAAAGAGAGTATGGAGTCTATCCATACGCCTACATACTTTAGGCATGATTTGGGTTGTACTATGACTCCGTCTATTTCCACTGTGTTTTTGGGTTGAGGGAGGAAGGAGGTGGTGGGCCTGAAGAAGACCAGGTCGGATTTTTCGGGCTTGTATTTGACGCTGAGGGGTTCGGCTTTCCCTATTCTATGTGCCATTCTTTCGTTGAGTCTTTTGGTGATGAAGTTCGGGGTTTTCCCGATCTGGACTAGGGCGTCGTCATCGATGTATGAGGTGTCTATTTCCTTAATGGAGGACTTATAGTCTGTGATGACCCCGGCGTAGATCATGAACAGAACTGAAGAGAGCGGGGAGCCTTGGGGGAGGCCTGATGAGAAGGGTTTGGGGTCTTCTAGTTCGTGATTGAACTGAAACTGGAGTGTTCTGTTTGAGTTGAACTCCTTGCACCAGCTAGTCAAGTATCGTGGGAATTTTTGTTGTTCCATGATTTTTCCTGCGGTGTGATGACCGACGCAGTTGAAAGCACCTTGATATCATTTGTTAGGATGGACGGCCTGTCTGCTGACCTGTGGTTTTCTTTGATGAGGAGGTTTCTTTGAACGTTAGCAGGTTCAAGAGGCATCAATTGCTGAGATGGGTCTCCCACCGAACCTGGTTCGCGACAATGCCTTGGTGATCTCTCCTGCTGTACAGAGTCTTGATGCCACGATTTTCTCCAGTACCTTACTAAAGCATTGGAGTAGTGAGATCGGCCGGTAGGCTTTTGCTTGAGAGTAGTCCTTCTTCCCAGGCTTAGCGATCAGGATGCATTTAACGACTTTCCACCTATCAGGTTGAACCGTATGTTCCAGCATCACCGTAAACATGTCGATTACCAGCTGTTGGTTTGCCTTGACTAGCGTTTTTACCAGTTGGTATGGTATTCCGTCGGGGCCTGCTGCCGAGTTAGTTGGGCAAGAGTTGATAGCCTTGAGTAGTTCTTCCGCGCTGACGGGTTCGAAAGTGTCGCTTAGGTCAAAGGTCGGGTCCCTGAATGAGGGTAGCGGGAGGGAGGGAGAGGTCTGATTTGTGGGGAAGAGCTGGTCTCTGAAAATTTGACACTTGCCAGCGAAGGTTTCTTCACCTTGTATGGCTGGGATTATCGGCTCCTTCCTCTGTCCTTTGTTGATAATTTTGTAGATATCTGCACCTTTCGCTTCTGAGTTTGTTCTGAGTTTGTTCAGCATTTCTGACCGCCGCGGTCCTGTTTGCTTTCCGGCGCTTCCTTGTTTTGGGCTGGCCTTCCTTTCCAGTTCCTGACAGCATGGCTTTGGTGTTTTTCAGGTCTTGGGTCCACCATCGCTTTGATTTCCTGAAGGGCTTTGTCATTGGGATGAATTGCTGTATCAGGCTGTCGACAATGTCCAGGACAAAGTCAACTGATTGTGAGGAGTAATTCTGGGATTTCGCGCCGCGCAGAGGATGCTTATGGTTTTTCATGATTGCCTCCCGCCACCCTTGCGCCAACAGAATGAAAGTGCCAGATTATGGTTGTTTCTGGATTGGGAAAGACACTTTATCCTGGCGCGTCTGATCCGGACTTTCAGATGCTGTCCAGCTGCCAGTAACGCTTTTTCTAACACCTGGCCCCTATAGCGGGCGTGAGATTCATGATCGCGGCCTATATCGATTACGGGAAGTGGGTAAATTCCCTGCTTTGCGCAGGAGGGATAGGTTATGTTTATTCATCCACTAGATGATTCTTTTCGCGTTATTTTTGTCTCCCCTGATGGAGCAGAGTCTTTGTGAGCTGAGCTGCACTGCAGCCGGTGCTGTTGAAGTCTCCCATAACTAGGCTGTTTGAGAGGGTGTTTATTGACTTCGTGATGTTCGAGAAGTGAGATGAGCATCCTGGTGAGTAGATATTGAGTAGTTGGGTCCTGGTTTCTTGTATCTCTACTGTTATTGATAGTAGAAAGTTATCGCGCCGGCTGACGCTCGTTTCAGGTTGAGATATTTCCTGACGTAGATTACACATTTAGGCTTTGAAATCCATGGAGTGAAAAGATAAAAGAGTGATGATTCTGATGGATGTCCGTGAACGTTGCTCCATTCGCTATTCTTGCAGAAATAGAAAAGAATTGACTTTCAATGATCGAAATGATCGACTGGCATTATTGCGTTGCACAATTGTTCGACGAAATTACTACAGATATTTGTTGAAATTTTTTACTCATGCGACATGATGTCGCCTTGTCCTGTGAGCGGTCCCGCGGGACTAGAACGCTGGTTTGCGTGGCGCTTATCGTTCGCTTTCATTTTTTGTTTCTCGACCCTTGTCATGCTGAGCCTACTTGGCCGCCGTGCTTTAGGCGCATGAACGCGAGAATTTTGCGCCTTAGGTTTGCCATTTTGTTTCAGTTACCACCTCTGTTGGACGCTTGACGAGCAGAGTTGCGTGGTGATTTCCTCCGTGAGGATATCTAGTTGTTCTGATAGAGGACGGATGATTTGATCCGAGGCTGCTTTGACTAGCCAGGAGATGTAGTTGAGGTCCATTCTGTTGTGGGTGTTTTCCGGGACGATGCTTGGATTGATATAATCTTTTGCGGGGGCATAGGATTGGTGATAATCCCTCTCGTCTGCAAATTCTGAGAAGGGTGGGGCGGCGGGTTTGTCGGTGATGAACACATCTCCCTGGCTTTCGTCATCTTGTGGTTTGGGTTGACTGTTCTGGTTGTTTTGGCTTTCCTCCCGATTCTAGCGAGGCCGAGGAGCGGGAGTCGCGAGGAAACAGCATATCGGCGAGAGGTTTTGAGAGGCCATTACTGGGGTGCCTGTCCTCCTGGCGGGAGGGGATGCGATCGGTAGTGTTTTCCTTTTCCCGAGTTTTTGTGATGGAGTGCGAGCGATGAAGGTTTCTTTAGCGGCCAAAAACGTAGGAGGTTTACGCGCTTCCTGTTGTTTGTCCAGGTTTTCAGAATACGGTGTGAGTACGATACAATAGTTAGAGATTCAGAAAAGAGGAGAATAGCCCGAGCGAAGCGAGGGCAGAAAGGATAGGAAGGTTGCGTGAAAAGAAAAGGAAAGAAGCTATCTACAAGCGAGGGCGAAGCCCCTATATATATCCCCCATGATTCTACCCCATGATTCATCAGTGAAACCATGTACAGAACCCCATAGAAAGCCAAGATGTTTAATACCGAATCTATACCTTATTCCCTATTTCTGAACCGTAACCCCGAACCAAATCCTTGTAACCGAAACTTATAGAACATAAGAGAATACCTAACTAGCTCCTCTTTCCGCAATTTGCCAAGCTTGCTCTACGCTGCGATAGAATATATTGACTAAAAAGACAAGAAAGAATGAATGAATGAATGTTATATTGTTTTAAAGTACTGCATTAATTCGCCTCAGCGGACAGTCAAAATGAGGTTGAATTTGAGTTGGTATCATAGAGCAAGACGAGGACGGGGTGAAATGAGCCAAGGTATACCACTAGAGCACGACGAGGCGGGGTAAAACAAGACGATACGGACGGAGCTAAGTAGAGCAGGGCTACATCAGCAAGCCCATTCAACCCTACCGGAGGCCTGGGAGGTGTGGGAGACGTTCGGAGACACCCGTCAAACCTTCGATCCCTAGGGCCTTACTCGCCCGTATGAGGGCCTCCTGAGCCTTTGTAGGAGCCTCCTGAGCCTTGAAGAAGGATGAGAGAGCTCTCCTGATGCTAAGCGGCGCTCTCTCGGCGCCCTCTGGAAGCTTTGTTATTCTCTCCCAAGAGACTGCGAAATATCGCAGACCTCCACACTAGTAAGAGGTTTTCGTTTAGAGAGGATTCAGAGACGCTCTGTGAGGGCTCCCCAAGCCCTCCTGATATCTCTGGAGACTACTAATGATTAAGCGAGCCCTCCCAAGCTCTCCTGTAATCCCTTGCCAATCTCCTGGGGTCTCCTGAGGGCTCGTCAAGCCCTCCTGATATCTTCGGAGACTATTAATAATTAAGCCAACCCTCCTAAGCTCTCCTGCAATCCCTGTCAAACTCCTAGGCTCTCCTGAGGGCTCAAAGATTAAGCTAGATCTCCCATATTCTCCTGTAATCCCTGCCAATCTCCTGGGCTCTCCCAACATCTCTGAGGACCTTCAAACTATTACTAATGTACTGATACCTCAAAACCCACTTTGATTATTAATAGCATATATAAAAATAGGAGTCCTCCCTCAAAATCACATATTCACTGTCGAGGCGGAAGAAGGCTCTTGAAATGCTTCTCCCGCCTTCACCATGCCCA
Organism: Morchella sp. 2016-72; assembly: GCA_024713865.1. Classification (NCBI taxonomy): domain Eukaryota; kingdom Fungi; phylum Ascomycota; class Pezizomycetes; order Pezizales; family Morchellaceae; genus Morchella; species Morchella sp. 2016-72. The sequence continues at coordinate 482,301 of JAMJEY010000022.1, forward strand.
TGCCCCTCAAATCACTTCTCTCAATCACTGCTGGTGCCTTCCCTTTGTTCCTGCACGCTTTTGCAGCTCTCCATGCGGCAATATCCGCAGCTAATTGAACATCATCCACCTCCAGGCCGACTCTGGATATAACCTCTTTAGGTCCTCTTAACTTATCGACCTAAAAGGCTTGTTAGTATATAGACAAGGCTCTTTGTGACTTTTTTATTTACCTTCTCAGGATTCGATTCTCGTATTACTTCCAGTATGCCCTCCTGGTTCTCCTTGCTTCTTTTCCCCCATGTGCTTGACATCCTGTTATAGGTAGTTGGAGGTATTCCAAAGTCAGCAGGAGCCTTTCAGAGTGTGACGGAGTATCCCAGACGCAGAGAAGACGACAATTATGACGCAGAAGGACTCGAGGAACACAGCTAGACAACGAGGACACCGACGAAGACAGAGATGCTGCGGGACGGGCACAAGCACAGGCACCGGCAAAGGCAAAGGCAGAGGCAAAGCTCCGGGCAGGGGCAAGGACAAGGGCAGAGAAAGTGAGGATCGGATGGACCTCAACGAGAACGATGATGATAGCTATGATAGATCTCGAAACTAGGTTCTGGGATCTCAAAAACTATGGCAAGAGATAGGAGTATATTCCTATGTATCGAGATGACAGGAAGACGAGACAGAGAGAAAAGAAAGAAAGAACTAAAGAAAGAATCTTCCTGTGCTATTTAACATCCTCCCCCGTCAGTCCGCTCTGACTCATTCCTTCACCTACAGAATCTTGTAGAAATCCACCGTAGCCACACCGTATAATTCCCTCCACCATTTCTTCTAATTATATTACAAATCCATCACGCCATAGAACCTCCTGGAATCTTATGACGTTACCATCTCCCCACCTCCGTCCATCCTTGCTTAACAATCCCTCCTCCGTCGCAACCCTCTTCCTCTTACCGAACTGTCGGAATCAATGCCAAGACGCCGGGACACAGAGGGCGTGGTGCAACTTACTCATGATATCCGGATTCTGATGTGGGTTGAAGTTCAACCCTTCAACGTATATGCCTGTTTTTCAAGATGGTAAGATAAATCAGATTGCGGTGCAAACTAGGCTAATAAACACCTGAGATGTATCATTAATGAAACCAGGATGCCTCGCCCTACGCATTTTATCACCTGTGTAATATTTTAGAAATATTACTTCTACGATTTCTGGGGCTGTCCTGGCGTCTTGGCATTGGTTCCGACAGTTCGGTAAGAGGAGGAGGCTATGACGGAGGAGTGATTGTTAGCGATGGACGGAGGGAGACGGTGACGCCAATAGATTCCGCGAGGTTCTATGCGATTGATTTGTAATGTAAAACAGAGGAGATGAGGAATACAAGGTGTGGTTACGCGTATTTGTCCCTGCCTGATTAATCTGCAGAGAGTGAGGAAGATGCATGAAGATGATTGTCGTTTGATGGATGGAGGTGGGGAGATAGTGACGTCATAAGATTCCAGGAGGTTCTATGGCGTGGTGGATTTGTAATATAATTAGAGGAGATGGTGGGGGGAATTATGCGGTATGGCTACGGTGGATTTCTACAAGATTCCATAGGTGAAGGAATGAGTCAGAGTGGACTGGCGGGGAAGGAGGTTAAATAGTACGGGAGGACTTTTTCCTTTAGTTCTTTCTTTCTTTTCTCTCTGTCTCGTCTTCCTGTTCTCTCAGTACATAGGAATCTACTCCTACTATTAAGCCATAGTCCTGAGATCCCAGAAACGAGTTTCGGGATCTATCATAGCTATCATCATCTTTCTCGTTGAGGTTCATCCGATCCTCACTCTCCTCGTTCCTTGTTCTTGTCCCTGCTCAGGGTTTTTCCTCTGCCTTTACCTTCGCCGGTGCCTATGCTTGTGCCCGCCCCGCAGCCTCTCTGTCTTCATCGGTGTCCTCGTTGCCTGTTTCTTCATTCTTCACGCCATTATTATCGCTGCCTTCGCTGCTCCAAGCTACCCCCACAGGCCCAAAAGTGAAGTCGGCCTGTCTAGTGGCTGTCAGCACTTTGCCGAAGGCTCATAGAACGGTGGAGAGAGCTCTTACAGTATAATTATCAGGATCGCTTATAAAACGGTCATTCTCGAGCAGAAAGGACACCTTTTTACCCTTTGCCTCCGGCGTTTTCTCCTCGCTCAAGCCATACAAAAGATCCTTCGACATGTAGTTTTTAACTGCAAAAACAAGGTGCGATCTCACCCACGAACAATTGATTTGAACCCAATGGGAGCAGTTAGTAAAGGCTCACTAAGCCCTCCGAAGGGCGCACGAGGCACTCATGTCGCTCCTCGATAACTTGGTCATTAGTAGACTTGTATTAAAATGGTCGTTGCCTCACTCCAAAACCGACGGACGTTAATACTAAGAGAATCAGCTTGAAGCCAAGGCTCCTCGAGCAATGTATAACATCCGAGAAGGTATCCCGCATGCTTGATTACGGACTTGGCCTCTGCTGTGTTTTTATTAATGGAGTCGGCCAGCGTTTCTATATTGCAGCGCATTGGCATTCCATACGGAGATAGGCTCACGATATTGCGCGGAGAGCCAGGTACGCGAAAAGGGTTGTGAATTTGAAGCGTTGTCTCGCTCTCGCGGCCGAGCTCTGTCGCTTGTCGCCGATTGAGTCGAACAGAACTTGCGAGTAATGCTAGCTCTTTCAGAGGCTGTCCCAGCCTTCCGAGTTTCCTGCCTCGTGAATTAACGATACGACGGTTTCCGCGTCGCTATATCAGCGGTTTGACTGAGACGCAGGATTTAAATATCACATACTTGCATCATATTTATCAAGAAGTTAAGAATTGCTTCTGCCGCCAGTCCTTGTGCCTCCTTCGAGTTGCAAGAGTTCTGAGGCCACATGCGCCTCCTCAGATTTTTCCAGCTCGACCCTGGCTCACTGGCTTGTACAGTGGCCGCATGGTGGTGGCGCTGGTTGCTATGGACATGGACGTGATATACTCCGCTCGATAAAAGATACGGAGTAGGCCAAGATTCTCATCTCCCACTCCTTATCCTCATAGTCATCCTCATGATTTGAACGTAGTCTTCCTCCCCGAACGATCATCAAAATCACCTGCGTTTTGGTACCCCACAACGCCCGCTCACCATTGCGCTCGTCCGTAACCTTCCTGAGGGTTCAAACTATAGTAATCGGGCCAATATCTTGGCTCAGAAGTACCGAATTCCTACTGCTCGCAAAGACTCAAACACTCATCGCCTCAGACGCTTATTAACCCGAGGAGATCGCTTGTACGCCACGCCCTTCCTCAACGCTACGCCTGATTTTTTTGTCTACGATTGCTACGACAGGTGGTTTGTAGGGCTAAGAGCCTTCACGGAAGCGCTTTCACCTCCACTATATACTGCTCGATTCACACCATATCATCTTCGCTTTTTCTCGACAATTCTGCGTTTTACGGTTCTTCCTGGACGGCTCGCTAAGACAAAATCAATTCTATAACTAATCTAAATAAGATAACACAATACCCAAATAGGCAACCATACATTCCCAAACAGGCAAAATTGCAACTGCATCTACAAAAAACAAAAAACAACTGCAGTCAACATCAAATCACTCATCAGGTCTTCTAAGCTCTAATCAAGCCTTCTAAGCTCCAATCAACGCCCCTTGGGCCTTCTAAACTCACACAAGATCATCAGAGTCCTCGGAGGCCACACGGTCGTTGGCATCTCCGCCTTCACCATTGGTGTGCCTAAACAGGTGATTTCTCTCGGCCTGGGTCCAAATACGTTCACAATCATAGTTATAAGACTCAAAGGTAATGGCATTTGGGTAGAGCCTTCTATAATGCTCATTGAGCCTTCTTCCAATCGCCGCGTACCTCTCGGAACGCTCATACACCACCGTCAGGACCATCTGACACTCATCATCAGTATGGGGCATGGAGATATTCAAACCTGTTTGATCAACCTTATTCCTAAATGTTAGCATTTCCTCCTCAACATCGAGCCTTATTCCATCAATGTCGCCTCTAGTAAGGTGCTGATATTCTTCTAGCCGGGCTGAGTTTGAGTGACGAGCAAGAATGATTGCCAAAGCGCTCAGAAAGACCGCACTACTGAGGGTTTTGCCTCAGTGGCTTTGAGCCAACCTTCCAGCTCTTCGGAATCTCCGATCTGCACATATTCTGAATTTGGGGGATAGGGTGCCTGCTCTTAGGGTGCCGGATTGGACAACACCCCGTAAAAGGCTCGGAAAGCCCCCGCGGGGCTCCTTGGATCTGCTGGTGGGGCTCGCTTTATTGCAAGTCTTTCTAAATCTTGCATAGACAACCCCTGAAGGATGTTAATAAAGGGAATAAGCGATCCGGGTCCGTACTAATTGTAGTAGTGGTATATATCGCTGGGGATGCCTGTAACCCTTTCTGGATCATTAATATGTATGGTTATTGCCGGCCTGTAGGGTATTCCCAAGGCCTGCCAGACCTTCGATGTGGTGTGCAGTCAGTTTGTGTGGGCAGGAGATGCCCTGGAGGTGGGTGTATCTTTAACTTCATCATCTGCGCCCCCCAAAGCCCCATTGTAGCGTTGGACTGTCCTGTTTCGCTTTTGTGATAGATCGATAATGAGGCGGGGAGGGCTGCTTGGATCTTTATAGAGTCCTCTGAAGCCTTTGCTGACCATATGGTCCTTAGTGCCCTGATAGCCTTGTGGTCCATGCAAAATTAACACAGATTGTTGAATAATTGTTCGTCCGACGTGGCCTTATTAACCCACCTTATTCTTAACATCTCTGTGACGGAGTAACCCGGACGCAGAGAAGACGACAATGATAACGCAGAAGGACTCGAGGAACACAGCCAGACAACAAGGACACCGACGAAGACAGAGATGCCACAGGGCGGGCACAAGCACAGGCACCAGCGAAAGCAAAGGCAAAGGCAAAGCTCCAGGCAGGGACAAGGACAAGGGCAGGGGAAGTGATGATCGGATGGACCTCAACGAGAACGATAATGATAGCTATGATAGATCCTGAAGCTAGGTTCTGGGATCTCAGGAACTATGACGAGAGAATAGGATTATATTCCTATGTATCGAGATGACAGGAAGATAAGACAGAGAGAAAAGAAAGAAAGAACTAAATAAAACATTCTCCCGCCCTATTTAATACATTCATCCGCTAGTCCCCTATGACTCACACCTTCACCCGTAGAAACCCATAGAAACCACACCTCATAATCCTCCCCACCATCTCTTCTGCTTACATTACAAATACATCACGCCATCGAACCTCCCAGAATCCCAATGACGTCACCATCACCCCATCTCCGCCCATCCTCACCTAACATTGCTCCTTCCGCTGCAATCCTGTTTTCTGCTACCGAACTCCCGGGGCTGATGCTAAGACGCCAGGACAATCTCGTCCGCGAGCTCGCTACGGAGAGCCTTATAGATAGTATCTTTTTCAGTCAATTGTAGGATTCTTCGGAAGTTCTTGATTGTTGTGCACTTGTATGTAGCAGCTGGTCTCCCACATCGTAGCATGATTGAAGCCTTTTCCAGGTTTGTGGGGCCTTTTTGAAGGTTTGGAGTAGGTGTAAAGATTTGAAGAGACGTTTAAAAACGCGGCTGTCAATGGCTTAAGTATAGAGCTTTAGAGTGGATACTGTACCATCTTAAATATTGTATAGTAATTCAAGATCGAAGCCTTGAGAGACCTTGAGTGGCCTGAAGAATTGTATGTTTGAAAGTGGCAGGTTTGAATATGGTAGGTTTGAAGACATGAAAACGGGTGGTCGGTGTTTATCTATGATCAAACCTCAGTACATGGTGAATATAGGATCACATGATATCACTCGAATCAGGAGAGCTTGGGAGGGTTCGCTTAATCATCAGTAGTAGTAGTCTCCGGAGATATCAGGAGGGATTGACGAGCCCTCAGGAGAGCCCAGCAGATTGACAGGGATTACAGGAGAGCTTGGGAGGGCTCACTTAATCATCAGTAGTCTCCGGAGCCTGGATGGCTTGCCAAGACAAAAGATAAATTATATCATTATTGCTAAAACCTAAAGGGGTAACTGGGGTAAAATTAAGAACTGCATGTGCAAAAACAAAGAACTCCAATTTCCAAATGAAGACTCCTTAAGCCTTCTAAACTACATCAGCAAACTCAACTTCTGACTGCAGTCTCTCAACAGTCTCCCAAGTCTCCTGAGAGTCTCCTAAACCTCCTAAATATTTTTTGAGTCTCCTGAGGCTCAGGAGACATCAGGAGACAAATGAAGTCTTGCTGATGTACCTACAGAGATTTGGGAGCCTATTACCATTGTCGCTAGTTATATCCTCTGCACCTACAGTCAGAATAATAAGATTCATATAAATGCCATTCAGGAAGAGCATTCTATAATGCCCATCTCGATAAGTTCATGGATAGGGTATATTCAGACCTTCAAGTTCCTATTCCATAAGTTCTATATCATTAATATCGTCCTCAGTCAGGTAATCCCATCCCTCTGGTGAAGGCGTTTGGGGCCTTTGGTGTGACGGAGTAACCTGAACACAGAGAAGACGACGATGATGATGCAGAAGGACTCGAGGGGCACAGCCAAACAACGAGGACACCGACGAAGATAGAGGTACTGCTGAGTGGACACAAGCACAGGTACCAGTGAAGGCAAAGACAAAAACAAGAACAAAGACAAGAGCCAGAGAGAGTGAGGACCGGATGGACCTCAACGAGAACAATCATGATAGTTATGGGCGATCCCGAAGACAGGTTCTGGGATCTCAGAAACCATGACTAAAGAATAGGAGTATATTCCTATGTACCAAGATGACAGAAAGATGAGACAGAGAGAAAAGAAAGAAAGAACTAAAGAAGAAGTCCCCTCCGCTCTATTTAACACATTCATCCGCTAGTCCGTTATGACTCACACCTTCATCCATAGAAAGCCGTAGAAACCCGCTATCACCATACCTCGTATTCCTTCCCACCATCTCTTCTATTTTAAATTACAAATCCATCACGCCATTGAACCTTCCAACAACCAATGACGACATTATCACCTCATCTCCGCCCATCCTCGCTTAGCACTTCTCCTTCCCTCGCAACCCTGTTTCTGCTACCGAACTCTTGGGACCGATGCGAAGACGCTGGGACATTTGGGTAGGCCCAGCTATGATTGCCGAAGGCCTATGAAGCACTGCACAAAGCCTTAAGGGTTTTGCCTCTGTGTCCCTGAGCCAACCTTCCAGCTCTTCAGAGTCTCCGATCAGCACATATTACGGATCTGGGGGATAAACCGCCTGCACCTGGGGTGCCGAATTTGACATCGCCCCGTAGAAGGCTCGAACAGCCCTCTTAGGGTCCCCTGGAGCGGCCAGTGGGACTCGCTTCAGCGCGAGGGTTGCTAAATCATACATAGTCAGCATTTCGAGAATGCCGGTAAATGGCATAAGCAACGCAATCCCATACCAGTCGTATAGACGGTACGTATCACTTGGAATGGCAGTAGCTTTCTTTGGGTCAATAACATATACGGTTATTGCGGGCCTGGAAGGTATTCCTAATGCCTCTCAGGACTTGATTACCATCTTGTAATAACTCTCGTTATCCACCGCACTTTCCAAAGCTTCGTCATGTTGTTTGTCTATTCTTTTCCTCTTCTGTGATAGATCTACAATGAGATGGGCTAGGGCTGCTTGGATCTTTATAGAGTCCTCTGAAGCCTATTCTAACCACTTGGGCTTCAAATTCATGAGAGCCTTATGATCCATGGCATATTCGCACAAATGATTGAATGAAGAATCACCCGAGCTGGATTTATTCACCTACGCTGTCCTTGTCATCTCATCGGCGAGCTCTTTGCGTAGAGCCTTATAGATACCATCTTTATCTAAGCGCAAGATTCTCCGGCAGTCGTATGCATCAGCAAGACTTGATTTGTCTCCTGAGGCCTCCTGAGCCTCAGGAGACCCAAAATATATCCAGGAGTGTCAGGAGACTCTCCTGAGACTTGGGAGACTGTTGGGAGACTGCAGTCAGAAGTTGAGTTTGCTGATGTGTGGTCTGGCAAATGTTCTTGGCAGGTTGTTTGTATCGTGGTGCCATTTCAGGGGCCTCCTTGGTCTCTTGGGCTCGATTCCTGATTTGTGGGTCTAACTTGGGGGGTAGAGAACGTCGAGTCTTAAAAGTAGGTGTCGTTGGAGGGGCATCAGGGTCCATCGATAAGCCCTTAGGAGGCCTAGATCCTGAAGGCCTGGATCTGGAAGGCTCAGATCCTGAAGGGTGTAGAACGGGGCTTTTCGGAGGCTCCTCAGACATTCCCGACTTTCCCTTCTGGTTGCTCTGGGGTATTTTTTCCTCTGACTCGATCTCTATGTACGATGCAACATTACTGCTAGGGGCTGAACTAAGGCTGGAGTCCGAGCTCATCAGCAAACTCAACTTCTGACTACAGTCTCCCAACAGTCTTCCTAGTCTCCTGAGAGTCTCCTGAACCTCCTGGATAATTTTTGAGTCTCCTGAGGCTCAGGAGACCTCAGGAGACAAATGAAGTCTTGTTGATGTTCTCACTATCAACGTACTGGCCGGGGATTAATTGTCCAAGTTCCTGTTTTTTGGATGCGTTTTTATCACTATTGGAGGATATACGGCTTCATTTTTGGCCTTGTTTAGGGCTTGCCGGGGTGTTGTCGGAGCTGTTTGGTGAGCGGTGCGGTTTGGATGCTGACTTATAGAAAGAGAAAAAAAAAACCTCTTGCATCAGCAAGATTTTACAAGTATCAGGAGATTACAGGGGTCTCAGGAGACTCAGGAGACTATCAGGAGACTCAGGAGACTCCAATCACAAATGGTAAAGCTTGCTGATGTCTATATATGTCAATTGCTTGAATATAGACGAATAGAGAGGATAAGATACCATCTTATATTGTGTATAATAAACTCTTGAAGGCTTCAAGGGACTTGGAGATAGTGTAGTAAGCTTGAGCCAGTGTATCGATCCTAGGGATGGATAGGGATAGAAGTAGGAGAATAGAAGAACGCGGAGTATCATCTATCAAACTTCACTACGTCATATAGTGGAGTAACAATTCAGCATCATATTGAATCATATGATGTCACTCGAATATTGTGATCAGGATGTTAATGCGACAAGATATGATCTATCGGTGCACAGGCCCATTTAGAGTGTCAACTTCTCCGAAGCCTACCAAGCCTAGGAAGCTTAGGAGGCCCCCAGGGGCTTTAGAGTCTCCAAAGCCTCCAGAGCCTCCGAAGCCTCCATGTCCCGGCGTCTTGGCATCGCTCTCAAGGGTTCGGTAGCGGAAACAGGATTGCGGCGGAAGGAACAATGTTAGGCGAGGATGGGCGGAGATGGGGTGATGGTGACGTTATTGGATTCTGGGAGGTTCGATGACGTGATGGATTGGTAATGTAATTAGAGGAGATGGTGGGGAGGAATACAAGGTGCGGTTACGGTGGATTTCTATGGAGTTCTATGGAGGGAGGTATGAGTCATAGCGGACTAGCGGAGGAATATATTAAATAGAGCGGGAGGATCTTTTCTTTAGTTCTTTCTCTCTTCTCTCTCTGTCTCATCTTCCTGTCATCTCGGTACATAAGAATATACTCCTATTCTCTAGCCATAGTCTCCGAGATCCTAGAACCTAGTTTCAGGATCTATCATAGCTATCATCATCGTTCTCGTTGAGGTCCATCCGCATCAGCAAACTCAACTTCTGACTGCAGTCTCCCAACAGTCTCCCAAGTCTCAGGAGAGTCTCCTGACACTCCTGGATACATTTTGGGTCTCCTGAGGCTCAGGAGACCTCAGGAGACAAATCAAGTCATGCTGATGCGATCCTCACTTTCTCTGCCCTTGTCCTTGTCCCTGCCCGGAGCTTTGCCTCTGCTTTTGCCTCTGCCTCTGCCTCTGCCTTTGCCTTCGTTGATGTCTGTGCTTGTGCCCGCCCGGCAGTATTTCTGTCTTCGTTGGTGTCCTCGTTGCCTGACTGTGTTCCTCGAGTCCTTCTGCGTCATCATTGTTGTCTTCTCTGCATCCGGGTTACTCCGTCACACTCCACCAATATTGACTATCAGCAATGAGATCATGATGTCTATTTTGCATATGGAGCTACGCCAATGCTGGTAGTTTCGATCGATATCTCTCAAAAGTCCACCCATCGCGGGCCCATGAATGGTACGACAGGCAACTTTCAGGGACTCCTGTTGAGGGCTCGCGTAGCCTTCTTGAAGGCTCAGAAGGTCTTCACGAGGGTAGATGTTTGAACATACCAGACAAAAGCGAATCCGATACTGAATTGAATGATGAAGATCATACTTTGGGATCTACGCGGTTCAATCTAGCAACTACCATATATGAGGGTGCAGGGGAGCCTCTTTTCACCGCAGTGGGATATGATAAAGGCTCGAAAAGCCTTTTGATCAATCTATGACAGTCTTTCGAATCAGCAGAGGAATTTCATTTATCGTGCTGGTTCCTACAATCGAATGTATGTCAGGGTCAAATAGACGATTTCTTCCGCACTGTACGCCCTCTACAAGGCTCCTACAGCACTGGTAGAGGCTTCGAACACCTCCTCGATGAGATGTCATCTATGGGGGGGTTAGGAAAAGAGAGCTGGATACACTCAGAGGTTGAAATGGGCGGGCAGAAAATTTCTTACTACTACAGGGACCCTATGAATATAGTGTGTTTTCTTCTGGGACAACATGCATTTAGGGAGTCTTTGGTGTATTCACCTACTATGGAATACAATAAAATGGGGGAGCAGATGTATGGAGAAATGCAAACGGCAGACTGATGGTGGGAGATATAGGTTCGCAACACTTATTAGAAGGCTCAGGGAGCCTCCGCTAACCCCTCACAAATGTTATAGAATACCCTTCTAGAAGGATCAATGGTGGTACCAGTAATATCAGCAAGCTTTACCATTTGTGACTGGAGTCTCCTGAGTCTCCTGACAGTCTCCTGAGTCTCCTGAGACCCCTGTAATCTCCTGAGACTTGTAAAATCTTGCTGATGAATATGTGTGTCAGACGGAATACACCTCACTAATTTCAGTGGTGACAAAAAGGCTTGGCCAGTCTACTTAACGATTGGCAATATCACCTCAGACATACGAAATAAACCCTCTAATTACCCAATCATATTCCTAGCTCTACTGCCAGTGCCACCAAAGGTTGGAGTGTGTACGAATGAATGGTGTTGGGAGAGCCAGATGGTCCTTCACCAGGTCCTCTCTGAGGTTCTCGAAGGCCTCCAGGGCTCTGCGGAAAGGGGTAAGCTTATAGTATGCGCTGATGGCTATGTACGCCTATGTTATCTGATACTATCTACATGGATTACGGATCAACCAGAACATGCCGTGCTGCTAAACATCAACAATCAGGCCTACACTAGGTGCAAAGTTGATTTCAAGGACTTGGGGAGCCTTCAAGAACATCCGCCACGCATTCAGGAGCGATATATCGAAATGGTAGAGCGTTATAAGGAGGATATATCAGATACAGCATCTGTTGAATACCTGGTGTCGAAATCCTTCAAAACTCTATCCAATGCTGGCCTGCAAGGCTCAAGTGTATGATCTTCATAAGCCAGATATGTTGCATAATATTTATCTCAGCCTATTGAAACATCTGATGGAATGGATTCAATTGTTTTTGAAAAAACACAATCGGCTATAGAATTTTGATCGGGCTTGGGCGTCCATTAAGCCTTATCTAAGGCTTGCTGTACCAAATAAGGCTTATCGGGTGACTATACAATGGCAAGGTAAAGAAATGCGTCATCTCAGCCGGATGGTTCTAGCCTTTGCAATGGCTCTTTGGAACCCCCCAAGAGCTTCGCAGGGCGACTTCGGGAGATCCTTGACATGTATTTGATCACTAATCGATTTCCACTTGATGGCACAGTATACTACGCATACAAAAGAAACACTAGACTATCTTCAAGGGTATCTCGAGGATTTCCACAAGTATAAGGGTGTATTTCTGGAATTTAGAGCCGGTAAACGAACAAAGAAAGAGGCAAAGGATCGAACAAAGGCGCTGCAAGGCTCGGGAAGCATTGACAGAGGTCTAGCGAAGCTTGAGGAAATTCGCGAGACTTCTCATTTCAACTTCATTAAAATGTATCTTCATTCACACTTTCAGGGGCATGTAGAACGATTTGGTAATATCCCAATATTTTCAACCGATGTGCGCGAGTTAGCGCATAGGCAACAAATTAAGATGGCTCTGACGGGACGGGGTCGGGTTCAGGATCGGGGTTTTAGGAGAAACGAGGCAGGACAGGGTCGGCTCAGGATACACCGGAGTCGAGGCGGGATCAGGGTCGAGGTCGTGTTCAGGATCAGGAACAGGCAGAGACAAAAGGGCCGAAGCCGAAGTGATGTATTGCTAACAGAGAGAAGACGTTGCCTGAAGAGGCAGAAACATAGGAAAGAACGTACACTATATATACAACTATCCCGTCGCACCGCTGACTCATACCCATAGAATCCCATAGAAACTCCTACACCTCCGTACAACCCATACTATTCCCAATGCCCTACTTCTATCCCGATACTTCCCCATCTCTCCTAGCGCTTACTTTCTATTACTCGAGCTCTTTCCTAATCCATCATCCTTCTTCCGACATTGACCGATACTATCTAACAACCCTGTTCCGAAGGTGAGATACAACAAAGCAACCACTAACTTCTCCGTCTCAAGCTTTGACCGGCTACATCTCCTATAATAGGCATTCAACATAAACCAGTATCATTACTTTCTGCATATACCCGAAACATCAGAACCTGCCGTACGATGACAAGTGAGTACAGTCGCGACCCTATAACCTGTAAAAGCTGAGTGGTGGGTGGGGTTCCCGGTTAAGTTCAGTTGTCAGGCTGGTCGGGGTTGAAAGAGGGGTAGGTCTCGATTAGGAAATCGGACCCGTCAGGTATAAGGGGAGGGGGTGCATCCAATTTACTGATTTCCACAGTCTCGTAGGGCTCACTATCTGCAACCAATTTACTGATTTTCACAGTCTCGTGGAGGCTCACTATCAAAATAAAAGATGTTTTGACTATTCGTGGCTACTCAAAGGAAACAGAGTAATGATAGTCGGTTGAAAAATTGGTGGGGTCTGGGGACCTCGGCTAGAGGGGTGGTCTCGAAAGCGACCGGATGGAACCGAGGGGCTTTGACAATGGGTCTGCGCTTACTTCCAGGCTAATGGCAGTGTGCCCCAAGGGGGGGGAAAAGAAGGATAGGTTCTCGTCTATCGTGAGAGGCTGTTGAGGAGGGAGGGAGGAAGAAGGACGCATCCCGTGAGGGCTTCTAACTCGCTTCGAGAGGAGGGACTCATGAATGCTCAGTACAGCAATTCGAGAAGGCAGTATTGCATCGTAGAGGCTTCCCACCGCCCGACAATCAGCGTCGGAGTGTAGCGAAGGTGGAAAGGATAGGAAGGATGCGTGAAGAGAAAAGAGCAGAAGCTATCTACAAGCGAGAACGCAACCCATATATATACGACATGACTACGCCTGATTACTCAACCGCGAAACCCTGTACAGAACCTCATAGAACCCCAAGACCCTTAATACCGAACCCTTATCTTATTCCCTATTCCCAAACTGTAAACCCAAACTGAACTCCTGTAACTGAAACCCATATAACATAAGAGACCACCTAACTAACTCCTCTTCCCGTACCTTGCCAAACTTGCTCCAAGCCATGGTACTAGATATCCATCTTCCTTCCCTGCTTCCCATACTTGTACTGAATTGTAAAGTTAAATCGAGACAGAAATTCTGTGCAATGAGTCTGGTGACGATTCAATAGTTTGATTGTCATAACATCTGCAAACTCAACTTCTGACTGCAGTCTCCCAACAGTCTCCCAAGTCTCAGGAGACCTCGGGGGACAAATCAAGTCTTGCTGATGGAAGTATGTAAGGACACGATGGTCTATAAGTACTTTGACTAGAAACTGAGGTCTCCATTCCTTGAACAACAAATACTGGCTAGCAGTTCCTTGTCATAGATTTCCTAGTTTCATTCTACTGGAGAGTATGTCTTCAAGAAAAAGACAACCGGATGCAAAATCTGTTTGTTGTCCCATTGCGATAGTATTTCAGCCGATATATAGTCCAAGACGTCTGTTTCCACAATGAACTCCATTTTTGAATCAGGACGCCATGATATAGGTGCAGTAGTAAAAGCAATTTTCAGGTCCTGAAAAGCTTTCTTCTGCCTTCTCATTCCATTACTATTGAATGTGCTTTTTGGTAAGTATAGTCAGGGGTTTTACAATTTTCGAGTAGGTATAAATAAATCGGCAATGGAAGTTCGCGAAACCCAGAAACTCCTTTACGTGTTTTACGGTATTAGGTATTTCCTAATCGATAATGGTTGATACTTTGGATGAATCCATCTTCATTCCAATACGCGTAACAATTATCCCTAGTAAGATGGAGTAATCGAGACGCAATATGATAGATGACAATGATGACACAGAAGAATTCGAGCATTACAGCCGGATGTAGCAGAGACACCGGACGGCCATAAATATAGGTACTGGGAAAGGAAAAGGCAACAGTAGGGGCAAAAAGGGGGGGCACATAACAAGGGAAATGAGGACCAGATGGACCTCAACGTGAACGATAAGAGATACTATAGGTTACTCTAAAGTCAGGTTCTGGTGCCGCATGGACTATAGCTTTGAATAGGAGTATATTCCTATATACTGAGATAACAGGAAGACAAGATAGAGAGAAAAGAAAGAATGAACTAAAGGAAAAGTCTACCTCTACTATTTAATAATCTTGTTTATTGGTTCACTATGACCTATACATCAAGCCATGAAAACTTATAGAAACCCAATGCTACCATACTTGGGACTCCTCTCCACCATCTTCTCTCAAGTCTATTATGAATCCATCATACAACCTAACCTAATGGAAATAGATGACAATGATATTACCTCATACCTTTCCCCCTCCTCACTTAACATAACCCAACAACTCTAAACCGACCTGATACTACCGAATCATTAGGACAGCTGCCAAAACGTCAGAATAGTCGACTCTACTATCACGGTGTGGTGCAAGGCTTAGCGAAGTTGCGAGAAAAGAGGTAGTCAGGGATTCTCTAATGTTTTATAGGTTCTGGTTACAAGGGTTCGGTCTGGGATTATGGTTCGGGAATACAGAATAAGATATGGATTCGATATTAAGGATCTTGGGTTTTTATATGGTTTTATATAGGGTTTTGCGGATGAATCATCAAGTGGAAACCTGGGATATATACATAGGCTTTGCCTTCAGTTGTAGATAGCTTCTTTCCTTTCCTCTTCACGCAACTTTCTTGTTCTTTTAGTCTATATATACTTCAGGACTCTTACCAATCACTGAGATGTCTTTTCTGTCCTCTTTGGAGAGAAAGACACATCAGCAAGACTTGATTTATCTCCTGAGGTCTCCTGAGCCTCAGGAGATCCAAAATGTATCCAGGAGTGTCAGGAGACTCTCCTGAGACTTGGGAGACTGTTGGGAGACTGCAGTCAGAAGTTGAGTTTGCTGATACATCTCTTTGTCTCACTTTATTCATAATCGTCGTGCTCTACCTCATCCCATCCCTCATTTCTAGTCTCGTCTCATTGTTCTTTACCTGGCCTCGTTTCGCTGTCTTGGTGGTATGCTTTAGCACGTCTTGTCCTTATAATCGCTTAGCTCTATGATATCTGCAGAAGTACTTGCAGTTGCAATAGAACCTTTATGAAAGTTAGATTCTATTGTAAATATTATCAATACATTGTAAACCTATTGCAGGCATTGCAAGTCACTTACCAGGCTGAAAACTCCATCGCTTTCCTTAACTATTATAGTGGTAGTTGGTACAGCTTCCTGCAAACATGCCAACTACAATTACATAGTCTAACAAAAGACCCTTGCTATTCGCACAGGTTACACACTCAGGTTTCTCAATCTCACCCCTGTTGTATCCTGAAATAACTTCAACATTAATAGAACTAGCCATATTTATGCCCCTATTATCTCTCCCTTAAGAGAACAGCCTGATCTATCTTATACTAACCAACCTTCTAGCAGTTGTAGTAGTGATTGTACCCACATGTACTAGGGTTTCTGCAGCTGAATCATATTAGATTAGATGGATTTTCTTTTACTCAGTCTTGGCAGTCTCGATAGCCTTGGCAGACTGTTTACCTTTATTGAGTTTAGGAACAACCTCTGGTTCAGACTCAAAACTAGACACTCTTGAGAGGATTAGGGGCTTATCAGTCTCAGTAGCCTAAGTTTCGACAACAGAAATGATATTGGTCTTGCTGAAATGCATTAGGAACAGTAGGGGCAGGAGTAGTAACTTCAAGAGCAGGAGAAGACATAATTGAAAAAAATCTCAAAAACTTGAGAGGAGCTAATGTGTGAGAAAAGGAAATGTCTGAATGATGATTCATAAAGTGCTGATATTCCAGCCCTATTTATCCTCTTTTTCTAGGCCCTCAATTTATATTTGCAAGTGCTAAAGTTATTATTGCAACTGGCTGTACTTTTTTTGCAATCATTCAATCCTTTACACATGTGGAGCAAAATCAACTACAAAACCTATCCACTCCACTACTATACCCAGCACCCGCTCCATCTTGAGGTGGTCCATATTTTGGCATCTTGGAATCGGACCTGAGGGTTCAGTAGTCGAAGTACTATTGTAATCAATAGAGAAGTGTTAAGCGGGAAAGGGTAGGAATGAGGTAATGGTATCGTCATAAGGTTTTAGGAGATTCGATAACGTGATGAATTTGTAATGTAAATAGGAAGATGGTGGGGAGAAATAGGAAGAAATAGCGGTAGTGGGTTTTCTTTGAGTTTCTATGAATTGTAGTATCAGTTATAGCAGACTAGTAGGAGGGGGTATTAAATACGGTAGGAAAACTCTCTCTTTAGTTCTTTCTTTCTTTTCTCTTCATCTCGACTTCCTGTTATCTCAGTACATAGGAATATACTCATATCTCATAGTTATAGTCTACAGGATCCCAGAACCTGACTTCGAGATTATTCATAGTCTTCATTATTATTCTCGTTGAGGTCCATCCGGTCTTCACTTTCCCTGCTTGGTGTTTTCTCTTACCTTTGCCCTTGTCTTTGCCTTAACTGGTGCCTATGCTTGTGCTTGACAGGCATCTCCTTTATTTTCATCGGTGTCCTCATCGTTTGGCTGTGTTCCCGAGTTACCTCTGTGTTATCATTCATCAGTAAACTCAACTTCTGACTGTAGTTTCCCAACAGTTTCCCAAGTCTCAGGAGAGTCTCCTAACACTCCTGGATACATTTTGAGTTTCTTGAGGCTCAAAAGACCTCAGGAGACAAATCAAGTCTTGCTGATGTTGTCATCTTCCTCTTTGCGTCTAGGTTACTCCGTCACATCGGAGGAGAAGGGTCTGATATTATATAGTTCAACTCGTGAAGCTTAACCCATGAAACCTGCTATTCCAATCTTTTCACAAACTCCAAATACCATTCCATGAACCTCGTTCCATACTATGAGACTAAAAGGAACACGGTCTAATCATTATGAACCTGTAAATATTAAAGATAAGGGAACAACATCAACAAACTCAACTTCTGACTACAGTCTCCCAACAGTCTCCCAACAGTCTCCCAACAGTCTCCCAAGTCTCAGGAGAGTCTCCTGACACTCCTGGATACATTTTGGGTCTCCTGAGGCTCAGGAAACCTTAGGAGACAAATCAAGTCTTGCTGATGTGGCAATCACCTCCACAAGAATCATTCCTCTACCACAACCATGCAATTAATATAGGTATGGCTCGGGAATATAATACTTTAGACATAGGCCTACCTGAATATCCTCTTAAAATATTTTTAAGTCTATATTGTTCATTACTAATACAATTTTCAATCTCTTTTGGGAATTTTTCCCCCTCCTATGATGTTGGAAAAACTATTTTGTAATTTTTAATAAACTCATTTGCCTCCTGGCTATCACATATTAAAAGCACGATTTTATATCTTGAAAACCGATTGTGTTGTAAGAACACCCGTGAAGGTCATTTCTTCGTTCGTTGAGCGCTGTGCCAAGCCTGTTCCACACCAAAAACCGACATGTCACCTTTCACAACCGCTATGAGATTGCGAGCGATTCGTCTTGGCTGGAAAACGTCACTCACTGGCGCCGTCTCCCCTTCTGTCTGTTGTCTTGTGTTCCTGTCTCGTGCTGGGCCACAAGGACATTTTCTCATCCTCACTTGGGAACACGTTGCTCTATTCTTCTCCACCATTTGACATAATTCTGCCAGTATGTCCTTGAAACGAAACAGAAGCTCTCTTGAAACTGCTGGCGACCAGCAACGCCCATTTGTTTTCTACGGAACGGCTTTGCCCCCTTATGATTCGGACAATAGGGGTGATGGTTCCTATATACCCTTATGGAAACAGGAAGTCAAAGACGAACGAGGGAGGAAAAGGCTACATGGGGCCTTTACTGGCGGGTTTAGTGCTGGGTAAGTTTAATTCACGTCCCATGGGTATGTGCGGTGGCCGAGTCGGAACTAAGTTTATTGTAGATATTTTAACACCGTAGGATCCAAAGAAGGTTGGCTGTGCCCCAAAGATCCCTCCATCAGCTCCTTTGAGCCTCATATTCATTCGGTACTTTAGGATGGACTCCGACCACTTTCAAGTCATCTCGAGCAGCCCGTGCTCAAGCCACTCCAGCGCGCCCGGAGGATTATATGGACGCCGAAGATCTTGCCGAAGCCGCTGAAGCCCAGAAACTCGAGACGAACCAAAAATTTACTGGCTTAGGGTCTACAGGGGATGAACTAGCAAGGCGGGGAAGTAATATCACTCTGATGGATCTACTGACACCAGCTGTACAAGATACGATGGGGGTAAAGCTTTTGAAGAAGATGGGCTGGAAAGAAGGACAAGGCATCGGTCCTAAGGTTCGAAGGAAAGCTCGAGTTTCAGATGGAGACGCGGATGGCGATATAACAGATGGGGATTGTTATCTACTTGCACCTCAAAATTCAGCTTTGGTGAAGTTTAGCAAAAAATGGGACACGAGGGGAATAGGGTATGTTGGAGAAAGATATTTAGGAGAACAGGGCGACCAGGCGGAAGAACCTCACACGGGCCAACCACCAGGCACAAAGCTCAAAAAACAGGACACGAGAAGTGGTTTCGGTGTTGGAGTTTTGAATGATGATGGTGATGATGACGATGATCCTTACGAGATACGCCCAAAGGCGGCCTACAATCGAACAATTGGCGGTGAGAGATCAAAAAAGAGCGCCAAACCTCTCGTCAAAAAACCCATAAGACATGTTTTTATTTCTAAAAAGTCAATTAAAGCCAAGTCAGGTGTTAGCTTGCGAAAATGCCACGACGGGCGGCTTCCATTGGATGGGTTTGTTCTCTCACTTGGCCCTGCTCAATTGCAAGATGGATGGTACCCTCCCCCAGAGGTTCCGCCACATTGGACTCCATCAGGGCCTTGCGGGTCTCAAAAGCAGGACCATCAAAACCAACTGACTGTTAAAACTACTCTGTTACGAAAGGAGTCCGAGACAGAATTGAAATTGGATCCTCGATCTCGTGGGTCGTTATTAGGGGAAACGCCTTTACCAGGGAAATCTGTATTTGACTTCATGACTCCGGTAGCAAGAGATCGCATTGCGTCTGTTACCGGTAACAAAAGTTTGCCCCAGGCACTGAGCGAGGCACCCCCATCCGTATTCCCGCCTTCCGGCCCATCTTCTTTGGCGGACCTAGTACCGAAGTTGGACCCTGCGGTGGCGCTTGGGGCGATCAAAGGTGGATTCATGCCATATGCTGATGACCCAGACAAGCGGACAAGATACCGTACATTTTTAGAACTCCAGGCTGGGCTTAGGGAGGGTTTACCCGATCGGGTATGTATAATATCTATGGTCTCGAAGCTGTTTTACGAATAAAAACTCATGGTATATTTCAGAGATATGGCATGAACACTCAAGAGTGGGTAAAAGAACTTAACGAGTTTGTGGGCGCTGCGCGTATCTTCAAGCCCTTGACTGGCATGATAGCGAACCGTTTTACATCTGCAACTACAAATGCCTCCAATTTTAGCGGTGATACCGATGCATCGTCAAAAACTTATTCTGACGTACTCATTAATCGCCCCCAGCCAAAGCCAGAGGATCCCGCAGAAGCTGCAGCTAAAATGTCGATGTATGGGCCTATAACGCGATCAGTCGTTGAATTTTTCCCTACGCGTTTATTATGTAAACGCTTTAATGTCAAGCCACCTATTCAAGTGCAGCCAATTGGAGCCAATAGTGAAAAGAGCACAGGAAGTTGGGAGCCAACTCACGGCCCATCAAGAGAATTAGTATCAAGAGCTCAAATGACTCAGATCATGAGAGGGGCAAGAGGCGACCAGAATTATATCTTGTCCGAAGCGAAAAATGTCATGTCCCCGGTGGACACGGAGACAAACGAGGCCCTCGAGGCAGAGAGGGCAGGGGAGGACGTTTTCAAAGCAATATTTGGGGATGGTAGTGGCGACGATGATGATGGCATGGATGATTGAATACATCTAGTTGTATACATGTATGTTTACACTGTAGAGTATATCTATTTTGAGTTTCCTGCAATCGGAAGTGCGGTCGGGGGCCTTCTAGGTTGTGTTTGTAGGTTTGGTGGAGTTAATTCTAGGGGAGTTAATGGGAGATTGATGTTATTCTACGTGTGTTGCCTAGAGGAGGGCGTCTTAAATAAGACTCCGCCTGGATTCCAGATCCCATTAAGCACTTACAACATTCGCTGATAGCCACATGTCTCATTTCATTTGGACCCAGACAATGCAAGATTGGTGATCCAAGAAATCCGTTTCTTCCAGATCATTATATCCTACCACACAGTGTTAGACTTGATAGACAGGGTAGCGGCAAAGCCGGGTAAGTGGGATTTCTGCCCTGCAGTGAAGTCAGGGAAGTTTGCTTGCAGACGCGGCTCTGCGTCGCGTTTCCCCAACAAGTCCGCAGCTGTAGCAGAATAGAGCATTAACTCCCGTCCTGAGCATCGATTCTTCGCCGTACCTTCAACTTCCGTTCTCTTTGAGTCAGTAACACCTTATATTTCTCCCCTTGATGACACGAGTACCAAATTCATGATTAATGATAAAGTACATGCACACATAAACTGGTAGTATCCTTAACTCAAATGCCTGCTTGGACCCGAATTAGAGATTAATGTTTCGCTAGCCGCTCACCAAGCACCATAAGCTCCCTTGAAGCCCACTTAAAAGAAAAAACAAAGACAATAAAAAGACATGCCAGCAAAGCGCAAGCGCGACGAGGCCGCCGAAAGTGTATCTTCCTCGACGCCGCTATCCAAACTAGATCAAATCAGAAACATGGAAGAGTTTGCCGCGCTGGGGCAATACTTATTCATGTTCGGCGTTGGGGCTTTAGATCTACCAGATTTTGGACGAGAGGTGAGCTAATTGCTCACTATTTAACTCACATCCTTTCCATACACCATTTACTTACGAGTACAATAGGAACTCGAGGAAGCATTGCTAGCGCCGCGATCACCCCTAGTTGAGCAGATAAAGTTGGCGCTCATCAAGATGGTGACTTCAAATGCACGTCTTTTGATTGAGCAATTCGACGATCAGGCTAGGAAGCAATACTTATTGAATGGGGCTCAAGCGAATCCCTTTGATGGCGACAATATGACTGCAATATTATTTAATGATATGGATTTACTCACAAAGGTCTCTCTTCTGTACCCTCCCCTAACTGTGCTATTCCGTGGTACTGGGTGATATTGACTGCTGGTCCCCATATAGATTCATGTGTTGCACCAATTGTCCATTTGGACATTTAAACATCCGAATGTGTTGCGTGAAAAGATGGGGGATATCGACATATCTGAAGAACTCCTATGGGTAAATCCTAGGAACCGATTTACTATTTTTGAGCTTCACTAATTGTGGATAGAGAGTGGAACCTGCCGGTTATGACAGTAATGGTAACGAATACATAATACTCGATGATAACCGTCTATATTGCCGTGCACCCTGGAAGGAAGTCGTTGTTTCACCTCCTAGGAAGAAGAAGTCACAAATATCACGAGCGGGACGTAAGCGCAAACGTATATCAAACAGCTCTACTATTGATTCCGCAGCCACGGTAAAAGCCGATGTGGGCAGGGATTGGGCATGTGTTTGCACATCGTTGGACGATTGGGAAGGTTTCGTGTCAGATTTGCAAGGCTCAAAGAACGGAGATGAGGAAGCTCTTTATGAATACTTAAATGGAGAAGTGTTACCAGAAATCCGCCGCAGTGAGGAGGTGACTATTTCAAATGAAATCCACATATTACCTAAAGCATGCTGATAAACGTCCGCACCGTAGCTTAAACAGAAGAAGTTGCTTGATATCGAGAAAGAGCGTCAAAAGCAAGAAGCTGTAGCTAACAGAAAGCGATCCTCCCGTATCGACGAAAAAATGGTGCGTAAAAAGGCGGAGGAGTTGAGGGCTGCCGAAGAACGCAAACAGGGGGAGCTCCTGAAGAAGGCTCAGGCTGAAGAGCGGAAACGAGAGAAGGTACGTCGTCGCCATATTTTGTCACGTGAAATCCATAGATTGCAGTCTCCGGCAAGCATAAATATTTACGCACAGCACAGGAGCGTGAAGCTCGTTTGGCGGCACATGAGCGGCAGATTGCGCGACAATATAAGGCCCGGGAGAAGAGGCTACAGACCCAAGACGTTGGAAGCAACAAGGTTACATCCGGTGATGAGAGTAGTGTCAATAGCCGTAGAGTCTCGACAAGAGTACAGACAAGGAGGTCGCGGCAGTCGCCCTCACTCGAAGAAAGGGAGGGTGACTGGATATTTGATTGCCGTTGCGGCATCCATGGTAGATTTGCACTTTCTATTGTTTCAATTTTCGTTTTGTTCTTTGGGTTGTATACTAACAGGCCCTACCTTCCAGGGAAAAAATATGTAAGATCTAGGGTCGAAATTTAGATCGTGTTGGCAAATGTAACTAATTCTCAGGTTTTACAGGCGGGCGGGTCGACAATCATTGCATGCGATAAGTGTGCTGTCTGGCAACACCTTGCCTGTCAGAATCTTCCACCTTCATTCACAGAGGGCGATTTTACCTGCGAAAGATGTATACGGCGTGAGACAGCTTATGAGATGGCAAATAAGAAACGTGTAACAATAAAGCTCCACATCGGTGGTTCAACCAAGTCCTCTCCAATGGATTTGCCTAAGGGCCGTGAGGGTGCTCTGCCAATAATTCTAGAGTCCCCTGCTCAGCCGGCAAGACCCCCGCGGGTATCTCAAGCCGAGATTCAAGAACGACTTGGGTTTGAGACATTCCCAGCCTCCGGACACGGTGGCGGTCCACAACGTGGGTGGGAAGATAGCCAGGACTATTTGAAGCCCGCAATGAGCCACAATGTATCTGCATCAAGAAAATTCGGATACGGTGATGGGATAGGCGGTGATGGTGGTGCAAATGGCAGAGAAGAGTCGGCACAAGCTTCAGCTGATTTTCTCTTGCTCATGACCGATCCAGGACATGGCATATCTGATTTACAAAAACCGGGTAATTCTAGGTTGGCCAACGGAGTGCAAAACTCCTACACCCCCGAATTCCACGAAGAGAAACTTCGATCCAGCCAGACCTCCAAGCCGTTGAATGGCAGCCCCGGCGCCGCACCAAGCGGCTTGATAACTAGTTTACTGCCACCTTCGGCTTGTATTCCCCTTGCGGGCACCAGAACACTAATCCCAATAATCCCCCCGGAAAAGAATGATGCACATCTTTGTGATGAGAACCCTAACTCTTAGAGTGTGTTGGCCGGTCCTGCTAGTTCCGAAAATTCATAAGTCCCGGCCGTTTTGGCTAGTCCCTAGACCGCAATGACTCGCCCTTTTAATTTGTGAAGGTAGAGTAAAAATTCTAGGGGCTTTTTTTTAAGGTTTTAGCGGGCGGTGCGCGGTAACTATGAGTACCATGCATGTTCTCCTAGAGTCTGCGTATGGTATTAGGGATACTGTGGACCACTCGGACTGCCTAAGTAAGATAATCATAGAAGCAACGAGTACATTATCCTTAGATAGGTTCGCAGCAAAACGATAGAGACAGTTTATGGGACAATATTAATATTGTGATTTTGTAGGGCCGTTATAAATGTGACATTTACCCAGGATGTTGGAAAGTGATACACATTTTGACATCATATATAGAACCTCTCTACCATACCGACATGTAAGCAGCACTAAGGAGCATATACTTGACGAAAAGCATCTGCACATTCATATTTACCCTTTGAATAGCCTTGTGTAGAAATTGATTCCCTTGTAGCTATGAAACCACCGAATGTGCATCACTTTCCGATACTCTAGGTACATATATGTTTTTACTATATGTACCTACATGTAGAGAACATGTCGTGTACTCGTTTTTTCGCTGACGTTTTTGAACCATTGTTGCATACACCCAAAATCATGAGCTTGGCGTATCTTTGGCATGCAATATCAGTCGCGTCTACAAACGTCAGTATGTACATGTACATTTATGGCGCGAGAACCTAAGTCCCCTCCGCACACCATCATTTTCACGCGAAAGCCACCATTCCACAGCAGCACAGGCCCCAAAAGCGACGCTAAGACGGTTCGAGGTAGTCTCGTTCCCAGACCCGATCGGTATTTCTTTATGTGGCTGGTGTGGACTAATACATAAAAAATACTACTCGCAACTTCATAGCGTTTCTGAACCCAACCGCTATTGGAAGACTTCCCGTAGAAAATTTAGAACCTAGATTCTCTGGTAGGGCTCACGAACAACCAATCATATTGGATGACTTCCCGTGAAAATTTAGATTCCAGAATCTGAATCTGAACAGAGGGGGGGAGGGGTCGGTTCAGATTTCTAAACCTCAGAAACCTGGAAAGCAGTAATATGATTGGTTGTCCGTGAGCCTTGCTAGAAAATCTAGGTTCTAAATTTCCTACGGGAAGTCATCCATTACTGCTTTCCAGGTTTCTGAAGTTTAGAAATCTGGACCGACCCCTCCACCCCTCTGTTCAGATCTAAATTTTCACGGGAAGTCATCCATTACATGCCATACAAGAATATAGTCTTGGCGGTTTTTTTTATGTGTATGCAATATTAGTTGTTCAAAAACGCTATGAGATTGCGAGTACATCTCCAACGCGCCATACATACAAATATGTACTCGCAACTTCATAGCGTTTCTGAACACAACCGCTATTACATGCCATATAAAAAATGTGGTCTTGGCGGTTTTTTGGGTGCATGCAATATTAGTCGTGTTCAAAAACGCTATGAGATTGCGAGTAGTAGGGCAACCAGAGTCTAAAAATGCATCCGCCACCCCCCAACTCTTATGTGACCACCTTGGAGGTAATTCGGGTTCCTGTTAAGCACTTTATTAATCCGGTAGGCGGGAATGCAGTAGCGAACCCACACCCTTTTTTTTGGCGCATGGCACTGTACTAAAGATATCATCTGGATGCAGATAAAGTACAGCCTCCTGCATTCAGGCGCAAAACTCCAGCTAGCTATGTAGGAAACATTTGGAAATGCGGCCATGGCAACATCTAGATCCACAAATACGTCACTTGAACTATAAACTACATGTAGAGTACATTTACAGCTACATGTACATACCTCTGGGGTGGGGGGCGAGAGGACACCGCGCTACCACTTTATCCCCACCTCTGAAGTATCATGTTTTAGGCCTGATTGCATAAACTACATAAGGGCCAGATATATAGAGCAGTTCCTGAGTCAGAGAATACGGTATTACTGTTATTGGCAATGACACGTGCAACGCACATTTGTACTAGCTGTTGTTGGTAATGAGCATTTCCTGAACTGGCTGTCACTCAGTGTGTATGCGATTTGAAGAGAATGGGTCATACGGAAACAGTTGTAAGACTTGTAGTAGAAAACACGTTTATATAGGTACAATATTCTCAGCGGTTATAGTCGCGCCTCGCTACGGTGGAGTTCAATATTCAAGATCCCTTAGGCACAGATCTATTTTCCCCACTATAAAATCAATTCGTTACCCGATTTCCTAGCAGTCCGGCATAGCCAGGTACATATAGGTACCTACATGTACCTATATACCTACATCTACCAAGGCTAAAATATAGATATCAAGAACACCGCCCACGAGGTAGAGCAACATTAATTCATGCTCGCCCGGTTTACGTATCGATATCTATTTCTTGGCGGGTGGTGGGCCGGGCCTGTGGTGAATGTCGATAAAAGTGTGCTAGTGTACTCGCCAATTTTTAAAGTCTGTTGATATTTTGCGTGGCAACCGCACCTAAAAAATCAACAGACTTAAAAATTTGGCGAGTAAACATTCCTCATATGACGCGAACAACATACCTAGTTGCAGGGTTATGTCTTTCAGTCTGTCGTGCGATGTGATTTCCGAATCCGGGAGAACCAGCACTGGGTGAAGCAATACTATAAAAATACATATAACTTGACTATGTGCTTGCTTCATCTAGCCTAGCTAGGCTAATTCTTGCCGGATTTTTTTTTCCGTCCGATCAAATTTACCTAGCTAGCCTCGCCTCACCATTTTTTAGTCTTTTACCTGAATTTACGAAACTTTATGGGAAGAAATAGTCACTGCCTATATTCGCTGCCTACATGTACTTGCCGAAAAATAAAGTATGGTCCCAAGGCGAGCCAGAGAGTAGCCGGGGATGCTCGGGTTGGGACCATACTTTATTCCTCAGCAAGTAATATTTGATGTTCAGACAGAAGCGAGTCTAGGACGGAAGCGGTTGCCAAGATTTGAAACGGTCGCCGTGCTTACATGTAGCCTAGTTTTGCCAAGACACAATAGCCTACGAGTGATCCGCTATGATTGATCATGAGACTAGGGAAGTTGGCGCAAAACATAGCATCTCGAATAGAAAATATTAATTCCACAACATTTACACCATCTGTGGACCATTTAATGTAGAAGTAGAAGGAAAGTGAGGTATAGATGACCCGTCTCCGAAGGTAGGATCTAGGAAATATACAGGTTTGGTATTGTTGAAGGTTTAAAGATTTGCTGAAAAGACCGTTTTCGCGTCGATCTACACTATTTGGCTACAATAAGAACAAGTGTATGTAGATAGATGTCTTAGAAACCCTGGATTCTGCTTTTGCAGGATATAGTAGTACGGGAGTAGTATGTATGATGAGGTTCGCTTTTGATTGACTACATGTACATGTAGATATGTAGGTACCTCTCTGCATGTGGTATAGTCTAGACTATACTAGATGTTTTAAACATGTTTACATGTACCTACATGTAGGTCTTATCCCAGCAGCTTTGCCGGAAGTACATGTATGTATGTAGCTGCCAATGATTTCACACCTTAGCCGAGAACTACATGTACGCAGACTATAAATTCGATGCACACACCTGAAAGCCACATACATGTAGACATCCTCCTGTTCCCAGAGGTCTGGATGCATACGCCGCGCACATGCAAGAAACCGAAGCATTATTGCGTGCACCTGCCTTCTCCAGAAAAACCCAAGAATCTTCCATGCGCCAGCCAGTGTGTCCTTGTATTATGTATTGCTTGTTCGCACACTACGCTGCAGAAGCGGTAACAGTACCATGGTTTGCTCCCCGCTACTGCAAAGTACATGTGGTTCCATCGCTGTATGCTGCTGTGCGAAATATGCATGCAATCTCCCTTAAGTGGAGTAGAAGAATGTATGATCGCTAGCGATTGTGCCGAATAGGTACTCGCTAGTCTCTATCAATACTTTCTTGTAATTTCCGTATTAGCGTTTTACGAGAAATCCGTGTCCGATGGCACATCCCAGTTTGCTGGACCGGGAACCAGGCTCTCGGGGCAATATGTATCAGAACAAAACGATTCCAACGTCCCAGACCTCGTTCTATCAATGTGATGCCGGATTGGAAGGCCTATTCACGTCAATATCTACCCGTCTAAACACATTAGTATATGTAGTGAGCTTCTTAGTTGTTCAGCCGAAAATTGTACATGTAACTTACGATGTAGATGGCCGCATAAAATATTTTTAAAAGCTTCCTAACATTAAGCGGCAATCACACGACCTTCTCAGCTTGCTCAAGTAGCTTTTACCAGGCACACCTTTACTAACCGACACATACCCTCTAATTTTCTTGATGGACTAGTCTTCCACATAGCTAGAATTTGGCTACATATAGTCCTGCTTGCCGCTACTGTAGTAGAAAGAACAAAGAACTTCGCCAACTGCTAGAACTTCGCCGACTGCCTAGGCCTTCTCTCACTAAAGACCCCTATCTCCGGGCATTCAAAGGCTTCTTACTAGTAACGAACAAAGGGTATTCGAAGTATCACATCTCGGAGGTTGTGCACGCATGTTTGTTCGTATTCCCTGCTGAACTGCGTAATTAGGCGTGTAGCCAGGTGTAGCCAGGTGCCATCGCAACTTCCCGCTGACTGTCAGTCATCAGGATTATTTCGTACCTCAACAGATATTTTTTAATATACGAGGGTTCGTTCGATCTAACCCCACTCACTCTTGTCACAGGGGGATAGCTAGCATTTGCACTTTTGATCGCGGCCCTGTTTATAAACTAAACGCTAGGCCATCAACAGTACTTAGAAGGAATTGAAGTTCGAGTCCTGACGAACAATATCCTCCTACGAAGACCAAATCACTGTTCGAACAGAGGTTCTTGTGTAAGAGCTAGGGCTACCGTCGCATCAACTAAATTTATTCAAACTCAGGAAATTAAGAACCTCGTCAAACGCTATCCTTGGACGCCCTTGACCTGCACCGCATATTTCCACAGCGTCTCTCGTGACAAAGAGGTATATGTCACATTAGCGTACTTTACTAGTTTATAACCCCATAACCAAACTCCGTTTCCCTGCAGTGGCTTACCGCTCAAGGACTTCCCTTTTATATTGCTGTCCATCCCAGGTCGGACATACATCTCTTCATCAACAACCCTGCGCCGAACGACCCAAGCGCACGCACCGAAAATAAGTCAATGCTACTTTAATCGCAGAAATACTTACGACTAGTACTGTCCGGTTTAATAACAGAGTATCCAGATTGATGATACTCAGCGGGGATACCCTAATAGCGCACATGAAGGTCACAATAAAACATCAATCTCCAATATCTTCGCCAAACGTTAAATTAGAGCTGCCATTTAAAACTAATCGTCCCGCTGACGCATCCACAAAAAATTCACAACATTCTCAACCCACACATCTACAAACTGAGAAAAAATATCAACCCTCTGGTCAAAAACCATACCCCCAGGCTTCCAACACGATTCTAGAGAGGCCATTCAACGAGGAAAACAATTTCTCCCCAAGCCAAGCACAATATAACATTAGAGAATACGAGGAACTAGAGAGAGGTAAATATCAACCCAACGTGTGTAGGCTCTACTCATTATTCTCTGGTTTTTTGGTCACTGAAAATAAACGGTCCCTGTTGTCTTCTTTCTAGGAAAACATGACATCGAGTTTACCATCCCGGATAGATACTCAGATCAATATTGATTTATTGGTCAGTATTATGACACCCCCAACAGCTATTAGGGGCGATCTAACATAAAGAAATATAGAATGATGATTATGCTTTGGTGGATAGTGGATACCATGACTTACCTGTGAGTTAAATCATCAGCTTGGGATATTTTCACCTCCTAATACAAACATGTAAGCAGGATGGCTACTTTCAAGATCAATTCTCGCCAGTGGGCGGAGAGGTGAGTTACCATGATGATAAACCGGTAGGTAACTAGCTAACTTTCAAAGTATGTTAATACCGGAAATTCCGACCAAATAGTATCGCCGGTAATACATACTCCCCAGATACGAACTCGTAGTAGTATGGGAGTCGACATCAGTAGAGTAACCAACTATAAATCCTCGATTCCAACTAAAAACGGACCAGACGGTGAGCCAATGAAGGTTGCTAGAGTGTGCAGAGTTGCAAGGAAACGCAAGGGCACTGGGGAAAAGGCAGATAAACCGAAGCTACCCAAATTGACCAAATCTTTGAGTGAACTCACAAAGGACTACCATGACCTACCAATAAGAAACATGGAATGTTGGGTCCATCGAACTGCAGAGGTCCGCAGGCAAGAAGTTGAAAAACGTGGAGGATATGTTACGCGGCCTATGAATAGTTTTATGCTATACCGTTCTGCGTTTGCGGAGCGTACTAAGATGTGGTGTCTCCAGAACAACCATCAGGTCGTCTCATCTGTTAGTGGCGAGAGTTGGCCGCTGGAGCCAGCAGAAATTCGTGATAAATATAACGAATTAGCAAAGATCGAGCGAAGCAACCATCAAGCGGCCCACCCTGGGTACAAGTTCTCCCCCAGCAAAGCTCAGAATTCGAAAAAAAGAAAAGACCCAAAGAATGTTGAAGATATTGGAACAAGTGATAATGAGCCTTATGCCGACGAAGACGATTATGCAGCAACGCCGGGGGATTCTCGGGCAAGGAAAAATCCCCGTGGTGGAAAGAAGGCCCAAAAGACTTTAGGACAAGTTCAAGGTGTGGGAAATTCCATTAATGGCTACATGGGCCTTTGTTACGATCATATGGAAGGTGGTGCCCAGAGATCTTCTTTCACTCACAACAACCCAGGAAAGACACCTCCTATGTGCATGGGCAGCACCGATATGAGCGGGCAATATTATCAGACTACAGTCCGCGCCAATTCTACAACCCCAATTTCTCACCCAATGCACCCGGCAATAATTGAAGATGTGACGATCCGGAAGACTCAAGCCCCAATGGGTGTAATGAATCAGAACAAGCTATACCAAATGGGCTCAGTTGATGGGTATAGCTTGCAGTCTGTTTTCCAAAACCTTCATGACAATTCGAAAGTTGACCCTGCTCTGCTTGGGGATGAGCCAGTTCGTGTCAGCTCATACAATAACTGTGGATTGCAAAATATCAGTGAGGATGATATACTGTCTAGAGAGTTTATCGATGAAGGTAATTACGAGCCTAGTCAATTCGACATTGACCGTTTGTTCGCAGCTGCAACCGGCAGTCAAATCCCAGATATGCATTTCCCAGATGGCGGGGTCCCCTCGGAATCTATCAACCATCTCGACGGAAGTGGCTTGAATTCAAGATTCGATGTTAGGAAGTTACCTGGATATGACCAAAGCATGCAAGGTTTCTTGGACAACCAGGACCCGTGGAGCATAACTGGGGAAATTGGACACGATGAAGGTGACCAATTTTGTTACGATGAGTGGCTACAATAAGCTCGAACTTTAAGAGCAATAGTGCAGACAGATTTTGGCCGAATACCTGGTACAATATCAGGGTCAGGGAGGATTGAAGAAATCTAAGAGCTCGTTGGGCAAATATCTTCAAACAACCAGATGTAGAGAATTTGTTGCTCTATACAGGCGGGGTGACTCCAAAGTAATGCATCTTTTGGAAAAATCTCAACTCAAATTTCCTTATTCCTTTACACCTCTACTTTTCTGTATTTTCCTATATTTCCTATATTCTGTACTTTCTTTTTTAATGCTATTTGCTTTCCTCGTCATCTTCCTCTCTCTGTCTCCGCTGGATTTTTTTATGGCTAGGCCGTCGCGGTGCTCCAGGGCTCTTCGCATGCATCCAGTATTAGTTTACTGCTTGAATTTTCTCCTTATTTGGGTCATATGATCTGGGCTGGATGCTGGTTATCTTTCTTTTCTCAGGTCTCTTTCATAGATGGGAACATTCGTCCATTTCTTTGCATTTCATCTTTTTCCCAGTTGGTTCATGGTACTCTGTCAGTTATCAACCGATTCCTTCCAGCCCAGAGTTTACACTGTAGCGTATAGCAGGAATCCCGATTTGAGTTCAAGTAAGAACTAGACCTCATAATGCAAGATCCCGAAGTGGTTGAATTAACATGTAACTTTGTGATAAACCAAGAGCGGTGAAGGCGGACTTAGGTTTCCTTACGTACTTGGTGCAGAAAATTAACAAATTTTCATTAACGAGGTACCCCAATAACCACAACCCAAAAATTTTGTTTTGGTAGAATTGTAGATAAATTTGGCTACTAGGTCAAAGTTCAAAATCTATTTACGTGTTTTATTCCGATTCCCCATATGTAAAGTGTACTACTAACGTTTTCGACCTAGTACTGTGTCAGACCGTGACCCAGAAGTGTGTCCTACGGAAACGGCACCAAAGCCTTCGAAAAACGAAGACCCCACAATCACCATAGTCTAAGAGGATAATGAATCTGGAAACAAATTGAATGCTTGTGTTCTGAAGTGGAATTTATTTATTAAAATCTGGTGGGGATAGCTTTAGTACATACAAATTTGTGTGGGGTTGACACTCTTCTAGGTCTGACACGGTACTCGGTCTAAAACGTTACTAATTCCCCATATTTGCATGGTATACAATATTGGTCGTGTTCGGAAACTTCATTGAGGGACGGGTAGAGAGTTACGTAATTGAACTACAGTCGCACCTCGCTATCTCGTATCTCGATATCTCGGATCTCTTGCTGTCTCGTACGGATTTGTACTGCTCTTCTCCACCAAAAACTATTTGCTGTCTCGTATATTTGCTATCTTGTACGGGTTTGGCCCCCAGAATACGCTAACGACATAACGAGGTGCGACTGTACAAGGCTCTGGCATTTAATGAATAGACGGTTAAGGATCAATTTGGGAGATAAGCGAGTATAAATTTTAGTTTTACATAAACATGAGTATGTAACTACTGTGACAAG
The DNA here is from genome assembly GCA_024713865.1 of Morchella sp. 2016-72. Classification (NCBI taxonomy): domain Eukaryota; kingdom Fungi; phylum Ascomycota; class Pezizomycetes; order Pezizales; family Morchellaceae; genus Morchella; species Morchella sp. 2016-72. Next base: position 515,136 of record JAMJEY010000022.1, read on the forward strand.
TGAAGAAAATTCAATATTTTGTATGGCCTCCCAATACCCTGTGTACTGCCTCAACCAGCTCTAGCATTGAGTTCACTAAGCTGACAATTTCTTCTGGGCTGATCATATCCTACTCATCCTGAATAGTTGTGCGCACGCTTAAGCTGGTCATGAAATGAGGTATCTTATGCTAAATCTTATCTTTATAAGACACTATACATGCTCTATTGAGTTATAGTCTGGTGAGCTACCTAAATTGAAAGTAATTTATAGAAATGTAAAAATTTACATACCATAAATACAACTCTAAATCATAATAGTTTCCAATTTCCTAAAGTTGGAAATGAGATATACTTCAAAAACTCTTTCCCCAGCTATCTTATAATCTATATATTGCTTGCAAATCTCTCAACATTGAAAACTAATGTGTCAATCCATATGATCTTTTTATAGTCTTCCATCAGCACGACTTAACTTGTCTCCTGATGTCTCCTGAGCTTCAGCATACCCAAAATGCATCCAGAAGTGTCAGGAGACTCTCAGAAGGCCCGAGAGACTGTTGGGAGACTGCAGTCAGAAGTTGAGTTTGCTGATATCTATTGTGACGGAGTAACCTGAACACAAGGAGAAGACGACAATGATAACGTAGAGTTAACTCGAGGGACACAGCCAACATCAGCAAGACTTGACCTGACTCCTGAAGTCTTCTGAATCTCAGGAGACCCAAAATGTATCCAGGAGTGTTAGGAGACTCTCCTGAGACTTGGGAGACTGTTGGGAGACTGCAGTCAGAAGTTGAATTTGTTGATGAAGTGACGAGGACATCGATGAAGACAGAGAGAACGCCGGGCAGGCACAAGCACAAGCACCGGTCAAGGCAAAGGCAAGGACAAGGACAAGGACAAGAGACGCAGAGTATACGGAGAGTGAGGACCAGATGGAGCTCAACGGGAACGATGTCGCAAACTATGGTTGATCTCGAAGTCAGGTTCTGGGATTGTGTGGACTATGGCTAGAGAATAGGAGTTTATTCCTATATACCGAGATGACAGAAAGACGAGACAGAGAGGAAAGAAAGAATAGAACTAAGGAAAGTGTCTATGTCCCCTATTTAACACCTCTCCCCCTGTCAGTCCGGTATGACTTATATATCAGCCCACCAAAGCCTATAGAAATCCATCACACTCATACCGTACAAACCCCTCCACCATCTTTCCTGATTATATTACAAATCCCTCATACTATTGAACCTCCTAGAACTAATAACGACACTATCACCTCATTCCTGCTCCTTCTCGCTTAACCTTCCCTCTTCCATCGCAATCTCGATTCTGCTACAGAACTTTCGGAATCGATGTTTAGACGCCGGGATATCTAACTCCATCCATATATGGTATTTGGCTAATTGTAACGTTTGATTTTCATATATCCTAACGTGTTGGCATCAGACCCGATAGTTCATTGGTTGCTGTACTCTTATGATAGATGGGGATATATCAGGGTAAGGAGGGAGGAGGTGAGTTAATATCATCGTCATCTGTTTCTATGAGGTTTGGTTGCATGCTGGATAGTAATATAATTGGGAAGGAGGGGGGAAAGAAATACAAGGTGTGGTTACAGCGTATTTTCCATGAAGTTCCATGCACTAATGTATGAGTCACAGTGGGTTAGTGAAAGAAGGTGTTAAGTACCATAGGCAGACCTTTCCCTTAGTTCTTTTTTTTTTTTTTTTTTATCTCGTATTCCTATCATCTCGGTACATAGGAATATACTTCTATTCACTGCTACAGTTCCCGTGACCTCAAAATATCTCTTCGAAGTTAATCCTAATACTTCTCATTGTTCTCGTTGAGGTCCATCCTATCCTCACCTTCTCTGTCCCGTATCTTGTTTGTGCCTGCCCTTGCTTTTGCCCCCGCTGATGGCTGTGCTGGTGTCCACCCAGTGACTTTACTGCTACTGGCTGTATTTTTCGAGTCCTTCTGCGTCATCATTGTCATCCATCATATGATGTCTCGATTATTCTGTTACATCGTATCAACAAAAAAAAATCGCGTGACACGGGATATGCATCTACAATATCTTTCATCGACGAATATATTTTATAATGTACATTTAGTAATTTTAGGTCCCAGCGTCCTGGCATTAGTCCTGAGAGTTCGATAGTCAAAGCGTTGTGGTAATTGATGGGGAAAGGTTAAGCGAGGAAGTGCGGAGATGGAGTCATGTTATCGTCATTAGGTTCTAGGGGATTCGATAGCGTGATAAATTTGTAATGTAAATAGGAAAAATGGTATGGGAGATTATAAGGTGGAGGGCAATCGGTTTTCTACGAGGCTCTATGGACTGAAGTGTGAGTCATGGCGGACTGGGAAGGAGAAGTGTTAAATACAGTAGGAGGACTTTTCCTCTAGTTCTTTTCTTCTTTTCTCTTCGTCTCGTCTTCCTATTATCTCCGTACATAGGAATATACTCCTATCTCATAGATTATAGTCTACAGCATCCTAGAACCTAACTTCAGGATTGCTCTTAGCGTCCATCAACGTTCTTATCACGGCTCCGCCCTCGGCACCTCGCCCCCCACTAAGACGTCATCGGAACAGGGCTGTTAGATAGTATCGGTTGATGTCAAAAGTAGAATGACGGATTAGGAAGGAGCTCAGGTGATAGGATATAAGCGCTAGGAAGGATTGGGTAGGAACGGGATAGAATTAGGGTTATCGGGAATAGTATGGGCGGCACAGGAGTATAAGAGTTTCTATGGGATTCTATGGTATGAATCATCGGCGTGGGGGAATAGTTGTATATATAGTGCTCGTTCTTTACTATGTTTCTGTCTCTCTAGGCAACGTCTTCTCTCTGTTAGCAATATATTACTTTGGCTTTGGCCCTTCTGTCTCTGCCTGACCCTGAACTTGAACCGGATCTCGGAATTGAATCTGTCTGACTCTGGTGTATCCTGAGCCGAATCTGTCCTGCCCCGATCCTCTCCGCGCCCCGCACCTGAACCTGACCCCGCCCCGTCAGAGTTCTCCTTGAGGTCTATCCGGTCCTCAATTTCCCCAAATGGTGTTTTCTCGTGCTTTTACCCTTGCCTTTGTCTTGACCGGTGTCTGTGCTTGTGCCCACCCGGCATCCTCTCTGTCTTCGTCAGTGTCTTCATCGCTTGGCTGTGCCCCTCGGGTCATCTCTGCGTTATCATTGTCGTCTTCCTCTTTGCGTCTGAGTCACTCTATCACACTTAAATAAAGAACATTTATGTGATTTGCGCAAGTGATTTCTATTGATTTTTTTGTGTAGCAATCGAATGATAAATAAATTGTTTTCATACAGATTTAGAGATAATACTAAACCATCCTTCATGAACCAGTGGACGGTAGAATGTGAATAATTGAATGTGGAAGACTATTTACAAATTTTGTAAATAGTGAATAGTGAAACTCCTAATTCTGTATTAATTTTGCAAAATGATCAACAGGTAATATTACAAAGAGATGTTGTCATATAGTGAAGAGATAATATCTCTGCATCTTAATATCAATCCCGATAGTTCGGTATTTGAAGCGCTGTTATGATTGATGAAGTTAGGCTAGGCAAGGATGGAGTGAGATAATGTTGATTTGACATCAGTCATTCTATCAGGTTTGGTTGCAGGCAGGATTGGTAATGGAATTCAGGAAGATAGTGGGAAGATTACGAGGTGTGGTAGTGATAGGTTTCTATTAGTTTCTATAGTCTAATGTATAAGTCATACCAAAACAGGTGCGGGAGGTTGTTAAATAATGGGTGTAGACTTTTTCTTTAATTTTTTCATTCTTTTCTCACTGTCTGTCCCGGCGTCTTGGCATCAGTCTCGAGGGGTCGGTAGTCGAAGCGCTGATGTAACTCAGGAGGAAATGTGAAGCGAAGAATGAGGTGCGGGGAAGGGGGGTGTCGTCATTGGAGTCTAGGAGGTTCGATGGTGTAATGGATTTGTAATGTAAATAGAAGAGATGGTGGGGAGGAATACGAGATGTGGCTACGACGGATTTCTATGGGTTTCTATGAATGGAGGTATGAGTCATAATGGACTAGCGGGAGAATGTGTTAAATAGAGCGGGGGGGATCGTTTGTTTAGTTCTTTCTTTCTTTTCTCTCTGTCTCGTCTATCTGTTACCTCGGTACATAGGAATATACTCCTATTCTCTAGTCATAGCCTCTGAGATCCCAGAATCTGATTACGGGATCTATCATAGCTATTATCATCGTTCTCGTTAAGGTCCATCTGCATCAGCAAGACTTGATTTGTCTCCTGAGGTCTCCTGAGCCTCAGGAGACTCAAAAAGTATCCAGGAGATTCAGGAGACTCTCAGGAGACTTGGGAGACTGTTGGGAGACTGTAGTCAGAAGTTGAGTTTGCTGATGTGGTCCTCACTTCCTCTGTCTCTTGTTCTCGTTCTTGTTCGGAGCTTTGCCTCTCCTTTCGCCTTCGCTGGTGCCTGTGCTTGTACCCACTCGGCAGTATCTCTATCTTCGTCGGTGTCCTAGTTGCTTGGTTGTGTTCCTCGAGTTCTCCTGCGTCATCATTGTCGTCTTCTACTTCGTCTCGCAGTACTCTATCATACTGCCTCTTCTTCCTGTAATCTCGGTACATAGGAATATACTCCTATTTACAATCATAGTCCCAGTGATTTCGGAACCTAACTTCAAGGTTATTCATTCTATCTTTTATCATTCCTGTTGAGTTCTAATATGGAATGAGGTGAGGGCGAGGATGGAGAATGCCAAGGTACACAACTAAGGTAGAGCATGGCAGGAAGAGGCAAAGCGAGTTAATAACCTGGGGCAAAGTGAGACGAAGCACAAGAATTATGAGCAAGACGAGGCAGCGAGGAGTTCTTCTGTCCCCTAGAGAAAAGAATGCCTTAGCGATGACTAAGAGTCCTAGAGTATTGTATTGACTAAAGGATAGGAATGAATGAATGAACTTTATATTGCTTCGAAGTACAAGACTTATCGCACGTCCCCTCGCCCCGAAAAAACAAAAACAAAAACAAAAACAAAAACAAAAACAAAAACGAAAACAAAAACAAAAACGAAAAAAAAAACAAAACAAACTATAACAACAATCAACAACAAACGACTAACTAATTAACTCTAAGAATCACGAAGAAAGAAAACCTAATTCTCCTCTACGTCGTCCTCGCTCTGTTCGTACCAGTCCATCAATTTTGTTTCCTTCGCGAAGTCCATGATCAGGGCCGGGCGCAGGTTTAGAAATAACCAGTTTTCCCAAGTCATAGGGCCGGGGATTTTTTCGATGAGTTTCCTTCTGTTACGATCATGGGCTGGGCAGTCCATGAAGATGTGTTTTGTTGAGAATTCTGCTCCGCAGACGCACTCATGTGGTTGCGAGTCTGGGCTGTCTTTATCGTGTTTGGTGGCTTGGCACCGGAAGCGAAAGATCCATTTGGCTCTCGATAGTGGTAATTTCAGCAGCTTCGGGGGGGGAGATTTTTTTGCTTGGTGATGGTAATCTCTGAGTGGCGTGTTATTCCATTCCTCCAGGGTGCGTTCTTCCAGTAGTTTGAATTGGGTCCATCTGTCCCTTGAGTTTCCGACGATTTGGAAGGGAAGCATCAGAGAGGCGATTCGGTCTAGGCCTGTGGCTTTGATGTTTCTTTTGACTGAGGGGATGATGGATACTAGGTTTTCGTGATTTGGGTGTGATGCTGGGGAGGTGATCACCTTTGTACCGTACTTTCGTGATTTGTGATCGAGAAGAAGTGAGAGGGGAATCAGTCCTGCTTCTTTAAGCAGCTTGCCTGTTTTTGTCCATCTGGGTAGGCCGGTGATGGTCCTAGCTGCTTCGTTGTAAAGAGGATTGAGGGTTCTAAGAATGTGATCTGCTCCTGTCCACCAGGCTTCTGAGCCCCACAGGATGGTTGGCAAAAAGAGTTGAGTGACTAGATGATGGATGGTTTTGATTTTGATTCCTTTCTGTTGAGTGAGGAGTTTTATTCTACCGAGGACTTTCATGCCCCTCGACAGAGCTTCGTCTAGATGAGGCTTGAAAGAGAGGGTGGTGTCTATCCATACGCCTACGTATTTTAGGCATGATTTGGGTAGCACCGTGACTCCGTCTATTTCTACTGTGTTTTTGGGCTGTGAGAGGGAGGAGGTGGTGGGCCTGAAGAAGACCAAATCGGATTTTTCGGGCTCGTATTTGACGTTGAGAGGATTGGCTTTTTCTATCCTTTGTTTCATTCTTTCGTTGAGTCTTCTGGTAATAAAGTTTGGGGTTTTCCCGATCTGTACCAGGGCGTCGTCATCAATGTAGGAGGTGTCCATTTCCTTATTGGGGACCTGGTAGTCCGTGATGACCCCGGCGTAGATCATGAACAGAATTGGGGAGAGTGGAGAGCCTTGCGGGAGGCCTGATGAGTATGGTTTGGGGCTTTCTAGCTCGTGGTTGAACTGAAACTGGAGTGTTCTGTTTGTGTTGAACTCCTTGCACCAGTTAGTCAGGTATCGGGGAAATTTTTGCTGTTCCATGATTTTTCCCAGGGTGTGGTGGCTAACGCAGTTGAAGGCCCCTTGAATGTCGTTTGTAAGAATAGACGGCCTGTCTGGGTTGACCCCTGTGGTTTTTTTTATGAGGAGGTTCCTTTGAATGGGTGTGAGGGTTCGAAGAAGGGCGTCGATTGCTGAGATTGTGGGTCTCCCTCCGAATTGATTTGGTGATAGCGTCCCTAGAATTTCCCCTGCTGTGGAGAGTCTTGATGCCACGATTTTCTCCAACACCTTGCTGAAGCATTGGAGTAGTGAGATGGGTCGATAAGATTTTGCCTGGGAGTAGTCTTTCTTCCCGGGTTTGGCAATCAGGATGCATTTGGCGGTTTTCCACCTATCGGGTTGGACCGAGTGCTCCAGCATTGCTGTGAACATGTCGATTACCAGCTGTTGATTTGCCTTGACTATTGTTTTTACCAGTTGATATGGAATTCCATCAGGGCCTGTTGCCGAGTTTGATGGACATGAGTTGATGGCTTTGAGTAGTTCTTCCGCGCTGATGGGGTCGAAAGTGTCGCTCAGGTCGAAGGTGGGGTCTCTTATTGGGGGTAGGGGAGAGAGGGGAGAGGCCTGATTTGTGGGGAAGAGCTGGTCTCTGAAGATTTGACACTTACCCGTGAAGGTTTCTTCCCCTTGTATAGTTGGAATTATGGGTTCTCTCCTTTGTCCTTTGTTGATGATCTTATAGATGTCTGCACCCTTAGCTTCCTCCAGGGCCTTTTGGGCTTGATCGAGTTTGGCCTTTCTGACCGCTGCCGTCCATGCTCTGTTTGCTTTCCTGAGGGCTTCCTTGTTGTGGGAGTCTGGATGTTTTTTGACTTTTCTTTCCAGTCTGGATAGTGTGGCTTTGGTGTTTTTCAGATCTTGAGTCCACCACCGTTTTGATTTCCTGAAGGGCTTTGTCATTGGGACGTATTTTTGTACTAGGCTGTCGACAATGTCGAGGACAAAGTCGACTGATTGTGAGGTGTGGTTCTGGGATTCCCAGGCTTCGCCTGGTAATGAGATGTTTGCGAAGCTTGTTGCGATAGCCTCCCAGTCGCACTTATGCCAGTCGCGGTGAGGGGTGTATGGTTGTTTATGGATCGGAAAGAACACCTTTATTCTGGCGTGGTCCGATCCAATCCCGAAGGTGTCCAGTTGCCAGTGAATGCTCTTGTCAAAGACGAGACCTTTGGTGAAGGTGAGGTCTATGATTGTGGGTCTGTATTGATTGCGGGGGAAGTGGGTGAATTCTCCTGTTTCGTTTAGGAGAGATAGTTTCTGCTTATTCATCCATTGGATGATTCCTCTTGCGTTGCTTTTGTCTCCTCTGATGGAGTTGGCGTAGTCTTGGGAGCGGGGGCCATACCACAGTTGGTGGTGGCTGTTGAAATCTCCCATGACCAGGCTGTTCGTGAGGGTGCTTATTGATTTCGCAATGTTCGAGAAGTGGGATGAGCGTCCTGGAGAGTATATGTTGAGTATTTGAGTCTTTGTTTCTTGAATTTCTACTGTTATTGATAGTAGAAAGTTGTCGTGAGTGAAATGATGTTTTGGTTTCAGGTTGACATGCTTCCTGACGTATGTCGCACATTTTGGCTTCGAGTTACATGGAGTAAAGAGATAAAAGAGTGATGATTCTGGTGGTCGTCCGTGGGTGTCATTCCATGGGTCTTGTAAAAGTAGAAAAAGAATGTCATGATCGAGTTCGGCTTCTTCAATGAGTGACTTGGTGGTTAGTTCGTTTTTTGCACAATTTAGCTGATGAGCTTGTGCGTGAATTTGTTGAAAGTTTTTACTCATAGGGACATGATGGCGTCTTGTCCTGTGAGTGGTCCTGTTGCGGGAACTAGAATGCTGACTGGGGGTGGGGGGGGCGGAGCTGGTCCGTTTTCGGGCCCTTTGTTATTTTCGGGTCTTTTGTTGTTGTTGAGTCTGGCTAGGGTCGCTTTTGGGCATGCGGGGTCTGTGGCTTTGTGAGGGGCTTTGCAGTTCGCACATCTGATGGGGGTGTGGGTGCATTTGAGGCCCCCTTGGCATGTTTCGCATGGGTGGTCTTTGGTGAGATGATTCTTGCTGCAGTGCCCGCAGATTGGCGCTTCTGCCTTGCATTTCAGGTGATGGTGGCCGAAATCCATGCATTTCTTGCATTGGGATCCGGGCTTGACGCTGATGAACCTTTCTAGCTTGCAATCTGAGTCAAAGAGGGAGAGATAGCGAAGGCCTAGGCTTTCTAGGGTGAGAGAGCCTGGGAGGGCAATAACCATGGATGAGTGGGCCTTGGTGGTTCTGGATTCTGCTTTGGATAGCCATCTGGGAATTTGGGCGAGTTGTAAGAGATCTCCGTAGTTGGTTCTGATTTCTGACGCGACAAGTTGGCCAGCTTGAATTCCATCTCCGATAGTGGTGGGGATTCCGTGAACGATGAACCTGGACCAGATGGAGTTGGTCTTGATGTCTACGAAGGGAACGTTATGTGTGTTGAGGGCTTCCTCGATTTCTTGTCGGTATTCGAAAGCTTTGGATGCCGGGGTGATTAGCTTAGTTTCCAGGACGAGGTTATTCTTGGCTGTCTTCTTGATGTTAATGAAGTGGCAGGCTGCGTCCGGGATCTTTTTGTTGATTTCTGCTTTGATTTCGGAGGGGGAGACAGTGATTTCGTCGTTGGTTTCGATGACGATTTCCCTGTTGATTTTGGTGTATTCTGGCTTGAAGAGTGGGTCGACCGTCTTCTTTTGTTTCTTGTTAACGACTGTCCTGAAGCCTTGATTTCTGTCATTGCTTGCTGCAGCCGCTTGGGCGTAGGAGACTGATCCCTTGCCTTTTCCCTTAGGGGGGTTGGAGGGGGGAGGGGGAGGAGGAGGTCTTTTCTGACGGGTTAGGCTCAGTTGTTGTTGTTGTTGTTGTTGTTGTTGTTGTTGTTGTTGTTGTTGTTGTTGTTGTTGTTGTTGTTGTTGTTGTGGTGGTGGTGGTGGAGGCTGACGTTGTACCGGTTGTTGTTGTTGTGCGGAGGCGACCATGGTTTGGAGGCGGGAATTCTGTGCCCTTAGGCTCGCCATTTCCGTTCCCAGGTTTCCGACTTCCGTTTGTAGGTTCTGGACGAGGGAGTTGCTTTTGGTGATTTCCTCTGTGAGGATATCTAGTTGTTCCGATAGGGGTCGGACGATTTGATCCGAGGCTGCTTTAACTAGCCAAGAGATGTAGTTGAGGTCCATTCTATTATGAGTGTCTTCCGGGACGATGCTCGGGTTGATATAGTCTTTTGCGGGGGCGTAGGGTTGGTGATAATCCCTTTCGTCTGCAAATTCTGAGAAGGGCGGGGCGACGGGCTCGTCAGTGATGAAGACGTCTCCCTGGCTTTCATCGTCTTGTGGTTTGGGTTGACTGTTCTGATTGTTTTGACTTTCTTCCGAGTTTTGGGTGAGACCGAAGCGAGGTGGTGCGGGGGTGCTCGTGGAGGGGACCGCCCACATGGAGGAGAGAGAAGCTTGAGAGGCCATTACTGGGGTGCCTGTCCTCCTGGGGGGAGGAGATGCGATCGGTAGAGTTTTCCTTTTCCCGAGCTTTTGTGATGGGGTGCGAGCGATGAAGGTTTCTTTAGCGGCCGAAAACGTAGGAGTTTTACGCGCTTCCTGTTGTTTGTCCAGGTTTTCAGAATACGATTTGAGAGAGTAAAGTAATTGAAGATTCAGAAAAGAAGAAGAAGTGCCCGAGCGAAACGAGGGCAGAAAGGATAGGAAGGTTGCGTGAAGAAGAAAGGAAAGAAGCTATCTACAAGCGCAAGTGAAGCCCCTATATATATCCCATATTTTCTACCCAATAACCCATCCGTGAAACTCCTAAGGGGGCAAGTAGAGCGATATGTCTTGGTTCCGTAGGGTACAGTATATTGGCAGCGCTATTTTGGTAAAGAGCTATGAAATATATTTGACATCAGCAAACCTCACTTCTGACTGTAGTCTCCCAACAGTCTTCCAAGTCTTCTGAGGCTCAGGAGACAACAGGAGACAAATAAAGTTTTGCTGATAGATAGATAAATACAGAAGACGTTGCGTGAAGAGAAAAGAGAAAGAAAGAAAAGTATAAAGACGAGCGATGCAACTCCCTTTATATAGCTATCCTTCAGCTGCCAAGCCTGACTCATTTCCTCACGTGACTCTAACCATGACTCATTTCCGTATGTAATAGAAACTCATAGAACCTTTTCTGACTCATTTCTGCCTCCTAACGTCCCGTAACCCTAGTTTCTCCACTCCCAATCCTGCCAGTCCTCCACTCCTAACGTATCCATGAAAGAAACCCTATACAGAACCTCATAGAACCCCGAGACCCTTGTTACTGAGTTCATTCCTTATTCCCTATTCCTGAGCTGTAACACTGAACTGAGCTCCTGTAACTAAAACTCATGGAACAGAAAAGAATCTCTGACCATTCCTCTTCCTGCAACTTGTGTCATTCCGTGATAAGGTCTATCTAGTCCTAATTTTCTCTGCTTTACGTCTCTTTTTCCTCTGTCTTTGCCTTTACCCTCACCGATGCTTATGCTTGTACCCGCTCAGTGTCTCTGTCACTCCTGAATATATTTCTTGAGTCCTTCTACATTATTATTGTCATTTATTATATTGCGTCTTGGTCACTCCATCACAGATAATGAAAGCTTAACCTATAAAAGTTTACTAGTTACAGTAGTTTGCTTTTCTAGGTTATTTTCATAGCTTGAATAAAAATATCTATCACTGCAAATTAGCTTGCTTTTGTAGATTTTGATTAATAGCGGATACAAGTTCAATATCTGGGTTAAAAAGCCTAAGGGATGGTTCAATACTTCAAATTTTGCAAAGATATACAAAAATAAAATTTTATAAAGATTTGGCGTTACCATTACCTCATCTACATCAGCAAGATTTCACCTCTTTCAGGAGATTATCTGAGTCTCAGTAGACCCAAGAGACTGTCAGAAGACTCAAGGGACTCCAGTCACAAATAGTGAAGCTTGTTGATGTAGTTGATAACTTTTTACCAAAACATCACCTGTCAATGCCCTCTACTTTCCACTTAAGTAATATCAGAGCCCGGTACATACATGTACCGTATGTTGAGGTTATATATGAAGAACCCGTTGCGATTAGATAAGCTATATGCGAGTCCTGATTGGATCCAGCTACTGCATCAGCAAGACTTTATTTGTCTCCTAAGGTCTCCTGAGCCTCAGAAGACTCAAAAATTATCTAGGGGGTTCAGGAGACTCTCAGGAGACTTGGGAGACTATTGGGAGACTGCAGTCAGAAGTTGAGTTTGCTGATGTTTCTTTACATATATTACAAATCCATCATGCCATTGAATCTCATAGAATCTAATGACGACAATCTCACCTCATCCCATCCTCTCCTCGCTTAACCACACTTCATTAGTCACAACAGTGCATTAGCAAACTCAACTTCTGACTGCAGTCTCCCAACAGCCTCCCAAGTCTCAGGAGAGTCTTCTGACACTCCTGGATATATTTTGAATCTCCTGAGGCTCAGGAGACATCAGGAGACAAATCAAGTCTTACTGATGTGCTTTGACTAACGAGGTATCGGAACTGATACTAAAATGCCGGGACAATCCTAAAATAAGAATCGATATAGACGACTACTTCTCTTTACTCCTGAAGAGAAAGAGATGCTACAAGCATTTATCAATAGAAATAACTCAACAGGACACGTCGACTTCCCATTGAATATATCATACTTAGAATAAGTCCGTAGTCCAAAAACGATTAGAAATATACTTGCTTTTATGAGTATCATGGCGTGAAGCAAGCTTAGCGAAGTGTGGGAAGAGGAGTAGTCAGATATTCTCTTATGTTTTATAAGTTTCGGTAAAATGGGTTCGGTTCGGGTTTATGTTTTGGGAATAGAGGATAAGGTATGGGTTTAGTATTGAGGGCCTCAGGTTTCCATGGATTCTGTACAGTGTTTCGCGGATGAGTCATTGGGTGGAAATATGGGATATATATAGAGGCTGCATCCTCACTTGTAGATAGCTTCTTTACTTTCTTCTTCACGCAACCTTTCTATCCTTTAGTTCAATACAGGACTTTGGGACCCTTTAGCCTCGCCTCATTTAACCTTCAATCCATGATAGTAGAACACATCCTCTACTGATACCTTTGTCTCCATTGTTTTGTTAGGGAATCTTTATGGACCTGGTACCTAACGATTCTCCTCCTCGGTTAATTCTCCTAATCTAGTCCTGCCTTGGTTGTGTACCTTGGCCTCTTTCATCCTCGTTCCACTCCGTGATAATGAGCTATCATAAATGACTTCCCCGCAAAAAGTATGTTCTCTAGTTCCTTTACTAGCTTCAAAAACTGATAGTAAATAGATAGGGAATATGTGTGACAGAGTAACGTGAGGCGAATTAAAAGATGATAATGATAATACAGAAGGACTCGAGGAATACAGCTGAGTGACGAAGACACCGACGAAGAAAGAGAAGGCGTCCAGTGGCCACAAGCACAGGCACCGGCCAAGACAAAGGCAAGGGCAGGAGGAGACGGGTGTCTCAGCGTCTTGGCATTGATCCCGACGGTTCGGTAAGAGGAGGAGGGTTGCGACGAAAGGGGGATTATTAAGCGAGAATGGATGGAGGTGGGGAGATGGTGACATCACAAGATTCCAGGAGGTTCTATGGCGTGATGGGTTTGTAATATAATTAGAAGAGATGGTAAAGGGAATTACGCGGTGTGGTTACGGTGGATTTCTACAAGATTCTCTAGGTGAAGGAATGAGTCAGAACGGACTGGCGGGGGAGGACGTTAAATAGCACAGGAAGGTCTTTTCTTTAGTTCTTTCTTTCTTTTCTCTCTGTCTCGTCTTCCTATTATCTCAATACATAGGAATATACTCCTATCCTCTAGTCATAGTCACTGAGATCCCAGAACCTAGTTTCAGGATCTATCATAGCCATCATCATCGTTCTCGTTGAGGTCTATCCGATCCTCACTTTCCCTGTCCTTGTCCTTGCCCCTGCCCAGAGCTTTACCTCTGCCTTTGCCTTCTGTGACGGAGTAACTCGGGCACAGAGAAGACGACAATGATGACACAGAAGGACTCGAGGAACACAGCCAGACAACGAGGACACCGACGAAGACAGAGGTATCGCGGGGTTGGCACAAGCACAGGCACCAGCGAAGGCAAAGGCAGAGGCAAAACTCCGGGCAGGGGCAAGGATAAAGACAGAGAGAGTGAGGATCGAATGGACCTCAGCGAGAACAATGATGATAGCGATGATGGGTCCTGAACTAGGTTCTGGGATCTCAGGAACTATGACGAGAGGATAGGAGTATATTCCTATGTATCGAGATAACAGAAAGACGAGACAGAGAGAAAAGAAAGAAAGAACTAAAGAAAAGACCTTCCTATGCTATTTAACAACCTTCTCCGCCAGTCCACTCTGACTCATTCCTTCACCTAGAGAATCTGATAGAAATCTACCGTAGCCACCCCGTATAATTCCCTCCATCATCTCTTCTAATTATATTACAAATTCATCACGCCATAGAACCTCCTGGAATCTTATGACGTCACCATCTCCTCACCTCCATCCATTTTCGTTTAACAATCCCTTCATCGTCGCAACCCCCTTCCTCTTACCGAACTGTCAGAATCAATGCCAAGACGCCGGGATACCTTCGCTGGTGCCTGTACTTGCGCCCGCCCCGTGGGCTCTCTGTCTTCGTCGGTGTCCTCGTTGTCTGGCTATGTTCCTCGAGTCCTTCTGCGTCATCATTGTCGTCTTCTCTGCGTCTGGGTTACTCCATCACAACGGGAGACTGGGAAAGTGAGGACTGGATGGACCTCAATGGGAATGATGACGAAGGCTATGGGTGATTCTGAAATCAGGTTCCAGGGATATCGTGGACTATAGCTTAGGAAGATAGTAGTATATTCATATGTATTAAGATAACAGAAAGACGAGACAGAGAATAAAGAAAGAAAGGAACTAAAGGAAAGCCCTCCCCACAATATTTAACATTATCCTCCGCCAGTCCATTATAACTCACACCTCCATCCCATAGAAATCTATTGTCACCATGCCATGTGATCCCCCTCACCACCTTTCCTGATTATATTACAAATACCCGGCCTTATCGAACCTCATGGAATTTAGTGATATCACCATTATCTCATCCCTTTCCATTCTCGCTTAACTTAGCTCTAATGGTCGCAACAGTACGTCAGCTACCAAACCACTGGGACCGATGCTACGACGCTGGGACACTCAACACATTTCTATCTAGCATCGTACCTGTAAAGAATATGGATGGATACAGCTTGTTGAAGACAACGCGCCTGACCATAAGGGATTGTTTATTCTTTGTCAAGAGATGAATGCAGTAGAGGTTCTTGAGTAGCCAGTACAGTCGCTTGATCTCAATCTAATAGAAGCATTCTGGGTGGATATAGAGATAGAATTAGGGAATCATCAGCAAGACTTGATTTGTCTCCTGATGTCTCCTGAGTCTCAGGAGACCCAAAATGTATACACGAGTGTCAGGAGGCTCTCAGGAGACTTGGAAGACTGTTGGGAGACTGCAGTCAGAAGTTGAGTTTGCTAATGAAGGAATTGGACTGATATGAGATATTTTGGTTTTAAGAGTGATGTTACAGAATACTTGGAATAATATTGGTGTAGATAGAATAGACTCCTTGATTAGGAGTACGCCTAGAAGATTAGAAGCAGTGATTGCTGTTGGAGGATAGGTTATAAAGTAATAGATATATATATATACATAGGTGTTCATGCCCTGCAACACCTGTTTATATTTATGAACAGGTGTTTGTGGGTAAGGTGAGCGGGTATTGGTAAACGAACAAATGGGTGTTCATTTATAGAGTGAAGAGGTGTTTGTTCGTGAATGAGGGAACAGGTATTCATAAACAGGGTGAATAGGTATTCACGAATAGATGAACGGGTGTCCGTGGCAAGTAGGAAATACAAGAGGTTTTCTGTATTTTTTTCTTCAAACAAAATATTCAACTGTCATTGGCCATATCAGCAAACTCAACTTCTGACTCCAGTCTCCCAACAGCCTCCCAAGTCTCAGGAGAGTCTCCTGACACTACTGGATACATTTTGGGTCTCCTGAGGCTCAGGAAACCTCAGGAGACAAATCAAGTCTTGCTCATGCACTTTTCTGCCCCAATGTCTTGGTGTCAGATGTGACAGTTTGGTAGTAGCAGTACTGTTGCGATAGATAGGGGTACAATAAGCAAAGGAGGGATGAACTAAAGTGATGTCATTGTTATTTGTTTCCATGAGGTTCAGTTGCACACTGGATTTGTAATATATTTGGAGCCGATGGTGGGCAGGATTATGAGTTATGGTAGCAATGGGTTTCTATAGAGTTCTATGGTCAGATGTATCAGACATAGTGGACCAGGAGGGGGAGTTTATTAAATAACGGGGATGGATTTTTCCTTTAATCTCTTTTTTCTTTTCTCTCTGTCTTGTCTTCCTGTCATCTCGATAAATAGGAATATACTCCTATTTGATAGTAATAGTCCAAGCAATCCTAAAACCTCATTTCAGAATCATTCATAGTATCTCTCATTGTTCCCATTGAGGTCCATCTGATCCTTACCCTCTCAATCCTGTGTATCTTTTGCTTCTGCCCTTGACTTTGCCCTGACCGGTGCTTGTGCTTGCACTTGCAGCTCAGTGTCTCTGCTGTTCCTGGTTGTATTCCTCAAGTTATTCTGTGCCATCATTGACATCTGTCATATTGCGTTTCGACAACTCCGTCACATTTTCACCGGCTGCTCGTGGTATACATATCGAGCTGGAGAGTTCTTGGTATTTATGGTATACACACAGTACGGTTGCTTTGGCCCTCCTGACGAAATGGGCTAGATGATGAACATAGTTTGTATGGGTGTTGGTTTTTGACCAGGGTGTTTTTTTAAACTTTCTTCATCCAGTCTTTTGACGCAGTTGGTAAAAGGTATCCTTAGCCCAGTACCCCTGTTAACTGAACCTAAGTTTAAATTCCAAACAGTTCGTAGGGTCCTCTCTGTTAGGAATAGTGACTATACCGCATACGAACACTTTCTGAGAAAATAGTACTTTGCCTCATTAGTGCTGTGTCCCAAGTAATAAATACATATGACAGCAGTTGCCTACAATACATTTCTCTTTCACTGAGTAGTGCCTGACTCTCATCAGCAAGATTTTACAAGTATCCCGGCGTCTTGTCATCGGTCCTAAGGGTTCGGTGGTGGAAGCGCTGATGCAGCAATGAGGAAATGTTAAGCGAGGCGGGGGCGTGTTGGAAAGGGGGGTGTCGTCATTGGGTTCTAGGACATTCGATGGTGTGATGGATTTGTAATGTAAATAGAGAAGATGATGGGGAGGAATACGAGGTGTGGTTATAGCGGGTTTCTATTGGGTTCTATGGATGGAGGAGTGAGTCATAACGGACTAGTAGGGGAATATGTTAAATAGAGCGGGGGGGATCGTTTCTTTAGTTCTTTCTTTCTTTTCTCTCCATCAGCAAGATTTTACAAGTTTCAGGAGATTACAGGGGTCTCAGGAGACCCAGGAGACTGTCAGGAGACTCAGGAGACTTTAGTCACAAATAATGAAGCTTGCTGATGTCTGTCTCATCTTCCTGTTATCTCGGTACATGGGAATATACTCCTATTCTCCAAGCCATAGCTTCTGAGATCCCAGAATCTGACTTTGGGATCTGTCATAGTCATTATCATCGTTCTCGCTGAGGTCCATCCTGTCCTCACTTCCCCTGCCTCTTGTTTTTTTTGTGCTGGCCCTTCATCAGCTAGACTTCATTTGTCTCCTGAGTTCTCCTGAGCTTCAGAAGACTCAAAAATTATCTAGGAGGTTCAGGAGACTCTCAGGAGACTTGGGAGACTGTTGGGAGACTGCAGTCAGAAGTTGAGTTTGCTGATGTTGTCCTTGCCTTTGCCTTCGCTGATGCCTGTACTTTTACCCACCTGGTAGAATCTCTGTCTTCGTCGGTGTCCTCGTTGCCTGGCTGTATTCCTCAAGTCCTTCTGCGTCATCATTGTCGTCTTCTACTTCGTCTCGCGGCACTCCATCACAACAAGTCTCAGGAGATTACAGGGGTCTCAGGAGACTCAGGAGACTGTCGGGAGACTCAGGAGACTCCAGTCACAAATGGTAAAGCTTGCTGATGCTCCAGTTTTGCTGAGTAGAAACAGCCAAGCCTGACAATTCTTGAGTGGCAGCCAAATATTTGATTATATAAATCTCAAACTCTTATTACTCTTTAATCTTCTCTCTCTATTGCAAATCCAATGGTGGCTCACCAGTACTTTAAAACCCTAGGCTCTCGAATTGACTTTTTTCTTAAAAATGAAATCTTGAAAGATAAATACGACACTTTTCGCCGTGGTTACAAATATGGAATCACACACATTCTAAAGAGGTGTGATGACAGTTAAGTTGGAATTGAGACCATACACACCTACCTCAACTACAATGACTTGAAGGCTTTTAAAAAGGCTAAAATGGTTATCTACCACATCAGTAAACTCAACTTCTGACTGCAGTCTCCCAACAGCCTCCTGGATCTCCTGAGAGTCTCCTATACTCCTTGATACATTTTGGATCTCCTGAGGCTCAGGAGACATCAGGAGACAAATCAAGTCTTGCTGATGGGTATACTTTAGCATGTTTCGTTCTCTTCCTTGCTTCATTTCGTGATGCTCACCTCGTCTCGTTCTGACCTGCCTCACTTCATTCCTTGATACATATCCGAAATCCAATTTGAAATTGCAGTAGATGGTGAACAAATAGAAACAAAAAACACGGGTAAACATATTTACAGTTTTCTTTTATTCTCTTATCATTTATCATTATTATAATGCTATGGCACATTTTACATACTATCCAGCTCTACCATCTAAAACCATATTTACATCCTGGTTCGTTATTCTTCCCTTTTCATCGGAATACCTAACGTAACTGTACAGTGATGAATAATAGGTTATCGGTTAACCTACCCACAATATTGCTTGTAAAGGCATATTCTGGTGGTGTTTCGTCCGATAACCTATTACCCGCCGCTGTACCTGTATACTGGTATTTATCATTGTTCTAGTTGCCACCACCTTGGCTGTCCCAGGGTCTTGGCATTGGTCCCGAATATTCAGTAGTCAAAGCGTTGAAGTAACGAATAGAGAAATGTTAAGCGAGGATGGCGCGATGGGATAGGGATATCGTCATATGGTTCTGATAGATTCTATGGCGTGATAGATTTATAATATAAAGATAGAAGATGGTGGAGGAGAAATATTAGGTGTGGGCGTACACATCAGCAAGATTTGATTTGTCTCCTGAGGTCTCCTGAGCCTCAGGAGACCCATAACGTACCCAAGAGCGCCAGGAGACTCTCCTGAGACTTGGGAGACTGTTGGGAGACTGCAGTCAGAAGTTGAGTTTGCTGATGCAGGGTTTTCTATGGGATTCTACAGGTGGAAAGATGAGTCATAGCGGACTGGTGAGGGATGGTGTTAAACAGTGCAGGGAGATGTTCTCTTTAGTTCTTTCTCTTTTTCCTCTCTGTTTCGTCTTCCTATTATCTCAGTACATAGGAATATACTCCTACTTTATAGATTATAGTTCACATAATCCTAGAACCTTGTTTCAGAATCACTAACAGTCTCCATCATCGTTCTCATTGAGGTTCATCTGATCTTCACTTCCCCTTCCATCAGCAAACTCAATTTCTGACTGCAGTCTCCCAACAGTCTCCCAAGTCTCCTGAACCTCCTGGATAATTTTTGAGTCTCCTGAGACTCAGGAGACCTCAGGAGACAAATGAAGTCTTGCTGATGTCCCTCGCATCGTTTGTCGTTGCTCTTGCCTTTGCCTTTGTGACGGAGTACCGCGGGGCGAAGTAGAAGACGACAATGATGACGCAGGAGAACTCGAGAAACACAGCCAGGCAACAAGGACACCGACGAAGACAGAGATACTGCCAGGCGGGCACAAGCACAGGCACCAGCGAAGGCAAAGGCAGAGGCAAAGATCAGAACAAGAACGAGAGCAAGAGACAGAGAAAGTGAGGACCGCATGGACCTCAATGAGAACGATAATGATAGCTATGATGGATCCCGAAGTCAGATTCTGGGATCTCCGGGACTATGGCTAGAGGATAGGAGTATATTCCTATATACCGAGATACCAGGAAGACGAGACAGAGAGAAAAGAAAGAAAGAACTAAAGGAATAGTCTTCCCATGCTATTTAACATTTCCCCCACTAGTCCGCTATAACTCACACCCCTATCCACAGAAATCCATAGAAATCTGTCACAACCACATCTTGTAATTCTCCCCACCATCTCTTCTAATTAATTACATTACAAATCCATCACGCCATCAAACTTCGTAGAACCTGATGACGACATTCCCCCTTCCCTATACGCTCCTTCTTGCTTAACATTTCCTCATTGTTACATCAACGCTTCAACTACCAAACCCTCGGTACCGATGCCAAGATACCGGGACAGCCTTCACCGATGCCTGTGCTTGAGTCCGTCCAGCATTCCTCTTGTCTTCGTCGGTGTCCTCGTTACCTGTCTATATCCCTCGAGCTACCTTTGCGTCATAATTGTAGTCTTCTCCTCTGCCTTCAGGATACTCCGTCACATTAGCCCTTTCTAGTACGTTTTTACATTTAGGTTTTATTTACCAGCCTCAAGTATACTTTACCTGCAACAGAGATTTGTATCTATATATTGAAGTATAAGGGTAAGTACTAAAATTCCTATTTTAGGGAATTTCAAAAAGTCAGAGCCTATAAAAGGATCTGTCCTGGCATCTTGGCATCGGTTCCGATAGTTTAGTAGCAGAAACAGGGTTGCAACGGAGGAGGGAATGTTAAGGGAGAATGGACGGAGGTGGGGAGATAGTGACGTCATTAGTTTCCAGGAGGTTCGATGGTGTGATGGATTTGTAATATAATTGAGAGAGATGGTGGAGGGGAGTTACATGGTGTGGCTACCGTGGACTTCTACAAGATTCTTTGGGCAAAGGAATGAGTCAGAGCGGACTGGCGGAGGAGGATGTTAAATAGGACGGGAAGATGTTTTCTTTAGTTCTTTCTTTCTTTTCTCTCTATCTCGTCTTCCTATTATCTCGGTAAATAGGAATATACTCCTATTCTCTGATCATAGCCCTTGAGATTTCAGAACCTAATTTCACGATCTAGCATAGTTCTCATCGTTCTCGTTGAGGTCCATCCGGTCCTCACTTGCCCTTGCTCTTGCCTTTGCCTTTGCCAGTGCCTGTGCCTGTACCCGCCAACGATACTTCTGTCTTCGTCGGTGTCCTCGTTGTCTTGACTGTGTTCCTCGAGTCCTTCTGCGTCATCATTGTCGTCTTCTTCTATGCCCTCAAGTTACTCCGTCACAAGGATCTGATTGGGTAAATGATATAATTTTTGGAAAAAATAACACTTGGCAGCCAACCAGGCATTTGGATAGTTTGCCCCGCAGTTCTCACAACACAATCTCCTCAATCTCTTTTCTATTTTCTATTTTTTTGATGACTACAAATTACTATTCAGATGAAGTTGAGATTGAACACTATTCAGCAGTTATTTTTTTGTATTTTTAGGAAAATATTTAGATTTTTAAGATGAGAATATGTGAAGTACCTCCGTATTTCTTTCCCCTATACAAATCTTGTAGCCAAGGCCAAAATTCATTGTATGCTTTTGGTTGCTACACATGGCGCCCATACAAATTTACCCAATCAATCCAGGTGTCTCGGTATTTAAGGTGCACACCCGGTACCTACTCGCAGCAGGTAAGAGGTACCCGAATATGCAAGTCTTGAGATGTAATTCTTATTGGAAATATACCAATTCAGTGCAGCCTACTAATATAGTAATGTAGCTGGGTTGTCGGGTACATACTTCCCAAGCTGGCGACTTTGATGTGTCGTCGTACTACTCTGTGTTACCAGCGCGCAGGGCCATCTGTACCAGATAACTACATACCTCTCTCCACAGCACGCGTCTTGCTTCCTTAAAGCCATTTTCACATCACCTACTACTCCTATCCCTACTGCTAGTACCATTGTTATTCTTACTACACGGACGTAATGTACGGAGATCTTGGCCTTAAGTTGGTACGTTTGTTTGTTCTTTCTGTCGGAGAAGGAGGGGAGAGGGAAATGAAAAGATCAGACCCTGAAACATTACACAATAGGTACAACATGCTAAGAGGACGCAATCACTTGTTCACCTTCCCCCATTCCAGGCGGAGATGGTTCGGGCCGTAACTCGTGAAGTGCGAGACCTCGATCGGGATGTCACCGAGATGCTAGAACCGTTCGATGGCCAGTTTGACCCTTCGGAAGACCCAGCCACAGCGTGTTCTCTCTTGGTCCGACATTTATGCATGCGCAGAAATAAGCGCTGTCTTCTGGCATATCATCGGGTCAGGTCTGACAAAATTGAGGAAATGTGTTGGAATGGAAGTGATTTACTGGAGCAAATACAACAGGGCGCAGGCAAGAGATCAGAGGAGGAAAATGTGATCTTAGGTGGTGTCAATGGGGGAGCAAATAGCTCCGGGGCTTTGGGTGCTGTCGATGGTGTAAACGCAAGCTCCCTAAGCCCCGAGGAAGCAGAGTATGCAAGGCAGTATAGTGATTTATTGGCAGCATATAAAGGTCAGTGGACAGACATTGATTTGACAGGATCGTTGGAACCGCCAAGAGATTTATTCATCGATGTTCGAGTATTGAAGGATGCCGGCGAGATCCAAACAGAATATGGGTAAGCATCACATGCTTATTCTTAACACCGGGGCTAACCAATTTTAGCGCCATCACCCTCACCAAGAATAGTCAGTTTTTTGTACGGCAGGGAGATGTGGAAAGGTTGATAACGCAAGGCTTTCTGCAGAAGCTTAACTAGGATTCCACGCCTACAGTAGTTACCAAGTATTTTGTTCATTCAAGATCCACTGAATAAGAATTAAAAAGGTATTTTCAGCCGTATTGGTACGTACAACGAGCACTGTTATCATGAGGATTTACCAGTTAGTAAGAGTTAATTCTATGTTCTACCCGTTTGCTTTCTAGCAACCTATACTCAGCGCCCCGGGGGGGGGGGGGGGCTTTTAGCTGTATCGCACATGGCCTGTGTCACCGGGTTTAGCTACTTTGGGAGGTCACAAGATATCAGATTCCAAGTACAGTACCGAAGTGAATAGAGATTCATTCATGATAATTTACAAAGCATTGACGGCACAGGACAAAGTTGCAACTACATTCGGACAACGAAGTGCGTGGTTTTCCTATTTTCCCCTCTGCTTAATTTTAATCGGCATCTATCATATTCTCTCCTTTTTACCCGAACTTTGATATGATCTGCAATAGGAGGAGGAAGGTCTAGTACTCCATACTAGCAGTGGCCAGCTCGCGACCGCGAGTTGATCCAACAATAGATTATTCTCATCCTTTTATTTAGAGTTAGGGAACAGCGACAGTATGGGGAACAGCGACAGTATAGGGAATAGCGACAGTCTGGAGGGAACAGTCTGGAGGGAGCAGTCTGGAGGGAACAGCGACAGTCTGGAGGGAACAGTGACAGCCTAGAAGGAACAGCGACAGCCTAGAGGGCTCCCCAGCCAATTTACTCTCTTTCGATAGTTCTTCCCACCTGCTTGCTTAGATTTGACGTGCCGTGCTTAGTCACCTACCCTGTCATTAACCCTGCCAATTTACCCAACCTACCAACCAAACCGCCAAAAGTGTGATTTTTGAGACAATAGGGTATTGTAGACTAAGGACCCGTTCGGACCGGCACGGATTATATTGATGGATTATTCCAAAGTGTCGATTATCAACGAGTGGGTGAAGTAATTCAAATAAGCAGAACTTGAGAATAATCACACCAGTACACCGCAATATCGCGACTCCCATAGCTGAGAAACTTGATGTCATTGGGGAGAAGAGAAAATGAATATCTCTTGAGCTAATTATTTTTTTGGTAGATTAATTGAATAAGTAGAAGTTAGAGGATATAGAATATTCACTCCCCTAAACACCTCTACTTATTAAATGTGATGGAGTATCCTGGAAGCAGAGAAGAAGACGACAATGATGATGCAGACATCAGCAAGATTTTATAAGTCTCAGGAGATTACAGGGGTCTCAGGAGACTCAGTAGACTCCAGTCACAAATGGTAAAGCTTGCTGATGGAGGTAGCTCGAGGGATACAGTCAGGTAACGAGGACATTGATGAAGACAGGGAGGATGCCAGGCAGGCACAAGCATAGGCATCTGTCCTGGCGTCTTGGCATCGGTCCCAAGAGCTCGGTAGCAGAAACAAGGTTGCAACGGAGGAGGTAATGCTAAGCGAGGATGGACGAGGGTGGAGAGATAGTGACGTCAGATGGCTTCTATGGGATTCTATAGTGTGATAGATTGGTAATGTAAAATAGCAGAGATGGTGGGAAGGCATACGAGGTGTGGGAGCAATGGATTTCGATGGGATTCTATGGTGTGATGGGTGAGTCATAGCGAACTGGCGAGGGAGTGTAAATAGCACGGGAAGACTTTTCCTTTAGTTCTTTCTTTCTTTTCTCTCTGTCTCGTCTTCCTGTTATCTCGATATATAGGAATATACTCCTATCCTTTAGCCATAGTCTAAGATCCCAGAACCTGACTTTAGGATCTATTATAGCCATCATCATCATTCTCATTGAGGTCCATCCAGTCCTCACTTCTCCTGCCTCTCGTCTCCCTGGTGCTGGTCCTTGCCCTTGCCTTTGCCTTCGCTAGTGCCTGTGCTTGTGCCCACCTGGTAGAACCTCTGTCTTTGTCGGTGTCCTCATTACCTGGCTGTGTTCCTTGAGCCCTTCCGCGTCATCATTGTCGTCTTCTACTTTGTCTCGTAGTATTCCGTCACATAGATACATAACATCTATGGGGCTTATTCTGAATTTTTTTCAGATTCATTATCATATGTTAGTCCCCTACACCTTGTCTTTTGCCAAGGCGCCTTCAAAACAAAGTAGTTGGATAGTATCGGTCGATGTCGGAACATCAACAAACTCTACTTCTGGCTGTAGTCTTCCAACAGTCTTCCAAGTCTCAGGAGAGTCTCCTGACACTCCTGGATACACTTTGGGTCTCCTGAGGCTCAGGAGACCTCAGGAGACAAATCAAGTCTTCCTGATGAAGTAAAATGACAGGTTAGGAAGGAACTTGAGTAATGGAATGTAAGTGCTAGCAAGATTTGTGTAGTATCAGGATGGAAGTAGTGGTATTACAAATAGTATAATCAGCACAGGAGTTTGCAGGTTTCTATAAAATTCTATAAAATGAGTCTTTGGTGGTGGAAATAACTGTATATATAGAGCTTTATCTTTCCTATATCTTCACCTCTCTAGGCAACGTCTTCTTTCTGTTATCAATTCATACCTTTGACTTCGGCTTTTTGTCCACGCCTCTTTCATGAATCTGAATCTAAACCTAATTTGTCTTCGGTTTATCTTGAGCCGGATCTATCTCTGTCCCCACGTTAGCAAGACTTGATTTGTCTCCTGAGGTCTCCTGAGCCTCAAGAGACTCAAAATGTATCCAGAAGTGTCAGGAGACTCTCCTGAGGCTTGGGAGACTGTTGGGAGACTACTGTGACGGAGTAACCTGAACGCAGAGAAGACGACAATGATGATGTAGAAGGACTCGAGGAACACAGCCAGGCAACAAGGACACCGACGAAGACAGAGATGCTACGGGGCGGGCACAAGCACAGGCACCGGCGAAGGCAAAGGCAAAGGCAAATCTCCGAGCAGGGACAAGGACAAGAGCAGAAAAGTGAGGATCGGATGGACCTCCACGAGAACGATGATGATAGCTATAACAGATCCCGAAACTAGGTTTTAGGATCTCAGGGACTATGTCGAGAGGATAGGAGTATATTCCTATGTACTAGGAGAACAGGAAGACGAGATAGAGAGAAAAGAAGAGAAGAACTAAAGAAAGAATCCCCCCGCTCTATTTAACACCTTCCTCCACTAGCCCGCTATGACTCATACCTTCCCTCAGAGAAACCCATAGAATCCTACTGTAACTACACCTCGTATTCCTCCCCACCATCTCTTCTTTTTACATTACAAATCCATCACGCCATAGAACCTCCTGGAATCCTATGACGTCACTCTCTCCCCACCTCCGTCCATCCTCGCCTAACAATCCCTCTTCCGTCGCAACCTGCTTCCTCTTACCGAACTGTCGGAACTGATGCCAAGACGCCGAGACAGATCAGGTCCCCTCCTAGGGCCTAGCTCCTAATAGGCCGAAGCTTCGAGGGGTATTGATCGTGAAAAGCTTTCCGAAGTTCGGGACTATGTTCCAAGTCGTCTGATGGCTGCCACGAGGGTTTCTCATAACCGACATACTTCACCAGATATTCTATCTATCGTCCCCTCCTTCTTGAGTCCAAAATCTCTGCAACCTCCCATTCAATTTCTCCCTCAACTTCCACAGGTGGGGGTGGTTCAACCAGTTGTCCTGGAGTAGGATCTGTGACGGAGTAACCCGGACAAGAGGAAGACGACAATGATGACGCAGAAGGACTCGAGGAACACAGCCAACAACGAGGACACCGACGAAGACAGAGATCTTGCCGGGCGGGCACAAGCACAGGCACCGGCAAAGACAAAGGCAGAGGCAAAGCTCCGGGCAGGAACAAGGACAAGGACAAGGACAGGGAGAGTGAGGATCGGATGGACCTCAACGAGAACGATGATGTTATCTGCGATAGATCCTGAAGCTAGGTTCTGGGATCTCAAGAACTATGATTCAGAAAATAGGAGTATATTCCTATATCGAGAAGACAGGAAGATGAGACAGAGAGAAAAGAAAGAAAGAACTAAAGAGAAGATCCGCCCGCTCTATTTAACATATCCCTTCACCAGTCCGTTATGACTCACACCTCCATTCACAGAATCCCATAGAAACCTACTGTAACTACACCTCGTATTCCTTCCCACCATCTCCTCTACTTTCCATTACAAATCCATCACGCCATGGAACCTCCGAGAATCTAATGACGTCACCATCTCCCCACCTCGTATTCCTTCCTCGCTTAGCAATTCCTCCTCCGTCGCAACCCTCCTCTTCCTACCGAACTGTCGGAACCGATGCCAAGACGCCGGGACAGATCAGGTCCCCTCCTAGGGCCTAGCTCCTGATAGGCCGAGGTTTCGAGGGATATCGATGATGAAACAATTGTCGAAGTTCAGGGCTATGTTCAAGATCGTCCGACGGTTGCCAGGAAGGTTCTTCATACCCGACATATTTGACAAGATATTCTAGTCGACGTCCCCGTTTTCTCGAATCCAGTATCTCCTCCACTTCCCATTCGATCTCCCCTTCTATTTCAACCGGTGGTGGGGGTTCAGGAGTTTGTCCCGGTACCGGATCATTAGCCACTGGCGATAGTAACGAAACATGAAAGACCGGATGAATCTTCATGGATGTGGGAAGTTCTAATTCGTAGGCGTAAGGACTCACAATTCGTTTAATTGAATAAGGGCCGACCTGTTTCCAGTCCAGTTTCTTGGAAGGACGCTTGGTTTCTATGTTTCGAGTCGAGAGACTGCAGTCGCTGACAAAGATAATGCCGAGTTCGATGTAAATTAGCTGCCTCCTCTTGTATCTTTTGGGCCCTAAACATCTCACTTTTTAAGAAATCGAAGACTTGTGACATCTCCCTTGCTAACCCATTGGCTTGGTCCTCATTCACTGTTTTTCCGTGTTGTAATGGCCCAAACGTCATTCGGGGATGTCTTCCATAGTTCGCTTGAAAAGGAGACAAGTTAGTTGTCTCCGAAACGTGATTGTTGGTAGCGAATTCAGCGAGAGGTAGAAAGTCCGCCCAATTATCCTGTTGATATGATACATAACTGCGGAGATACTGTTCCATGATTGCATTAGTTCTCTCGGTTTGTCCATCAGTCTGAGGATGAAAGGCGGTCGAGTATCGAGGGGCTATCTCCAGACGATTACAAAGGGCCTTCCAAAACTCAGCGGTAAATTGTGTCCCCCTATCTGAGACTATCGTTTCCGGTAACCCATGGAGCTTCCAGACTTGCTCTAGATATAGACGAGACAGATCCCTGGCATTAACATTCTCCGTCGTGCCAATGAGGTGTTTCATCTTCGTCAGCCGGTCCACTACCACCAGAATAGCATTAAACCCCTGACTCTCCGGTAGTCCTGTCACAAAGTCCATGGTAACATCTGTCCAAGGTCCTTTAGGCACCGACAATGGCCGTAGGACCCCTTGCAGGGGGTTGTGGTTGACCTTGCTCCGGCGACAAACATGACAGTTCTGAACATAACGGTCTGTATATTTTCGCATGGTCGGCCAGTAGTATTCCCGGCTTAGAAGTTCCAGTGTCTTTGATCTTCCAGGATGTCCTGCAGAGGGTTTATCGTGATATTCTCGTAGCAGGTGAAGTTTCAGTTCATCGCAATCAGGGACATATAGTGTATTCCGATAAAGTAATAACCCCTCCTGGCTTTCCTTGCATTCCGCTAACGAAATATCCTTCGATTGTCGCATCATTCCGAGAGAGTTTAGAATTTGATTTGGAAAACTATCACCTTGGTAAGCTTTGTTAAATAGTTCAAGCACGGAAGACGCTCCTTCAGCGGGTTCATTTGCCAAAGAACCCGCCAACAAACTTATCTTCGGATCCAGATTCTCCCTCTTCAATACCACCCTACTTTGCTGTTCCAGTCTTTCATCCCCTTCTTGTGGTAAATCCTTAGACCTCCTTGTCAAAATATCCACTTTCCTTCCTTGCTTTCCGGGCCTGTACTGAATGATGAAATTAAACCGAGACAGAAATTCCGCCCAACGAGTTTGACGACGATTTAACAATTTAGTAGACATGAAATACTCAAGATTGCGATGATCCGTGAGGACTTTAACTTGAAACTGAGCCGTTTCCAGATGAGGCCTTCATTCCTCAAAGCAACGAATGATGGCCAATAACTCCTTGTCGTAGATTTCATAATTACATTCCGCCGGTGAGTGAGTTTTCGAAAAAAACGCGACCGGATGCAGAATTTGTTCGTCATCTTTGGGAAAGAATTCCAGCAGACACATAGTCGAGGCATCTGTTTCAACAATAAATTCTTTCTCAGGATCGGGATGTATCAGTATAGGTGCAGTAGTAAAGGCTGTCTTGAGCATTTGAAAGGCCTGCTCGACCTTCCGAGTCCACTCGAACCTAACATGCTTCTTGGTTAGGGTGGTCAACGGTCGAGCCACTCGAGAGTAAGCGTAAATGAATCGTCGATAAAAATTAGCGAACCCCAGAAATTCCTGAACCTCCTTCACCGTCTTTGGTGCCTCCCAATCCACAATGGTTTGTATTTTAGCTGGGTCCATCTTCATTCCCCCAGGAGTCAATATCATGCCAAGATACTTGGTTTCTTGTACACTAAATTCGCACTTCTCGGGCTTGAGATGAACTTCGTTGGCTTCGAGGACTTCTAACACCCGTTGTACATCCTGCTGATGCTGTTCCAACGTTTCCGAGTAGATGAGAATATCATCGAGATAGGCGGTAGCGCAATGATCGAGAAAGGGACGTAAGATGTCATTAATCCATCGTTGAAAAGTAGCGGGTGCATTCGTCAACCCAAATGGCATTACCAAATATTCCCAGTGTCCATAGCGGGTCCTAAAAGCAGTCTTCCATTCATCCCCCTCCTTGATCACGATCTGATTGTAACCCCAACGCAAATCTAGTTTAGTGAAATAATTGGCCTGCCAGATTGGCATAGTCTCCGGTGTGAGAGGAAGCGGTGATCGATCCTTTACCGTGATGGCATTCAGCTTCCTGTAGTCAACACATAAGCGTAACGACCGTCTGCCTTCTTAACGAACAGTACAGAGAGCCGTGAGTTACTAGAGCGAAGAAATCCCTTCTGCAAGTTGTCGGCCAGATAGTCTCTTAACGCCTTCAATTCTTCCCTTGACATGCTGTACATGGGGCCAAAAGGTGGTGCAGTCCCTTCCTGTAGCTTGATTTCATGATCGTAGAGACGATGTGGAGGTAGCCGAGAAGCATTAGTTTCGTCAAACAATTGCCGAAAGCGTTGATAGTCTATCGGAATGATCCCATCCGGATTGGCTGGCGTTTCCAATATTTTGTTGACTGCGTACAAAGTGGTCGAATATACTTGGACTGCAGGATCCTGGGATAATTTCTTAAAGGATCGAGGCGAGACTGCCGAGATGTGTGTAACTGGTCTCTCTGGAGGCTGAGTCGAAATTCCCCTAGCGACGATAGGTTTGTGATTGACTATGCAATGCTCCAGACATACGGACGACTGAAAACAAATCTCATTCCTGCCGCTGTCGATTACGACTCCATGTTTCCTCATCCAAGGTATCCCCATTACGATCGGGTAATGTCCTAACTTTGTAACAAAGAAGGGGCACTCCTCCACATGTCCATTAATCTCTAATTCCAGGGTCACCTTCCTTGTCACCTTCCCTGATTCAATAGGTCTTCCATCAATTACATCTATCTCCCGCTCCGTCCTCAACTTCTTCATTTTCAACTCATGGCGGCACACAAAGTTTTCATCAATGAATGCATACCCCGACGCTCCAGTATCAATCAAAGCATAGGTGGGTACAATAGATTTTTTATTTTGAGAAATAGAACAAACTACAATCAATTGATTCCCATCCATCTCTCCTTCTGATACTGAAAACGTGGAAATAAGAACCTTAGAAAAACTTCGCAGGCCGCTTACGCCATGCCGCTAGTGGGACGAATCTTTTAACTCCTCCTCTTCTGACAAAACATCCTCCTCATTTTCCTTCTTTCCTTTTTGCCTCGTCCCTCATCGAGGCGACAAAGTACAATCCCTAACCAAATGTCCCACTCCCCCACAATAATAACAACGATTCTCTATCCGACGAGCTTCCCTCTCCCTAGGATCCGGACGACGACGACTATTAGACAAATCCATAGGAACGGCTCCCCCAGGAGTGTAGGATGGATGGGCTGCCGGTGTCGCATTCCTTGGTGGGAGTGAAGGGGGTCCCCGTATGGCTGGGGATGTTGTTGATGCAACGGGTGGTCGGGACCCAAAGGGGCGAGGGGCAGGGGCACTCGGAATCTGAAACCTAAACCTCCCCATCCTAGCCTGTAAAGCTCTTTGTTTATTGTCGAGTCGCTGAAGAAGGAGTCCACACTCCTTAATTGTGTCAGGGGTTTCGTTTTGTACCATAAGCGCCATCAATTCCTGATTAAGGCCTTCCAAAAGACATTCAATCTTGGCAGCCTCGTTGAACTCAGAGTCGGCAGCATAACGCTGGAACTCTGCAAAATACTCCGAAAAAGGACGTTGACGTTGCTTGATTTCTCTCAAGTTGCGAGCCGCGGTGGCAGCGCGATCAGGGTCTCCAAAAGCATTATTCAAAATTTCAAAGAACTCCGTCATTGAGTCCAAAGCAATCCCCTCATCCGAGATATAAGCGAGGAACTGATCCGCCGCAGCTCCTTCCAGCCGAGAAATAGCGTAGGGAATTTGTTGAGCAGAAGTTGGGAATCGATCAAGGTTAGCCGTGAGCTTGATTTGTAGCTGTCTTTGGAACATCCTCAAGCTTTTCCGGTCTCCATTATACTTCTTCGGATCGGGAAGCTTTTCGGACTTAGGTGACTTGACTAGGTCATCATGGAGCTCCCCGAAATCTTGCTTGATTCCTTCTTGCAGCTTTTTGATCTTAGCTCGTAGTCCCCGCTTTTCTTTATGGAACTCGCTCGCTTGTTCGGTTTGTGCGGGCTTTGAGGTCAATGACGTCTTGCCGGACCCCTCCGTAGGCCCGGAGGAGGAGCGCATATGCCTGTGTCGCCTCTTCCGTTGCTGAGGGGTCCACTTCAGGGTGAGCGACAAAGAAAGCCGCGAGGTCATCGCGAGCTGATAGTCACCTCCATTGGTACCGAGGTCATGACAAACTATGGTGCGAGAAATTCGTGCTGTGTTGGTCGAGTAGAGGTGGTCTCGTCTTAGTGTGACGGAGTAACCCGGACAAGAGGAAGACGACAATGATGACGCAGAAGGACTCGAGGAACACAGCCAACAACGAGGACACCGACGAAGACAGAGATCTTGCCGGGCGGGCACAAGCACAGGCACCGGCAAAGACAAAGGCAGAGGCAAAGCTCCGGGCAGGAACAAGGACAAGGACAAGGACAGGGAGAGTGAGGATCGGATGGACCTCAACGAACGATGATGTTATCGCGATAGATCCTGAAGCTAGGTTCTGGGATCTCAAGAACTATGATTCAGAAAATAGGAAAGATATTCCTATATCGAAGACAGGCATAGAGAGAAAAGAAAGAAAGAACTACAGAGAAGATCCACCCGCTCTATTTAACATATCCCTTCACCAGTCCGCTATGACTACACCTCCATTCACAGAATCCCATAAAACCTATCAGAACTACACCTCGTATTCCTTCCCACCATCTCCTCTACTTTCCATTACAAATCCATCATGCCATGGAACCTCCGAGAATCTAATGACGTCACCATCTCCCCACCTCGTATTCCTTCCTCGCTTAGCAATTCCTCCTCCGTCGCAACCCTCCTCTTCCTACTGAACTGTCGGAACCGATGCCAAGACGCCGGGACAGGATCGCTGACGGCTGACGTTAGAAGTGAAACATGAAATACCAGATGTATTTTCATAGACGCGGGTAGTTCCAGTTCGTAGGCGTAAGGGCTCACTACTCGCTTCACAACATAGGGTCCTATCTGTTTCCAGTCTAGTTTCTTCGAGGGTCGTTTAGTTTCTATATTTCGAGTCGAAAGCCAGACAGAATCGCCGACCGCATAACGAGGTGCCGGGATTCGGTGTAAGTTAGCCATTTCTTCTTGTATCTTCTGGGTCCTGAACATTTCACTCTTCAAAAAATCAAAGACCTGCGACATCTCTCGCGCCAACCCATTTGCTTGATCCTCATTTGTTGTTTCTCCATGCCGTAAGGGTCCAAATATCATTCGTGGGTGCCTTCCATAGTTCGCTTGAAAAGGAGACATATTGGTTGTTTCGGAAAGATGATTGTTAGCTGCGAATTCAGCCATTGGGAGAAAGTAAGCCCAATTGTCCTGTTGATAGGATACATAGCTGCGCAAGTATTGTTCCATAATTGCATTGGTCCTTTCGGTCTGTCCGTCAGTTTGAGGATGAAAAGCAGTGGAATATCGAGGCGCAATCTCTAAACGATTACAGACGGTCCTCCAAAACTCAGCGGTGAATTGTGTCCCTCGATCCGAAACAATAGTCTCCGGTAATCCATGAAGTTTCCATACTTGCTCCAGATATAGACGAGACAGATCCCTGGCGTTAACATTTTCGGTAGTAGCAATAAAGTGCTTCATTTTTGTTAGCCGGTCTACCACCACGAGGATGGCGTTAAACCCATTACTCTCCGGAAGCCCAGTTACGAAGTCCATGGTGATATCTGTCCAAGGTCCTTTGGGTATCGAGAGTGGTCGTAGAACTCCTTGCAGAGGGTTATGATTCACTTTACTCCGCCGGCAAGTATGACAGTTCCGAACATAGCGGTCTGTATATTTCCGCATGGTCGGCCAGTAATAGCTTCGACTAAGGAGTTCCAATGTCTTTGACCTTCCAGGATGTCCAGCGGAGGGTTTATTATGATGTTCTCGTAGGAGATAGAGTTTCAGTTTGTCATAGTCAGGGACATAGAGAGTATTCCGATATAACAGCAATCCCTCCTCGCTTTCTTTGCACTCCGCCAGCGATATCTCCTTCGATCGTCGAACGCTGTCTCGAAGCATGGACAAAACTTTATTGGGGAAACTATCGCGCTGGTAAGCTTTATTAAATAAATCAAGTACGGAAGACGATACTTCAGCGGGTTCATTTGCCAAAGAGCCCGCTAACAAACCTATCCTTGGATCCAAATTTCCCTTTTTCAACACTGTCCTGCTCTGTTGTTCCAGTCTTTCATCTCCTTCCTTTGGTAAGTCCTTAGATCTCCTTGTCAAAATATCCACCTTCCTTCCCTGCTTTCCCGACCTATACTGAATAACAAAATTAAATCAAGACAGAAACTCCGCCCAACGAGTTTGACGTCGGTTTAGCAATTTAGTGGACATAAAGTACTCAAGGTTGCGATGGTCTGTCAAAACCTTGACCTGAAATTGGGCCGTTTCCAGATGAGGTCTCCATTCTTCAAAACAGCGAATAACAGCTAGCAACTCTTTGTCATAAATTTCATAATTGCACTCCGCAGGCGAGTGTATTTTGGAGAAGAAAGCAACCGGGTGTAAAATTTGTTCATCGTCTCGCTATAATAATATTCCTGCCGACACATAGTCCGACGCATCGGTTTCCACGATAAACTCTTTCTCAGGGTCTGGGTGGATCAGTATTGGGGCAGTGGTAAAGGCAGTCTTAAGCTTCTGGAAAGCTTGTTCAACCTTTTGAGTCCATTCAAATCGTACATTCTTCTTTGTTAGAGCAGTCAAGGGTCGAGCCACTCGGGAGTAAGCGTAAATAAAACGTCAATAAAAATTGGCAAATCCAAGGAATTCCTGAACCTCCTTCACTGTTCTTGGTGCTTCCCAGTCCACAATTGTCTGTACTTTGGCAGGATCCAGTTTCATTCCTCCTGGAGTTAGAATCATTCCGAGATATCTGGTTTCCTGTACACTGAACTCGCATTTCTCCGTTTTCAAGTGAACTTCATTGGCCTCCAAGGCTTCCAACACCTGTAGCACATCCTGCTGAAGCTGCTCCAAGGTCTCTAAATAGATGAGAATATCATCAAGATAGGCAGTGGCACAGCGATCGAGAAAGGGTCGTAGGATATCGTTGATCCACCGTTGAAAGGTGGCAGGAGCATTTGTCAATCCAAAAGGCATCACTAGATATTCCCAATGCCTATAGCGAGTTCGAAAAGCTGTTTTCCATTCATCCCCTTCCTTGATCCTGATCTGATTGTATCTCCATCTTAGATCTAGCTTGGTAAAATAATTAGCCTGTGCCAGATTGGCCATGGTTTCCGGTGTAAGCGGAAGAGGATATCGATTCTTGACTGTAATGGCATTCAACTTCCGATAATCAACGCATAGACGTAAAGATCCATCAGCTTTCTTGACAAATAAGACAGGAGCCCCAGCTGGGGAGTTGCTAGACCGAAAGAACCCCTTCTGCAAATTATCGGTCAGATAGTCCCTCAATGCCTTCAACTCCTCCCTTGGCATGCTATACATAGGACCAAAGGGTGGTGCGGTTCCTTCCTGTAACTTGATCTCATGATCATAGGGGTGGTGTGGAGGCAGTCTTGACGCGTTGGTCTCATCAAACAATTGTCGAAAGCGTTGATAGTCTATCGGAATCGTCCCATCAGGATTAGCAGGCATGTCTAATATTTTGTTGACAGCGTACAGGGTAGTCGAATAGACTTGAACAGTGGGATCCTGAGAGAGTTTTCTAAACGATCGAGGCGAGATTGCCAAAATATGAGTCACTGGCCTTTCTGGTGGCGAAGTCGAAATTCCGCGAGCAACAATAGGTTTGCTGTTGGCTATGCAATGTTTAAGACATACAGACGACTGAAAACAAATCTCATTCCTCCCACTATCAATTATCACTCCATGTTTCCTCATCCAAGGTATTCCCATCACGATCGGATAGTGTCCTAACTTGGTAACAAAGAACGGGCATTCCTCCACATGCCCATTGATCTCCAGCTCCAACGTCACCTTCCTGGTCACCTTCCCCGATTCAATAGGCCTCCCATCAATACGTCAATTTCCCTCTCCGTCCTCAATTTCTTCATTTTTAACCCATGGCGGCGCACGAAGTCTTCATCTATGAATGCATATCCCGATGCTCCAGTATCAATCAAGGCATAAGTGGGTACAATAGATTTTTTATTTTGAGAAATAGAACAGACTACAATCAATTGATTCCCATCCATTTCCCCCTCTGATACTGAAAACGTAGAGATAGCAACCTTAGAAAAACTTCGTAAAGGTCCCTGGGCTATGCCGCTTAGGCCAGGGACAAATCTTTTAACTCCCCCTCTTCCGATATTAAATCCTCCTCTTGTTCCTTCTTTTCCTTTTTTGCTTCTAACAATGCTCCCCTCATCCTAGGGGGAGCCCTTCCTGAAGGCGAGTGAGGGCACTCCCTGACCAAATGTCCGACTCCTCTACAATAATAACAACGATTTTCAATGCGCCGGGCTTCCCTTTCCTTAGGGTCCGGGCGACGACCACTGTTTGATAGATCCATAGGAACAGCTCCCCCAGGCGTGTAAGAGGGGTGGGCTGCTGGTGCTGCATTCCTTGGTGGTAGCGATGCTGATGAGGGGGGTGGTCCCCGTACGATTGGGGATGTTGCTGATGTGATGGGTGGTCGGGGACCGAAGGAGCGAGGAGCAGGGGTACTCGGAATCTGAAACCTAAACCTCCCCATCCTAGCCTATAGTGCTCTTTGTTTATTATCCAACCGTTGTAGCAGCAGGCCACATTCTTTGATGGTATCGGGAGTTTCATTCTGTATCATTAGCGCCATCAAATCTTGATTAAGCCCTTCCAACAGACATTCAATCTTAGCTGCTTCGTTGAACTCAGAGTCAGCAGCGTAGCACTGGAACTGCGCAAAGTACTCCGAGAAGGGACATTGACGCTGTCTGATTTCCTTCAGGTTGTGGGCAGCGGTGGCAGCGCGATCAGGGTCTCCAAAATCATTATTCAGAATTTCAAAAAACTCCGCCATTGGATCCAAAGCAATCCCCTCGTCCGAGATATAAGCGAGAAACTGATCCACCGCAGGTCCTTCCAACCGAGAAATGGCGTAAGCGATTTGTTGAGCAGAGGTAGGAAATCGATCAAGATTAGCCGTGAGCTTGATTTGTAGCTGTCTCTGAAACATCCTCAAGCTTTTCCGGTCCCCCTGATACTTCTCCGGATCAGGAAGCTTTTCAGACTTGGGTGACTTGGCTAGGTCATCATGGAGCTCCCCGAAGTCTTGCTTGATTCCTTCTTGCAGCTTTTTGATCTTAGCTCGTAGTCCCCGCTTTTTATGGAACTCGCTCGCTTGTTCGGTTTCGGCGGTGGGCTTTGAGGTCAACGACGATTGCCGACCCTCCGTAGGCCCGGAGGAGGAGCGATATGCCTGTGTCGCTTCTTCCGTTGCTGCAGGGTCCACTTCAGGGTGAGCGACAAAGAAAGCCGCGAGGTCATCGTGGAGCTTTTGATAGTCACCTCCATTGGTACCCGGGGAGGTCATGACAAACTATGGTGCGAGAAATTCGTGCTGTGTTGGTCGAGTAGGGGTAGTCTCGTCTTAGTGTGACGGAGTAACCTGGACGCAGAGAAGACGACAATGATGACGCAGAAGGACTCGAGGAACACAGTCAGGCAACAAGGACACCGACAAAGACAGAGATGCTACGGGGCGGGCACAAGCACAGGCACCGGCGAAGGCAAAGGCAAAGGCAAAACTCCGAGCAGGGACAAGGACAAGGGCAGAAAAGTGAGGATCGGATGGACCTCCACGAGAACGATGATGATAGCTATAACAGATCCCGAAACTAGGTTTTAGGATCTCAGGGACTATGTCGAGAGGATAGGAGTATATTCCTATGTACTAGGAGAACAGGAAGACGAGATAGAGAGAAAAGAAGAGAAGAACTAAAGAAAGAATCCCCCCGCTCTATTTAACACCTTCCTCCACTAGCCCGCTATGACTCATACCTTCCCTCAGAGAAACCCATAGAATCCTACTGTAACTACACCTCGTATTCCTCCCCACCATCTCTTCTTTTTACATTACAAATCCATCACGCCATAGAACCTCCTGGAATCCTATGACGTCACTCTCTCCCCACCTCCGTCCATCCTCGCCTAACAATCTCTCTTCCGTCGCAACCTGCTTCCTCCTACCGAACTGTCGGAACTGATGCCAAGACGCCGGGACAACTACAGTCAGAAGTTGAGTTTGCTGATGCATTTCTGGTCCTTGCCTCTGCCTCTACCTCAGAACCCGACCCCGTCCCGTTAGGTTCATACTAAAGTTGATATCAAGAAATATAATTTTCTGCAAAGTATTACATTAAAATATTATTCAATGAATATACTTCTCAGATAGCAAATAGTTCGACCAACGAGCAATCAGTTGTCAATATTATCCAATTAATGTGATACAATCAATTGACTAGGGCTTCTATAGTTAAAGCTGCCTTTCAATAAAAGCCGAAAGAATTAGTTGATGTGACGGAATAACTGAGATGCCACACGATGGATGACAATGATGATGCAGAAGGATTTAAAGAACATAGTTAGGAACAGCAGAGACACTGGGCGGTCACAAGCAGAAGCACTGGTGAGGGCATAAGTAAGGGTAGAGGTTAAAGAGGATGCAGGGCAGGGAAAGTGAGGACTGGATGGACTTCAACGAGAACGATTAGGGATACTATGGGTTCCATCGTTACTGAAAATAGATCCTAAAGTCAAGAGAACTTTAGCTAGAGATAAGAGTATATTGTTATTTACCGAAATAATAGGAAGACAAGATAGAGAGAGAAAAGAGAAAGAATCAAAGGAAAAATCTACTCCCGCTATTTAATACCTTCCTCCGCTAGTCCACTACGATTCATACCTTCCTCCATCAAATACAACAGAAACCCTATTAGTACCACATGTCATATTCTTCCCCCCACCATTTTTTGTACTTATATTACAAATCCATCACACTATTGAATCTCATAAAATCTAATGACACTAACCTCATCTCATTTCAACTATTCGTCGTATAACCGTACTTTATCAGTCAGAACAGCGCTTCAACTACCAAGCCCTCGGGACCAGTGACAAAATGTCAAGACAGTCACTTGGTAGCTGCCAGGAAGGTTCTTTATATCCAGCTTATTTGATCAAATATTCCACCTGTCGGCCCCTCCTCCTTAAGTTTAGTATCTCCCCCACTTCGTACTCAAGTTCTTGTTCTTTTTCAATAAGTGGGAGAGGTTCAACAGTTTGTCCTGGGATGGGATCGTTGATCGAGGGTGTGTCCCGTCGTCTTAGCATCGATCCCGATAGTTCGGTAGCAGAAACACAGTTGCGAAAGAGAAGGGAATATTAAGCGAGAATGGATGGAGGTGCATCAGCAAACTCAACTTCTGACTGCAGTCTCCCAACAGTCTCCCAAGTCTCCTGAGGCTTAGGAGACATTAGGAGACAAATGAAGTCTAGCTGATGTGGAGAGATGGTGACGTCAGTAGTTTCCAGGAGGTTCTATGGCGTGAGGGATTTGTAATATAATTAAAGGAAATGGTGGAGGGAATTACAAGGGATGATTGCAGTGGATTTCTATGAGATTCTCTGAGTGAAGGAATGAGTCAGAGCGGACTGGCGGGAGAGAATGTTAAATAGCCTAGGAAGATTTTCTCTTTAGTTCTTTTTTCCTTTTCTCTCTGTTTCGTCTTCCTGTTATCTCGGTACATAGGAATATACTACTATCCTCTGGTCATAGTTCCTGAAATCTCAGAACCTGACTTCGGGATCTATTATAGCTATCATCATCGTTCTCGTTAAGGTCCATCCGATCCTCACTTCCCCTACCTCTTGTTTCCCTCGTTTTTACCCTTGCCTTTGCCTTCGCCGGTGCCTGTGCTTGCGCCCACCAGGTAGTACCTTTGTCTTCGTCAGTGTCCTCGTTGTCTGGCTGTGTTCCTCGAGTCCTTCTGCGTCATCATTGTCGTTTTCTACTTCGCCTCACGATACTCCGTCATAGGGTGAGACCAATGAGATATGAAATACAGGATGTATTTTCATTAAAACAGATAAATTTAGTTTAAAGACATAGGGAGGCTTCGTTTCCAAATTTTGAGTGGATAGCCAAGCTTCATCGCTGACCACGTAATAA
Organism: Morchella sp. 2016-72; assembly: GCA_024713865.1. Lineage (NCBI taxonomy): Eukaryota > Fungi > Ascomycota > Pezizomycetes > Pezizales > Morchellaceae > Morchella > Morchella sp. 2016-72. Next base: position 554,649 of record JAMJEY010000022.1, read on the forward strand.
GATGCTGGAGTATGGTATAGATTGGCTGTTTCTTCTTGTATCCTCTGAAATCTGTATCCCGGCGTCTTGACATCGTTCCTGAGAGCTCAGTAGTCGGAGCGTTGATGCAACGAATGGGGGAATGATAAGTGAGGACAGCGCGATAGGGTAAGGATGTCTTCATCAAGTTCTAGGGGATTCTATAGCGTGATGGATCCGCAATATAATTATAGAAAATGGTGGGGGGGAATACGAGATTTGGGTGGACAGGGTTTTCTATAGGATTCCATGAGTAGAGGCATGAGTCATAGCGGACTAATAAGGTATGACGGGGTATCGCGAAACAAGATAGAAGATGACAATGATGATGCAGGAGTACTCGAGGGACACAGTCAGGCAACGAGGACACCAACAAAAACAGAGGTACTGCCGGGTGGGCACCAGCATATGCACCAGCGACGGCAAAGACAGAGGCAAAGACCAGGGTAAGGGCGAGGATGAGAAGTAGGAGAAGTGAGAACCGGATGGACCTCAACGAGAACGATGATGATAGCTATAATGGGTCCAGAAATAAGGTTTTGGGATCTTCGAGACTATGGCTAGAGGATAGGAGTATATTCCTATGTACCGAGATAACAGGAAGACGAGACAGAGGGAAAAGAAAGAAAGAACTAAAGGAAAAGTCTTCCCATGCTATTTAACATTTCCCCCACTAGTCCACTATAACTCACACCCTTATCCACAGAAACCAATAGAAATCTGCCGCAACTACATCTTGTAATCCTCCCCACCATCTCTTCTAATTAATTACATTACAAATCCATCACGCCATCGAACTTCCTAAAACCCGATGACGACATCCCCTTTTTCCGATACACTCTCTTCTCGCTTAACATTTCCTCATTGTTACATCAACGTTTCAATTACCAAACCCTCGGTACTGATACCAAAACGCCGGGACACATCTCTTCTATTTATATTACAAATCCATCACGCCATCGAACCTCCTAGAACCCAATAACGACACCCTTTTTTCAGCACTCCCTCGCTTCGCTTAACATTTCCTCATTGCTGCATCTGAGCTTCGACTACCGAACCCTCGAGACTGATACCAAGATGCCGGAACAGATCAGGTCTCCTCCTAGGGCCTAGCTCCTGATAGGTCGAAGTTTCGAAGGGTATTGATGGTGAAAGGCTTTCCGAAGTTCACGACTATGTTCTAGATCATTTGGTGGTTGCCAGGAGGGTTCCTCATAACCAATATATTTAACCAAATATTCCATTCGTCGCCCCTTCTTCCTCGAGTCCAAGATATCCGCAACTTCCCATTCCATTTCTCCCTCAACTTTCACAGGTGGGGGTGGTTCAGCCGTCTGTCCCAGGACGGAATCGTTGGTCGCTGGCGATAGCAGCGAAACGTGAAATACCGGGTGAATTTTCATGGATGCGGGTAACTCCAGTTCGTAGGTGTAGGGACTCAACATTCGTCTCACCATATAGGGACCAACTTATTTCCAGTCTAATTTCTTTGAAAGTCGTTTTGTTTCTATATTCCGAGTTGAGAGCCAGACAGAGTCGCCAACCATGTATCGGAGCGCCGGAATTCAATGTAAATTAGCCATTTCTTCTTGGATCCTTATGGCTCTAAACATTTTGCTCTTCACAAAGTCAAAGACCTAGGACATCTCCCTTGCCAACCCGTTGGCCTGATCCACACTTGTTGTTCTTCCATATTATAGAGGGCCAAACGTCATTCGGGGGTGTCTCCCGTAGTTTGCTTAAAATGGAGACATATTAGTGGTTTCAGAAATATGATTATTGGTGGCGAACTCGGCAATTGGAAGGAAGTCAGCCCAATTATCGTGTTGATAGGACACGTGGCTGCGCAGGTATTGTTCTATAATCGCATTGATCCTCTCAATTTTCCCATCAGTCTAAGGATGAAAGGCGGTGGAATATCGAGGTGCAATCTCTAGTCGATCACAGAGAGCCTTTCAAAACTCAGCTATAAACTGTGTCCCCCGGTCCGAAACAATGGTTTCTGGCAGTCCATGCTATTTCCATACCTGCTACAGGTATAGACGAGACAGATCCCTGGCGTTGACAGTGTCCGTAGTGGGGATTAAATGCTTCATTTTTGTTAACCGATCCACCACTACTAGGATAGCGTTAAAACCGTTGCTTTCCGGTAGCCCTGTCACAAAGTCCATGGTAATATCCGTCCAAGGTCCTTTGGACACTGATAATGGGCGTAAGACTCCTTGTAAGGGATTGTGATTGACTTTGCTCCGCCGGCAGATGTGACAATTCCTAACATGATGGTCCACGTATTTTCGCATGGTAGGTATCACGGCTCCGCCTCCTGCATCTCGCCTCCCGCCAAGGCACCTTCAGAACAGGGTTGTTAGATTGTATCGGTCGATGTCGGAAGAAGGATGATGGATTAGGAAGAAGCTCAGGTAATAGAAAGTAAGCGCTAGGAGAGATGGAGAAGTATCGGGATAGAAGTAGGGTATTGGGAATAGTATGAGTTGTACGGAGGTGTAGGAGTTTGTATATGATTCTATGGGTATGAGTCAGCGGTGCGACGGGATAGTTGTATATATAATGTGCGTTCTTTCCTATGTTCTGCCTCTTCAGGCAACGTCTTCTCTCTGTTAGCAATACATTACTTCGGCTTCGGCCCTTCTATCTCTGCCTGTCCCTGATTCTAAACTCGACCTCGAGCCTGACCCCGCCTTGACTCCGGTGTATCCTGAGCCGACCCTGTCCTGCCTCGTTTCTCCTAAGACCCCGATCCTGCACCTGACCCCGTGTTACGGAGCAACACGGAGACAACCAACAAGAGAGCCGAGGTACACAACCGAGACGAAGACGAGGACGAGGACGAGGATCGGTGACGATGGTGTCTAACCGAGGAGCAGAGTCGAGGGGCAGAGGGTCCAGATGGCCTCTCTGACGAAGTTGTGGAGACGAAGATACCAGTAGATGATACGCACTACGGTCATAGGTTGTGAACGAGGCGAGGCGAAGCGAGGCGAGATAAGACGAGACGAGACGAAACGAAACGAGAGGAGACGAGATACTATGGAAGACCCAAGTGAGGGTCTTGACACGAGATGTAGATATGACGTATTATATTTTAGAACTAAAGACAAGACGAAACCAAACAGTAGAGTTGAGAACAGGAAGAACACGTAGGAAAAGAAAGAGAAAGAAAAAGGACAAAGGAAAGATCCGTAGAGACGTATATATACTCCTCCTAATCCCTGTACAGTCATGACTCATAACATCGTGTAATGGAAACCCATAGAAACTCCAAGGACCCAAAAGAAAGACACACCGCAACCGAGAACCGTTCCTCAATATCCTCCTCCTACCGTAGTCCATGGTACGCTGTGATACCCCGTCCCGTCAGAGTAGGCCAGTAGTATTCCCGACTCAGCAGCTCCAGTGTCTTTGCTCTCCCAGGATATCCTGCAGATGGTTTATCGTGATGTTCTCATAGGAGGTAGAATTTAAGTTCGTTATAATCGGGTACATAGAGAGTGTTCCGGTAGCGCAATAACCCATCCTCATTTTCCTAGTACTCGGCTAACGAAATTTCTTTTGATTGTCGAATACCGTCCCAGAGTAGTGCTAAGATTTTGTTTGGGAAACTATCACACTGGTAAGCTTTTTTAAATAGCCAAAGTACGAGTATCACGGCGTAGAGCGTACTTGGCGATGTTGCGGGAAGAGGGATTAGTCAGGGGATTCTTCTATGTTCTTGAGGTTTCGGTGACAGGGGTTCGGTTCGGTAATAAGGGCGCGGGATTAGGGGATAAGGGTAGGCGCGGAGTTACGGATCTTGGGGGATTCTATGGGGTTCTGTACAGGGTTACTCGGATGAGTCATCAGGCTGGTATGTGGTGTATATATAGAGGTTCTGTTCTCGTCTGTAGATAGTTTCTTTCCTTTCCTCTTCACGCAACCTTCCTATCGCTAGGAGCTTGTAGTCCTTAGAAATCTATCTCTTGACTTCTCGTTTCAGTGGTTCGGTCTTCTTCTCCGATAAGTCAATCATCATACCGCCGCCGCCGCTTCACTTCGCCTCGCCGCCGCCGCTTCCACGCCGCTTCGCTTCGCCGCCACCCCGCCAGTATCTCATCGCCAACTCTCAGGCTAGTTCCCTCGCCTCTATTACCTCGTCCCGCCTAGGTTGTAGACCTTGGCTCTCGCCTACCCTCGCTGATACTGGTTGCGTCTCCAACGCCAACCTCTACAACAAAAATCAATCAAGAATGTCCGCCATGGATACCGACCGGGTGGATACAGCTGCCCTAATGGCAAGCCTCAGTACCTTCTTCGATACCAATCTTCGTCCTTCGCCCGACCCTGAGAACCCAGGAAATGAAGCCATATACGACCTTATCCTGAAATGTCAGAAGGGTCTGCAACAATACGTCCTGGACCTGACGAGGAAAGGGCGACGTGATGAAGCAAAGAAAGCTTGGGAAGTCGCATTAGCGAATTCACAGCTCGAAGCTGCAGCCCTTCAAGCTCAGATCACAAGTCTGAGGAACCAGGTTACCAACCTGGAGACCCAACTCGCCACGGCCAATCAAGCCACACGAAATGCGGAAAACACCCTGGCGGCCCACATTGCGCTGCCACCCCCACCACCAATAGTCGAATCAATTGCTCCTCCTCCACCTGCCCATCGTCGTAATCGCCTCCTAGAAGGCATCATCTCCACCTCTGCCCCAAGGACTGAAAGATCGGAGAAGCTTCCGGACCCGGAGAAATACCGCGGCAACAGGAAGGGACTCCCGCAGTTCAAAAACATGTTGCAACTTAAGCTCTTGGGCAATGCCGACAGGTACCCCACCCTACAGAATCAACTAACCTACGCCATCTCTCGCCTGGAAGGCCCCGCCGCCGACCAGTTTATGCCCTACATCACGACCGCCGGTATCAACCTTCCCTCCATGGAAAGGTTCTTCGAAATTTTGAACACAGCATTTGGGGACCCAGATCAGGTAGGCACCGCCCGTCGCGCCCTCAGAAGAATCAGGCAACTCAGTCGTCCCTTCTCGGAAAGATTCGCCAGCCCAACGATACACGCGGAGGCCGGGATGGGAGAAACCGCCAATGTGGAAGCTCTCATGGAAGGACTGAGCGAGGAACTCACCAAGCTCATGGTTCATGAAGAAACCCCCGCCACCGTCATCGAACTCGCCACCATTCTCCAACGCCTGGACAACAAGCAGCAGATAATCACTGCCCGCTACCGCCCTCGCTATCAGACCCCCGCACCCCAAGCTCGCCCGGCACCTCGCTACACTGCTCCTGCCCCGCTCGCACCTCGCTACCAAGCTCCCGTTACGTCCGCACCTCGGTACTCAGCACCGCCTCCGTTTGTTCCTCGTTATCAGGCTCCCGCTCGCCCAAACCCCCCTGCGGCCCATCCGTCCCATACGCCCGGAGGAGTGGCCCCTATGGATCTATCGGCAGGACGTGGCCGTCCGGACCCTCAGGAGAGAGAGGCCCGGCGGGTAGAAAATAGGTGTTTTTATTGTGGCCAAGGAGGTCACCTAGTCAGGGAATGCCCACAGGCGCCAGCTCCCCGAATGAGAGGGGCAGCAATAGGGACTCAGGAAGAAAAAGAAGAAAGAAGGGAAGAGGCCTTCGGCGATAAGGCGTTAAAAGATTTTTCCCTGGACTGAGTGGCTCACTCCAGGGACGGTTTAAGGACTTTTCTAGGATCTCGGTTTCTGGGTTTTCGGTTTCGGAGAAGGATATGGATGGGAATCAACTAGTCGTAAAGTGTTCTATTTCGCAAAATAAAGATTCTTTTATTCCATCATATGCTCTCATTGATACTGGCGCCTCAGGATACGCGTTCATAGATAAGGACTTCGTATGCCACCACAAACTCAAAACTATTCCCCTCATTCTCCCTCGACACATAGACGTAATAGACGGTAGACCTATTGAATCAGGAAAAGTCACTCATAAGGTTATTCTCAGTCTCAACATCAACGGCCACAGAGAGGACGCTCCCTTCTTTGTAACTCAACTCGGGCATTATCCAATAGTGATGGGCCTCCCCTGCATGCGTCGTCACGCGGTTACGATTCTTCCGGCAGCCAATGAAATACACTTCGACTCCTTCAACTGCATTAAGGACTGCTCACTCAATCATATCAAGGTCATAGCAAAAGGAATCTCGATTGAGCCCTTCAACAAAACCACAACCAACATCTCGGTCATCACCTCCTACGCCTTTCACAGACTCATCAACAAAAAAAGAAAAGGGATGAAAATATACTCCACCACTCTAAAAGCTCTTGACGATCTATTGGCCCAGACACCCAAAGACCCTCGAACGATGGTACCCAAAGAACATCATCAATACTTGCACCTGCTTAATAACCCGACGCATCAAAGCTTCCTCCTCATCGATCGAATACGACCTATCTATCGATATACAGGAAGGGAAGACAGTACCATTCGACCCATGCACGGAATGACTGGTTGGAACTTCAGACACTCAGAGATTACTTAGCAGAGATCTATCCAATGGGCGGATTCGACATAAGACCTCCCCGCGGCTCCCAGATTATTTGTTAAGAAAGCGATGGCTCTCTTCGACTCTGTTGACTATAGAAAGTTAAATGCGTAACGGTGAAGAATCGACACCTCTACCATTAACACCAGAAACCTTCTACGCATATCGTCAGCTAAATATTTCACAAAGCTGGATCTTCGAACGCTATCATCAATTGAGAATTAGAGAAGGGGATGAATGGAAAACAGCCTTCCGCACTGCTACGGGCACTTTGAATACACTGTTATGCCCTTCGGACTAACCAACGCCCCCGCTGCATTTCAACATTGGGTCAACGACATGCTGCGCCCTTATCTTGATCATTTCGCCACCGCCTATTTGGACGACATTCTCATATACTCCAACACTCTTGAGGAACACAAGGAACACGTGGACAAAGTACTTCGGATACTGGACGAGAATCGGGTTCATCTCAAACCCGAGAAGTGTGAATGGCATGTCAAGGAAACTATGTATCTCGGATTTGTGCTCACATCGGAAGGAATCAAGATGGACGAAGCAAAGGTCGCTACCATCAGGAACTGGGAAACCCCAAATTGTCTGAAAGATGTACAGGAATTCCTCGGGTTTGCGAACTTTTATCGACGATTCATCTATGCTTACTCGAGGGTAGTATCTCCTTTGACCGCTCTAACAAAGACAGGAGTGGTTTTTAAATGGACGGATAAAACGGAGAAAGCATTTCAAGATCTTAAGGTAGCATTCACCACCGCCCCGATTCTCAGACATTTCGATCCAGACAGGGAAATCATAGTGGAAACAGATGCCTCCGACTATGTTTCAGCTGCCATCATGTCACAGAGGGATGACGAGGGAATTCTTCACCCAGTCGCCTTTTTCTCCAAGAAACACACGCCTGCAGAATGCAACTACGAGATATACGATAAAGAGCTGTTGGCAATCATTCGGGGATTTGAAGAATGGCGCTACTTTCTGGAAACCGCTTCATACCCTATCAAGGTCCTAACAGATCATAGAAACCTTGAATATTTCATGTCAACCAAATTACTAAATCGTCGACAAACTCGCTGGTCGGAATTTTTATCTCGTTTCGACTTTGTGATTCAATTCCGTCCCGGTAAACAAGGAGGAAAACCAAATGCACTCACTAGACGATCAGGGGATCTTCCTAAAGAGGGGGATGAACGCCTCGCGTATCAGTATCAGACTGTGTTGAAAAGAAAGAATTTGGATAATAAGCTAAGTTTGTTGGCGGGTTCTTTGGCAAATGAACCCGCTGAAGGAACGCCCACTGTCCAAGAGTTATTTTCAAAAGCTTACCAAGAAGACAGTTTCCCAAGTAAGGTACTCACGATGTTAAAAGACGGTACAAAACAATCGAAGCAAATCTCTCTCGCCGAATGCGCAGAAAACGAAGATGGACTTCTTCTTTATCGTCGCAAACTCTTCGTACCAGAATACGAGGAACTACAACTCAGACTTCTACAGGAACATCATGACAAACCATCAGCGGGACATCCGGGTAGGGCAAAAACCCTCGAATTACTTAGTCGCGAATACTACTGGTCGGACATGCGAAAGTACACCGATCGCTATGTTATGAACTGTCACATACGTCCGGAAAGAAAGCGAATCGTAATGCCGCCAGGGAGTTCTTCGACCACTATCAGTACCTAAGGCACCATGGACAGATATCTCAATGGACTTCGTCACCGGACTACCTCTCAGTAACGGCTATAACGCACTTCGCCGTCCGCCGATCGCCTTACGAAAATGAGACACTTTATTCCATGTATGTAAGAATCGTGAGCTAGAGACGTTGCTCGAATGTACTTAGAAAATGTGTGGAAAATACATGGTCTACCGAAAAGATAGTCTCGAACCGCTGCACGCGCAGCTTCACCTCCGATTTCTGGAAAGACTCGAGCGTCTTGAGATATCTCCACGCTACTCCACCGCATTTCATCCGCAGACTGACGGCCAAACCGAAAGGATCAATGCTGTCATGGAACAATATCTGAGAAGCTACGTGGACTATCAACAGGATAACTGGGCCACTTATTTACCCATGGCAGAATTCGCTACCAACAATCACGTCTCCGAATCAACCAAACTCTCCCCCTTTGAGGCAAATTATGGACGACATCCTCGCATGAACTTCGGTCCACTACGACACGGCGTCACCACAAACGAGGACCAAGCAAACACCATGGCAAGGGACATGTCAGAAGTATTCGACTTTCTCCGAGCGGAAATGTTTCGCCAAAGAATCTGCGGAAGAATCACCAACATGAATCGGATTCCAGCCACGGTATATCATTGGAGATAAAGTATGGTTATCCACGCGAAATTTATTGACCAAACGACCTTCGAAGAAGTTGGACTGGAAGCAAATCGGACCTTATCAGATTTCTCGTATTGTCAGTCCCTACGCCTACGAACTTAAGCTACCAGCATCAATGAAGGTTCACCCAGTCTTCCATGTCTCGCTACTATCACCCGCCGCGAATGACCCCGTACCTGGACAAGTTCAACCTCCCCCACCATCAGTTGAGATCGAGGGTGAACAAGAGTGGGAAGTAGACGGTATTCTAGACTCTCGGAAACGACGCGGCAGAGTGGAGTATCTCGTTCGGTATACAGGCTATGACGAGCCCTCATGGCAACCTTACGGTGATCTAGATAATTCCTCCGAGTTGGTTAAAGAATTTCATAAACGATATCCTCATAAGCCTAAGAGGACTTAGGCCTGGGAGAGGGACCTAATATCTATCACGGCGTAGAGCGTACTTGGCGATGTTGCGGGAAGAGGGATTAGTCAGGGGATTCTTCTATGTTCTTGAGGTTTCGGTGACAGGGGTTCGGTAATAAGGGCGCGGGATTAGGGGATAAGGGTAGGCGCGGAGTTACGGATCTTGGGGGATTCTATGGGGTTCTGTACAGGGTTACTCGGATGAGTCATCAGGCTGGTATGTGGTGTATATATAGAGGTTCTGTTCTCGTCTGTAGATAGTTTCTTTCCTTTCCTCTTCACGCAACCTTCCTATCGCTAGGAGCTTGTAGTCCTTAGAAATATATCTCTTGACTTCTCGTTTCAGTGGTTCGGTCTTCTTCTCGGATAAGTCAATCATCATAGTCTCGCCGCCGCCGCCGCTTCACTGCCTCGCCGCCGCCGCCACGCCACGCCGCTGCCGCCGCTCACCCCGCTCAGTATCTCATCGTCAACTCTCAGGCTAGTTCCCTCGCCTCTATTACCTCGTCCCGCCTAGGTTGTAGACCTTGGCTCTCGCCTCGTCTACCCCCGTGATAACGAGGAACGCTTCTTCAGCTAGTTCATTTGCCAAAGAACCCGCCAACAAACTTATCTTTGGATCAAAATTCCCCTTTTTCAATACCACTCTGCTTTGTTGTTCCAGTCTTTCGTCCCCTTCCTTTGGTAAATCCTTGGGCCTCCTTGTCAAAATATCCACTTTACTCTCTTGCTTCCCTGGCCGATATTGAATGATGAAATTGAACCGAGAAAAAAATTCCGCCCAGCAAGTTTGACAACGATTTAGCAGTTTAGTTGACATGAAATATTCAAGATTGCGATGATCTGTGAGTATTTTGACTTGAAACTGAGCCGTCTCCAAGTGGGGCCTCCATTCCTCAAAGCAACGAATGATGGCCAGCAACTCCTTGTCATAGATTTCATAATTGCATTCCACCGGGGAGTGGGTTTTTGAGAAGAAAGCAACCGGGTGTAAAACTTGTTCATCATCTCGCTGTGACAAGATCCAGTAGACATATAATCGGAAGCATCTGTCTCAACCATAAATTCTCTTTCGAGATCGGGGTGCATCAATATGGATGCGGTGGTGAAAGCCGTCTTGAGTATTTGAAAAGCTTGTTCCACCTTCTGGGTCCATTCAAACCGTACATATTTCTTGGTTAAGGTGGTCAAGGGCCGAGCCACTCGGGAGTAAGCATAGATGAATCGTCGATAGAAATTAGTAAACCCCAGAAACTCCTGAACCTCCTTTACTGTCTTTGGTGCTTCCCAATCCACACTGGTTTGTACTTTCGCCTGGTCTATCTCCATTCCCCCTGTGGTCAATATCATACCGAGATACTTGGTTTCCTGTACAATAAACTCACACTTCTCCGGTTTCAAATGAACTTCATTGGTCTCGAGAGCTTCCAACACTTGTTATACATTATGACGGAGTAACCCGGACACAGGGAAGACGACAATGATGACGCAGAAGGACTCGAGGAATACAGCCAGACAACGAGGACACCGACGAAGACAGAGATGCCACGGGGCGGGCACAAGCACAGGCACCAGCGAAGGCAAAGGCGGAGGCAAAGCTTCGGGCAGGAGCAAGGACAAGAGCGGAGAAACTGAGGACCGGATGGACCTCAACGAGAACGATGATGATAGCTATGATACATCCCGAAACTAGGTTCTGAGATACTAGGAACTATGACGAGAAAATAGGAGTATATTCCTATGTATCGAGATAACAGGAAGACGAGACAGAGAGAAAAGAAAGAAAGAACTAAAGAAAAGATCCCCCCCGCTCTATTTAACATAACCCTCCGCTAGCCCGCTGTGACTCATACCTTCATCCAGAGAATCCCATAGAAATCTGCCGTAACCACACCTCGTATTCCTCCCCACCATCTCTTCTATTTACATTACAAATCCATCACGCCATAGAACCTCCTAGAATCTTCTGACGTCACCATCTCCCCACCTCCGTCCATCTTCGCTTAACAATCCCTCTTGCGTTGCAACCCTCCTCCTCCCACCGAACGATCGGAACCGATGCCAAGACGCCGGGACAAGACCACTCTTGAATACGCGTATATAAAGCGCCGATAAAATTTGGTAAAGTCCAGAAATTCCTGTACATCATTCAGGCAAGTTGGTATGTCCCAGTTCCGAATAGTAACAACCCTTGATTCATCCATTTTGATTTCTTCTGGTATAAGAACAAAGCCGACATACATGGTTTCTTTGACATGACATTCGCATTTTTCTGGTTTTAGTTCAACATTCATCAGCAAGACTTGATTTATCTCCTAAGGTCTCCTGAGCCTCAGGAGACCCAAAATGTATTCAGGAGTGTCAGGAGACTCTCCTGAGACTTGAGAGACTGTTGGGAGACTGCAATCAGAAGCTGATTTTGCTGATGTTATTTTGGTCGAAAATACGTAAGACTTTATTGACGTGAACCTTATGTTCTTCGAGGGTGGCCGAGTATATCAGGATATCGTCGAGGTAGGCCGTGGCAAAGTGGTCTAGGTACAGACGCAGCATGTTGTTTACCCAATGTTGAAAGGCCGCTGGCGCATTAGTGAGGCTGAAGGGCATAACCGTATATTTGAAGTGCCTATAATAGGTCCTGAATGCTGTTATCCATTCGTCCCCTTCCTTGATTCTCAGTTAATGATAGCCATTGTGTAGATACCGTTTGGTAAAGTATTTGGCAGCTGAGATACCCATAAACGTTTCCGGAGTGAGGGGTAGAGGGTGACAATTCTTAATTGTTACTGCGTTTAATTTTCTATAGTTGACACATAACCGTAGCGATCCATCAGCTTTCTTTACAAATAAAACTGGGGGGCCTGCCGGGGAGATAGTATGACGAATTCTTCCTTTGGATAGGTACTCTATCAAGTAATCTCTTAACGCTTGTAATTCCAGTCAGGTCATCCCATATATAGGTCCAAAGGGTACTGTTTTGCCATCCTGAATGTCGATGGGTATATTATATCCCGGTCTAAGTGGAGGTAGGACGGGTACGTCAGACTTGTTGAGGAGGTGAAGAAAGGCATGATGTTCTTTTGGTACCATATCGTGAGGTTTCTTTGATGTTTTGACCAGTAGATCGTCAAGAACCTTGAGGGTGCATCAGCAAACTCAACTTCTGACTGCAGTCTCCCAACAGTCTCCCAAGTCTCCTGAGAGTCTCCTGAACCTCCTGGATAATTTTTGAGTCTCCTGAAGCTCAGGAGACCTCAGGAGACAAATGAAGTCTTGCTGATGTGGTTGAATATAGTTGCATTCGTTTTCTTTTCTTATTAATCAGCCGATGGAACGCGCATGATTCGAGGGTGGAAATATTGACAATAGGTTTAATGAGAGGTTTGATGACGACAGCCTTAGCAACAACCTTGGTTTTGTTGGTGATACAGTGCTTGAGACAGTTTAGGGAGTCAAAGTGTATTTCGTTATTTGCTGGTAGAATAGTAGTGGCATGTCTTTTGATTCATGGAAGGCCCATGACTATAAGATAATGACCGAGCTGAGTAACGAAAAAAGCTTCATTTAGAGGGTACACTTTTGTAAATAGTACTTGAATTCATTATTTATACTGCTTTTCCGAGTCCATGATTCCTTTTCCTCAGCAATTTTCTAATGCTTTTCCTCTTTGACGATTCAAAACAACTCAAATAATGTATTAATATATTATCTGATAACATAAATGATTAGGTTCAGGTTAAGTACTCACAATAGCCAAGGTTCAGTTCTTTGGAAGAGCTCAATTCTCTTTTTTTTTTCAAGTTTAAGAAAAAGCACTTGAAATATATCAAATGAAACTATGGATTCATTTTTTGATTCGTTTACTCATAGTAAAAGGTGCCTTTTTACTTGGGTTTTGTTTCCGTTAAAAAGCACATTAAAAGTCATAAGCCTGAATGATGCATTTTTTGATTCGTTTACATTGTTGGTAGAGACTACTTACTGGAAAGATGTTGTCTTTCTATATCCTTTATCTTCTCGCAACCGCATTGCAAGCATGCTTAATTTCATCAGTTCAGAGCAAGCCGCAGTCTTCCGTATAGAATTATAATCAGGTGCTGTCTTATACAACCGCTCCGCCTCTGCTAACTGATTCTCCTTTCTGAGAGTAAGATCGCTAATATCCATTTCGTTGAATTTTGTTGTTCTCGCTTGATGGTAGATGCCAAGCCTAACGGCATCTGGGGGCACCTGGGTCTTACTCTGTTCCACTGGGGCGAGTGTTCTGGTGGAGGGGAAGGCGTCTATTGACCTGCACTGCATATCCCATAATCCGGTGCCTAAATGCTGTCTATTCTGTCAGTCCGAATCGGGTGGAAAGTTGGGCTGGGGTTACTTTTGGTTGGATGTACGGCGCAGGTGGCTTTTGCTTTTTGTCTCAGTATTGTTGGTTGTAGGGCCGTTTGCTATCAGTCATGATTGTATTTCATCTACACATACGCGATGTCAGTCACTTTTGCGGATGAGATTGAGCTGGAGGATACAGACGGTCAGCATATGGACGAACAGTCAGATTCAGAGTGTGGAAGTACGTGTATAGAGAGTGATTTTCCTGCAACTTTTCCAGGAGAGTCGCTTAACTTTCAGGATGAAGATTTTGACGAGGAGTTGGATGAGGATCCAGAAGAGTCGGGAGAGAGTGAAAACTATATTCCACCATCCTTAGAGACTCCGCCTGACTTCACTCCTTTAGAGTCACAATTCGATCCTCATATCGCTAGCACATCCCTTAACCCAGGAAGTATCGATCACAACAGTCCTCTAGCCTTTTTCAAACTATTTTGTTCCGACAACGAGCTCCAAATCTTTGCGAATAATACAAACTTCTATGCGGAAAGGAAAAAAGCAAAGACAGCGAAAGGAAAACGATTACTTCCATGGGAATTTAAAAAGTCAAGGACTTGGTTTTCAACGACCCCACAGGAGCTTAAAGTGTGGTTTGGGTTACTGATTTTTATGGGCTTGGTCAAAACTGGAGCAAAAAACTCACGGGTAGATGTGTATTGGCGGACGGATGGTGAAGTGTTATTTGCTCCTATGAAGCATATGAGTTTAGTAAGATTTGAACAATTGAAGCGGTTTTTCCACCTATCAAAACCTGATCAACCCGATGATTCTCCTTGGTTTTCAAAAATCTCTCCTTTTGGAACGGCTCTACGCAATGCTTCAACACGTTATCTTATACCTCCGACAGAACTATCAATTGACGAAATGATGGTACGATTCACTGGACGCAGTGTTCACACAATCAAGATAAAAAATAAACCAATTAAGCAGGGCTATAAAATCTTTGCTCTTTGTTGGAGAGGATATACTTGGTGGTTTCTGTACAGTTCTAGAACAAAGCAGATTGGTGAAGTACAGAAGCTAGCAAATCACACTTTAACCTCTTCCGCAGTTATTCATTTGGCAAGAACTCTTCCATATACAACGCATCGCTTCGACCTCTACATGGACAACTATTTTACGAATATTCCTTTATTCAATTATCTACGGAAAGAACTCGGTATCGGTGCTTGTGGTACTACACGTTCAGGATCTAAAAAGTTTCCCACAGCCTTTGCAAAGTTAAAAGCTTCCAAATCAAAACCCGTATGGAATACAATGTTAGGAGAAGTGGTCGATGAGGTATTTACAATTTATTCCTAAATTTCTCTTGCTATTATTAATTTATAAAGGTGTTAGCGCTTATTTGGATGGACAATAATTATGTGCTCTTTTTGACGACAATACATAAGGTCAAAGGTTTAGAGTCATATGTTTGGAGATTGAGACGTAGACCTAGAGCAACCAGTACAAATGCTAAAGTGGTCAGACCGATATTTAATGGTTTACATACCCGAATGCTTCTTATTCCTGTTTTAGTAGACATGTACAATCTTTATATGGGAGGAGTGGATATTGCCGATCAAAGACGGAGCTATTGGCCAACACAACTTCGAGTATCTCGCAATTGGTTGCCACTTTTTTTTTGGTGTCTCGATACAGCTATTGTCAACGCCTTTATTCTTTACCGGATCGTCAATATCACAACTGCAGGACAACAAGCCAAAAACCTACTTAACCATCGCCAGTTCCGAGAAAAGTTATATCAAGAGCTCATTGCGGAAGGAAGTCCATCTACCCGTCAAAATCATTCTCCAAATGCATATATAATAACACGCAAACGGCGTGTTACCCACAAGCAATCCAACCTACCCACTACCCGACTACAACCTGGTAATCATCAAAAGGTTAAGGCCCCCGGTGGCAAGCGAGGATACTGTGCTTATTGTTGCTGAATCCGTGGTTTGGAAAAAAAACAAGGTAATGAGAACCATCCCAAGCGGAAGTTTGGTACAGAACTTCAGAATGGGAAGATAGGCCGGTCATACAAGTTCAATAATATACCTGGAGGATTAGGGGAAAGACCGGCACAGACCAGAACCTATTGTGAATTTTGTAAAACCTTTCTTTGTGGTATTTGTTTTCATTTGTATCACAAGACTGAGCCCGTCTAATCATCAAGATTATAAAACTTTGCAATAGTTAGCTTAAGAACAAGTTTTGTTATTATGGGTCGCTACGGTTCACCACCCAAATAAATGTCCTCTCTGCAATCCCTGTCTGATGTCTCAGTAGCCACACACTTCAAAACCCATAGGCAGCTTTAACGGTCTATGGGATATGCACATATGCGTGACTCTACTCCGCGAAACCCCGTTTTGCACATGCATATAACACCGGCTGGCCCACCCGTGCATAGTTGAAAACAAGGTTTGGGGAATCATAATATACCCGTTATTACTTCAGATGAAGAGAGCGGTCGGGCGAGAGGGGGATATGGCGAGGCTTGGCATCAAATTGATGAAACCCTAGACTCGCTCACGGGTGTGTGGTGGCCACGGGTGCGTGGGGATCTTTCTGTCTCAACATGGTGAGTACCAAAATCAATTTGCAAAAATTCATAATTCAAGACCATGAACTACCCAAACCTCATACGCTATTTCGCATTTACTTGTTTTTATAAGTTTAGCTGTCCTGTGGAAGGAAAAAAAGTAAAAATTCCCACGCACCCGTGGTCGCCACACACCCGTGAGCGACTCTACCTCGCCCGACCCACCACCACTTTGATTAAAAACTGCCGTTCCTGGTTATAGTCCTACCGCAGTCTCAGGATTAACGAATAGAACTGGACTGGAATATTAGACCCCGGATTGGTCAAATGCCTGTTAAGCCTCAATCCGACAAAGCCAAAGCGTAACTTTTAGTGGTCTTGACCAACAGGTGTGGTATTTCAGCCCAGTCCGATTAGTTATTCCTGAGATTCCGCGGTAGTTGAGCACCGTAACATAGTAAAAAAACATAGGCTACTTTACTGGATAAATCTAGAAAATCTTAAGGTAACTGAAGGGATAGTGTTATTCGGCTGGGCCCTAGGTGGTGGAAACGGCTGTAATTACAGCCAAGTATCCAAATACAACTCCGGAAAGGGATACGCTACTGTAGCACTCCTTCACCGGGAACAAGCTTTGGCAATGAGACGGAGCGGTGTGCATGATCATACACACATGAATATTATCACATTGGTGAATTTGTAGGGCGCGGCAGTCTTGAAACGAGAGGTCAAGTTTTGAATTAGAGCTAGACTCTTCTGACTTCATAGATCCGGGGGCTCAAGAATTGCGGGGAAATAAGGCTTAATAACAGCTACAGTGCATACCTCAATTAACCCCACACTCCGTGGCCCATCCAACGCCAACTCCATTGTTAAGCCAAGTACTCGTCCCTCCATGACGTTTCCGAACACGACCAATATTGCATACCATACAAATAGTGGGACTTGGCACTTTTTTGTGTGTATGCAATAGCAGTCGTGTTCGGAAACGTTATGGAATTAGTAGTAGAAGAGTACCGCAGAATCTCAGGAATAACGAATCGAACTGGACTGGAGTATTAGACTTTGGATTGGTCAAATGCCTGTTGAGCCTCAATCCATGGCCAAAGCGTAACTTTTAGCTGTCTTGACCAATAGGTAAGTGGTATTCCAGCCCAGTCCGATTCGTTATTCCTGAGATTCTGCGGTACTCTAAAGGCAAGAACATATATGATTGGTCATCACCCGTGTGCAAGAAACCTGCCAACCACTACCACGTGATTTAGTTAGAATTCGGCCGCGCGAGTATGTAGAGTGTGGTAGCGGAATCCAGGCTCGAAAATCTTTAATCAGGCTGCATAGCGCTGCAGCTTGGAAGTGTTAAGCGACACGCGCGAATAAGTTCGTTGCGCTGCAGCAAGGATTATTTGCTCTACTTTAAGGCCCTATACCCATGCTGTCTCGCAACGAATTTATTCGTAATCGAGCAAAATGGACTCCGAGCGTTCGTATGGTATCCCTTCCTACTCTAAGGTGGTTGTGTTAGTAGTAGGTCTGGGCTTGCACAGGAGCTCCTTGTCAAGTAGGTTCATGTAGGCACTGTTGTGGCGAACGACTCAAAGGGAAAAAAAAACGTGCCCCTGAAACATGGACGGGTATGCATCAACTAACGTTCGGTGAGGCTGTCAAATGAACTTCAACTTTCACTCCAAGGGAAGTTCCACGAGGAATTTATCCTATGAGCTTCTCCACGCGCTGGATTTTACAGATTTCCACTCTAGCTAGATGAATATCCTTGGAACGCCTACTCTACCTACCTCGGGTAGCCAACGATAAAGAATATTATTACCCATATCTTTGTGTCTACTCTGCAGACACGCACCCACGTTGCTCATGATGGCTATCGGGAAGCTGGGTTAACAGGTGCTTAGTTCCATATATAACTCAGCCCAACCGAAATTTCTTCTTGTATGTGAGAATTTTTATATGTAGCCACAGCCTATAATTCACATAAATTTGCTAGCTACCCTCTTCCTTTAGGCCTTTTCTGTTTTTTTTTCTCTCTATGCGCAAAGTTTCTCTATCTGCCTAAGTCAGTGTCCATAAATTGACGTAATTCGAAATACCCATCCCTCACAACAATACATCACAGGCTGTGTTCAACATTGTCGGCAAAGAAAGGGCTTAATCTCCCGTATTAAGACGGTGTGTTCGGACCTTATTTAAACCGAGAATGTTTTCATCATCATACCCCCGGAGGAACTCATTCAGTTCAACCTCAGTTACACTGCCACCACTAGAATCTCAGCAGCAACAAAAGAGTCGCGAAGGTGACCTCGAAGCTGGAACCAACCCACGGCATAGGTTGACATTTGATTCGGACTCAATCCCCATCTCGAGGTCGCCACCGTCTCCACCAACTCAATTAGGCAAACAAAACTCTCGTTCCTTTTTTCACAGCTCTTACCATGATTCACAAAATGGTTGGTTCGTTGTATCGAGGGTGAAGCTAAACCGTAACTAACAAAGATAAAAAAAATATAGACATCGATAAGTCACCCTGGCCACAGTATTCTTCATCAGGTGTTCGTGAGCACACCGCCGAACTTGCAAATCTGGTGCTTTCAGATGTTGGTTCCATCCACAATGGCACCCCACCTCGAGCCCCACCTCCATCTCACTCAAACCACAATTTTGAAGGTGGATTCTTGCCTGGGAGCTTTAGCAGGGCAAACAACCGTGCATTTCTCCAATTAAGAAGCGCAGATGTTATAAATGAGGTGTCTGAGCCCACAACGCCAGACGAGCTAGTAGGAACAAGGGGAAAGTCATTCCTGACGCATCTATTGCGGAGCTCACCGCCAAAAACCGACCCAGAAGTTAAAGATATGTTAGCATCGTCTGGGGGAGGATTAATAGCGAGCGATTTCATCTCCGACTATCCTCCATTGTCCGAACAGTCATCACTGCTTCCGAAAGCACACACAGACGTTCCCCAAACCAAGAGAGGCTATGACACTATCTCTAGGGAGGACGATGATGAGCTTAGTCAAACCCGAGAATTTCTTTCAGAGCCCAGGATTAATATCAAAAACGCAATCCTCTGGCCTAGTAAAAAAGGGGTACACGTTATTAGAGCCGTTTTGCACTGCAAGTCATGGAATAGGAAAGAACTATGGGAGCAAGGGGTAGTCAAGCCGACAAAATGTCTTCCCGCCGTATTCTTAGGACTACTTTTGAATATTTTAGACGGACTATCGTACGGTATGAACGGGCATCCGTTTTTCTTGGGCGTATCTCAGCGACTGATAAGTTAATAGGCATGATCCTATTTCCACTCGGTCATGATATTTTTAATAATCTTGGCCCTGATGGCCTTTCCATATTTTACGTGAGCTGTATAGTTTCGCAGCTTGTGTATTCATGCGGCGGGAGTGTATTCAAGGGCGGAGTAGGCTCTGAAATGGTTAATTTTTTTACTTTCCATGAATCTTCACCCTAATTCTCGATCTTCCAAGTTGTTAGCTAATTCATCCTAGATCGAGGTTGTTCCCTTTTTCCACAAAATGGCTATTACCATCCTCAACCGGGTTGGTGAAGATAATCCCAAACGTGTTTTGGCAACCACAGTTGTTTCTTATGCTTTAAGCTCCATTCTCACAGGCGCAGTATTCTTTGGACTTGGATCCATGAGGCTTGGTTCATTGATTGGGTTCTTCCCGAGACATATATTAGTTGGCTGCATAGGTGGTGTCGGATGGTTTCTTGTCGCAACAGGCCTTGAAGTCTCTGCCAGGCTCGACGGTAACCTGAATTATGATCTATTAACATTACATAAACTCATTGACCCACCGACCTTTGCTCTTTGGAGCGTACCCTTATCTCTGGCCGTGTTCTTGATACTCTGCCAAAAGTTTATTAAATGGCCGTTATTCGTGCCTTTATACTTCCTTTTTATCCCCGTAGTGTTTTTTGTTGTTGTTGCAGCAGTACCACAACTCAACGTTGTTAGCCTTAGAGAGAAAGGGTGGCTGTTTGATGCCCCTGCAGATAACGCGCCTTTTTGGCACTTTTATACTCTATATGGTGAGTAGCTTTTGGTTGCGCAGCTCCGCTTCCAATCGGATTACTTGTGGGAACGATATCTAACCCCAATTTCTTTTCTAGACCTCAAGGAAGTTGACTGGAGGGCATTGCTTAGCACAGTACCAGCTATGTTTGCCTTGACCTTCTTTGGAATACTCCATGTCCCTATCAATGTTCCAGCACTAGGGGTATCTACCGGAGAAGATAATGTTGATGTAAACAGAGAACTCATTGCACATGGAGTGTCAAACGCACTCTCCGGCCTTCTTGGTAGTATCCAGAACTATCTTGTGTACACTAATAGCATATTATTCATCCGGAGTGGGGGTGACAGCAGAGTTGCGGGTATCATGCTTGCTCTGGGAACAGCTGGCATTATGATGATTGGGCCTTCTATAATTGGATACATACCAATCATGGTTGTTGGTGCACTCATTTTCTTACTAGGCATCGAGCTCTTACGTGAAGCTCTCTATGATACATGGGGGAAGTTATCCAGACTTGAGTATCTTACTGTGTGTGCCCACCCTCCCCCTCCCACCTGCCTTTGATAATTGCTGATTTTCTAGATTTGCACTATTGTTATTACAATGGGTGCGTGGGATTTTGTTATCGGTATTGTCATTGGTATAATCCTTGCCTGTATGTCCTTCGTCGTACAGACTTCGCAAAAGTCTGCTATTCGTGCAACATACTCTGGGGCTGTTGCCCGCTCAACAGTACGGCGTCACCCCATCCAGCAAAGGTTTTTGCGGCAGGTCGGTCGCCAAATTCAAATATACAAACTTGCTGGATACCTTTTCTTTGGTACTATTTCTTCTGTTGAGAACACGATCCGAAATCTTCTAAAGGAGCAAAACTTTGAAGCCCAGCCAATACAATATCTAATTATTGATGTCGGAAACGTCACCGGAATTGACTTTTCCGCAGCCGAGGCATTTACTCGAATGCGCAGATTATTAGGCACTCGCAAAGTGGAAATGATTTTATCTGGAGTAAAACCTGACGGTGAGGTTGGGAGAGGATTGAGGGCAGTAGGACTTTGGGGTGATAATGATAAATTGCAAGTATTCGAAGACTTGAATGCAGCGCTTGAGTCATGTGAAAATGGATTCCTTTCCGCACTGTATCGTCAACGCGATGAGGTCATCAGGCGAGAGCTTAATAATGGATCGAGGAATCTCGGTAATAAACCTATACCCTGGTTATCATTAATAACTGATTAACAAGAGCGCAGATGTCCCAAGTAATTCCAGGCCTGGCTCAATCAGCGTAGATACTTCACTTGGCTCACCACGGCGGAACTTAGTCCATCAAGCAGCAACCACAACAATCAAAGACGAGGAGACTGTCCAACCTTCAAAGTGGCAGAATTTTAAGCAACCTCTACCCATAATTCTCCAGGTCTTTTCAGAAATGACTGATAAGAACGAAGATTTCTGGTTCAAAGCGGTGCCATTTTTCAAGAGAAAAGAGTATGCTGAAGGGACTGTTCTTTTTCGGAGAGGGGTGAGAAATATCGTTGTTGATATACTATTTTAGGTTTAAAGCTAATAGAAAGTAGGATAAACCCACGGAGTTCTACCTTTTAGAGGAAGGTATGTTTGTCGCCGAGTACGACCTCGAACAAGGAAAGTTCTTTGAGAGTATAGTAGCTGGTACGTATCACCCATTCTTAGAACAAGACAAATAACACCTGACATTAATCAGGAACTACTTGCGGAGAATTGCCGTTCTTCTCAGAGACACACAGAACTGCCAACATGTTTGCCGAGAAAGACACTGTTGCGTGGGTACTCGATCAGAAGAATTGGGAATTGCTACAAGATAAAGAACCGGATGTAGCCAATGAATTATTGAAATTATCATTGAAGCTTACAAGTGAGCGAATGGGAGCTATAACCAGGTGAGTACTCCCGTCGCTAGCTCTATGATAGCAACTCATCGCCCCGCAGCCCCATGCCTACCTTCAGGTACGCGAATGGCTAACAAGAAAAACACCTTAGCTATGTTCTCACGAGCGCTGGATGATTTAAAAAAATAATTAGTCCATGTCCCTAGCTCGGACGGTTGTGCAGTACGTGGCGCAGCAAGTCCTATCATAAGTGTACGAAACGCATATCGCTCTCACCTTCTGCTTAAACACATCGCGATGTCTGCTGTAAAAAAAAAGGGGGGGGGGGTCTCCATATCGTATCTAAAGTATATCTAATGTGGTTTTTTCTAAAATGATTAAATGGCATTACACCCTTAATCAGAGCCCCCAAAAGAGTGTGGATTGGCTACTGTGTTCCCGTCGATGCGCTACTAATGAACTAAGAATATGTACTGCATTCTTCCAACAAATACTGGTTTGATTCAATATTCGTCACTAATTCTCGTAGCCCTATGGGCACTGTATGCACTGCACGTAGATATTTACGTTTTTAACTTGTCTTTAGATCTCCTAGTGGTTTACATAGTCGTTTTTCATGAGGATCGTGAAGACTACAAACCCAAGTTTTAGTAATAAATTGCAGGGATTTGATATTACACATGCTGGTGAATAAAAGTGCGTAGGGTTGAGTTGGGAACCCGAGTTGGGTAAAGTGCCTATCACTTGGGCGGGTAAAACTCTCAAACTCGCAGCTTGGTCCGTGCCACCCTTGTCAGCCGAACATCAATCATGGAGGAGCGTGAAGGGGCCTATTGACTGTAAGGAATACAACAAGCCGTAACATGTCAAACAGAAACCCTTTGAGCGGGCGGAGGCAGCTTCCTGCTAGTAGGAGGTCAAGAAGAAGAACTAGAGAGAAAGGCACAAGAGTAGAAACTCCAGAACTCGGTTCAACTCCAGAACCTACTCGCCAAATTTTTAAGTCTGTTGATATTTTATGTACAAGGCTCTGGGATAAAGTGAGTGAACGGAAGGGTTTGAGTGAGAGATAAGCGAGTATAAGCCGCAGTGGCACAAAAACAGTTGCAAGTAGAGTAGATTTTTTTTATGATTACAGATGCGAGTGTGAGCTTCAGAGATACAAGGGAAAGGAAACTAATAGCATGTGTGGCCACCAAGCACATTGCGCACTGCCTGAACTCGCTCTGGTAATGACATGATTAAACTAGCTATTTCCTCTGGGCTGATCGTGTCCCATTCCTCCTGTATCGCCATGCGCAGACTTGCATTAGTTGTGCAACGAGGGACTCGGCGCTCAATTCTGTCCTTCATAATCCGCCATACATTCTCAATTGGATTACAGTCTGGAGAGCTCCCTAAATTATATGTTAATAGTATAATTAATAACTAGGAAGTACTACTAACCAGGCCAATCAAGCAAGTAATTGAAGATATTTAGTTCCTTCAAAACACTGATAGTGAATTTAGACCGGTGAGGAGGTGCACCATCCTGCATAATATAAATATAGTCGGACTCAGGTTGGGATCGTGACTGTGCCAACCAAAACTCATATAAATGAGGACGAATGATATATTGACAGTACCGTGGACCATTAATTGTAGCACCCCATTTTTCTTTGTCCCAAAAAATCAATGGTCCTTTAACATTACGGTAGATACAGCCCCATACCATTATTGTCTCCAATTTTCGGAATTTTGGAACGATACAGTCCTCAATATATTCCTCTCCAGGTTTTCTAGTTACCCAGGTATTACCTATATTAATATATATTAGTAAACTTAATTTGAGTTGAAGTTGAAGTTAAATTTTACCTGCAAATCCGCCTACATTAAATGCTGACTCATCGGTCCAAATGACTTTTGCATAATCTGCTGCACTCCAATCCCGCATGTTGTCTGCCCAGGTTAAGCGTTTAACCTTAGCATTAAAAGATAGGAACGGTTTAACACGAGCTACACGCCTATGATAACCCTCTACTGCAAAAGCTTGTCTCAAAGTACGCTCGTTAACTGATATTGATAACTCTTCGGCAATTTGTTTCAGAGGTTTACGACGATTTGCTTATGCTAAGGTAGACGATGAATGTTTGTTTCTGAATATCGTGAGTAAGGATTTTGCGACGCCCAAAGACGCCGCATTTATACGGTAAGTATCGCGTTGTTTACAGATTTTGTAAACAGTTGATAGAGGCACTCCTAATTCGGTCCCAATCTCATGGAAAGCACTAAAGAGCCGATATTACGCAGTTCTAATTTTGGAGTCACGATTGAGTAGCTCAACTCGCATGTAACTTGAAGCCATACTTCTCGGAGGTTGAGACATTTCTTTAATTTTGCTTGTAAGCGAGATTGTTTGAAGATAATTGTATTTTACTAGTGGGAACCGCTTTCTTTTGTAGTTTTTCTCAAGCTAATCGCACCCGATCCAAAACCACAAGAAAAACTCTGGGGCAGACCTGAATACCTCAAATCCCTTAGGGTTCAAAATCAAGTTTGTTAGTACTTTTAGGATCACTGTTGCCACTAGAGTTTTGGGGAGTTGATCTAGTTTATGGCTTTTTTCCGTTTGCTACTCCTAAAATCACCTGTCAACGCCCTGCAGTTCACTCACTTAATCCCAGAGCCTTGTAGCTTCCTTCGCAACCTTCAACCACAAAGCTTCTAACTACGCATTGAAATTGTTGTCTCCCTTTAAATTAAGACATTTAGACATGATACTAGGAAGCTTTGCTAGTTCCTTATTCATATCCTGAACTGTAATTGCATCCCAAGCATCTTGCAAAGCAAGCCTGCTCCAAATCTACCGTGATCGCTTCTACTTCGCCTCCGATCACGCTTCTATCCGGTCCTTCCTGTCCCCAAGATCTTGGCACGGTTTTGACAATTTAGATAATGATACGGTAACTAATAAAGCCGATAAGAAAGGAGTGATGAGATAATAAGTCGATATCATTAGATCTACGAGGTTCACGACAAAATGAATTTGTAATAAATTGAAGATGGGAGATGAATACGCAGGTGTAGATGATAAAAGAATCGATAATGGATTGACGGAGATATGACGTTAACAGTACAAATTTTTTTCCTTTAGTGTCTTGGTTTCAAGATCGGTTCCCAATGGTTTGAGAACTGAAACGATGCACTTCATTAGATTTAGGTGCGGCGATGAATGAATGGCGCGATATCGATGTAATGCGCTTTCCATGCTCTGCGGTATGTATTTGTAATAAAATTAGGAAAGATAGTGGAAGAGATTATGCAGTGTAGTTGCAATAGATTTTTATGGAATTTACATGAAGGAACGATGCGACGGAGAACCGCACGTAAAAGATGATAAACGATGACGCATGATTCGGCGAACACAATGTATTAAACGGCGACACCGACAAAGACATAGCATCACGAGTTATGAATAAGATGGCACCGGGCGCAAAGCGCGACAGGCGAGGCAAAAGCGACAAGAGGCAGTAAGAAGCGACCGGATGGACTTCAACGCAGAACAACGATGAAAAGAATGATGATCTGCCGCGCTCAGGATCTTCGCGACTAGGTTGAGACAGTGATATTTCTATATACCGAGATAATGCAGACGGCATATATCGTAAGACTTCATTTATCTCCCGATATCTCCTGAGCCTCGTGAGACTCAAAAATATTCAGCAGATCGTGAGAGTCAGAGACTTAGAGATCTGTTGAGACTCTAGTCACAAGTTGAGTTTGCTGATGTAGAGAGAAAAGAAAGAAAGAGCTAAAGGGAAAGTCTTCCCGCCCTATTTAACATATTCCTCCGCTAGTCCACTATGACTCACACCTCAATCCATAGAAACCCATAGAAATCCGTCGTAGCCACACCTCGTATTCCTCCCCACCATCTCTTCTATTTACATTACAAATCCATCACGTCATTGAACCTCCCAGAATCCAATAACGACACCCTCCTTCCCAGCACCCCCTTCCTCGCTTAAAATTCCTTCATTGGTTACATCAGCGTTTCAACTACCGAACCCTTAGGACCGATGCCAAGAAGCCGGGACAAATAAGTCAGAATGGACTGATGGGGAAGAATGTTAAATAGCTTGAGAAGATTTTTCTTTAGTTCTTTCTTTCTTTTCTCTTCGTGACATCTTTCTGTTATTCTGGTATATAGGAATATACTGCGATCTCTAGCTATAGTCTTTGCGACCTCAGAATTAGATATTCGAGGTTAATCATAGTTAATCTCCTTGTTCTCGTCTAGGTCTGTCCAGTCCTCACCTCATAGATGCTTCTCTTGCCATCACTCTTGTCCTCACTCTTGCCTTCGCTGACGCCGCGTGCCCGCCTAACGCCTCACGCTTCCCGACTGCTCTCAACTCTTTCTACGCCATCATCATCTTTTACTTTGCGCTAAGCATTCTCATATACTGTGCCGCCCTCGTTCTTCTGCTGATCATCATATTTTCCAGACAGGTCTCGTTTACTCCGTGACACTCTCTATCTCAACTGCAGCTCTTTTTCCTACACATAATGAGAATCTGAAATAACGACAATGATTTACAGAGGGAAAAAGCTAAAACAGAGAAGCAGCAGCATACTAGGTGCATGCAAGTACAGCATGGCAAGAAACGCAGCGACAGAGCGCGACATGATATGGGCGAAAGACCAGATTTGACCTCAATGTGAATAATGAACCTAGGTTTTGGGATTGTTTTGACATACATGAATAAAAATGCAGATTCCTACGATCGCGACGCCGTGGAAGCGAGACGAAGAGAAAAGAAAGAAAAGGCTAAAGGAAAAGTCCACGCCTGCTATTTAACCACCTCCCCCACATCAGCAAACTCAACTTCTGACTGCAGTCTCCTAACAGTCTCCCAAGTCTCAGGAAAGTCTCCTGACACTATTGGATACATTTTGGATCTCCTGAGGCACAGGAGACCTCAGGAGACAAATCAAGTCTTGCTGATGCATCGAGTCCACTATGATTCACATATCAGGCTATAGAAGCTTATACAAATCCATTGCTATCATACCTTGTAATCTTCCCCACCATCTTCTCCAAGTATATTACAACCGTTGGCAGAGTTTAAGAGATTCTAAATGGAATGAAGTGATTGATGCCAAGGCGAATGCGTTAGCAAAGAATAAGCTGAGACGAGACGACACGACGCCATCGGATTCTGAGAGTGCTCGATAATGCTACTGATTTGTAATGTAAACAGAAGAGATGGCGAGGAATACGAGGCATGGCACATGTATTTCTACGGCTTTATTGACGGAAAGGAATATAGCGACTAATGATGAACGCTAAATAGAAAGATATGATCTTTTCTTTGGGCTTCTTTCTTTCTTTCTCTCTGTCTCGCCTTCCTGTTATCTCGCATATTAATATATTCCTATTCTCTACCATACCCTCGAGATCCCAGTAACTGCACTTCGATCTGTTATCGCTATTCTCATCGCTCGCTGAGGTCCATCCGGTCCTCACTTTCTGGCCCCGTCTTCCCATGCTAGTCCTCGCTTCGCCTCGCTTTGCCTTCGCTTCGCTCGCGCGCGCCCGCCTCAGAATTTCTGTCTTCGCTGCCTCGCTGCGCTGCTCTCAGCTTCTTCGCCATCATTGTCGCCTTCTTCTCGCTCGCGCATTCGTCACAGCCTCCCTCCTCGCTTAACATCTCCCCATTGTTACATCAACGCTTTGACTACCAAACCCTCGGGACCGATGCCAAAATGCCAGGATATTCTTCCTCAAATTTGCCAATGATTGTTCTTGCTATAACATTTGATGGGTGATTTGGGGGCCTCTGAAATGCGTTAACCGCCAGCATACCTTATTTATAATTGAGCCTATAATCAGTAGAGATCACATCAGCAAGACTTGATTTGTCTCCTGAGGTCTCCTAAGCCTCAAAAGACCCAAAATGTATCTAGAAGTGTCAGGAGACTCCCCTGAGACTTGGGAGACTGTTGGGAGACTGCAGTCAGAAGTTGAGTTTGCTGATGCAGTGATTCATCCGCGAAAACCTGTACAGAGATCATAGAAACCCGAAGCTTTTAATCCCGAACCCATAACTTATTCCCTATTCCCGATCCGTAACTCCAAACCAAACTCCAATAACTGAAACTCATGGGATATAAGAGAATCTCTGGCTACCACTCCTTCCACAACTTTGCTAAGCCTATTGCCATATTGTGAAATGAGGGCTGTCCTATAGTGTCCCTCAATTATCCGAATCGCTTGGATATTTCTCTTGTCGATCTCTTTAGCCAGTCATTTTTGTCTTTTCCAGCAGACCCTTCCCCCGTATTCTGCAATCTACCTCCTGCACACTATGTATATACGTCTTCTTTTTCCTACCCTTATTCAACATGCTACGCCATTGCTTGTGGTTTTCGAGCATGTCTTCAACATGCATATCAAGAACTCAACTTTTGACTGCAGTCTCCCAATAGTCTCCCAAGTCTCAGGAGAGTCTCCTAACACTCCTGGATACATTTTGGGTCTCCTGAGGCTCAGGAGACCTCAGGAGACAAATCAAGTCTTGCTGATGTCAGTGTGCGACTGAACTTCATAGAAACAGATGATGACGACATCACCCTACTCTATCCTGCCTTCACCTAACAGAAACCTATCCATTACAATAGTAATTCGACTACCAAACTATTAAATCTGATGCCAAGACGCCAGGACACAAAAACATTAAGCCATCACTATACACGCGCTGAGCAAGCTGGTGGGGCGCCGAGTGCTGAGCTAACAGCTGCTGCTCTAAGCATGAAGCTGTAACAACGGCCCAGTTCGCCATTCGAATAAAAATACGATGGGTTCTGGATAAGGGCCTTTGCTTCTATAAGGCTCTGTACAAGTGCTTTGGACGAGTCACTACAGAGATCATAGCAGATATATACGGCCAAGGCCTCACTTGTAAATAAATAGCTTCTTCTTTTTCCTCTTCACACAATTTTCCTATCCTTTAGTCAATACAATACTTTAGGACGCTTAGTTATTGCCAAGCCCACCCCCCTGCCCTTTCAAGGACGGAGGGAAAACTCTTTGTCTCGCTTTGACTCTCGTCTTCTGACCTATCCTTGTCCTCTTTCTGTCCCACTCTTCTCGTTTTACTTTACCCCGACTTGCCGCGCCACGCAGATACCTTACCATTTCGCCTGTCTCGCCTCGCCTCCGCGATACTTACGCTTCTTTCAAGATAAAGAATGGTAATATTCTTCACCCTATCGCCCCCCTCCTCAGAACTCACTCCCTGGCCAAATACAATTATGAGATTTACAATAAGGAACTGTTGTCTATCATTAAATATTTTGAGGAATGGAAAAGTAAATTGATCGGTATTGCGGAATTCATTGAAGTTTTGAGTGATAACCGGAATCTTGAATACTTCATAACCAAAAGAGATTTTAATTGCCAACAGGCATGCTGGTCAGAGTTTCTTGCTTACTTCAATTATGTTATCGAGTATTGACTTAGAAAATAAGGAGGAAAGTAAGATGCATTGACTACCAGAAGGTCAGGAGATCTGCCTACATCAGCAAACTCAACTTCTGACTGCAGTCTCCCAACAGTCTACAAAGTCTCAAGAGTCTCTCCTGATACTCCTGGATATATTTTGAGTCTCTTGAGGCTCAGGAGACCTCAGGAGACAAATCAAGTATTGCTGATGTGGAGTTCCAGTTAAATTCAGTTGTCAGGCCGGCTGGGGTTGAAAAATAGGATTGGATCTCGACTAAAACAGATCTGTCTGGTAGGGGAGATGGGGTACACCCAATTTACTGATTTGTACAGTCTCGTAGGTCTCACTATCTGCAATCAATTTATTGATTTTCACAGTTTCGTAGAGGCTGACTATCCAGTTATTAATTCACTTTCCGCTACTAAAATGGAAGCGCGAATGAGAGTCGCTTGAGAGGAGGTTGGGCTTAGAAAGTCATTTGAAGAGAATCGAACTTTGACAACACGCCAGACCGACCTTCAGATCGACGACATGCTGCTTAAGCTGGACAAAGCATGATAACTTGTCGCTTTTCACATACGTCATTAGAGATGAAAGGGAATCCTAGATATTTAGTATAAGAATTCAAGAAGACAAGATTGTATTATAGAGACTTCAAACCGCTCAACAAAACGCGAAAGAATATAAGGCCAGATAAAGAGGAAAGGAAATTAATATCTACAAGAGATATATAGTTCTATATATATATCCCATATTTCCATTCGATGACTCATTCGCAAAGCTCTGTACAGAACTTGATAGAAAATTTGAAATCCTTAATACCGAACTCCTATTTTATTTGCTATTTTCGAACCGTAATTCTGAACCAAATCCTTGTAACCGAAACTCATACATCAGCAAACTCAACTTCTGACTGCAGTCTCCCAACAGTCTCTCAAGTCTCAGGAGAGTCTCCTGATACTCCTGGATACATTTTGGATCTCTTGAGGCTCAGGAGAATTCAGGAGACAAATCAAGTCTTACTGATGTAGAATATAAGAGAATCCCTGACTACTACCCCCATCAGCAAGATTTTACAAGTCTGGGGAGATTACAGGGGTTTCAGGAGACTCAGGAGACTGTCAGAGATGAGAGACTCTACAAACGAGCAGTTGCTGACGCCTTCTTTCCACAACTTCGCATGCCTGCCGCTACACCGTAATACGCTCTTACCTTGCTCTCACCGCGCTATACTTGTACCTGCTAGATCTCTGCCGCTCCCACTGGCTCCTCGTTCTTCTGCATCACTATTGTCATCCACATGCTAAGGCCTCGCTTACTCAAATACATTGATCATTCGATTTTTCCGTATATGATTTACTCCAAAATGAGCTCTAATTGAACTTGATTGAGATAAGAATAGAGTCCAAATATCAGATATATCACCCAACCAGGAATTATTTAGGGTGATTCTGCATCAGCAAGACTTGATTTGTCTCCTGATGTCTCCTGAGTCTCAGGAGACCCAAAATGTATCCAAAAGTATCAGGAGACTCTCAGGAGACCCGGGAGACTGTTGGGAGACTACAGTCAGAAGTTGAGTTTGCTAATGTATATTTACAGTTCATATAATGCTCTAATCAAATACGGGTCTCAAAATCAGCCTGATATTTTTCTACGGACTGGTGGTAATGTCTTTGTTTACATTTTTTTACTAGAAGTATTCTGTCCTAAAGATTCAAAGATCTACCCAATGGTTTAAGAAGAATAAAGACAGCTTGTAATCGATGGAGATTGCTGTCCCTGCCTGATCGGTTCTAACAGTCCAGAGAGAGGATTACATGCAGAGAGTGACAGTTGTCGGACGATACGCTGACAGCGTCATTATCGGCTTCTATGAGCTGAATGACTGATTTGTAATGAAATGGAAAAGATGGTAGGAATACGGCGCGTTACGGTGATTTCTACGGCTTTCTCTGACGGCGACGAGTCATACGATCAATTAGGAATCTAAATAGAAATGAGTGATCGCTTCTTTGGGCTTCTTTCTTTCTTTTCTCTCTATCTTGTCTTCCTGTTATTTTAGTAGTTAGGAATATACTCCTATCCTTCAAAAGCCATAGTCTCCGAGATCCCAGAATCAGACTTCGGGATCTATCATTGTTATCAGCATCGTTCTCGTTGAGGCCCATCCGGTCCTCACTTTCTTCGTCTCTCATCTTCCTTGTGCTTCGCTTCGCTTTGCTTCGCTACCGCAGCGCTTGCCTCAGAATCTCTGCTTCATCGCGCCCTCGCTGTTCACCATGTTCTTCGAAATTCTTCACAAGATTCATCAGCAAACTCAACTTCTGACTGCAGTCTCCCAACAGTCTCCCAAGTCTCAGGAGAGTCTCCTGACACTACTGGATACATTTTGGGTCTCCTGAGACTCAGGAGGCCTCAGGGGACAAATCAAGTCTTGCTGATGTTCCTATCATTTAGTCAATACAATACTTTAGGACTTTTAGTCATCGCCAAGCCATCCCTTCTATCCTCTTGAGGGTAGAAGAGCCGCTCTTCGTCTTGCCTCATCCCTAGTCCTCGTGCTTCGCCTTGCTTCGCCCCTAATTTTCATGTCCAGCTCTATCCTGTCCTCACTTCACATCCCTTACCTCGTCTCACCTCATTATGTCTGGCCTCAGTTGGATATCTTGGCTACATTTCACCCCTCGCTCCCGCCTTGCTCTGTGATACTGGTCCTCGATTCTGCCCTTGCCCTTGAACCTGACCCCATCCTATTAGAGATAATTATGGGTTTTCATAAGTTTCTATGGCCTGAGGGATGAGTCATAATGGGCTGTGGGAGGAAGATGTTAAATAGCAAGTGTAAATTTTTCCTTTAATTCTTTTTTTCTTTCCTCCTGTTTTATCTTTTTGTTATCATAGTACATTGAAATATACTCCTATTCATATCCATAGTTATTTTGTCTTCAAACTTGCCTTCAAATAAGGGCGATTTTATAGTTTGTTCTTATTCTCACCCCGGGTTTTTACCTGTTCCTCACTTTCCCTGCCCTATTAGCAAGCTTTACCATTTGTGACTGGAGTCTCCTTTATCTTCTAACAGTCTCTTGAGTCTCCTGAGACCCAAATAATTCCCTGAAACATATAAAATCTTGCTGATACTTATCTTCGCTTATATCTTTCCTCGCTTTACGCTCTATTATTACCTACGCCTCGATCCTGGCCAAGTTATTATCGCTGCCTGTCTCTTATGTAGTATTAGTTACTCCGTCACACATGTTCAACTTCCACATATAATTTATTTTTATTTCGGCATCTTTTATTGATTAGAAAACCATCAAATAGGACTTGGATGCATGTCAATACATTTAGGATGTATTAGTTGATGTATTTAGAATTCATTTGCTGATTTATAATTAATAAACAAAGGTTCCATTTTGTGATGTGTTCTGAGATACATTTGCGATGTATTTCGTAGAATAGAGCTTTGTCTTATTTTTTGTGTTCTTGACAACCAACAATACAATACAAAGTATGCCATTGACTCAGTTGAATTTTTAGTTGAGTAGTTCCTGATACTTAAACACCTTTAAACAAACTATGGCGCGAGAAGGCATAGGGGGTGGGTGTGTAAACCTCAGAGGAATTTTCTTTGTATGGGAATTAGACCGTTAGGCTAGGCACTAGTACAATTATGGGGGTAGATCTCCCAATTTCTATAGACTGGTTGGCTGCAAACGCTGAAGTTTACACACCTACCCTCCATAGCTTCTCGAGCCATAGTCTCAATGACAGCAAATTCTAGTCCTTCCTTTAGGGCAATTATGCGGTGTATAGTCCTACCCACCGCCTCATCCCCACCCCGCACATCACCCTAAGAGCCTCTTTAATTGAAATGAGTCCCTAAGCCTGTCTGATCTGGGTACTTAAAATCCTGGTCTCAATGTTCCTTCTGATGGAGGATGATTGATATGGTGTTGGGAAAAGATACTTCGTGATCACGCTACATACGAGGAACTAATATGTATAGCTATAGCCCGCTATGCCATAAATCGTGTTTGGTAGAGGAGGATAGGGCTGGGTTATAGACTCATACAGGGTAGCAGGATTAGATTAGTGAGATAAACAAGGCGTGACGTGTAACTCTCTACCCGGAGTTAGGATGATACTATAAACAAATCACATCCAACAAAACAGTAGGCAGTTGTGCAACACAATGCGGCGTGAAAACTACAAGTGTCTTCGAATTATTAAATACTACTATAACGATTACCCATGAAAGAACAATAAAAAGAGGAGATTATGGGCGGATGGGGGAGCAAGAAGAATGGACAGGGTGAAATACGTAAGGAAAAACTATCTCTGCGAGCCACAGCCGTTTTTTTGAGCTTCGTTATTGAAGCTTTACACAACGGGGTATAAATTAAGTGATGAAAACTATGGAAATGCCTATACCCGACAGCAGCCACTAAACCGGGAGATAGAAGGCTGATAGGGGCAGCTCCTGAGGGAAATAGAGACAAGAAAGGAAAATAGGAACATGTTGACATCGAGGGAGTAAAACTTCAAAAACCACAGAAAGGAAAAGAAAGAAGGAAAGGTGCCGATTAGTTGAACAGATACAGGATTCGAAGATCGCTAAATCCAGAAATAAAGAAATTTTCATACCGACATATCGAGAGATCGTGCTAAATTCAGGTAGTGGCCTGAACCGTGGCTTGAGTAACATTAGTGGTCTCAGGAACAACATCTTCGACAGTTGGGGAGGTTGACTCGACAGTTGTGACGGCAGCTGTTTCGGCGGCTCCTCCAGCAGTAGTAGTAGGCTCCTCAGCGACAGTCTCTGGGGCGGTAACCTCCTTATTCTCGACCTCTTTGCCAGTGTTTTTTGTTGACCTACTGGCTTTGCGCACCAAACTCAAAAGTCCAGCCTTGGGGAGAGGTGAGGTTGAGCCTGGCTTCGGTGCTGGCTCAGCGTCCTCCGAATCAGACTTGATATCTTCTGATTTCTTGTCTCTCTTGAAGGAGAAGAAGCTAGATTTTCGCTTCTGCTCTCTGGGGCTGACAGCCGGACTTGTAGCATCAGGGGCAGCGGAGTCATCCAGGACAACGGCAGGAGCAGTATCGGTATTCTCGACAGGAGGCTCTGTGGCTAGCTCAGCAGGCTTCGTGTCGCTTTCCTTGATTTGCCATTAGCTTGATTTTCAGAAGAATATAGTTAGATAAATATTTACCTTTTCGACTCCCCTGGCAACGGGGCTCTTCTCTTTCTTATCAAAAAAGCTGGAAAGAAATTTCTGTTTAGGCGGGGAAGAGGCAGGTTCGGTAGCCTTCTCCGCGGTGGGAGCCTCGGTAGGGACATCAATAGGCTTGGGTTCGGTAGAAGCAGGTTCGGCAGAAGCAGGCTCGGTAGGTTCAGAGGCCTCGGCCTTAGCGTCTTCTTTCTTCTCTTCTTCTACTTCTTTGTCCTTCTTCTCACGGATAAAAGCCCCAAAGATAGAGTTCCTTTTTGTAGGCTTCGGGGCAGCGGTGGGCTCGACAGACTTATCCGCCTCGTCGGTCTCGACTGTTTCTTTAACCTCTGTTGGGGTATCTGTCGAGCATCAGTTTCCGCGAACCCATGGATCACAACATAAGTCAACGGATCAACAAACCTTCTGTGGTGGCAACGGGAGCAGCAACAGGCCCTTGCTCTGCAGCCTTGGGCTCTTCCTTTTGCTCTTCCTCCTTGCTCTCAACAATTTCATCTTTCTTATCTTCAACCCTTTTCTTCTTGTCAAGGAAGGCGAAGACAGACGTTCTCTTGACTTTCTTGGCTTCCACTTTCTTGTCAGCTGGGCCAGATTCTTCTTCCGCCCCGGAAGTAACATCATCTTTATCAGCTTTGGCCTCAGAGTCTTTGGCTTCCTCAGCCTCTACTTCGGTAGATTCAGATGTCTTTTCTGGTGCTTTAGTGGCGGTAACTGTGGGTTTGGCTGAAGTGCATATATGATTAGTCTAGGCTTAATTCACACGCAACAATCTACAACTCACTAAGTTTTTCAAAGGCGGCCTTGTATCCTTCTGAGTTTGTGATTTCTTCAAAAGCAGCTTTGGCTTCGTTAATCTTGTGGTTTAAGGTAAATACCCAGCTGTCACGCTCTACGGCGGAAGACTCAAAATGAAGATCTTGTGCAGCGAGCTTTAAAACAAACTTGGTGGTTCCAACTGGTTGAACCTCAGTCACGTCGGCCTGGAAATATATTAGCGCTTATGGTCAAAGTCAAAATTTAACTCAATCACTAACCAATTTGATGATTCCATGAGGGACCTCCTTCTGTCCTTCCGTTTTGGCATATAGTAGGAGTCCCTTGCTGGTTTGACTAGCATACGCCGCGGTCGAACGGGAAGAGCCATCTTTGTGAAGATAAACTTTCAGCTTGTCCTCAGAAATAGGCTCATCTTGGAAGTAAAAGAAACGTTTTTGTTTGAAAAATCTGTGGTTTTTACATTAGCTCATGCTGTTGCCTACGGGGATAATCGCTCCACTCACGATAGAAGCCCTCCATGGGCCTTCGCCAAAGTCCCATGAGTAATCTCCTTGGGTTCTGGCTTCTCCTCCTTTTTCTCTTCGGCTGGTATCCCTTCGGTAATGGCTTCAGCAGTTCCTGGTGAGACTTCTTCCGTTCCTGGGGCCGCGGTTGCCTCTGTTGTGGTAGGAACCTCTTCGGTGGCCTTAGGTGCTTCAAGAGCAACGGTATCCTCTGGCCTTGCTGCGCTATCAGACATGGCTGCTATTATTGAAGTTGATTTTTTTGTTTCGTTTTTTGCAGGTTCTTGAAGATATATATAAAAGCTTGCTTTCGCGAAGGGAAAGCAGATAAAACTAGCCAAGCGAAGTGGAAGTGATTGAATTTTAAGGCAAGCTTTTGAGCAAGAGAGAAAAGAGAGCAAGCTGGTGTGGAAAAGAAGGAGGGGAGGAGGGGAGGGAAGGGGAAGGAGGGAAGGGAAGGAAGAGAGAGGAAGTAGGAAAGAGGTGGGGAGCATATGAGAGGCTCGAGTTTTAGGGTAAGCAGGGTCCCCTAGCCAATGAGACACCCTCCAGAGGAGTTCCCAGCCATTCCGTCCAGCCCTCAGCACACACGCCTTTACTCACTAGACCATCACTCCCACCATCTCAAACAGCATTTGTGCTAGGAAGATACATGTATGTAGATTAGATTATAGAGTGTTACCATATACACACCCTTACTCTCAGTGGGGATATCCACTATCACGTATTCTTTTTGCCCAATCTTATCCTGTATCAGTACAGCTGTTTTGTACTCTACTTCTTGCCCTCCTTCCTCCCTAGGTACCCTCCACCAGTTTTTTTTCCTCTTCCATTTGCTGGTCGCATGACTTCGTTTCATCCGCTCGATTTCACTTGCTAGTCTTTGTTCGGAGGTTGTATGCGCTCTTCATCTGTCTTCTCGCGTGCCCTTCTGCCCACCCACACCTGCACTCGCGCACACACCATAAAAATCTCGTTTTGGGATATGAATGTTAGATTGCACTCTTCATGCTTCCAGCCAAGATATCACTTTATTTACTAAGGCCAGGGTCTTGCCGTGATGTATGTATCACTGTCCAATCGCGTAGGTCGGGAACCTAGCCCTATCGAGGTGGTCTAGTCGCTACACCTCTCAGGGGTATTTCCTGGCCCTTTGATGAGAAAAAGAAACCAATGAGAGAAGAGTTGACCACATGACAAGGAAAAAGAAAAAAGCCATAACCACCCGATAAGAACTAGATATGCAAGGAAATGCTTTTGGCTCGTGCATTCACATCTTTAAAGCAGGTTTTGACTTTATGCACGACTGACTCGCCGTGCTCCCCACCTTTTTAATATCGTACTCTTACTACGACCACTGTCTACTCGTAGTTTTCTAACGTTTCCGAACTGGACTGGGTCTGCATATGGGCGTAAATCGTGCTTGGCAACTAGATTTTGGTGGTATGCAGACCAGTCCAGTTCGGAGACGTTAGAAAACTACGAGTACAGCCTTACCCCTACACCCGTTCACTGGGCCAAAAGAGAGGCAGCCAAGCCAAGTTTTGCCTGCAACCCCGTGAACGACAGCAGCTCCTCCTGAGCTAAAGTACTCTACTCTTACGCATGTCAGTGTACCTACATCACATAACGCAAAGCGGCAGTGCGTATCAGATTAGTTCCACATGAGGATGTTCAATCTTCTAAAGTAATTTATCGGTCAGGCTAACCACAATTGTCTTGATACCGTCTAGCGCACTGAGGAATTACCATTCCTAATTTCCCATGCCCGGATTTGGTTATACCATTTTGCAAGGGCCCCGAGCACGGACACGTTCTCTTGGCTGTTCATCGCTAGTGCCCGTTTGAATCGCGTGGACTCGCCATGGGTGAACGTAATCCAGCTAAAGTTTGATATGGTGGCGAACACGACAACGGAGTCGGTACTGACAAAAGTAACAAAGTTCAGGCGCTGATCAATCCCCTTTAAGGACTTGGTCACGCCTAATCAGGACAGAGCGAGTGCTAACTCATGAGGATTTCAATTTAAATGCCTAATTTGAAATCCTATTTTGTCTAATTAAAAGTGATTTACAAACTGTATACCAATTCTCCTACTAATTCTCTACTAAATACAATAGCTGAATTCAAAAATCTTGAACTTGGGCTAAAAGTATGGATTTAGTGTTCTCCTGTTAGTACTAACCTTGTTATCGGACCCAACATTACATGTATACAGTACTACGGGGGGTAGGGGTAAGTCTGTAGACAGTGGTCGTGGTTGCAACAGCAGTAGGTGTCTATAGACTTACCCCTACACCCGTAGTACTATTGACTATAGTATGAGAAGCTATAGGGAGCGAATATTTCAAAAATTGTGGTAACAACAGCAAGACTTTATTTACCTACTAATATATTGTAGTGAAAGTTTCTTATTTATTCATAATTATTGTTGAGCGTTGCCCAAAGTCTGGATTTCGGAACGGGGCCATTTGTATTTTGATACTCGCAACCAATATATCTAACCCCATCTGGTTAGGATCTTAACATTTCGATTCGGACTGACTGGCAATCAGATAGTAAACCTGCCTGTGTGCGCTTAGTCATCCGACTTCCGACTTCCCGGCTGGATACATTCACGACCTGAGTACCGATCCGGTATGCCGAGTTGTGGGCTTTACTAGTGGCTTGTGTACCTATACGTACATGTATGAACCTACATGCGCAGGTACTACTCCATCAATACACTCCCCATCGCGTCTATAACACCTCAACCCACAATCATTTTCTTGATATTATACGCCTCAAATTTTTTTACTTCCCAGCTGTTGCTTGAAACCGATGGCATCAGGTAGTAACACATATAAACCATCCTCTCCCGAGCCGATACCCTTACAGGATCTTTCTCGAACCCGGAGGGACAGAGACAGAGGTAGAGACGGATACGAAGATGCGGGGATGAGCCCTAGCCCATCACGCTCGCGTTCTCTATTACGTGGAGGAAGCTTAGGAGCCGAAATCGGCCGGAGGATATCGACGCACAGGGCAAGAAAGAGCTATGATAGAGTTCGGGAAGATAGCCCACCGCAATTTTCTCCACCACCAGTGCCAACAATTCCCGATTTGCAGGTTCCGCACTACGAGATTGAGGAACAATCAGATCTTCCGTCAATTATTGAGGTTAGGCAAGGGTTCACCGAGGCACTAGGTAACCACAGCCAAAGAGGTAGCTGGCTACCAAGACGAAATGCGAATGAACTCTTATCCCCATGGGCGGCAGCAGACGAGGATGAGCTTGCTGCTACAATTCCTAGCTTTGAGATCCATAGAGAGGATGACACCGCTTATCTCACCGAGCCGGCAAACATGCAACCCATCAGTGGCTTCTCAGGCCACAGGAAAAATTTATCAAACAACTCTTTAAAGTTTGCCCCAGGGCCTTCCCTAGGGGATGATCTGTACTCTGTAGTAGAGGAAGGGCTAGGCGGTGGGGCCCGGTCTCGGTCTGGCTCAGTAGCCTCGAGATCTGGCTCATCAACGAAGGGCCGCTCGTTATCGCCCGGCACTTCGCCAGTTCGCCGAGTCTCCGTTGCTGTTCAGAATATGGCCCAAAGAGTAGTCAACGTAAGTAACGATCCCGAGGCAATAGAGCAAACTTTACGCCGCCGTAGCTCATCAAAATCTCATCATGATGCGCCGTCACGACCTCCCGTACCTGCCATTGAAATCCATCCACTCGATGATAACGAGCCCTCGGACCAGGAGGGGAAACCCACCACACCTCTTAGAAGCTTTAACCGCCCGGATAACCGTTCATGGCATCTACAGTCCAATCCACTTAGAGGAAGGACATTTCGCACATTTGGCCCAAATAATCCTATCCGACTATTTCTATGTGATATTTTAATTCATCCGTAAGCCCGCCTTGAAGAATAAACATTTATGCTGTAACTAACTAGCTAGTAGAATGGCAGAGCCTTTGATTTTGCTGCTGATATTAATACAAACAATTCTCCTTACTATTGATGCAGCGCCTAGTGTTTATAACGACCCTCGTGCAAAGAGTTGGGGAACCTCAAATATTGATTATGCTTTGCTTGTGTTGTTTATTATCTACACGTATGAAGACCGTAGTTTCGACTCATGAGGAGATTCTAACCAATACTAGTCTAGAAATCTTTGCGCGTATGATTGTCTCGGGGGTTTTTTTAAACCCTCACCAGGAAAATGATCCTAGAGCGAGAGGTAATGTTCGTCGTCAACTTGTTGCAAGGGGTAAGGAATTATTCTCTCCAAAAAGAAGCCAATCCGTTAGGGCCCCTTCCCCTGCCCGACCGGACGAACCTCCATCCTTATTAAGAACGATTACTACCAATTTCCAATTCGATGGAGGGCCAACAACCGTGCAGTCTCTTGCTCGAAACCGCATGGCACGACGCGCATTTCTTCGTCACTCCTTTAATCGACTGGACTTTGTTGCGGTTATCTCATATTGGATATCTTTGTACCTTTGCATCACTGGTTTGGAGGCGGGAAAACATCTGTATGTTTTTCGGATGATGAGCTGCTTACGAATATTGCGATTACTTGGAATCACTAGCGGTACTTCGGTCATTTTGCGGAGCTTGAAAAAGGCTGCACCTTTATTGGTGAATGTCGCGTTACTCATCGGATTTTTCTGGCTTATATTTGCAATAATTGGGGTACAAAGCTTTAAGAGCTCACTTAGGAGAACGTGTGTTTGGGTAGACCCTGAAGGTATACAGAGTAACTATACACAAGATTTTCAGTTCTGTGGTGGGTATATCGATGCTTCTACAGGGATTGTATTACCATATGTCTACGCGGACGGCACTTTAGGAGCACAAAAGGCCAAAGGATATATCTGTCCTGTGAATTCTCTGTGTGTTGCCGATGTTAATCCCTATGGTGGAACTGTCAGCTTTGATAACATCATTCAATCATTTGAGTTAGTATTTGTGGTTATGAGTGCAAACACATTTTCTAGTCTGCTTTACTATATGGCGGATAGCGATTACCTCGCCGCTGCATTATGTAGGCCAAATTTACGGTTTTGAAGGGAACACTGCTAATACATTTGCTTCAGTCTTTGCTTTCGGAATTGTTATTTTAGCCTTTTGGCTGGCCAATCTGGTAAGGGTATCTAGGTTGACATAAAGAGTTACATTCCAATTAATTGGGTAATAGTTGATTGCCGTCATCACGACCTCGTTTCAAGTGATTCGAGAAGAGTCAAGGAAGTCTGCGT
Source organism: Morchella sp. 2016-72 (assembly GCA_024713865.1). NCBI lineage: Eukaryota > Fungi > Ascomycota > Pezizomycetes > Pezizales > Morchellaceae > Morchella > Morchella sp. 2016-72. Next base: position 596,039 of record JAMJEY010000022.1, read on the forward strand.
TTGCGGCCGAAGACGAGTAAGAAGTCTCCCAGTGTTCTAGTTGTAACTATCCTAACGATCCTCAGCGATGGGCTAAATAAGGACGAGGTAGTCAAAGTGAAAGAGCGGAAGAGCTTTGTGAAAAGGGCTTATGAAGGAACTCGATTGTTTTGGGTTATAGTCATTGCAATCGGTCTTTTTTCCTCCACATTCCGCAGTTCTTCCATGAGTAAAGACAGAGAGAAATTAATTGGTGTGTTTCAAACCAGTACTGACTATATATCTAATGGCTGACACTATGGAAGACCGAGTTGAGCTTGGGGTTACCGTTATTCTTCTGATCGAGATACTGCTCCGATTCTTATCCGACTGGCGTGGCTTTCGCAAAAGCAAACAAAACTGGGCAGATCTTGCCTTAGTTGTAATAACATGCATAATCCAACTTCCACTGATTCACAACTCTGGAAGGGTCTATGAGTGGCTTACATTGTTTCAAATCCTTCGGGTTTATCGAGTTGTTTGGGCGATTCCTGCCACCCGGAATCTCTTGGTGAGTTTGTATAATGCATTTCTAGATTGTTCACTAACTATTGATATATCTCTAGTCGAAAGTTATAGGTAACGTGTCTGGGCTGACCAATTTGATATTCTTTGTATTACTCCTCACGTTTCTGTGCGCGCTATTCGCGGTCCAGATCGTTCGAGGAGATTTGCCTGCCGAATATCAAGGCGAAACGTCACCTATAACGTTTAATACGATATTCAATGCTTTCTTAGGCATGTATGAAGTTTTTTCAAGTGAAAACTGGACGGGAATCCTATACATGGCTACAGATGTCCAGTCGCAATATAACGTTGGGTGGATTACTGCTACATTTTTGATTGGCTGGTTCATCCTGGGAAATTGTGAGTTAACTTTCTACACACGTTTGGTCTGTTTCTAACCAGAATAAGTCATTGTCCTGAACATGTTTATTGCTGTCGTTCAAGAGAATTTTGATGTGACAGAGGACGAGAAACGAATCTACCAAGTTAAAGCCTTTCTGCAGAATAAAGACTATTCGGCCCCAACTCAAGGGATATCCTTATCTAGCATTTTCGGTGTTAAAAAGCGTCCCAAGGACCCCCATTCTCGGCAAGCAGCATTCGAAATGCTGACAAAGCAAGCTGTTGTTGAATCATTTTTGGATGAAGGACAGGTCCACACCCGTCAGGTATCTACTACCCAAAGTTTTGTAGAGAACATCAATCTAACCCTCTGAAGCCTCTTACCCGGGCTGCAGCTATAGATTTCTCCGCAGCTGTAGATAATGTGAACGCTGAACAAAAAAGGAGACACAATCCGTTCAAAAAGCTGCACGACAGATTTCTCAAGTTGTTTCAAGGGGATAAGGAACCAAACCCATTCTATTCGTTTCAGTATGATTTACCCATAAGTACAATGATGAACGAACTCCTCTTAGATTAACCAATGTATAGAACCCGATCCGTTACGAATCTTGCACCGACCGCGATGGCCCAGGAAGTCGTGATGGAGGCAGATCAGCGGAAGAAGGCCCAACGGGAGTACCTGAGGAAGTATCCAAACTACAACGTCTCACTATCTATCTTCAAGCCTTCAAACCCCTTAAGACGCCTCTGCCAGAGAATGGTTGGACCTAGTCGGGCACATATACGTTATGATGGATTGCAGCCGTATACGCCTTTCAGTTACGCATTCTCTATCATTGTTTATTGTGCGATTGTTGCTATGGTCATCATAGCTTGTGTGACAACTCCGCTTTACCAAAAGCAGTACTTTGAAACCTATGGAAATTCGCTCAAAAATTGGTTTACTTTCTCCGACCTTGGCTTTGTTGCACTCTTTACCCTGGAGTCAGCTATCAAGATCATTGCAGATGGATTAATATGGACCCCGAATGCATATCTTCGGGGTTCATGGGGCGTTATTGATTGCGTGGTTCTGGTAACACTTTGGATCAGTGTTGGAACGTCCTTGCAAAATCAAGGAGAGATTTCTAGATCAGTTGGGGCTTTCAAGGCTTTGCGTGCTCTGCGTCTACTCAACATATCTGGAAGTGCCCAAAATACATTTCACTCAGTTGTCATTGTTGGTGGAAAGAAGGTCCTTTCTGCCGCCTTCGTCTCACTCAGCTTAATTATTCCGTTCGCCATATATGGAGTCAACCTTTTTGCTGGTTTGATGGATAGTTGTAATGATGGATCCAGCGATATCACGAACCTATCAGATTGTGTTCATGAATATGCTAGCACGCCATTTCAATGGGATGTTTTAGCACCACGGGCAGTTGACAACCCATATTTCAATTTTGATAATTTTGGAAGTTCACTATTTATCCTCTTTCAAATTGTATCACAAGAAGGGTGGACGGGTGTAATGTTTAACGCTCAAAGTATTGCTGGAAGAGGTTTGTCATAAAAGGCGTCGACAGTTGAAAAGGTCACTAACCAATGAATTTCAGGTCTACAGCCTCAACCTTTCGCATCTGATGTGAATTCTATCTTTTTTCTGGCATTCAACTTGCTTGGCGCGGTCTTCGTCTTGGTGTGTAATATTCCTCCCGTCTCTAACATGGAGCTAACTTTAGCAGACATTATTTGTATCGGTTTTCATGCGTAACTATACAGAGCAAACCGGAGTTGCATTCTTAACTTCCGACCAAAGATCATGGCTAGAGCTTCGAAAGCTACTCCGTCAAATTCGCCCTTCTAAGCGTCCCAATAAAGGTTCTAGCTCGTCTTGGAAGAACTGGTGCTACGCCCGTGCCACACATAAACATGGATGGTGGCAGAGAGCGCTGACGGTCGTATTAATCCTTCATGGTGTGCTTCTGCTCATTGAATACCACCCGGCCCCTCCTGGGCTAGACCGTGTTAGAGGTAACGGATTTTTTCCAATCCCTAATTTTCGTTCTCGACCGAGGCTTATTGAAATGTGTAGATTGGATATTTCTGGGATTTACCTTTGTCTTCGTTCTTAACCTGGTTATCAGAGTGATTGGGTTAACTTGGAGTAATTTTTTGAAGAGTCGGTGGGACATTTATGCGTTAATGTCTGTGAGTGGCACATCAGTCACAACTGTACTTCTTTTAGCCGGGTACGAGGAACGTACATTCATACAGCTTCAAAAGCTTTTCTTGGTTTCGGTAATATACTATTAGTTGTCTAGATTCGTATCTTACAGCTGACATTTGGTTAAAGATTCTGATGATGTTGATTCCCCGGAACGATGACCTCGATCATCTATTTAAGACCGCGGCGTAAGTTAATTAATCAATCAACCTTTGGTGGAGCTGATATTCTAATTTACTCGTTAATTTAGAGCATCGTTGACAGCAATCGGCAGTCTCATGGCCACATGGTTTGTTTTATTCTTAGTTTATGCCATTGCATTCACGCAGACCTTTGGTAGGTTTCAATGAGCAGCCTCTACTAGGTGATATCTTAAAGCTAAAATTTCATAGGTTTAACGAAGATTGGACCAAATGGAAATGGAAATATGAATTTTAGGACCGTCCCAAAAGCTTTAATTCTACTTTTCGTGATGACCTGCGGGTGAGTTTAATCCAATATCCTTCCAAGTAAGTGAGGGATTCTGAGAGAAATTAGTGAGGGATGGAACCAGGTTATGAGTGACTATGAGGTTACCGTTCCATTGTGTGTCCGGGGCGAAAGCTTCTACGACAGCGACTGCGGGAGTCAAGGATATGCGCGCGCGTTGTTTGTCTCGTGGAACATCATCAGCATGTATATCTTCGTAAGCATGGTACGTAACCCAATTTCCATCGATGGATCTATAGTATGTTTGCTTAACAGACCCTAGTTTATTTCCCTTATTTTCGAGAGCTTTAGTTATGTCTACCAGCGGTCAGGTGGCTCCTCTGCAGCGTCTAGGGTGGAGATAAGAAAGTTTAAGGAAGCGTGGCAGAAATTTGATCCGGAGGGCACAGGATATATTTCCAAGAAAAACTTCCCCAGGTTACTAGGGGTAAAAGATGATGCCGATACCAGAAGAAGTACCATATTGCTAACATGTCTCAGATGTTGACGGGAATATTTGCAATGAGAATCTACGAAGAACCTTTTACAGTACCCGAGATATTAAGGAAAATCCGTGTGGAAGACACAAATGATATTGAAAATCCACCGAGGATGGTGGAAGGAATCAATTTAAACGCTTTGAACAAATGTATTGCCGCAATACCAAAGCAGAAGATTCAGAAACAGCGAAATATCTACACCCTTTTCTACGAGGAATGCCTTGTATCAGCCGATAAGGACTATGGAGTTGAGTTTGGCACTGTCCTGCTAATCTTGGCACATTACAAAATTATCAACGATAATAAGAGCTTAAAGTAGTTTTAGTCTCTTACCTGTTTTCTCATGTTCTAACATCAAGTAGGTTGGAGGAGTATCTACGCCGACGTTTCCGGCTACAAAGGGTGGAGGAGCAAATTCAACGTAACTGTGTTAGGAACTTTTTCTTGACAATGTGAGTCATCATTAGTTTCTCTCCCCTTTTTAGCAAAGGTCTAACAGGAATTAGATATTGGTCCAAAAGGTTTAAAAATCGCGTAAGAGCAAGGATGTCTTCCAGGAAGGTCCTTGGAATCAATACCCAAGTTCCCGAAATATTCGTCGACGATGCGAGCTCCCACCAGACCACCAGCCCACTTGTTCCGAAAATATTCGTAGACGACGGAGAGATTACTTCCCGTTCCAGCGCTTCACCAGGAGTCACTCAAGGAGAAACACCTACCACTCCAACCAGGCAAGTACCACCTCCGCTAGATTTGAGTGGCGGGTCTTCCAATTTCAATGACCCGCTTAATACTTTTGGATCTTCGTCGGCGGCACAATTCGGCCACTCTGATCCATTTGCATCTGGGTCACCGTATTCGATGGATGAAACTCCATCCACCCTGAGGCAAAGGCCAGGTAGAGGAATGACGTCCGACTTATCACCCTCCGGAAGCCCGACTGGTGGGAGTCCAAATATAAGCCCTAATATGAGCCCGGTTGCCAGTCCTCGGCTAGGACCACTAGGAGGCCTGGCACGTAGTGGATCTGGGGGTGAGAACAATTCCCGATCACGCCAAGGTAGCGAAGTGGTATCACAAAATGTGTTAGAGGTTCTTCAGTCATCGGAATGGGGAGACCAGATTCGTTCTTACATTGAAAGTCGGTCGGGGGATGGCTCTCCCGCCAACCAGGGAGGCCCTCGTAGCCCTCGGTAGGTTGAAAATATCATGGAGGGATAATTAATTTCTAGATTAGGTTTATGCTCACTCGTTGACACGCGTCAGATGGGGTTGTTAGCAAGACAGCATTAGATGGATAATATATTTATGTTGAACTAGGCCAGTTTTCGCCTCTCCCGTGCATAACTTCTTAGTTCAAAGGGCAACTATATAATGATTTCCTCCCTAAATAAAGGTACTCAGACCTAGTTCGTGACTGAATATTCCCTAAATTCTACTTCTCGTGTGAAAATTCTACGATGCAGTTCTCCTTTGATTCCCCAAGAATGGGCGATCCTTTTTAACTTTAAGGCCTTGAAAAAAGGCGCTAATAACTACTTGATGAGGCGTAATTATACCATATACCAGCAGCAAAAATGATAATTGATACATGCATGCCTCCCTAGAAACGAATCAAACGATGCCTTTCCCTGCAAATTTCTGGAAAAGAATTAAAAGGTTCTGAGAACTTCTCTAGGAAATGGGACTTCAGACCCATTTCCAAGATGCCTTCACATTAAAAAAAAGTTTTGATATTTGGTTTCTATGTATTAATTACCTGACCATGTCCTTTACACTTCTCCCAACATATATATGTATTTGATTTTTTATTTTTGTTTTGGGAAGCAAAATTTAGTAGTTAAATGTTTTAAGGTGTCGCCCTGCTGATAATATCCTTGTTAAAATTTATAATGATCCAGATTCAATTTCTGATTCTCTACCAACTATGTAAATAAATCAAAAAATGAATTATTCAGGCTTATCACTTTTAATGTACTTTTTAAAGAAATCAAAAACTGAGCAAAAAGGTACAATTTACTTTAGGTAAACAAATCAAAAAATGAATCCTTAGTTTCATTTGATACATTTAAAGTATTTTTTCTTATAAAACTTTAAAAGAAAAAAGGAATTGATTTCTCAAGAAACTGAACCTTGACTATTACGATTACTTAACACGAGCCTTATTACCTATGCTATCAGACAATATATTTATTCATTATTTGAGATGTGTTGAATTGCTAGAGGGGAAAAGCATTAGAAAATTGGTGAGGAAAAGGCATTATGGTAGAGCATCATGAAAGGGCATCATACTCTCTAAATGTGACGGAGTAAACCGAAAGTCGAGAGGAAGATGACAATAATGACGCATATAACAGAGCCACACCAGGGGTTAGGAGACTAGTTCTTACCGGGCCTGTTATAGGCTCAGAGTTATTGATAGAATCCAGCAGTTACAGTGACAGGAAAAGTATCTGCAGTGAAGACCGCAACCTGCTGCAAGTGTACCTACCTTCTGACCGCTAAGGAGGGGGTCTATTCATGAAAAGATAGGCTGACATGTCCAGGCCTTAGCAATGAATAGAGGACCGGCTGGAGAAAGGTCTCCAAGTGTCCGGGCATCCCCAGTATCCCTTTGTGCAAGAGTAACCCTGCTGCAGGTGGCAGTGGCTATGCCCGGGAGTAATCTACAATAAGTTACAGCTCTGAAGCCACCTAGGGAAGATCATTTGAGCGGAGACTCATCTAATGCAGGCCCGGAGCTGTGTGACAGCCAGGCTGTAGGTGATCCTTGACCCTAGCTAAGGGTGCTTACTCTAAGGACCGGAAACACCCGCTAGCGCTTAGGGAGAAGCGTGGTAGTGGAGGAATTGTTTCTGTTCCAAAACAGAGTTTTCACCAGAACTTAGTATGAGCAGTGGAATGGAGGAAACTAAGAGATTGGGAGTATAAGTACTCATCTCCGTTTCCGCCCACTAGTTCAAAAAATCCTCATCATCAGTTGTAACAAGCGGAAGAAGACCCTTAAGATTATTCTAAGTTTACTCAGAAGAATCTTTACTCTCTAAACCTAACTTCTATCTTCTACCGGCTCTCTTGCTTCCTACACTTCTGTTTAGTAGAAGCAGAGCCCCGCCACAATGCAGAAGGACTCGAGGAACACAGTCAGACAACGAGGACACCGATGAGGATAAGAGAGGGCGCCGGGCGGGCACAAGCACAGGTACCGGCTAAAGCAAAGGCTAGGGGAACGACAGGAGGGCACCAGAGGCAAAGAGAGTGAGGACAGGATGGAGCTCAACGGGAACGATAATGAAAACTATGGTTGATCCCGAAATCAGGTTCTGGGATCTCATGAACTATAGCTAGAGTAGGAGTATATTCCTATGTACCAGGATAACAGAAAGATGAGACAGAGAGAAAAGAAAGAAAGAACTAAAGGAAACGTCTTCCCGCTCCATTTAACACACCTCCCCACTAGTCCGTTATGACTCACACCTCAATCCCTAGAAACCCGTAGAAATCCATCGTAATCACACCTCGTATTCCTTCCCACCATCTCTTCTATTTACATTACAAATCCATCACGCTATCGAACCTCCTAGAACCCAATGATGACACCCCCTTTCCAGCACCCTCTTCTTCGCTTAACTTTCCTTCATTGATCACACCAGCACTTCGACTACTGAACCCTCGGGACCGATGCCGACATGCCAGGACACTAAATAAATCAAAGGATTCATTTATCAAAACTGATTGTATGGAGGAACAATCAAAAAATTTATTTACAGTGCTGATAGAGATTGCTTTATATTTTTATTTATATAATTCCTTAGTATATCTCCTTATACATATCATACAAAATATATTCAATGAAAAGTCAGCATATATTTTCTTAACATTAAAAGATATCTTCTTTTCAAGTTTGCCAACAATCAGATAACTACAACAAGATATCATTTAAGCTTGATCAATAAGATTTCAACTCTTTCTTGAGACTTGAATAGTCTTCAGAGGCTATTGCTAAAGTAGCAACCCTTGATCTCTTCTAAGAACCTCGCAAACAATTTGTCACCTCCTGAGTTTCCAATCGCCTTTCAAGCCTTCTAGAGGGCTCCCTGAGTTCTCTGTTACCGTTCTTACCTCTTGTGACACCTCGCTAATTGTTTGTAGACTCATAAGCCTTCCACGGTCCTCTTGAGCCTTCTGTTACCCTCCTTTACCTCTCCTAATACTTCGCTAAATGTATGTAGCTATTACGCCTCAGCCTTCTGCACCTCACCTGCCATTTAGGGATCTTCAGAACAGGATTATTGGATAGTATTGGTCGATGTTGGAAGTAGGTTGACGGATTAGAAAGGAGTTTGGGTCATAGAATGTAAGCGCCAAGGACATTGGGGAAAAATCATGGGATACAAATGTCATTATTGAGAATAGTATGAACGGTTAAGGAAGCTGTTGGATTCTATGGGTTTCTATGGGTTTCTTTGAATATGAATCAGCGGAGAAAGAGATAACTGTATATATAGAGCTCTGTCTTTCCTATGTCTTCACCTCTCTAGGCAATGGTTTCTTCCTGTTAGCAATCCGTACCTTTGACTTCAGCCTTCTGTTTTTGCCTCGTCCCTGAACCTGAACCTGAACTTGCTTCGACTCCGGTGTATCTCAAGCCGAATCTGTCTCTGTCCTTGCCTCCGATCCTCGCTTCCACCCTCGTCTCCTGAACCTCACCCCACTGGCATCCTCTTATATTACGTTGCCTCTGCTTTCAGCTCCCGATACACAAGACTTCCAATCCTGACCCCATATTAGCACCACCTTTGACCGAAGCCCAGTTCAATGCTCTATACAAGGAGGACTCCAGACTCCTATTCCAAAGTCTATAACATCTTATGACTAACCAACATGCTGGGTGAGACCAAGTTCATGCATACGCAGCCAACCTGACGATGAAGAGAAACGCTGCAGTCGCCGCCTGTCAGGCTGCTGAGAACCAAGCCTCCGCTATCCTTTATTTTTAACAACAGATCGCTGATCTGGAATGGCTGTTGGCAGAAACCTGCCAATTGAACAACCTGCTCTCCACCAGACCTACTCCCCCAGCTGCCCCAAGAGTCCATTTTGAGGCTCCATTACCTTCAGCTGCTCCTCCACCTCCAGCTGTTCCTCCTCAAAACCCTGTTGCACCCCCTCTGGTTCCTGTCGCTCTCCGCCCTGAGAAGGTCCCTAATTCACTCAAGTTCAATGGCAAGAGGAGGGAACTCCGCCCCTTTGTCTCCCAAATTTCCCTCAAAATATTTATCAACCATGATCGTTTCCCCACTGCCCAAGCTCGTCTCGTCTACGCCATTAATCTTTTCTCCGATCGTGCCTTTACCCAGGTGATACCTCTTATTATCGGGAGACACATCGACTTGGAAGATATTGAGGCCCTTATCATCATCCTTGAAACCGCCTTTTAAGACTCTGACCGGATCAACACCACTGAATGAGAACTCAAATGTTCTACCCAGGGTAGTCAGGACTTCTCCACCTACTTTGCTGAATTCCAAAGCTTGACTGCCGAGGTTGAGTGGAAGGATAAGGTCAAGAAACATACGCTCACTCAAGGCCTCTCCTGTGAGCTCCGCTCTGGCATGATCTATTATGATGTCCAGGCCATCACCTCTGAGTATGTTCCTCTGCTTGAAAAGCTGTACCATAGGCACCGTGATGCTCAGGCCCGGGCCAGTGACGGCTCCTTCCCCTTCATTGCTTGTGAATCCTTCGCTTCCTCCGCTCCTGCTCGTGCCTCGGTCTTTTCTGCTTCTGCTTCCACTTCTCACTCCTCTCATCTCACCAGTGTTGCAGTACAAATAGATCTCTTTAGTGCCCACCATCTCCAACGTCGTGGTCCTATTACCTTAGTTGAATGCACTCATCGTGCCATTGAAACTCTCAGTATGTATTGCGAAGCTCCTGGGCATTTCGTCACTGAATGTCCTGCTTGTCCTACTGCTTGTCCTATCTATATTGTTATTTCTTAGGTCGGTGTACTTCCGGTTATGTTTGAGGCTGGCGTGTCCATTGTTTCCAACAATGTCTCTCATGTTTCTTCTTCTTCTTTCTCTAGTCATGCGTTTGGATTTCCTTTTCACTCTTCTTCTTTTGATTTGGTTCTTTGAGTTTGAGTTCTCCTGGGTCGATGTCTGACACTCCTGATCAGTCAGGTTTTCATAAGGATCTGCCTTAGGTGGTATAGATCAGGTCCCTCCTCTCTCTTTCTTTGTCTGCTTCTACTGCTTCTGGTGTCTCTAATGAGAAGGTCTCGGATAACGATGAACTTGTTGTTTAATGTAAAGTATCTGATGAGAATAAAACCGTTAAAACCAATTCACCTATTGACACTGGGGCTTCTGGATTTGCATTCATTGGTGAATCATTTATACACCACAAGGAAATCACTACTACCCTTCTTTTCAATCCTTGTGTTCTTTCTGTTATCGATGGTAGAGAAATCTCCTCTGGTAGCATTACTCATATCCCTTATTTTCTCTTCGCAATCAAGGTCACACTAAGAAAATCACAGACTATGTCATCCATTTGGGACATTACCCGTTAGTGCTGGGTATCTCCTGGCTCTATCAACATAATGTCACCATCAATTTCACCAATAACTCGTTGACCTTCGTATCCCCTCACTGCTCCAACGTTGCAATGAAAATCAAGTCCCTGTTTATATTAAAGAAATATCTTTTCCGCTTCCTATCAATTTTGATTTCAAAATCGTCAGTACTGCCACTTTCGCCGAACCTACTGAAAGACTCACGGTTTACGCCCTGTTCCTTGGTGGTTACACTAAAGCCATACCTCTCGAGATTGCCACCTTGACTCCTTCTGAGTGTCAACACTTCTGGCAACAGTTTGGAAAGGAAGTGTTACGGGCATAGGATAAGAGAACCCGAAGACTACAAGAGAAGGACTTTTCCCTATTCCTACGCTGCTACAAGTCTATGTCCCACTGGGCGCGCCAGAGAGGCACGGTGCTGCCAGGATGGAGCCCAGTGCGGAGTTGCGGAATCCCTAGCCAACAAACCTGTTTTCGACTCCTGAAATAACCCCGATGCCAGGGCGCCGGCTCAGGCGCTCAGGACACCGGTGGGTAGATGAGGGCACAGTGCGAGTTTGGAGTCAATCGACCATAATTGATCAAATGACGGCGTAAGGAAGCTCACTCTGGTGGCGCCTCCGGGAAGGTAAGACTACCCGACCTCCGGTACCGATCGTTAGCCCCTAATGTTGAGCTTGGCCTCGCGATAGCAGAACGATGCCGGGAAAGAGTTGGCGAATGAGGTCGAGCCCGCACGACGTTATCAGCAGGCTGACCGAACACTCTCACGACCACCGACGGGCGCTGAGTGCCTGCAGCAAACGGACGTTATCCATAAACGGAATAGAGCGTGAGGATTTTTAATAGAGGACAGGGTATTTTAGATGGTGATAGATTTGGCGTTGGTTTTCTTAGCGATTTTTCGCGCCTTCTTTCGCACTTGTTTATTATAAGACGTAATGCTTAGTCCGCGACACTTGCGCGATATAACATCGCGCCATTCTCCGACTTTGTTGAAATCATCGACGAAGAAAGAGTCTTATCGATATAATATCTATTACTTTACACTTTATCTTGAGATTGGACTTTATCGAAATGAACTTAGAAACTCCACCTCAACCATCTTCGTTTCAGAATCATTACGCATCTGAGAGGACTAGCATCGAAATACGCCGAGATACTAGGCTGGTTAAGACCGAGGAGACCTTGTTCCTTACTGCCTTTGCGGTTAGCGCTTCAAACTCTGCTCTTAGTTGGACTACTCAGGTTGCTCGACACCCTTAATAAGATATCGATAACTCCTGCGCTTACTCTGAGTTTTCAAAAGTCACAATTTCATCCATATCTCAAATGGCTTCCCGACTATTGGCTAGGACCGAAGAGGAGGACTCCATCATGGGGGAAGGTCCCGCCTTCAGCCGAGAAGACAGTCCAGATCCAATATCCACCGCCAGAGCAGGCAAACGCCCGGCCGGTTCTGGGGCAATGGATAAGCTGGAACAGTTTCTGAGTGAACATGAAGCCCAAATGGAAGCTATCCGCGCCGGAAGAACCATATGGGATCAACTCCAACGAACAAAGGAGAAATTCCAGGCGGAAAAAGGATAACGCAGATCGCGCCCAGCGCCGTAGAAGGCCAATTTAAAACGACGATTGGAGGAGATGTTCCTGGAATTGGCGAAAATCCAGGATTTCGAGAACGACAGGCAGCGGAGGCCTCCGCCATTGAACGAGCAGCCCTGGAAGCGCCCACGCCCACACCCAGGCAGCAATTGTTCGAGACTCAGAGAAATCGAGAGGCTCGGGAGCAAGCAAAGGAATCGGTGAGATGTCATGAGAATCAGTGAGACCTGGCCCGGCAAGACCGGGAACAGATGGCCGAGATGCAGAAGCAGATCGACCTACTCCTGAGCGCCACCGATCCATCGCTCCGAGCCATGCCGGTGAACCCGGCGATACCGGCGACGTCGACATTGGAGGAGGGCCACCGCCGCCGCCGTCAAAGGGAAAAGGCAACGACCCATCAGATGGGGGGTCAAGCCATGGAGGGAGAAAGGAAGGAGGCCGAGGATGGAGACGGTCAGAATCTCCCGAGGAAAGGGAACGGGACTCCCTAGCGAAGGTGCCCTTTGAATTCGATAACCCAAGAAAACACAACCTCAGACACTGGCTCCTGGAATGCGAAATCTACTTCGAGCAGCGACCCCGCAAGTTCCGAAACGACAAGCAGAAGGTCCTGTCTGAACGCACACCACAGGCCTCGCCGCGAGTGGTTCGCTAACTACCATGAGGTCCATGAGAGGGCCCGCGGTTTGGACTTCTGCACTTGGAACGCTCAGACAGGAAATCGGGGCGATTCGTTAGCTCACAGGAGGCCCTGGACGCCGCTTTCAAAATGGACCATCTCCGGTACCAGTCAAGCATCTCCGACTACCTGACCAAGATGGAAATCCTCAACCAGCGTGCGCAACAGAGTGGGGCAGCCTACCGAAAAACCCTGCTAACCGGCCTACCCGAAGAAATTTGGGACCGACACTCCAAGTTCGAGCCAGCAGAAGACGATGCCCACTTTGTGGCCCAACTAGAGCGAGCCGGAAAGGCCCACGAAAGTTTCCTGGAGCAGAAGAGGTTGTTGGGAAAAGGGACGACGGGGGCACCCCCACGAAAGGAGGATCCGGAGAGGAAGAAGCCTGGGTTCCAGATCAAGGGACGAGCCCGGTGAGGACAGAAGATCGAGTCCACGCGACCCGGAGGAGGGTCGAATACCTCAGGAGGAACTCGCTCAGGCCAGGATAGCAGACCACTGCATTCCAGCTATGACGAGCGCCACTGGGATCCCCAAATCCGTCTTGGACCAGAGACGAACAAAGCGAGAGCGCCGCTGTGGAAGGAAGCGCCATCTGTGGAGATGGTGCAGACAGGCCCCAACTCCAGCGCTGTCTCTGCTCCGCCAGAAGAGAGGTCGGGAAGAGGAGGACGAGGAAATGAAGGATTCACCCGCTCCCCCAGAGAAGAAGAAAAGGCATCGGTCCAAGAAACAGAAGTCGGCCGCGGTAGCAGCGACCACGACAGGGCCAGCCTATATTCCGGAAGTGGGGTCGGAGTCGGAGGTGGATTTTGATATGGGTTTTTAGAAGGGGACTCTGATGAGTCAGGTCAAGAGCTCCCCCAAATTGCGATGTTGTCACTGACCGGGGAAAAGAACAAAAACAATATAAAAAGAAAAAGGCCGGAAGAGGGGGCGTCCTCTCCGATAAAAAAACAAAAACTTTCCGACGAACCTATTCACGGGTCTCGTCCTATCGGTAGATTTCTTATTGGGTTTTTAGATTTCTTATTTCCTTGTCGGGTATTATTAGACACGGGGGCAACGGGTCCGGTTATTTCTGCTTCTTTCGTTTCTGCGTTTTCTGTCCCAAAGGTGAAAAGAGACGTCCCGGCCAAGGTAATGGGTTTTACGGTGAAGTTATGGAAGGCACGGACAAGCCTTTACTGTAATGTTGAATCTTATTTCTAGGGGCATAAGTCCGAGCTCTCCTTCGAGATAAAGACCACTACCGAATGGCATTGATGCCATTTTACCAGCATGGTGGCTACAGGAGCATAAGCCGCTATTGCCCCAAATGGGAAGTAACCTTTCATGGGGAATTTTGCAAGTCCAGATGCTTCACTGAGAAAGAAATTTCAGTGGTTCTTGATGACGACGTACTGGATGATCCGGAGGCACTCTTCATCGGCTCAATATCAGCGGATACAGGAGAGATTGACTTGAAAACAGTCATCCCGGAGCGATACCATCCAAAGCTCCAGGTCTTCCTGCAATCCGAGGCCGATAAACTACCACCTCACCGCGCCTCCGATCACAAAGATCGATCTCGAACCTGGTCAGCAGCCTCCCTGACTCCATCTACTCCTCTCTGAAGTCGAGTTGAAGGTCCTTCAATATCTGGACAGGATGTTACCGGAAAATTAGGCCCAGCAAGTCCCGCAGAGCCCCTATTTTGTTTGTGAAGAAGAAGGACGGTAGTCTCCGATTGTGTGTGGACTATCAGGGGCCTCAACCGTCACCATAAAAAATCGGTACACCCTTCCGCTAGGAGAAGAGCTAAGGGACCGGATTTCTGGGGCACGGATATTTTCCAAGATTGACCTAAAAGAGGGATATAACCTTGTCCGAATTAAGCAGGGCGACGAGTGGAAAACAGCGTTCCGAACGAGATACGGACATTACGAGTACCTGGTTATGCCATTTGGGCTCACCAACGCGCCAGCAACCTTTCAGGCCATGATGAACGAGATCCTCGCCGGAATTCCTCGATCAAGGGTGGTAGTATACGCCGATGATATCCTAATCTACAGTAGCGACGGCGGAACATGAGGAACTGGTTAATAAAGTCCTGATAAGCTCATCGAAAATAACCTGGTTGCCAACCCGAAAAAATCCTTTTTCATCAAAAGGTGATCGATTTCTGGGATTCGCATGCCGAAGGGGTATCTATGTCGACGGACAAGGTGGAAGAAATCTTGAAGTGGGAATCGCCGGCGACCGCTGACGCGTCCAAGTTTTTATGGGATTCGCCAATTTTTACCGGAGGTTTATACGTAACTATTCCGGGTCTGTAGTCCCATCACCGACTGTCAAGAGGCGATACTAAGAACTTCTCATGGACTACGCCAAGCAGCTTTTCTGAAGCTCAAGATCCTCTTCACGACTGCTCCGATTCTGGTTCATTTTTCACCGAACGGCAGACAATCGCGAAACGGACGCCAGTGACTTTGCATTGTGAGCTGTCCTGTCTCAGATAGTTGATGGAAAGCTCCACCCAGTGGCCTTCTACTCGCAGCTTAACCCACCGAACTCAATTATGACGTCTGGGATAAAGAAACGCTCGTATAGTGGCAGCCTTTAAACAATGGCGGCACTACCTCGAGGGACCTAAGTTCACAGTATTGGTCTATACGGATCATCAGAATCTCCAATACTTCGACACCACTAAGGTCCTTAATCAAGACAAGCACGATACAGATCCTTGCGGAGTTCGATTTTAAGATCATCTACAGGCCCGGAACAAAAAATGGGAAGGCAGATGCATTGTCAAGACGTCCGGAGTACCGACGTGAAGGGGGGGGCGTGCAGGCAGTCGAGAGGTTGCTTAAGCCAGGACAGTTGGTAGGGGCGGAGGAGTATATGTTTTCTGTGGCTTCGCTCGCCAGCAAGGAAGTGGTAGACTGGTCCAAGGACTTCTTGGAGCTAGTCAGGGAGGCGTCGGTGCAGGACGAGGCATGGAAGGAGATCAAGAGAAAAAGCGAAGCAGGGGAGTTGAAGGAGTTTACGGTCAAGGAGGGCTTGCTATTCTTCAAAAACCGTTTATACATACCCGATAAGAATGCGTTGAAAATCCGAGTCGCACAATCGAAAGACGACTCAAAGGTGGCAGGACACTTCGGCCAAGACAAGACACTAGAGTTGATCACACGCAACTTCTACTGGCCGAAAATGAACGAATGGATAGATGACTACGTACGCTCTTGCGACGATTGCCAACGAAATAAACCAAGCCGGCATCGCAAATACGGAGCGTTACTTCCTCTTGAAACACCTCATACAGTATGGTCGTCAATTCCGATGGATTTCATCGTCCAGCTACCAGAGTCAAAAGGGTATACGCAGATATGGGTAATAGTGGACAGGTTCTCCAAGATGGCTCACTTTATTCCCCTTCATGGCACAGCTTCCTCCCAGGATCTCGCGAAAACGTTTCTACCAAATCTGGCAGATACATGGGCTACCACTAGACATAGTTTCCGATCGAGATGCCAAATTTACGTCAAGTTTTTGGGCATCCCTCATGGAACTACTGGACATCAAGCTCCGTATGATGAGTACCGCTTTCCACCCACAAACCGACGGACAAACTGGCGGGTCAACCAAACTCGAACACTACCTTCGGGCATTCTGCAACTACGAACAAAACGACAGAGCTACTTCCACTGGCCGAATATGCCTACAATAACTCGGTTACATCTGCAACGCAATCACCTTTCTATACCAATTATGTATAATCCCTGACGAAGCCAACGGAAAACGGCGTAGTCAACCCCACAAGCGATCTCTACGCCACTTCATTCGAGGAGTACATGATGCCGCCCACCAGAAATTGTCCGTCCGCTGCGAAAGAATGGGAAAATACTACGACCAGAAAAGGAAACACCGCCAGCGTTCAAAATCGGGGATCAGGTTACGCTCAATGCCGCCAACCTCAAAACTCGTCGAACCACAAAAACTCGACCATAAGAAGATGGGACCGCTCGCAATAAAACGACTTTGCCGGAAAACGCGCTTGCATAACTAGACCTTCCTTCTCAAATGAAGGTCCACCCGGTGTTCCATGTCGAACTACTGGAACCTTATCGAGCCGCTATTCCGGTGACGAACAACGCCCCTACCCCGATATAGTCGACGATGAGTGAGAAACTATATGAGGTTGAGCGGATTATTGGGAGCAGAAAGAGTAGAAAAGAGTGGAATATCTGGTGAAGTGGCGTTATCCGGTTGTGAAAGCACATACCAAGTTATCGACGAAATGGATGAGGAGGTATTGTCGCTTGTCCGCGAATTCCACCGAAAAACCCCAAGGCGCCACGACGGACCAACGCCTGAGACTGTAGAGGTACTCCGCGTTCTTCCTCCACAGACACCACGCGATATGTGGAGAAGGTTACTGAACCACAGTCGGTCGAAGATGATCTGAGGACAGAACACCCTGAGAGGGGGGTAAGCTGTTACGGGCATAGGATAAGAGAACCCGAAGACTACAAGAGAAGGACTTTTCCCTATTCCTACGCTGCTACAAGTCTATGTCCCACTGGGCGCGCCAGAGAGGCACGGTGCTGCCAGGATGGAGCCCAGTGCGGAGTTGCGGAATCCCTAGCCAACAAACCTGTTTTCGACTCCTGAAATAACCCCCGGAGCGTCAGGGCGCCGGCTCAGGCGCTCAGGACACCGGTGGGTAGATGAGGGGGCAATAGTGCGAGTTTGGAGTCAATCGGACCATAATTGATCAAATGACGAAGGTCATAAGGAAGCTCACTCTGGTGGCGCCTCTGGGGAAGGTAAGACTACCCGACTCCTCGGTACCGATCGTTAGCAGTCCCAATGTTGAGCTTTCCTTGGTGATAGGTAACGATGTCGGAAAGAGTTGGCGAGTCGAGGCCCGATCGGACGTTATCAGGTAGGCTGACTCAACACTCTCACCACCGACGGCGCTGAGTGCATGCAGCAAACGGGACGTTATCCATAAACGGAATAGAGCGTGAGGATTTTTGGGAATAGAGGACAGGGTATTTTTAGATGGTGGGATAGATTTGGCTTTGGTTTTCTTAGGCGTATTTTCGCGTCTTCGGGGTTTCGCACTTGTTTATTATAAGATGTAATGTTTAGTCCGCGACACTTGCGCGGGATATAAATACTGTGTCATTCTCCGACTTTGTTGAAATCATCAGCGACGAAGAAAGAGTCTTATCGATATAATATCTATTACTTTACACTTTATCTTGAGATTGGACTTTATCGAGTGAACTTAGAAACTCCACCTCGAACCATCTTCGTGTTTCAGAATCATTACGTACTGAGAGGACTAGCATCGAGCGCTCGAGATACTAGGCTGGTTAAGACTGAGGAGACCTTGTTCCTTACTGCCTTTGCGGTTAGCGTTTCAAACTCTAAGCTCTTAGTTGGACTACTCAGGTTGCTCGGGGCGACACCCTAATAGGAAGGTCCTCTAAAATTGCCCACTCGCTGCCCCTACGGTATTTGCATCAACCTGTATGAAGGAAAGGAGTCGTCATTTGGTCCCTTAAATAATATGTTCCGGGATGAACTGGCTTCACTGATCCAATATTTAGATGAGATATTGAAGAAAAGCTTTATCGAATCTAGTTCCTCTCCCGCTGGACCCCCCGTCCTATTCGTAAAGAAACCAATTGATAGCCTTCGATTCTGTATTGATTACCTAGGACTGAATGCTACCATTATCAAGAATCGAGACCTGTTAGCATTACCTAAGGAAATTTTCGACCAGCTCTGCAATGCTAAGTGGTACACTAAGCTGGAACTGCAGAATACCTATAATGTGATTCAGGCAGCCGACGGCAATGAGTGGAAAACCGCATTTTATACTCAGGTAGGTCATTTCCAGTAACAGGTAATGCTCATTGGAACCAATGCATCCAGTGTCTTCCAACACTTCATCAACAATACTGATCAACCCCTCCTTGATCGCTTTTGTATGGCATACCTCGACACCATTTTGTCTATAGTGAGGATCTGGAATCATATCGCGATCATGTCAATCAAATCTTACAAGTCCTCACTGATTTCAACCTGTATTTCTCCTCAGAGAAATGCGAATTCCAGGTCCAAGAGGTCAAGTACCTAGGAATAATAGTGACTATCAAAGAATTGAAGCTAAATCCCAGAAATTGAAACTATCGTCAAATGGGTTTGCCTTATGAACTGTCAGAAATATTCAGGTTTTCAAGAATTGCCCGAGAATTGTTCATCCTCTCAATGTTATCATGAGAAGAAATGTTCCATTCATCTGGTTTTACACCTGCGAAGCCGCTTTTGAAGGGTTAAAAACTTCATTCAGTACCGCCTCAATTGTTTATCATTTCAACTTTAATCGACGAGCCATTGTAGAAACTGACGCATCAGACTATGTTTTGGGCAGCACTCTCTCTCAATAAAGTGATAAGGGAATCCTTCATTCCGTTGCTTACTTCTCTGCAACCCATTCTCCAGCTGAATGTAACCACAAAATCTACGATAAAGAACTACTATTCATCATCAAGTGCTTTAAGGCATGGAGAGTCAAACTTTTGGGTGTGATAGAACCAATTGAAGCCCGTAGTAATCAACACAATCTGGAATACTTTGACAAAAAGGGACTTGAATCAACGACAGACACGATGGTCAGAATTTCTTTCTCGGTTCAATTACATTATCAAATATCGGGCCGGTAAGCAAAGAGGGAAAACAGATGCATTGACTAGGAGACCAGGAAACCCGTCTAAGGAGGGAAATGAATGCCTGTATCAGCAAGACTTGATTTGTCTCCTGATGTCCCCTGAGCCTCAGGAGATCTAAAATGTATCCAGGAGCGTCAGGAGACTCTCAGGAGACTTAGTGTGATGGAGTACCTCGAAGCAAAGTAGAAGACGACAATGATGACACAGAAGAACTCGAGGGGCACAGCCAAAACAATGAGGACACCGATGAAGACAGACCCGGGGGGTGTCCCAAGCGGGCACAAACACAGGCACTGGCAAGGGCAAAGACAAGGGCAGAGGCAAGAGAGACACGAGACACGGAGAGTGAGGACCGGATGAACCTCAACAAGAATGATGAAGAAGACTATGGATGACCCCGAAGTCACTGGCAGGTTCTGAGATCTCGTGGGCTATGGTATTCTGAGGATAGGAGTATATTCCTATGTGCAGAGATAATAGGAAAACGAAACAGAGAAAAGAAAGAAAGAACTAAAGGAAAAGTCTTCCCGCACTATTTAACACTCTGCTCCACCAGTCTCCTATGACTCATACTCTCGTCCATGGAAGTCTATAGAAACCCATAACAGCCATACCGCATAATCTCCTCCACCATCTTTTCCAGTTATATTACAAATACATCACGCCATCGAATCTCCGAGTCATGGAAACTAGTGACGACATTCCCACCCCATCTCCCTCCTTCCTCGCCCAATGTTGCTTCTTTCATCGCAATTCCTCCTCTACTGCCGAACTCTCGGGACCGATGCCAAGACGCCGGGACACTTGGGAGACTGTTGAAAGACTGCAGTCAGAAGTTGAGTTTGCTGATGTGATGCAACAAAGTTTCATGTATATGCTAGAGTCAGAGGATTGGAGAGATTGGGATTCAAGTTATTTTATCCAGTCAGTCGGTTGGAAGGGAAGGCACTAGATCAGGTCATCCCCATGGCCACCGGAGACACCGTCCCATTTTCTTCAGTCACTATCTTTGTCACTTTCTTAGAGGTATCATTTGGGGACTCAGACCCTTGAGGCACTATCAGAAGGGAGTCTCAAAGCCTCTGCCAAGGCAAAGGGAGCTATACCATCTACCTCAGACAATTCACACGCATTATGGGCCAACTTCACTACAATGAGAAAATCAAGGAGGACGCCCTGGAGACTGGGTTATCAGATGATATGAAAGACGCAATAATATATCAGGACACCACTGCAGAAGGCTTTAATGCCTATGTTAGGAGACTCATGACCACGGACAATAAAATCAGTGCCCGGAAAGATACTCATAAGGCTAATAGGAACCTCATCTGTCAATTTACTGCTCCATCAGCTACTCCTCATCTGTCGCATACCTCAGGAGGCCTCGCTTCCATGGATCTCTCAGCCCTTCAGTCCAGCTCAACCCTTTGTCCCCCCCACCCATCAGCAAACTCAACTTCTGACTGCAGTCTCCCAACAGTCTCCCAAGTCTCAGGAGACCTCAGGAGACAAATCAAGTCTTGCTGATGGCCTTCCTATACTCTTTTGCCATTTTTGACTGATGAACTTTGAGATTATCTTCAACCAGGTAAGACCCTGCAGGATTCTTCAAAGACATCCAATATGGAGCCAAATTGTTGTCAATAATCTCCTCACAGTACTGTTTTGTATCCATCCCCAATTTGTCCCTTTTTGAAGTCCTTTCTGCAGGTGTCCTTTTTCGAATTCTTACTAGTTGGCATCTGCTGCCATACTGGAATGCACACCAAACTTGAATTGATGTTCTACCGCTTTTGAAGGTGGGTTTAAGGTGTTTTTCATTGAGTTGTCACGGTTCCCCTGGCCTATATCTGACTTTTTGGCCAGCTGGGTTTGGATCATACTCAATCTTGCACTCATCTGTCCAGATTTTTTTCCTCCATTCCTGCTTCATCCACCAACGTCTCCTATTGCACCACTTGTTCCTCAGTTGTGGGTGAATCTTTTTGAGCCAAGGTTTGGGTCTTTTAACATGGGGGGTTAATTTCTCTTGCTTGAGAAACTTGTTGATGGTATTGCAACAGGAATTGACATTTCCGAGTTTTTTCATTTTGAGTAGGGAGGAGGTTGGGTCATCCTTAATAGCTTTCAATATCCTTCCTTCCTCCCAAGTTGTTAAAGAGTGTGGTCTTCCAGACATAGGGAGATCATAGGTATGACCTCTTTGAGCCTCATTGTTGATGGTTCTAAGAACAGTCCTAGCTGAATATCCTGTATCTCTTGCTATTTGGACAGCAGTAAGTCCTGTCTAATGGAGGGTAATGACAGCTTATCTCCTGTCATATCTGGGAGGCTTCCTTTTTTTTTGGGGGGGGGGGTGGTTGTGGCTTCATGATTGTTGCGTAATGGTTGGGAGGCGGGCATTGCGAAATGGACAAAACATTTTGAGCACGACTGTACTGAGATAACAGGAAGACAAGACAAAGAGAAAAGACAGAAAGAACTAAAGGAAAAGTCTATCCCCACCATTTAATACCCTCCTCCTACAGTCCACCATGACTCATTCATCAGATGATGGAAACACATAGAACTCTGTTGCTACCACATCTCGCAATTATTACGCATATAGCTTCCGAATCTGATCATCAGTGGTTTAGCGGTCAGGAGTGCTTACCAAACGACCTCCGATTGAGCGGTAACTCAATTATGAGCTGGAGGATGATAGGAGGAACAATATCCTTAGCCCCTACTACTATACTATGGGTGTCCATTGGGCACGCGGTACGGCCAGTATGGCTGGGAAAGTGGAGTTGCAGAAACGCTAGTAAATGGGCACATTTTCGACCCGAATAATAACTCCCGGAGTGTCAAAGCGCCGGCATGGCCACTCAGGACACCGGTGGGTATATGAGGGGATAGCAGTTAAGGTTTGGGACCAATCGGACCAAAACTCAACAAGTTATGAGGCAGATGAAGTGAAGGACTCGGGAGAGCCTGCTGGAGGCCATGAGACAAGCATGAGGACTATACGGGGTAGATCTGGGGATTTCCGACAACATTACTGGTTGATTAGAGGGATAAGGAAACTGAGGAAGAAAGAGCAGTACAAGAGAGTATCCTCCGATGCACCACCAGATGGTCTTCCAGTACTGGGGAGAATATTGGGAGACCCTAGGGGCTAGTACAATTCACTCGGAGGGGAAGAAGCCTATGGATGAGTGCAGACGAGACGGATACACTCATCAATACTGGCCCCTACCTATCCAGAGGCAAGGGAACGATGTAGTATCAAGTACCTACCAACGGATCTGCTGACGCTTAGTCTATCCCCTATTGACTGGTTGGTGGTAGCGGATTTAAGGAAGAGCCAACGGAGTCCATCGAAGAGAAGCATGGGACAGAGGCATTAGCCTAGGAATTAGCACTTAAGTCCGTCGGAGTTTAGGACCCTTGTATATAGTTAGTAATCTGGGCTTAGCCATGGAGGTATACCCGCGGGGTAGAAATGGGCTGCCACTTGATCTTCATCCATCATCATCTGCAGGGAAGAAAGAGGTTAATATTATTATGGTGAGATTGATAGGCCAGCGCGCGGCACTGGTAATGAGACTTCTGAGTTTTTATCTCTTCCCATTGGGAAGAGGGTTTTTTCTCTTTCGAATTTTAGTATTCTGTGATCGTCTACTCTGCCTGATGAATTCCCTTTTTGAGCGGAGCCGTACGCGCTCCCGAGAGATCAACTCGCAGGGCCACTTTCGGCCATTGAGACACATGTACAACACAGCCTGAGGAGACTCCTACCCGATGGCCTCTGCCATGATCCCTGGGAACTCCAAGTGCTGCGATGTACTACTCAGCGGCTGGAGAATGATCCCCTCATAGCCATTCTCCCCACCATCTTCTTTAACTACATTACAAATCCACTGGTGCAACTGAACCTTATGGAAACAGATAACGACGATATCACACCACTCCATCCCGCCTGAGTCGCTTAGCCTAACTCTTTCAATCACAATCACCTGATGACTACCAAACTATTGGGTCTAATGCCAAGATGCTAGGACAGATCAGCTCCTCTCCTAGGGTCTAGCTCCTGATAGGCCAAGGTTTTAAAGGATATGGACTACTATGAAAAGATTCTCGGAGCTCAGGACTGTGCTCTAGATCTGACGCAGGTTGCCATGAAGGCTCCTCATAGCCCGTGTATTTAACCAAGTATTCCACTTGTCGCCCTCCCTTCCTCAAATCCAATATCTCCTCCACCTCCCATTTTAATTCCCCTTCGATCTCTATAGCTGGAGGTAACTTAATGATTTTTTCCGGATTGGGATCATTGGTTACCGGGAATAAGAGTGAGACATGAAATACTGGATGAATTTTCATGGATGTGGGTAATTGGAGCTCGTAGGTGTAGGGACTTACAATTCGTTTTATTGAATAAGATCCGACTTGGTTCCAATCGAGTTTCTTGGAGGGCCGCTTTGTTTCTAGATTCCGAGTTGACAGCCAAACCTCGTTGTCAACCCTGTATCGAGGTGCGGGAATATAGTGCAAGTTAACCATCTCCTCCTGTATCTTCTGGGCCCTAAGCATCTTGCTCTTCAAGAAATTGAAGACTTGAGACATTTCCCTTGCCAACCCATTTGCTTGGTTTTCATTCGTTTTCCCATGCTGTGAAGATACAAAGGTCATCCACAGATTTCTTCCGTAATTAGCTTGAAAGAGGAACCTATCAGTTGTCTTATCACGGCTCCGCCTCCTGCACCTGCTCTTCTGCTAAGGTGCCTTCAGAGCAGGTTTGTTGGATAGTATCGGTCGATGTCGGATGTAGAGTGATGGATTAGGAAGGTCACCAGGTAATGGAATATAAGCACTAGGGAAGTTTGGGTATCAACAGGATAGGTGTGGTGGTATCCGGAATAGTATGGGCAGCACAGGAGCGCATTGGTTTCTATGAGATTTTATCGCATGAGTGGTTGGCAGGGGAGGTAACTGTATATATAGAGCTCGTTCTTTACTATGTCTTCGCCTCTCTAGGCAACATCTTCTTTCTGTTAGCAATATATCACTTTGGCCTTGGCCCTCCTGTCCCTGCCTGACCCTGAACCTGATCCTAAATCGGTCTCGAATCCGGTGTACCCTGAGCTGACCCTGCCCTATCCTTGCCTTCCCCCGACTCTGTCCCTTCCCCCGACCCCACCCTGTTAGATCTGATCACAGACCACTCACGTGATAAATGCTTAGGGGGGCACAAATGTACAGCCGCGTTTGAAAAGTCATGGCACCCCTGAGCTAAATCCACGAGACAGTAATGAAATAGCAATTGAGTAATGAAATAGCAATATGAAATAGCGATTGAGTAATGAAATAGTGATTGAGAAAAGGTTTTACCATTTTGTATGGCCACCTTGTACAGAAATTACAGTTTTAATGCGCTCAGGCATACTATCTACTAATTGATCCATTATACCCTGATCCATTACTTCCCACTCCTGCCTCATCGCCTCCCAAAGCTCATCTGCGCTATGAGGTTTCTTTTCTTTGTTGGTAAATCGTTTGCGAAGCCTGGCTTTAAAAATATGCCAAACATTTTCGATAGGATTGAGATCAGGTGAGTTTGCTGGAGTAGGCATTTTTTGGATATGGTAGGTATTGTTGATTAAGGTATTTGCTGGACCAGAATGATATGGTGCTTTATCCTCAACTACTTTGATTTGATTGATGGATTGACTTGGATGTAGTGACTGTAGAAAGGGTACTAGATAGGGTTCGTATATTTCTTTGGCATATTGAGTCCCGTTCAAACCAAGCTTATCCCTTTTGGTAACTCTTTCATCTGGACCGCGCTGACGGACTCGTACCAATGGTGTCCTAGTTCCGTAGATATATGCTGCCCAGCAACCAACTGAAATCCGACCTGACTTAAAGCTAGGAGCTAAGTTGCGGTCTAATAACTCTTCACCGGGCTTAACTCTCACTTTTCGACCTGGCTGATAAGCAACATAATCAAATTTTGCCTCATCCAACCATACTATTTTTCTCCATCTATCTCTTCTCCATGATTTCCGTGACTGACACCATTCTAATCGTTTTCCTTTCTGATCTTTGCGGAACCATGGCTTCTTTCGTGGAACAATCAGTTTGAAACCCAACTTTTTGGTAACCTTATTTACTGTTGAACGGCTAATACCCAAATCAGGGACTAATTCGGTAAGTTCTTTGAGGGATGCTCGAGGGTTATCCAGAGTGACTGAATTTACTTTTTTCTCAACCTCTCCAGTGATTTTTGTTGGTCTGCCGGATCTGGGTGCATCAAGGACATGACCCCGCTCCTTATATCTCTTAACAACATTTCTAACTGTTGAAGGACTCAATCCTTTATGCTTTGCAATTCTCTTATATCCAAGACCGTAGTCAGAGAGAGCTGCAATATCTCTGTTACGGTTGCGCCTGTTGATGAGTTGAGCCATGGTTGAAGATGGTCGGCTACAACTACAAACGGACCCAATATAGTAGGGGTGCCAAGACTTTTCAAACGCGGCTGTACACACACTCCAATCAAGTGCACAAATCGCAAAATACCCCATAAGGCGCCAGAACCCTCTGTGACGGAGTAATCGGGACACAGAGAAGACGACAATGATGACGCAGAAGGACTCGAGGAACACAGCCAGACAACGAGGACACCGACGAAGACAGAGAGGCCACAGGGCGGGCACAAGCACAGGCACCGGCGAAGGCAAAGGCAGAGGCAAGGCTTCGGGCAGGGGCGAGGACAAGGCAGGGAAAGTGAGGATCGGATGGACCTCAACGAGAACGATGATGATAGCTATGATAGATCCCGAAATGAGGTTCTAGGATCTCAGAAACTATGACGAGAGGATAGGAGTATATTCCTATATTCGAGATAACAGAAAGACGAGACAGAGAGAAAAGAAAGAAAGAATTAAAGAAAGAATCCTCCCGATCTATTTAACACATTCCTCCGCTAGTCCAGTATGACTCACACCTCCATCCACAGAACCCCATAGAAACCCATCATAACCACACCTCGTATTTCTCCCCACCATCTCCTCTATTTACATTACAAATCCATCACGTCATAGAACCTCCTGGAATCTAATGACGTCACCATCTCCCCACCTCCGTCCATCTTCGTTTAACAATTCCTCATTCGTCGCGACCCTCTCCTCCCTACCGAACTATCGGAACCGATGCCAAGACGCCGGGACAGATCAGGTCCCCTCCTAGGGCCTAGCTCCTGATAGGCCGAGGCTTCGAAGGATATTGATCGTGAAAAGCTTTCCGAAGTTCAGGGCTATGTTCCAAGTCGTTTGACGGTTGCCAAGAGGGTTCCTCATAACCGACATACTTCACCAAATATTCTATCCGTCGTCCTCTCTTCTTCGAGTCCAAAATCTCTGCAACCTCCCATTCGATCTCTCCCTCAACTTCCATAGGTAAAGGTGGTTCCACGATCTGTCCTGGAACGGGATCGTTGACTGCTGGCGCGAGAAGTGAAACATGAAATACTGGATGTATTTTCATGGATGAGGGTATTTTTAGTTCGTAGGTGTAGGGGCTCACGATACGCTTCACCACGTAGGGGCCAATTTGTTTCCAGTCTAATTTCTTGGAGGGGCGTTTTGTTGCTATGTTTCCGAGTGGAGAGCCAGACAGAGTCACCAATTGCATATCGTGGCGCCGGGGTCCGATGTAGATTGGCCATTTCCTCCTGTATCCTTTGGGCTCTAAACATTTCGCTTTTCAGAAACTCGAAGACCTAGGACATCTCCCTTGCCAGTCCGTTTGCTTGATCCTCATTGATTGTCTGTCCATGCTGTAAGGGCCCAAACGTCATTCGAGGATGTCTCCCGTAATTTGCTTGAAAGGGGGACATATTAGTCGTTTCAGAGACGTGGTTATTGGTGGCAAATTCAGCCATCGGAAGAAAGTCAGCCCAGTTATCTTGTTGATAGGACACATAGCTGCGTAGATACTGCTCCATAATCGCGTTGGTCCTTTCAGTTTGTCCGTCAGTTTGGGGGTGAAAGGCCGTGGAATACCGAGGAGCAATCTCTAGACGATCGCAAAGGATCTTCCAAAACTCAGCCGTGAACTGTATCCCTCTATCCAAAACGATAGTCTCCGGTAATCCGTGAAGTTTCCATACTTACTCCAGGTATAGACGGGACAAATCCCTGGCGTTAACATTTTCCGTGGTAGCGATAAGATGTTTCATTTTTGTTAACCGATCCACAACCACCAGTATAGCATTGAACCCCTTACTCTCCGGAAGCCCTGTTACGAAGTCCATGGTGACATCTGTCCAAGGTCCTTTGGGTACCGAGAGCGGACGTAGGACCCCTTGCAGGGGGTTATAATTTGCTTTACTCTGCCGACAAGTATGACAATTCTGAACATAGCGGTCGATGTATTTCCGCATGGTTGGCCAGTAATAGCTTCGACTGAGGAGTTCCAATGTCTTTGATCTTCCTGGGTGTCCGGCGGAAGGTTTATTATGGTACTCCCGTAGAAGATAGAGTTTGAGTTCGTCGCAATCAGGAACATAGAGGGTATTCCGGTATAACAGCAACCCCTCCTCGCTTTCCTTGCATTCCGCCAGCGAAATCTCCTTCGATTGTCGAACGCCATCTCGAAGCATGGACAAGATTTTGTTGGGAAAACTATCACGCTGATAAGCTTTGTTAAATAAATCAAGTATGGGAGACGATCCTTCAGCGGGTTCATTTGCCAAAGAGCCCGCTAACAAACCTATCCTTGAGTCCAAATTTTCCCTTTTCAATACTATCCTGCTCTGTTGCTTCAGTCTCTCGTATCACGGTGTACCACGAGCTACGGTAGGAGGAGGATTTCGAGGAACGGGTTTTGAGTTGCGGTGTTTCTTTCTTTTGGGTTCTTGGAGTTTCTACGGGTTTCCGTTACACGAGGTTATGAGTCATGACTGTACAGGGATTAGGAGGGGTATATATACGTTGCTACGGATCTTTCCTTTGTCTTTTTCTCTCTCTTTCTTTTCCTACGTGTTCTTCCTGTTATCAACTCCACTGTTTAGTTTCGTCTCATCTTTAGTTCTGAATATAATACGTCATTCTCGTATCTCGTGCCAAGACCCTCCTTGGGTCCCTCATAGTATCTCGCTTCGGTCTTGTTCTTCGTCTCGTCTCGCCTCGTCTCGTTTCGTTTTGTCTCGCCTCACCTCGCTTCGTCCATAGTCCATGACCGTAGTGCACGTCATCTACTGGTATCTTCGTCTCCACAACTTTGTCAGAGAGGCCATCTGGACCCTCTGCCCCACAACCCTGCTTCTCGGTTAGACTCCCTCGTCACCGACCCTCGTCTTCGTCTTCGTCCTCGTCTCGGTTGTGTACCTCGGCTCTCTTGTCTGTCGTCTCCGTGTTGCTCCGTAACATCTCGTCTCCTTCCTTTGGTAAATCTTTAGACCTCCTTGTCAAAATATCCACTTTCCTCCCCTGTTTTCCTGGCCTGTACTGAATGACAAAATTAAATCGAGATAGAAACTCCGCCCAACGCGTCTGACGTCGGTTTAGCAGTTTGGTGGACATAAAATACTCCAGGTTACGATGATCTGTCAAAACCTTAACTTGAAATTGAGCCGTTTCCAAATGAGGTCTCCATTCTTCAAAACAGCGAATAACAGCCAGTAGTTCCTTGTCGTAAATTTCATAGTTGCACTCCGCAGGTGAGTGTGTTTTGGAGAAAAAAGCAACCGGGTGTAGAGTTTGTTCATCATCTCGCTGGGACAATATTCCTGCCGACACATAGTCCGACGCATCGGTTTCCACGATGAATTCTTTCTCAGAGTCTGGGTGCATCAGTATCGGGGCGGTGGTAAAAGCAGTTATAAGCTTCTGAAAAGTTTGTTCAACCCTTTGAGTCCACTCAAATCGTACATGCTTCTTTGTCAGGGCGGTCAAAGGTCGAGCTACTCGAGAGTAAGCATAGATAAAACGTCGATAAAAATTGGCAAACCCAAGAAATTCCTGCACCTCCTTCACTGTTTTTGGTGCTTTCCAGTCCACGATTGTCTGCACTTTGGTGGGATCCATCTTCATTCCTCCCGGAGTTAGAATCATTCCGAGATACTTGGTCTCCTGTACACTAAACTCGCATTTCTCTGGCTTCAAGTGAACTTCGTTGATCTCCAAGGCTTCCAGTACTTGTAACACATCTTGCTGGTGCTGTTCCAGGGTTTCCGAATAGATAAGAATATCGTCCAGATAGGCAGTGGCACAGCGACCGAGAAAGAGGCGTAGAATATCATTGATCCAACGTTGAAAGGTAGCGGGAGCATTTGTTAATCCAAAAGGCATCACTAAATATTCCCAATGCCCATAGCGGGTCCGGAAGGCTGTCTTCCATTTGGCCCCTTCCTTAATCCTGATCTGATTGTATCCCCATCGTAGGTCCAACTTGGTAAAATAATTAGCCCGTGCCAGATTGGCCATGGTTTCTGGTGTAAGGGGAAGAGGATATCGATCCTTAACGGTGATAGCATTTAGCTTCCGGTAATCGACGCATAAACGTAGAGATCCGTCAGCTTTCTTAACGAATAAAACAGGAGCCCCAGCCGGGGAGTTGCTGGACCGAAGGAACCCCTTCTGCTAGTTGTCAGCCAGATAGTCCCTTAATGCCCTCAATTCCTCCCTTGACATGCTATACATCGGGCCAAAGGGGGGTGTCGTTCCTTCTTGTAGCTTGATCTCATGATCATAGGAACGATGTGGAGGCAACCGTGACGCATTAGTCTCATCAAACAACTGTCAAAAACGTTGATAATCTATCGGAATCATCCCATCAGGGTTGGCAGGTGTGTCCAATATTTTGTTAACAGCATACAGAGTAGTTGAGTAGACTTGAACAGCAGGATCTTGGGATAGTTTCTTAAATGATCGAGGCGAGACTGCCGAAATATGCGTCACTGACCTTTCTGGGGGCGGCGTTGAAATTCCGCGAGCAACGATAGGTTTGCCGTTGGCTATGCAATGTTCAAGACATACAGACGACTGAAAGCGAATCTCGTTCCTTCCACTATCAATTAACACTCCATGCTTTCTCATCCACGGTATTCCCATCACGATTGGATAGTGCCCTAATTTCGTAACAAAGAATGGGCATTCTTCCACATGTCTATTAATTTCCAATTCCAGCGTTACCTTCTTAGTCACCTTTCCGGACTCAATAGGCCTTCCATCAATCACATCAATCTCCCTCTCAGTCCTCAAATTCTTCATTTTTAATTCCTGGCGGCGTGCAAAGTCTTCATCAATAAATGCATATCCCGACGCTCCAGTATCAATCAAAGCATAGGTGGGTACAATAGATTTTTTATTTTGAGAAATAGAGCAGACTACAATCAATTGGTTCCCATCCATTTCCCCTTCTGATACTGAAAACGTTGAAATAGACACCTTAGAAAAAACCTTGGAAGGTCCCTGAACTGTGTCGCTCAATGCAGGGACGAAACTTTTAACTCCTCCTCATCCGACGAAATATCCTCCTCTTTTTCCTTCCTTTCCTGTTTTGCTTCCAACAATGCTCCCCTCATCCTAGGTGGTGCCCTCCCTGAAGGCGCCGAAGTACATTCTCTAACCACATATCCTACCCCTCCACAATAGTAACAACGATTCTCGATACGTCGGGCTTCCCTTTCCTTAGGGTCCGGACGGCGACGACTATTAGACGAATCCATAGGAACCGCTCCCCCAGGAGTGTAGGATAGATGGGCTGCTGGCGTTACATTCTTTGGTAAAGTAGAAGGTGGCCCTCGTACGACTGGGGATGTTGTTGAGGTGCTGGGGGGTCGAGGGACAAAGGGGCGAGAAGCAGGAGCACTAGGAATTTGAAATCTAAACCTCCCCATTCTAGCCTGTAATGCCCTTTGTTTATTATCCAATCGTTGGAGGAGGAGTCCGCAGTCCTTGATGGTAGCCGGAGTTTCGTTCTGTATCATTAGTGCCATCAGGTCTTGGTTGAGCCCTTCCAAAAGACATTCAATCTTAGCCGCCTCGTTGAACTCAGAGTCGGCTGCATAACGCTGAAATTCCGCGAAATATTCCGAAAAGGGACGTTGACGCTGCTTAATTTCCCTTAGGTTGCGGGCAGCCGTGGCCGTACGATCAGGATCTCCAAAGGCATTATTCAAAATTTCAAAAAACTCCGCCAACGAATCCAAAGCAATTCCTTCATCCGAAATTTAGGCGAAAAACTGATCCGCTGCAGGTCCCTCCAACCGAGATATAGCATAGGCGATTTGTTGAGCAGAAGTGGGAATCCGATCAAGGTTGGCGGTAAGCTTGATTTGTAGCTGTCTCTGGAACATCCTCAAACTTTTCCGGTCCCCATGATACTTTTCCGGGTCGGGAAGTTTCTCGGACTTGGGGGACTTGGCTAGGTCATCATGGAGCTCCCCGAAGTTTTGCTTGATTCCTTCTTGCAGTTTTTTGATCTTAGCTCGTAGTCCCTGAGTTTCTTTATGGAACTCGGCTCGGGCTTGTTCGGTTTCGTTGTGGTGGGTTCCAAGATCGATGGAGTACTGCCGGACCCCTTCGTAGGCCCGGAGGAGGAGACCATATGCTTGTGTCGCCTCTTCCGTTGCGGTGGGGTCCACTTCAGGATGAGCGACAAAGAAAGCCGCGAGGTCGTCATGGAGCTTTTTATAGTCAGGTCCATTGGTAGCGGAAGAGGTCATGATAAGCTATGGTGCGAGGAACTCGTGCTGTGTTGGTCGAGTAGGGATGGTCTCGTCTTAGTGTGACGGAGTAATCGGGACACAGAGAAGACGACAATGATGACACAGAAGGACTCGAGGAACACAGCCAGACAACGAGGACACCGACGAAGACAGAGAGGCCACAGGGCGGGCACAAGCACAGGCACCGGCGAAGGCAAAGGCAGAGGCAAGGCTTCGGGCAGGGGCGAGGACAAGGCAGGGAAAGTGAGGATCGGATGGACCTCAACGAGAACGATGATGATAGCTATGATAGATCCCGAAATGAGGTTCTAGGATCTCAGAAACTATGACGAGAGGATAGGAGTATATTCCTATATTCGAGATAACAGAAAGACGAGACAGAGAGAAAAGAAAGAAAGAATTAAAGAAAGAATCCTCCCGATCTATTTAACACATTCCTCCGCTAGTCCAGTATGACTCACACCTCCATCCACAGAACCCCATAGAAACCCATCATAACCACACCTCGTATTTCTCCCCACCATCTCCTCTATTTACATTACAAATCCATCACGTCATAGAACCTCCTGGAATCTAATGACATCACCATCTCCCCACCTCCGTCCATCTTCGCTTAACAATTCCTCCTTCGTCGCGACCCTCTCCTCCCTACCGAACTATCGGAACCGATGCCAAGACGCCGGGACACCCTCGTGCCCTAAGGCAACCATAGCCAGACTCAACAATTCTCACAGGGGCGTAGGGGTATAAGTTTCATTCTGCAGGGTGTAGGTTAGTGACCACGATAGTCCTTGGGGTAGGAGACTATGAGAGGAGATCTTATATCATGGCGTGGAGCAAGCGTGGCAAGGTGCGAGAAGAGGAGTTAGTCATGTATTCTCTTATGTTCTATGTGTTTCAGATGCAGGGGTTCAGTTTGGGGTTACAGTTCGGGAACAGGAAACAAGACATGGGATCAGTATTAAGGGACTTGGGTTCTATGGAGTTCTGTATAGGGCTCTTGGGGATAAGTCATCGGGTAGAATCTTGGGATATATATAGAGGCTTGGTTCTCGCTTGTAGATAGTTTCTTTCCTTTTCTCTTCATCCAACCTTTTTATTCTTTAGTCAATACATACTTTAGGATGCTTCACCAACATTGCGACATTCCTTCTATCCTCCGAGGGGACAGAAGAACCCTCCTTTATCTCGTGTCGTCCATAGTCCTGTATCCCACTATAACGGAGCCATTCCAAACCATCTGGTGTATGAGTACACATGGGGCCCGTTATATGCGAAGAGTCATTGTTAGAAGCCAGTTGGGATAGTGGTAGGAAAGTTACTACAGTGAGGCTCGCTACCTGCTGTAAGGATACGGACCTCCTAGCCAACTAGGGCAGAGGAACTATTCATGGGAAGTCTTGACTGACGAGTCTACTACTTCGCCAGTGTTTAGGAGACCGGCCACAGCTAGGCTCTGAGTGCCCGAGCATCTTCTATTAACCCTCTGAGCATTATGGACACTGCTGCTGGCGGTGCTGTCCTCATCAGCAAGCTTTACCATTTGTGACTGGAGTCTCCTGAGTCTCCTGACAGTCTCCTGGGTCTCCTGACACCCCTGTAATCTCCTGAGACTTGTAAAATCTTGCTGATGCTAGCCCGGGAACTCTACAATTGAATGACAGCTCTATCGCAACCTTGGGTAGACTATCTGAACGGAGCCTCATCTAATGCATGCCCGGAGAGCTAGGTGCTAGCCTAGGATGCAGGTAGTCCATAACCCTGACTAAGGATGGTATACCCGTGCAGCCGAGAACTCCCGTTAACGCTTAGAGAGAAGCGGGGTAACGGAGGAATATCGTTCCGCTCCACAACAGGGTAACTATCAGAACTTAGTAGGAAAGACGGAGTTCAGGTCCAGAGAGGCTCAGAGTATAAGTACTCGCCTCCGTTCCCGTACGTCTTCTCCGACCATCATCTCTAGTTGAGGAATCAGAGTGGAAGAAGTCCCTTAAGATTATTCTAAGTGAATACGCGAAGAATCTTTTATCTCTAAACCTGATTTATTCCTATCGGCCCTTTACTTTCTATGACAGTGATCAGAGTCATCTATTGGTGTCTGAGAGCCTACTATGAAGTTAGAGACTCTCTTTGGACCCTTTGCCCTACTCTACTCCTGCTCTAGAGGTAGAGCCCCATCACATTATAATCTTAAAGGCACCAATCACCTTACCGTACTAGAAACTCCTATGTCCCACTGGGCACGCCAGAGACTCAGAGGCACGGTGCTGTCAGTATAGCGCTCAGTGTGGAGTTGCTGAATCCCTAGTTAATAGACCTGTTTTAGATCCCAAAAATAACCCCTGGAGCATCAAAGCACCGACACAGTCAGTTAGGACACCGGTGGGTATATGAGGGGGCAACAGAGCGAGTTTGGAGTCAATACAAGAAAGCTCACTGGGGTGGCGCCTCTGGGGAAGGTAAGACTACCCGACACCTCCTGTACCGATCGTTAGCAGTCCTAATGTTGAGCTATACTCCTTGGTGATAGATAATGATGCCGGAAAAGGATTGCCGAGTGAAGTCAAACCTAGTACCGAAATGCTATCAGGTAGGCTGACTCCAAGACTCCGTATGACCACTGATGAAGGCTGAGTGCCTGCAGTGATGCGATATAACATGAGAGATTTATGGTAATGAGGAATTTATGGTAACAAGGGACATGGGTATTTTAGATGGTGGGATAGAATTGGTGTTAAGGTTTCTTGGCTTATTTCAGGGTCTTCAGAGTTTCACACATATTTGTTGTAAATATAATACTTAGTCCATGGGACATTTGCGCAGGATATAAATACGGTGTCATTCTCTGACTTTGTGGAAATCATCAGCGACGAAGAAAAAATCTTATCGGTATAATAACTATTAACTCTACTCTACCTTTTTGTGTCCACACATATTAGTGAACTTGAAGACTCCACCTCGAATCATCTTCGTACTTTCAGAATATTTCCGTACTAAAGGATTAGCGTCGGGCAAACTAGAACACTAGGTAAAGTAAAAGACTGAGGAGGCCTTGTTCCTTTCTGCCTTTGCGGTTAGCGTTTCAAACTCTAAACTCTATACTTGACTACTCGGGTCATTTGGTGCGATGTTCTAATACCTAAGGCTCTCTGAAATCCCCAGTACTATTTATGATATACTTAGGGGTTATAACAGATTACCAAGAATACACCAAAGAACTGGATACCCTCTGCATCGAGGACAACGTGTGACGGGGCTCTACTTCTTAGAGCAGAAGGAGAGTTGGACAAAGCATCCAGAGAGAGTCTCTAACTTTACAGTAGGCTCTCAGACACCAATAGATGACTCTGATCACTGTCATGAAGTAGAGGGCCGGTAGAAGATAGAGGTTAGGTTTAGAGAGTAAAGATTCTTCTGGGTAGACTTAGAATAATCTTGAGGGTCTTCTTCTGCTTGTTACAACTGATGATGAGGATTTTTTGAACTAGTGGGTGGAAACGGAGATGAGTACTTATACCCCAAATCTCTCTGTTTCTTGCATCCTACCGCTCATACTAAGTTCTGTTTAAAATTCTGTTTGTGGGAGCAGAAACAATTCCTCCGCTACCCTGCTTCTCCCTAAGTGCTAGCGGGTGTTTCCGGTCTTTAGAGTAAGCACCCTTAGCCAGGGTCAATGTCCTGGCATCTTGGCATCGGTTCCAAGAGTTCAGTAGCGGAAACAGGCTTGCGACGGAAGGAGATGTGCTAAGCGAGGATGGGGTGGAGATGAGGTGATAATGCCGTCATTGCATTCTAGGGAGTTCGATGGCGTGATGGATTTGTAATGTAAATAGAAGAGATGGTGGGGAGGAATACGAGGTATGGTGACGGCGGAATTCTATGGGTTTCTATGGATGGAGGCGTGAGTCATCACGGACTAGCGGAGGAATATGTTAAATAGAGCGGGGGAACTTTTCCTTTAGTTCTTTCTTTCTTTTCTCTCTGTCTCGTCTTCTTGTTATCTCGGTATATAGGAATATATTCCCACTTCTCAAGCCATAGCCTCTGAGATCCCAGAACCTGACTTCGGGATCTACCATAGTCATCATCATTGTTCTCGTTGAGGTCCATCCGGTCGTCACTTTCCCTGTCCCTCGTTCTTATCTCTGTCCCGATCTTTGCCTCTGCCTTTGCCTTTGCTGGTGCTTGTGCTTGTGCCCGCCCGGCAATATCTCTGTCTTCGTCGGTGTCCTCGTTGTTTTGGCTGTGTTCTTCGAGTCCTTCTGTGTCATCATTGTTGTCTTCCTTGTCTCGGAGTCACTCCGTCACAGTCAAGGATCATCTGCAGCCTGGCTGTCACACAGCTCCGGGCCTGCATTATATGAGTCTCCGCTCAAATGATCTTCCCTAGGTGGCTGCAGAGCTGTAACTTATTGTAGATTACTTCCGGGCATAGTCACTGCCGCCTGCAGCAGGGTTATTCTTGCACAGAGGGATACTGGGGATGCCTGGACACTTAGAGACCTTTCTCTAGCCGGTCCTCTATTCACTGCTAAGGCCTAGACTAGTTAGCCTATCCTTTCAGGAATAGATCCCCTCCCTAGCGGTCAGAAGGTAGGTACACTTGCAGCAGGTTGCGGTCCTCACTACAGGTACTTTTCCTATCACTGTAACTGCTGGATTCTATCAATAACTCTGAGAGCCTATAACAGGCCCGGTGAGAACTAGTCTCCTTAACCGCTTGTGTAGCTCTGTTATACAACGCCCTAGTACAAATAGGCAAATCCCCAAACTTAACTATCAAAAGACTCAACACAAGAATACAACGAGAATAGAAATAGTCAACATGCTGACGTCAGGTACGAACCAGAAAAGTTGGACCTAGTCTTTTTCAGACCAAATACCTTTTCGCTAACACAGCCTAAGAACAATACCTTAATAGAAGGCATCACAGTACAACCAAAACCCTGTCTCTAATATATAGAAGTCTGGCTTGATACCATTCTCTCCTTCAGAAACCACTTTGATGAAAGCTTCTCCAGAGCCATGAGAGCACTAGGTAAAATCACATACATTACTCGACAACCAGAAATCAAAGTTAAAATGTTATACCACCTAGTCACCCAGGCCCTCCTTGCAGTTATTTTGTGGGGACCGGAAGTATAGTGGACAGGAGCAGACTACATTTCTTAGAACCCTAAACCTCTCTACAATGAAGTAGCCAGAACTCTCACCGGACAACCCAAGTGGATCAAAACAGCCAAACCCTTAAAAGAGATAGGAATACTTTCCCTCGAACTCCTTCTCAATTACAAATCAAGGAAATACCGTACCCATATAATAACCCCACCCCTTACACACCCAAATTACGAGACATCAGTCTCTATCCTCTCCGGTAACAGAGTAATCAAGACACAACGCAACAAATAACAATGATGATGCAGAAGGACTCGAGAAACACAGCTAGGAGTAACACAGACACTGGGCGGACACATGTACAGGCACCGGCAAGGGCAAAGACAAGGGCAGAGGCAAAAGAGCCAGGGCAGAGGGAAGGTGAGGACTGAGTGGACCTCAGCAAGAACGATGAGGGATACTATCAGTGATTCTCAAGTCACATTCTGGGATCACGTGAACCTATGGTTATGAAATAGGAGTTTATTCCTTTGTACTGAGATGACAAAAAGACAAGACAGAGAGAGAAGAAAGCAAGAACTAAGGAAAACTTTCACATATGCTATTTAACATCCTCCCCCACCAGTTCGATATAACTCACACATCAGCCCATAGAAACACATAGAAACCTCATGTAACCATACCTCATATTCCTCCCCACCATCTCCGTAAATCCTATTACCAATCTGTCCTCCAATGAAATCTCATGGAAACAGATGACGACAACCTCATACCATCTTACCCCCATCCTCTCCTAACATAACTCCATTGGTCGCAATAGTGCTTCGACTACTAAATTGTCGGGATCAACGCTAAGATGCCAGAACAGCCACCTTGGGTAGATCATCTTGCCCCAGAGTCATCCAATGCAGGCCCGGAGCTCTGTGACAGCCGGGCTGCAGGTGTTCTTAGACTCTTGTTGAGGCTGATTACTCTAAGACTGTAAACACCCGCTAGCGTTTAGGGAGAAGATGGGCAATGAAGAAATTGGTTCTGCTCCAGAACAGAGTTTTCACCCGAACTTGGCATAGGCGGTGGAGTGCAGGAAATAGAGAGGTTTGGAGTATGAGTACTCATCTTTATTTCCACCCACTAGTTCTAGTCTTTCCTCATCATCAATTGTAACAAGCTAACGAAGACCCTTCAGATTATTCCAAGTCTACCAACTTGAAGAAGAATATCTACTCTCTAAACCCAACTTCTAGCTTCTATCGGCCAACCTTTCTCCCAAGCCTCTGCTTTTAGTAGAGATTCCTCCATGACAGTAGAGAGAGCTATCTACTGGTACCTGACAGCTCATATTTAGGTCAAAGATACTCTCTGGACTATTTTTCCTACTCTTCTCCTGCTGTAGAGTGGACCCTCGTCACAGATTTAACTCATAGGCCTAGGGACTCACGATCCATTTTATCAAATAGGGTCTGATTTGTTTCCCATCCAGTTTCTTTGAGGGGTGCATTGTTTCCAAATTTCGAGTTGTCAGCCAAACTTTGTCTCCAACCATTTAATGAGGTACCGGAATGCAATGTAGGTTAGCCATTTCCTTCTGTATGCTCTGGGACCTAAACATTTCGCTACTCAAAAAGTCGAACACCTGTTCCATCTACCTGGCCGGCCCATTTGCTTGATTTTTATTTGTGTTTTGAGCATGTCAAAAAGGTCCAAATGACATCTGAGGATGTCTTTTATAGTTAGCTTGAAATGGAGACATATTACAAGCGGATGTCTAAAAGTGAGTGGACACAACGCTTGACACATGGTACTGGTGGCCTCGAGGACAACTCTGATGGCCAGTCAACCCTTAATTGACTATGATATAAATAAATTAATATATAGAAATGAGAAAGTGACTAGTTAAATATATTCACTATCTGGTGTGACCTCCATTGCTCTAATTACTGTTACTATGTGCAAAGGCATGGAATCAATCAATCTATCTATCAGCTTCTGATTAAGCGCTTCCAACTCTTCTTGTGCAGCTTTAATCAACTCTGTCTTATTATGGGGGCACTTCTGAATGTCTCTCATGCGTAGCCTGAATTTTCTTTTTAGAGATCTCCAGATATTTACAATAGGGTTGAGGTTCGGACTATAACTAACCCAGTCACCAACCATAATACCTGCCTGTAACTTCCAAGCCCTACTATAGCTTGATACATGTCTTTAGATGCATCTTCAATTAGAGAATATCCATTTCTAATCCCACCTGCCTCTCTAAATATAGGTAAAAATCCATTTGCTAAAACCTCATGACAATATTGAATTGAGTTCACCCCACTCTTATTATCTTTTCTAGTATATTCGGAGGGGTTTCATTTTCTAATATAAATAAATGGTGACCGTCTATTGTAGCCTATTGCACTCCAGAACATTGCTATTGTTCGTTCACCTGGAAAGGATAGTTGTAAATTGCGATCTTCAAGCTCGGTTCCTGGTTTTCCTTCTACTCAGAATTGAGCCCCTCCAGCCCCAGCTTCAATCTTGCATT
The DNA here is from genome assembly GCA_024713865.1 of Morchella sp. 2016-72. Taxonomy (NCBI): domain Eukaryota; kingdom Fungi; phylum Ascomycota; class Pezizomycetes; order Pezizales; family Morchellaceae; genus Morchella; species Morchella sp. 2016-72. The sequence continues at coordinate 636,035 of JAMJEY010000022.1, forward strand.
CATCTGAAAAGAATTTTTTTCTCCACTCTTCCTTTGACCAATGTTTCCTTTCTCCTACCCATCAAAGCCGTTTATGTTTGAATTCAGATTTTAAAAAGGGTTATTTTCGTAGTATTTTGAGGTAGTTGTTGAGCTCACGTAAGGCTTTTCCAACCATCTTTGGTGCACAATTTAATCCAGATTGAGCTGTAACTTCTGCTAGTGTCGCATAAAGATTATTGTTGGAGATTCTATCTAGGCGTCTTTTGGCTCCTTCATCAATTATTTGTGGTCTTCCAGGTCGTGATGCCTTCTCAAAGACCCGGTGTTTTGGTAGCGTTTGAGGAATTTTGACACATTGGACTTTGAGACCCCGGTGTAATCTTGAATCTCACGAAATGTCAATCCCTCGGCATGCAGCTTGATGATCTGCACCCTCTCCTCATCTGCAGTCTCACATCTTTTGCCTTTGGAGTCTTTTGGCATTGTTGCGTTGTGGTTTAAGCGGGGTAGGTTTGGGAGATGGTTGCATCAGTTACGACTCTGTCCACTCACTTTTGGGTACCCGCTTATGCTTGTTTCAGAGTTATGATTGTTCAAGTTGGTGACAAATTTGGCAAGTGATAGGAGGTCCACCCAGTGGCCCTGTTGATAGGAAACATAACTGCATAAGTATTGCTCCATAATTGCATTAGTTTTCTCAGTTTGCCTATCAGCCTGGGGATGAGATGCAGTCAAGTATCGAGGGGCTATTTCCAGATGATCAGAAAGAGTCCTCCAGAATTCAGCAGTAAATTGCATCCCTCTGTCTGAGATGATGGTCTCTGGTGAACCTGTGAAGCTTCCATACCTGTTCCAGATATAGCCGAGACAGATTCGTGCCATTCCTTAGTTGGCTAGGAGGTCCGTATCCTTATAGCAGGTAGCGAGCCTCACTGTAGTAACTTTCCTACCACTATCCCAACTGGCTTCTAACAATGACTCTTCGCATATAACGGGCCCCATGTGTACTCATACACCAGATGGCTTGGAATGGCTCCGTTATAATGGATTTGTAATGTAAAATAACAGAGATGGTGGGGAGGAATACGTGGTGTGGGAGCGATGGATATCTATGGGTTTTTATGGATGAAGATGTGAGTCTGTTACGGGCATAGGATCAGAGAACCCGAAGACTACAAGAGAAGGACTTTCCCCTATTCCTACGCTGCTAAAAAGTCTCTATGTCCCACTGGGCGCGCCAGAGAGGCACGGTGCTGCCAGAATGGAGCCCAGTGCGGAGTCGCGGAATCCCTAGTCAACAAACCTGTTTTCGACCCCTGAAATAACCCCCGGAGCGTCAGGGCGCCGGTTCAGGCGCTCAGGACACCGGTGGGTATATGAGAGGGGGCAATAGTGCGAGTTGGGAGTCAATCGGACCATAATTGATCAAATGACGAAGGTCATAAGAAAGCTCACTCTGGTGACGCCTCTGGGGAAGGTAAGACTACCCGACTCCTCCGGTACCGATCGTTAGCAGTCCTAACGCTTGAGCTTACTCGCGATAGGTAACGATGCCGTAAAGAGTTGGCGAATGAGGTCGAGCCCGTACCGGACGTTATCAGGTAGGCCAAGTCCAAACACTCGCACCACCGACGAAGGCTGAGTGCATGCAGCAAACGGACGTTATCCATAAACGGAATAGAGCGTGAGGATTTTTAATAGAGGATGCGGTATTTTAGATGGTGGGATAGATTTGGCGCTTGGTTTTCTTAGGCGCATTTTCAGGGTCTTCGGGTTTCGACTTGTTTATTGTAAGACGAATGCTTTAGTCCATGACACTTGCGCGATATAAATCGCGCCATTCTCCGACTTTGTTGAAATCATCAGCGACGAAGAAAGAGTCTTATCGATATAATATCTATTACTTTACACTCTATCTTGAAATCAGACTTTATCAAGTGAACTTGGAAACTCCACCTCGAACCATCTTCGTGTTTCGGAATCATTCACGTACTGAGGGGACTAGCATCGAGCGATCGAGATACTAGGCTGGTTAAGACTGAGGAGATCTTGTTCCTTACTGCCTTTGCGGTTAGCGTTTCAAACTCTGAGCTCTTTATTAGACTACTCGGGTTGCTTGGTGCGACACCCTAATAGAGTCATAGCAGACTGGCAAGGAAGTGTAAATAGTGCGGGATGATCTTTTCTTTAGTTCTTTCTTTTTTTTCTCTCTGTCTCATCTTCCTGTTATCTCGGTACATAGGAATAAACTCCTATTCCCTAGCCATAGTTTATGAGATCCCAAAATCTAATTTCGGGATCTATCGTAGCTATCATCATCGTTCTCGTTGAGATCCATCCAGTCCTTACCTTCCATATCTCCCGTCCCCATCCTTGTTTCGATCTTCGCCCCTGCCTTTGTCTTCGCTGGTGCTTGTGCTTGTGCCCACTCGGCAGTATCTCTGTCTTTGTCGGTGTCCTCGTTGCTTGGCTGTGTTCCTCGAGTCTCCCTGCATCATCTTTGTCGTCTTCTCCGTCTCCCGGTTGCTCCGTCACACTTCTTGAACGATCGAGGGGTAATAACCGAAATATGTCTCACTGATTTTTCCGGTGGTGGAGTAGAGATTCCTCGAGCGACAATAGGTTTGCGGTTGGCTATGCAATGTTTGAGACATACTGGCGACTGGAAACGAATCTCATTCCTACCACTATCAATCAAGACTCCATGCTTCCTCATCCAAGGTATCCCCATTACAATCGGATAGTGTCCTAACTTTGTAACGAAGAAAGGGTATTCCTTAACATGTCCATTAATCTCCAATTCCAGCATCACCTTCCTCGTCATCTTTCCTGATTCAATAGGCCTCCTCATTGATCATATCAATCTCCTTCTCAGTCCTCAACTTCTTCATTTTCAATTCATAATGGCATACAAAGTCTTCATCAATAAATGCATACCTCGACGCTTCAGTATCAATCAAGGCATAGGCGGATTCAATAGATTGTTTATTTTGAGAAGTAGCACAGACTACAATCAATTGATTCTCATCCATCTCCCCTTCTGATACTGAAAACGTTGAAATAGACACTTTAGAAAAAACTTTAGGAGGTCCTTGGACTATGCTGCTTAGTGCAGGGACAAATCTTTTAACTCCTCCTCATCTGACATCATTTCCTCCTTCAGTTCCTTCTTTTCCTTCTTTGCTTCTAACAATGCTCCTCTCATCCTAGATGGAGCTCTTCCTGAGGGCGAAACAGGGCATTCTCTTACCAAATGTCCAACTCCCCCACAATAGTAACGATTTTCAATACGCCGGGCTTCCCGTTCCTTAGAGTCCGGACGATTATGACTATTTGACAGGTCCATAGAAACAGTTCCCCCGGGGGTGTAGGATGGCTGAGCTGCTGGTGCCGCATTCTTTGACGGTGGTGTCGGGCGCTGTATGACTGGGGATGTTGCTGGTGCAACAGGTGGTCAAGGATTGAAGGGGCAAGGGGGTGGGCTGCTTGAGATCTGAAACCTGAACCTCCTTATCCTGGCTTGTAGTGCTCTTTGTTTATTATCCAATCATTGTAGCAAGAGGCCGCATTCTTTGATGGTAGGGGGGTTTCATTCTGAACCATTGGTGCCATCAGGTCTTCAAGTTGGTTAAGCCCCTCCAGAAAGCATTCAATCTTTGCCGCCTCGTTAAATTCAGAGTCAGCAGCATAGGGCTGGAACTCTGCGAAGTACTTTGAGAAGGAGTGTTGGCGCTGTCTGATTTCGTTCAGATTTCGAGCGGCCGTGGCTTTGCGATCCGGATCTCCAAAAGCATTATCTAAAATTTCAAAAAGCTCCATTATTGAATCCAAAGTAATTCCCCCATCCGAGATATAAGCAAGAAATTGATCCGCCGCAGGTCCCTCCAGTCGAGATATAGAATAAGCGATTTGTTGGGCAGCGGTAGGAAATCGATCAAGGTTGGGCGTGAGCTTAATCTGTAGCTGTCTCTGGAACATCCTCAAACTCTTCCGCTCACCACGGTATTTCTCCGGGTCGGGAAGTTTCTCGGACCTGGGTGACTTGGCTAGGTCATCATGGAGCTCCCCGAGGTCTTGCTTGATTCCTTCTTGCAGCTTTTAATTTTAGCTCGTAGGCCCTGGGTTTCTTTATGGAACTCGGCTCAGGCTTGTTTAGTTTCGGTGTGGTGGGTTTTGAGGTCGATGGAGTACTACCGGACCCCTTCATAGGCCCGAAGGAGGAGACCGTATGCCTCTATTGCCTCTTTCGTTGCTGTGGGGTCCACTTCAGGGTGAGTGACAAAGAAAGTCGTGAAGTCGTCATGGAGCTTTTGATAGTCAGATCCATTGGTGGCAGGAGAGGTCATGATAAACTATGGGGCGAGAAACTTGTGCTGTGTCAGTCGAATAGGGGTGATCTCATCTTGATGTGACAGAGTAACTCGGACGCAGATGTTACGGGTCGGGGCCGGGGGACTGAGCGAGAATAGATTTTAGCAGGAGCAGGGTCGGGCAGAGAGTCTATAGGGAGTCTCTGATCTCAACGTATGTACGGATGTACCAGTAGACTATACGGATGACAGTCATACGCAGGGCGCGACGAGGAAAAGAAGCCAGGGAGAGAACTAAATTGGGCGGGTTCAGGACACGGGGTACCAAGGGGCACAACCGATAGTAGATCAGGAGACGAGGAATAACAAAGTATATTCTGTATATAAAGACTAAAGATAACCGAAGAGAAATTGCAGATGAAGAACCCAAAGTAAAGGGAAGTTAACAGGAGGTTGCCTAAGGAAAGAAGAAAAGAAAAGACAAAGAGAATCCCAGCCCATATATATATCGTACCGATCCATCGATTACTAACCCGTACCATGGAAACCCATAGAAACTCAAAGAAAGGGACACCCTTACTCACAACCGGTTACCATACTACAACCTAATGATCCTAACCCTAAGATTCCTGACCAGATTACTATTCTTTCTGACCATTCCCTAGCGCCAGCGGTGTGCCGTGACAGCAGAGAAGAATACGACAATGATGACGCAGAAGAACTCGAGGAACACAACCAGTCAACGAGGACACCGACGAAGACGAGGAGCGCGCCGGGCGGGTACAAGCACAGGTACCGGCCAAAGCAAAGGCAAGAGCAAGGGCAGGAGAGCACGAGAGGCAGGGAGAGTGAGGACCGGGTGGACCTCAACGAGAACGATGATGAAAGCTATGGAGAATTCCGAAGTCAGGTTCTGGGATCGCAGAAACTATGGCTAGAGTAACAGAGTATATTCCTATGTACTGAGATGACAGGAAGACGAGACAGAAAGAAAAGAAAGAAAGAACTAAAGGAAAAGTCTTGCCGTGCTATTTAACATCCTCTCCCGCCAGTCCGATATGACTCATTCCTTCACTCAGAGAACCTCATGGAAGTCCACTGCAATCACACTATGTAATTCCCCTCCACCATCTCCCTTAATTATCTCACAAATCCATCACACCATAGAACCTTCTAGAACTACTAACGTCACCATCTCCCCACCTCCGTCCACTCTCGCTTGATATTCCCTCCTCCATCGCAACTGTTACGGGCATAGGACAAGAGGACCCGAAGACTACAAGAGGAGGACTTCCCTATATTCCTACGCTACTATGTCCCACTGGGCACGCCAAAGAGGCACGATGCTGCCAGTATGGAGCCCAGTGCGGAGGTGTGGAATCCCTAGCCAACGAACCGGTCTTCGACCCCTACAGTGCGAGTTTGGAGTCAATCGGACCACACGTGATTGAATGGCGAATGTCGTAAGGAAGCTTACTCTGGTGGCGCCTCTGGGGAAGGTAAGACTACCCGACTCCTCCGGTACCGATCGTTAACAGTCCTAATGTTGAGCTATGCTCCTTGGTGATAGGTAACGATGTCGGGAAAGAGTTGGCGAGCGAAGTCGAGCCCGGTACCGGGGTACTATCAGGTAAGCTGACGTTGAAGACTCCTCATGACCACTGACGAAGGCTGAGTGCATGCAGCAAACGGGATGTTATCAATAAACGGAATAGAGCGTGAGGGATTTTCAGGAATAGAGGTCAGGGGTATTTTAGATGGTGGGATAGATTTGGCGTTTGGGTTTCTTGGCGTATTTTCAGGGTCTTCGGTGTTTCGCACTTGTTTATTGTAAGCTATAATGTTTAGTCCGCGTGACATTCGCGCGGGATATAAATACGGTGTCATTCTCCGACTTTGTTGAAATCATCAGCGACGAAGAAAGAGTCTTATCGATATAATATCTATTACTTTACGCTTTATCTTGAGATTGGACGTTATCGAGTGAACTTAGAAACTCCACCTCGAACCATCTTCGTGTTTCAGAATCATTACGTACTGAGAGGACTAGCATCGAGCGATCGAGATACTAGGCTGGTTAAGACTGAGGAGACCTTGTTCCTTACTGCCTTTGCGGTTAGCGTTTCAAACTCTAAGCTCTTAGTAAGACTACTCGGGTTGCCCGGGGCGACACCCTAATAGCAACCCTGTTTCTGCTACTGAACTATCGGGACCTATGCCAAGATGCTGAGACAGATCAGGTCCCTTCCTAGGGCCTAGCTCCTGATAGGCCGAGGTTTCGAAGAATATCGTCGATGAAATAATTGTCGAATTTCAGGGCTGTGTGTGAGGTCGCTTGACGGCTGCCAGGAAGGTTCTTCATATCCAACATATTTAACAAGATATTCTACTTGATGCCTACGCTTTCTCGAATCTAATATTTCCTCCGCTTCCCATTTGATCTCCCTTCCTATTTCAACCGGTGGCGGTGATTCAGAGATCTGTCCTGGTATAAGATCGTTGGCTACTGATGACAGTAAAGAGACATGAAAAACGGGATGAATCTTCATGAACGCAAGGAGCTCTAATTCGTAGGCGTAAGAGCTCACAATTCGTTTAATTGGGTAGGGTCCAATTTGCTTCCAATCGAGTTTCTTAGAGGGATGCTGTTACGGGCATAGGCTAAGAGAACCCGAAGACTACAAGAGAAGGACTTTTCCCTATTCCTACGCTGCTACAGGCCTATGTCCCACTGGGCGCGCCAGAGAGGCACGGTGTTGCCAGAATGGAGCCCAGTGCGGAGTTGCGGAATCCCTAGTTAACAAACCTGTTTTCGACCCCTGAAATAACCCCCGGAGCGTCAAGGCGCCGGCTCAGGCGCTCAGGACACCGGTGGGTATATGAGGGGGCAATAGTGCGAGTTTGGAGTCAATCGGACCATAATTGATCGAATGACGAAGGTCATAAGAAAAGCTCACTCTGGTGGCGCCTCTGGGGAAGGTAAGACTACCCGACTCCTCCGGTACCGATCGTTAGCAGTCCTAATGTTGAGCTTGGCTCGCTTGGTGATAGGTAGCGATGTCGGAAAGAGTTAGCGGCGAAGTCGAGCCCGGTACCGGGACGTTATCAGGTGAGCTGACTCCGAACACTCCTCATGACCACTGACGAAGGCTGAGTGCATGCAGCAAACGGGATGTTATCAATAAACGGAATAGAGCGTGAGGGATTTTCAGGAATAGAGGACAGGGGTATTAAAGATGGTGGGATAGATTTGGCGTTTGGGTTCTTGGCGTATTTTCAGGGTCTTCGGGGTTTCGCATTTTGTTTATTGTAAGATAATGTCTAGTCCGCGTGACACTTGCGCGGGATATAAATACTGTGTCATTCTCCGACTTTGTTGAAATCATCAGCGACGAAGAAAGAGTCTTATCGATATAATATCTATTACTTTACACTCTATCTTGAAATCAGACTTTATCTAGTGAACTTGGAAGCTCCACCTCGAACCATCTTCGTGTTTCGGAATCATTCACGTACTGAGAGGACTAGCATCGAGCGATCGAGATACTAGGCTGGTTAAGACTGAGGAGACCTTGTTCCTTACTGCCTTTGCGGTTAGCGTTTCAAACTCTGAGCTCTTTATTAGACTACTCGGGTTGCTTGGTGCGACACCCTAATAGTATATCGATAACTCCTAGGTTTACCTGGAGTTTCCGAAGAATCACTACCTAATTCACATATCAAATGGCTTCCCGACTATTGGCTAGGACCGAAGAGGAGGACTCCATGCGTGGGAAGGTCCGCCTTCAGCCGAGAAGACAGTCCAGAATCCAATATCCACGCCAGAGCAGGCAAGCGCCCGGCCGGTTCTGGGGCAATGGATAAGCTGGAACAGTTTCTGAGTGAACATGAAGCCCAGATAGAAGGGCTATCCGCCGCGGAAGAACCATATGGGATCAACTCCAACGAACAAGGAGAAGTTCCAGGCGGAAAAAGGATAACGGGCGTCGCGGCCCAGGCCGTAAAGGCCAACTTAAAGCGATTGGAGGAGATGTTCCTGGAATTGGCGAAAATCAGGATTTGGCGGCAGGCAGCGGAGGCCTCCGCCATGGAACGAGCAGCCCTGGAGGCGGCCCACGTCACACCCAAAAGCAATTGTTCGAGACTCAGAGGGAAATCGAGAGGCTCCGGGAGCAAGCAAAGGAATCGGTGAGAGATGTCATGAGAACTCAGGAGACCCAAGCCCGAGGGCACCGGGAACAGATGACCGAGATGCAGAAGCAGATCGACCTACTCCTGAGCGCCCACCGGTCCACTGCTCCGGAGCCACAGGTAGAGGAACCTGAGCAATACCCCGAGGACATCGACGTTGGAGGAGGATCACCGCCGCCGCCGCCGCCAAAGGGAAGAGGCAACGACCCATCGGATGGAGGGTCGAGCCATGGTGGGAATAAGAAAGGAGGCCGGAGATGGAAACGGTCGGAATCTCCCGAAGAGAGGAGCAGGACTCTTTGGCAAAGGTGCCGCCGAATTTGATAACCCAAGAAAACACAACCTCAGACACTGGCTCCTGGAATGTGAAATCTACTTGAGCAGCGGCCCGCAAGTTTGAAATGATAAGCAGAAGGTCGCTGTTCGCGGAACATATACCACAGGCCTTGCCAGAATGGTTCGCCAACTACCATGAGGTCCACATGAGGGACCGCGGGAATGGACTTCTGCACTTGGGCGCTTTCGACAAGAAATCCGGGCGGTCGTCAGTTCAGGAGGCCTTAAAGCGCCGCTAAAATGGACCAGCTCAGGTACCAGTCGAGCATCTCCGATTATCGACAAAAATGGAGATCCTCAACCAGCGAAGCGCAACAGAGTGGAGCAGCCTATCGAAAGACTCTCCTGACCGGCCTACCGAAGAAATTTGGGATCGACACTCCAAGTTCGAGCGGCAGAAGGCGATCGCGCTGTGGCCCAATTGGAGCGAGCCGGAAAGGCGCGAAAGCTTTCTGGAGCAGAAGAGGTTGTTGGGAAGAGCGACGGCAGGGCACCGCCGCGAAAGGAGAGTCGGAGAAGAAGAAGCCTGGGTTCCAGATCAAGGGGCAGCGGGAGGGACAGAAGACTGAGTCCACGCGGCCGGAGGAGGTCGAATACAGGAGGAACTCGTTCAGGCCAGGATAACAGATCACTGCACTCCAGCTACGCGAGGCCACCAGGGGATCCCAAATCCGTCTTGGACCAGAGAAGAACGAAAGGAGAATGCGTGCTGTGGAAGGAAGGGCCATCTGTGGAGATGGTGCAGACAGAGCCCTAACTCCAGCGCGCTGTCTCTGCTCTGGGCCAGAAGAGAGGTCGGGAAGAGGAGGGCGAGGAAATGAAGGATTCACCCGCTCCCCAGAAAAGAAGAAAAGCGCATCGGTCCAAGAAAAAGAAGTCGGTAGCAGCGACCACGACAGGGCCAGCCTATATTCCGGAAATGGGGTCGGAGTCGGAGGTGGATTTTGATATGGGTTTTTAGAAGGGGACTCTGATGAGTCAGGTCAAGAGCTCCCCCAAATTGCGATGTTGTCACTGACCGAGGGAAAAATAAAAAAAAATATAAAAAGAAAAAGACCGGAAGAGGGGGCGTCCTCTCCGATGAAAAAACAACGACTTTTCAACGAGCCCATTCACGGGTCTCGTCCTATCGGTAAATTTTCTATCGGTTTTTTAGATTTCTTATTTCCTTGTCGGGTATTATTAGACACTGGGGCAACGGGTCCGGTTATTTCTGCTTCTTTCGTTCTCGTTTTCTGTCCCAAAGGTGAAAAGAGCGTCGGCCAAGGTAATGGGTTTCTGGTGAAGTTATGGAAGGCAGGACAAGCCTTTACTGTAATGTTGAATCTTATTTCTAGGGGGCATAAGTCGAGCTCTCCTTCGAGATAGCACCACTAGCGGCATTGAGGCCATTTTACCAGCATGGTGGCTACAGGAGCATAAGCGGCTATTGCCCCAATTGGGAAGTAACCTTTCATGGGGAATTTTGCAAGTCCAGATGCTTCACTGACCAGAAAGAAATTTCAGTGGTTCTCGATGACGACGTACTGGATGATCCGGAGGCACTCTTCATCGGCTCAATATCAGCGGATACAGGAGAGATTGACTTGAAAACAGTCATCCCGGAGCAATACCACCCAAAGCTCCAGGTCTTCCTGCAGTCCGAAGCCGACAAACTACCACCTCACCGTACCTCCGATCACAGTATCGATCTTGAACCTGGTCAGCAGCCTCCCTGGGGGCCTATCTACTCCCTCTCTGAAGTCGAGTTGAAAGTCCTTCGGGAATATCTGGATAGGATGTTACGGCTCGGGAAAATTAGGCCCAGCAAGTCCCCCGCAGGAGCCCTATTTTGTTTGTGAAGAAGAAGGGCGGTAGTCTCCGATTGTGTGTGGACTACCGGGGCCTCAACCGTGTCACCATAAAAAATCGGTACACCCTTCCGCTGGGGAAGAGGCTGAGGACCGGATTTCTGAGGCGCGGATATTTTCCAAGATTGACCTAAAGAGGATATAACCTTGTCCGTATTAAGCGAGGCGGCGAGTGGAAAACAGCGTTCGAGCGAGATCACGGACACTCTGATACCTGGTTATGCCATTTGGGCTCATGCGCCAGCAACCTTTCGAGCCATAATGAGCGAGATCGCTCAGGGAATTCCTCGATCAAGGGGTGGTAGTATCGCCGATGATATCCTAATCTACAGTAAGGACGAAGCGGAACATGAGGAACTGGTTAATAAAGTCCTGGATAAGCTCATCGAAAATAACCTAGTTGCCAACCCGAAAAAATCCTTTTTTCATCAAAAGGTGATCGATTTCCTGGGATTCGTACTAAGTGCCGAAGGGGTATCTATGTCGACGGACAAGGTGGAAGAAATCTTGAAGTGGGAATCGCCGAGGACCGTCAAGGACGTCCAAGTTTTTATGGGATTAAATTTTTTACGGAGGTTTATCGTAACTATTCCGGGGTCTGTAGTCATCACTGACTGTCTAAGAGCGATACTAAGAACTTCTCATGGACTAGCGCCGCCGAAGCAGCTTTTCTGAAGCTCAAGATCCTCTTCACGACTGCTCCAATTCTGGTTCATTTTTCACCGGAACGGCAGACGATCGTGGAAACGGACGCCAGTGACTTTGCATTGGGAGCCGTCCTATTTCAAATAGTTGATGGAAAGCTCCATCCAGTGGCCTTTTACTCTCGCAAGCTTAACCCAGCCGAACTCAATTATGATGTCTGGGATAAGGAAATGCTCGGTATAGTGGCGGCCTTTAAGCAATGGCGGCACTATCTTGAGGGACCTAAGTTTACAGTCTTAGTCTACACGGATCATCAGAACCTCCAATACTTTGACACCACTAAGGTTCTTAACCGAAGACAGGCACGATGGGCTCAGACCCTTGCGGAGTTCGATTTTAAAATCATTTATAGGCCGGGAACAAAGAATGGGAAGGCAGATGCATTGTCGAGACGTCGGATGCACCCGGCGTGAAGAAGCGCGCAGGTAGTCGAGAGGTTGCTTAAGCCAGGACAGTTGGTAGGGACGGAGGAGTATATGTTTTCTGTGGCTTCGCTCGCCAGCAAGGAAGTGATAGACTGGTCCAAGGACTTCTTGGAGCTAGTCAAGGAGGCGTCGGTGCAGGATGAGGCATGGAAGGAGGTTGGGAGAAAAAGCGAAGCAGGGGAGTTGAAGGAGTTTACGGTCAAGGAGGGCTTGCTATTCTTCAAAAACCGCCTATACATACCCGATAATAATGCATTAAAGATCCGAGTCGCACAATCGGAACATGACTCAAAGGTGGCAGGACACTTCGGTCAGGATAAGACACTAGAGTTGATCACACGCAACTTCTACTGGCCGAAGATGAACGAGTGGATAGATGACTACGTACGCTCTTGCGACGATTGCCAACGAAATAAACCAAGCCGGCATCGCAAATACGGAGCGTTACTTCCTCTTGAAACACCCCATACAGTATGGTCGTCAATTTCGATGGACTTCATCGTCCAGCTACCAGAGTCAAAAGGGTATACGCAGATATGGGTAATAGTGGACAGGTTCTCCAAGATGGCTCACTTTATTCCTCTTCATGGCACAGCTTCCTCCCAGGATCTCGCGAAAACGTTTCTGGCTCAAATCTGGCGCATACATGGGCTACCACTAGACATAGTTTCCGATCGAGATGCCAAATTTACGTCAAGCTTTTGGGCATCCCTCATGGAACTACTGGACATCAAGCTCCGTATGAGTACCGCTTTCCACCCACAAACTGACGGACAAACTGAGCGGGTCAACCAAACCTTGGAACACTACCTTCGGGCATTCTGCAACTACGAACAAAACGACTGGGCAGAGCTACTTCCACTGGCCGAATATGCCTACAATAACTCGGTTACATCCGCAACGGGGCAATCACCTTTCTATACCAATTATGGGTATAATCCCCGGACGAGTTGGCCAACGGAAAACGAGGTAGTCAACCCCACTGGCGATCTCTATGCTCACTTCATTCGAGGTACATGGCGCGCCACCAGAAATTGTCCGTCGCCAGGAAAGAATGGGAAAATACTATGACCAGAAAGGAAACACCGCCAGCGTTCAAAATCGGGGATCAGGTTATGCTCAATGCCGTCAATCTCAGAACTCGTCGAACCACAAAAACTCGACCATAAGAAGATGGGACCGTTCGCAATAAAGCGACTGGCGGGCGCTTGCGAACTAGACCTCCCTTCTCAAATGAAGGTCCACCCGGTGTTCCATGTCGAACTACTGGAACCTTATCGAGTCAACGCTATTCCAGGACGAGAACAACGGCCCCCTACCCCCGATATAGTCGACGATGAGGGTGAGAAACTATATGAGGTTGAGCGGATTATTGGGAGCAGAAAGAGTAGAAAAGGAGTAGTGGAATATCTGGTGAAGTGGCGGGGTTATCCGGTTGGGGAAAGCACATACCAAGTTATCGACGCAATGGATGAGGAGGTATTGTCGCTTGTCCGCGAATTCCACCGGAAAAACCCCAAGGCCACGACGGACCAACGCCTGAGACTGTAGAGGTACCCTCCGCGGCTAAGTCCTTCCCCTCCACAGACACCACGGGTGATATGTGGAGAAGGTTTACTGGAACCACAGTCGGTCAGAAGATGTCCTGAGGACAGAACACCCTGAGAGGGGGGTAAGCTGTTACGGGCATAGGATAAGAGAACCCGAAGACTACAAGAGAAGGACTTTTCCCTATTCCTACGCTGCTACAAGCCTATGTCCCACTGGGCGCGCCAGAGAGGCACGGTGTTGCCAGAATGGAGCCCAGTGCGGAGTTGCGAATCCCTAGTTAACAAACCTGTTTTCGACCCCTGAAATAACCCCGGGCGTCAAGGCGCCGGCTCAGGCGCTCAGGACACCGGTGGGTATATGAGGGGCAATAGTGCTTGATTTGGAGTCAATCGGACCATAATTGATCGAATGGCGAAGGTCATAAGAAAAAGCTCACTCTGGTGGCGCCTCGGGAAAGGTAAGACTACCGACTCCTCCGGTACCGATCGTTAGCAGTCACAATGTTGAGCTTGGCTCCTTGGTGATAGGTAACGATGTCGGAAAGAGTTGGCGGCGAAGTCGAGCCGGTACCGGGCGTTATCAGGTGAGCTGACTCGAACACTCCTCATGACCCACGAAGGCTGAGTGCATGCAGCAAGCGGGATGTTATCAATAAACGGAATAGAGCGTGAGGGATTTTCAGGAATAGAGGACAGGGGTATTAAAGATGGTGGGATAGATTTGGCGTTTGGGTTCTTGGCGTATTTTCAGGGTCTTCGGGGTTTCGCATTTTGTTTATTGTAAGATAATGTCTAGTCCGCGTGACACTTGCGCGGGATATAAATACTGTGTCATTCTCCGACTTTGTTGAAATCATCAGCGACGAAGAAAGAGTCTTATCGATATAATATCTATTACTTTACACTCTATCTTGAAATCAGACTTTATCTAGTGAACTTGGAAGCTCCACCTCGAACCATCTTCGTGTTTCGGAATCATCCACGTACTGAGAGGACTAGCATCGAGCGATCGAGATACTAGGCTGGTTAAGACTGAGGAGACCTTGTTCCTTACTGCCTTTGCGGTTAGCGTTTCAAACTCTGAGCTCTTTATTAGACTACTCGGGTTGCTTGGTGCGACACCCTAATAGATGCTTTGCTTCTATGTCTCGAGTGGAGAGCCAGACAGAGTTGACGACTGCATATCGGGGTGCTGCAGTTCGATGTAGATTAGCCATTTCTTCTTGTATCCTTTGGGCCGTAAACATTTCGCTCTTCAAAAAGTCAAAGACCTAGGACATCTCCCTTGCCAACCCGTTTGCCTGATCCTCATTTATTGTTTTTCCATGCTGTAAGGGCCCAAATGTCATTCGGGAGTGTCTTCCGTAGTTTGCCTGAAAGGGGGACATATTAGTTGTTTCGGAGATATGATTATTGGTAGCAAACTCGGCCATCGGAATAAAGTCAGTCCAATTATCCTGTTGATAGAACACATAGCTGCGTACCTATTGTTCCATAATCGCGTTGGTCCTTTCGGTTTGTCCATCAGTTTAAGGGTGAAAAGCAGTAGAATATTGGGGCGCAATATCTAGACGATCACAGAGAGATTTCCAAAACTTAGCGGTAAACTGTGTCCCTCGATCTGAGACAATAGTCTCTGGTAGCCCATGGAGCTTCCATACTTGTTCCAGATATAGACGAGACAGGTCCCTGGCGTTGACATTATCCGTGGTGCCGATAAGATGTTTCATTTTCGTCAACTGATCCACAACCACAAGGATGGCGTTAAACCCATTACTCTCCGGAAGTCCAGTTACAAAGTCCATGGTAATATCCGTCCAAGGTCCTTTGGGTACCGATAGTGGTCGTAGAACCCCTTACATTGGGTTATGATTTACTTTGCTCCACCGACAGAGATGATAATTCTGAACATAGCGGTCTGTATATTTCCGCATGGTTGGCCAATAATAGTCCCGACTAAGAAGTTCCAATATCTTCGATCTCCCAGGATGTCTCGCCGAAGGTTTATTGTGATATTCTCGTAGAAGATAGAGCTTAAGTTCATCACAGTCAGGGACATAGGGAGTATTCCAATACAGTAATAATCCCTTTTCACTCTCCTTGCACTCGGCTAGCGAAATTTCCTTCGACTGTCGAACGCCATCTCGAAGCATGAGTAGAACCTTGTTCGGAAAACTATCATTCTGGTAAGCTTTGTTAAGCAGATCAAGTACGGGAGACGATCCTTCAGCAGGTTCATTTGCCAAAGAGCCCGCTAACAAACTTATCTTGATATCCAAATTCTCCTTCTTCAAGACCACCCGACTTTGTTGCTCCAATCTCTCATCCCCTGCTTTTGGTAAATCTGTCCCGGCATCTGGGCATTGGTTCCGAAAGCTCGGTAGCAGAAACAGGATCGAGACGGAAGGGGCATTGTTAAGCGAGGATGGGCGGCAATGGGGTGATGATGACGGCATTGGATTCTGGGAGGTTCGATGGCGTTATGGATTGGTAATGAAGAAATGGTGGGGAGGAATACGAGGTGTGGTTACGTCAGGTTTCTACGGGGTTATATGAACAAAGGTATGAGTCATAGCGGACTAGCGAGGGAATGTGTTAAATAGAGCGGGGGGATCTTTTCTTTAGTTCTTTCATTTCTTTTCTCTCTGTTTCGTCTTCCTGTCTTCTCGGTATATAGGAAAATACTCCTATCCTCGAATCATAGCCTCTGAAGATCCCAGAACTTGGCTTTGGGATCTATTGTAATCATAATCATCGTTCTCGTTGAGGTCCATCCGATCCTCACTTTCTCTGCTCTTGTCCTTGCCCCTGCCCGGAGCTTTGCCTCTGCCTTTGCCTTTGCTGGTGTCTGTGCTTGCGCCCGCCCGGCAAGCTCTCTGTCTTCATCGGTGTCCTCGTTGCCTGGCTGTGTTCCTCGAGTCCTTCTGCGTCATCATTGTCGTCTTCCCTGCGTCTGGGTTACCCCGTCACACTAAGACGAGACCACCCTTACTCGACCAACACAGCACGAGTTCCTCGCACCACAGTTTATCATGACCTCTCCTGTCACCAATGGAACTGACTATTGAAAGCTCCATGACGACCTCGCGGCTTTCTTTGTCGCTCACCCTGAAGTGGACCCCGAAGCAACAGAAGAAGTGACACAGGCGTACAGCCTCCTCCTCCGAGCCTATGGGGGGGTCCGGCAGTACGTCGTCGACCTCAAAACCCATCACACGGAAGCCGAACAAGCTCGAGCTGAGTTCCGTAAAGAAACCCAGGGACTACGAGCTAAGATCAAAAAGTTGCAAGAAGGAATCAAGCAAGACTTCGGGGAGCTCCATGATGACCTAACCAAGTCACCCAAGTCGGAAAAGCTGCCGGACCCGGAGAAATACCACGGGGACAGGAAAAGCTTGAGGATGTTCCAGAGACAGCTACAGATCAAACTCACAGCCAATCTTGATCGATTTCCCACCTCGTCCCAACAGATTGCATACTCTATCTCTCGGCTGGAAGGACCCGCGGCGGATCAGTTTCTCGCTTATATTTTGGATGAGGGAATTGCTTTGGACTCGATGTCGGAGTTTTTTGAGATTTTAAACAATGCTTTTGGAGACCCGGATCGTGCTGCTACTGCTGCCCGCAATTTGAGGGAAATCAGACAACGTCAACGTTCCTTCTCGGAGTATTTCGCAGAGTTCCAGCGTTACGCTGCTGACTCCGAGTTCAACGAGGTGGCCAAAATTGAGTGTTTAATGGAGGGCCTTAACCAAGATCTGATGGCACTAATGATACAGAATGAAACCCCCGATACCATCAAAGATTGCGGCTTGTTGCTGCAACAGCTGGATAATAAACAAAGGGCACTACAGGCTAGGATGGGGAGGTTTAGATTTCAGGTCCCGAGTGCTCCTGCCCCTCGCGCCTTCGGTCCCCAACCACCCATCGCACCAACAACAACCCCAGTCACACGGGGACCACCACCTTCATCCTCATCGCCATCAACAAAGAACGCAACACCAGCAGCCCACCCTTCCTACACCCCCGGAGGAGCTGTACCCATGGATCTATCAAACAGTCGTTGTCGTCCGGACCCTAAGGAAAGGGAAGCCCGGCGCATTGAAAATCGTTGTTACTATTGTGGAGGAGTTGGACATTTGGTGAGAGAGTGCCCCCACTCGCCTTCAGGAAGGGCTCCATCTAGGATGAGGGGAGCATTGCTAGAAGCAAGGAAGGAAAAGAAGGAACAAGAGGAGGACTTGACATCGGAAGAGGGGGAGTTAAAAGATTCGTCCCTGGCCTAGACGGCATAGTCCAGGGACCTTTACGGAGTATTTCTAAGGTTGCTATCTCTACGTTTTCAGTATCAGAAGGGGAAATGGATGGGAATCAATTGATTGTAGTTTGTTCTATTTCACAAAATAAAAAATCTATTGTACCCACTTATGCCTTGATTGATACTGGAGCGTCGGAGTATGCTTTCATAGATGAAGACTTCGTACGCCGTCATGAGTTAAAAATGAAGAAGTTGAGAACGGAAAGGGAGATTGACGTTATTGATGGAAGGCCTATTGAATCAGGAAAGGTAACTAGAAAGGTGACGTTGGAACTGGAAATCAATGGGCATGTGGAGGAATGTCCATTCTTCATTACAAAGTTGGGGCACTATCCGATTGTGATGGGAATACCTTGGATGAGGAAACACGGAGTGATAATCGATAGCGGGAGGAATGAGATTCACTTTCAGTCGTCTGTATGTCTTGAACATTGCATAGCCAACAGCAAACCTATTGTGGCCCGTGGAATTTCGACTTCACCATCAGAAAGACCAGTGACTCACATTTCAGCAATCTCGCCTAGATCGTTTAAGAAACTCTCCCAGGATCCTACGGTTCAAGTCTATTCGACCACTCTGTACGCTGTCAACAAAATATTAGACATGCCTGCCAATCCTGATGGGACGATTCCAATAGACTATCAACGTTTTAGACAATTGTTTGATGAGACCAATGCGTTAAGACTGCCCCCACATCGTCCCTATGATCATGAGATCAAGTTACAGGAACGAACCGCACCACCCTTTGGTCCTATATATAGCATGTCAAGGGAAGAGTTGAAGGCGTTGAGGGACTATCTGGCCGATAATTTGCAGAAAGGGTTCCTTCGGTCTAGCAATTCCCCGGCTGGGGCTCCTGTCTTATTTGTCAAGAAAGCTGATGGGTCTCTACGTCTATGTATCGACTACCGGAAGTTAAATGCCATCACAGTCAAGGATCGATATCTTCTTCCACTCACACCAGAGACCATGGCCAATCTGGCACGGGCTAATTATTTTACCAAGCTGGATCTACGATGGGGATATAATCAGATTAGAATCAAAGAGGGGGATGAATGGAAAACAGCTTTTCGAACTCGTTACGGACATTGGGAATATCTGGTGATGCCTTTTGGGTTAACAAACGCTCCTGCTACCTTTCAACGGTGGATCAATGATATTCTTCGCCCCTTTCTCGATCGTTGTGCCACTGCCTACCTTGATGATATTTTTATCTACTCGGAGACCTTGGAGCAGCACCAGCAGGATGTGTTACAGGTGCTGGAAGCTTTGGAGGCCAACGAGGTCCACTTGAAGCCAGAAAAATGCGAGTTTAGTGTACAAGAAACCAAGTATCTCGGGATGATTCTGACTCCGGGAGGAATGAAGATGGACCCCACCAAAATACAGACAATTGTGGAGTGGGAGGCGCCGAAAACAGTGAAGGAGGTTCAGGAGTTTCTTGGGTTTGCCAATTTCTATCGACGTTTTATTTATGCTTACTCTCGAGTGGCTCGACCCCTGAATACTCTAACAAAGAAACATGTGCGGTTTGAGTGGACCCAAAAGGTTGAACAAGCTTCTCAGAAGCTCAAGACTGCCTTTACCACCGCCCCAATATTGATGCACCCGGATCCTGAGAAGGAATTTATCGTGGAAACTGATGCGTCGGACTATGTGTCGGCAGGGATATTATCACAGGGAGATAACGAACAGATTCTACATCCGGTTGCTTTCTTCTCCAAAATACATTCGCCGGCGGAATGCAACTATGAGATTTACGACAAAGAACTGCTGACTGTTATTCGCTGTTTTGAAGAATGGAGACCTCATCTGGAGACGGCTCAGTTTCAAGTTAAGGTTTTGACAGATCATCGCAACCTGGAGTACTTTATGTCCACTAAATTGCTAAACCGATGTCAAACTCGTTGGGCGGAGTTTCTATCTCGATTCGATTTTGTTATTCAGTACAGGCCGGGGAAACAGGGGAGGAAGGTGGATATTTTAACAAGGAAGGACAAAGGATTTACCACAGGAAGGGGATGAGAGACTGGAGCAACAAAGTAGAGTAGTATTGAAAAAGGAGAATTTGGATTCAAGGATAGGTTTGTTAGCGGGCTCTTTGGCAAATGAACCCGCTGAAGGATCGTCTCCCATACTTGATTTGTTTAACAAAGCTTACCAACGTGATAGCTTTCCCAATAAAATTTTATCCATGCTTCAAGACGGCGTTCGACAATCGAAGGAGATTTCGCTGGCGGAGTGCAAGGAAAACGAGGAGGGGTTATTGTTGTATCGAAATGCTCTCTATGTCCCCGATTGCGACGAACTTAAACTCTATCTTCTACGGGAACATCATGATAAACCTTCCGCCGGGCATCCTGGAAGATCAAAGACATTGGAACTCCTTAGTCGAAGCTATTACTGGCCGACCATGCGGAAATATACAGACCGCTATGTCCAGAATTGTCATACTTGTCGGCGGAGCAAAGCGAATCATAATCCTCTGCAAGGAGTACTACGACCGCTCTCGGTACCCAAAGGACCTTGGACGGATGTTACCATGGATTTCCTAACTGGGCTTCCGGAGAGTAATGGGTTTAATGCCCTACTGGTAGTTGTGGATCGGCTAACAAAAATGAAACATCTTATTGCTACTACCGAAAATGTTAACGCCAGGAATCTGTCTCGTCTATATCTGGAACAGGTTTGGAAACTTCATGGGCTACCCGAGACTATTGTCTCAGATCGAGAGACTCAGTTTACTGCTGAGTTTTGGAGGACTCTCTGTGAGCGATTGGAGATTGCTCCTCGGTACTCTACGGCCTTTCACCCCCAGACTGACGGACAAACTGAAAGGACCAATGCGATTATGGAACAGTATCTATGCAGCTATGTGTCCTATCAGCAGGATAATTGGGCTGACTTCCTCCCGATGGCTGAGTTTGCTACGAATAATCACATCTCTGAAACGACTAATATGTCTCCCTTTCAAGCAAATTACGGAAGACATCCTCGAATGACCTTTGGACCCTTACAACATGGACGAACAACGAATACGGACCAAGCAAATGGACTGGCAAGGGAGATGTCCCAGGTTTTCGATTTCTTAAAAAGCGAGATGTTCAGAGCTCAGAAAATACAGGAGGAAATGGCCAATCTACATCGCACCCCAGCACCTCGTTATGCTATCGGCGATTTCGTTTGGTTATCGACCAGGAACATCGAAACTAAGCGCCCTTCCAAAAAACTCGACTGGAAACAAGTTGGGCCATACTCGGTTAAACGAATCGTGAGTCCCTATGCTTACGAGTTGAAGCTACCAGCATCAATGAAAATACATCCGGTATTTCATGTTTCGTTACTTTCGCCCGTGGTGGATGACCCTGTTCCGGGGCAGATTATCAAACCCCCGCCACCCGTGGAGATAGAGGGGGAGACGGAATGGGAGCTGGAGGAGATTTTGGATTCAAGACGACGTGGTCGTCGGGTAGAATATCTGGTCAAATATGTTGGGTATGAAGAACCGTCCTGGCAACCTTCGAGCGATTTTGAACACAGCCCTGAGCTACGTCAACTATTTCATCGTCGTTATCCTTCAAAACCTCAGCCTATCAGGAGCTAGGCTCTAGGAGGGGACCTGATCTGTCCCGGCATCTGGGCATTGGTTCCGAGAGCTCGGTAGCAGAAACAGGATCGAGACGGAAGGGGCATTGTTAAGCGAGGATGGGCGGCGATGGGGTGATGATGACAGCATTGGATTCTGGGAGGTTCGATGGCGTGATGATGACGGCATTGGATTCTGGGAGGTTCGATGGCGTGATGGATTGGTAATAAAGAAATGGTGGGGAGGAATACGAGGTGTGGTTACGTCAGGTTTCTACGGGGTTCGATGAACAAAGGTATGAGTCATAGCGGACTAGCGAGGGAATGTGTTAAATAGAGCGGGGGGATCTTTTCTTTAGTTCTTTCATTTCTTTTCTCTCTGTCTCGTCTTCCTGTCTTCTCGGTATATAGGAAAATACTCCTATCCTCGAATCATAGCCTCTGAAGATCCCAGAACTTGGCTTTGGGATCTATTGTAATCATAATCATCGTTCTCGTTGAGGTCCATCCGATCCTCACTTTCTCTGCTCTTGTCCTTGCCCCTGCCCGGAGCTTTGCCTCTGCCTTTGCCTTTGCTGGTGTCTGTGCTTGCGCCCGCCCGGCAAGCTCTCTGTCTTCGTCGGTGTCCTCGTTGCCTGGCTGTATTCCTCGAGTCCTTCTGCGTCATCATTGTCGTCTTCCCTGCGTCTGGGTTACCCCGTCACAAAATGCTTATACCTTCTTGTCAAAATATCCACCTTCCTTCCTTGCTTTCCTGGCCTATACTGAATCACGAAATTAAATCGAGATAGAAACTCTGCCCAACAAGTTTGACGCTGATTCAGCAATTTGGTCAACATAAAGTACTCAAGGTTGCGATGGTCCGTTTGTCACGGAGTAACCTGGACGCAGAGAAGACGACAATGATGATGCAGAAGGACTCGAGGAACACAGCCGGACAACGAGGACACCGACGAAGACAGAGATGACACAGGGCGGGCACAAGCACAGGCACCAGTGAAGGCAAAGGCAGAGGCAAAGCCCCAGGCAGGGGCAAGGACAAGGGCAGAGGAAGTGAGGATCGGATGGACCACAACGAGAACAATGATGATAGCCATGATAGATCCCGAAGCTAGATTCTGGGATCTCAGGAACTGTGACGAGAGAAATAGGATTATATTCCTATGTATCGAGATGACAGGAAGACGAGACAGAGAGAAAAGAAAGAAAGAACTAAAGAAATCATCTCTCCGCGCTATTTAACATCCCCCTCCGCCAGTCCGCTATGACTCACACCTTCCTCCATAGAAACCCTTAGAAATCCATCGCAACCACACCTCGTATTCCTCCCCACCATCTTCTCTAATTATATTACAAATCCATCACGCCATAGAACCCCATAGAACTTAATGACGACACCTCCTTTCCCGCACACCCCTTCCTCGATTAGCATTACCCTAGCAACCGCAACCCCGTTTCGACTACCGAACCCTCGGGACCGGTGCGAAGACGCCGGGACAGATCAGGTCCCCTCCTAGGGCCTAACTCCTGATAGGCCGAGGTTTCGAAGGATATCGATCACAAAAAGCTTTTCGAAGTTTGGGACTATGTTCTAAGTCGCTCAAGGGTTGCCAGGAAGGTTCCTCGTATCCAACATATTTGACCAAATATTCTACCCGTCGTCCTCTCTTCCTCGAATCCAATATCTCCTTCGCTTCCCACTCAATTTCTCCCTCAACTTCCACAGGTGGGGGTGGTTCAACCATCTGCCCCAGGACGGGGTCATTGACCGCTGGCGATAAAAGCGAAACATGAAAGACTGAATGAACTTTCATGGAGGCCGGAAGTTCTAACTCATAAGCATAAGGACTAACAATTCGTTTATGTCCTGGCGTCTTGGCATCGTTTCCGACAGCTCGGTAGGAGGAAGAAGGTTGCAACGGAAGAGGGATTGTTAAGCGAGGATGGACAGAGGTGGAGAGATGGTGACGTCATAAGATTCCAGGAGGTTCTATGACGTGATGGATTTGTAATGTAAAATAGAGAATATGGTGGGGATGAATACGAGGTGTGGTTATGGCAGGTTTCTATGGGGTTCTCTGGAGGAAGGTATGAGTCATGGTGGGCTAACGGAGGAGTGTGTTAAATAGAGCGGGGGGGGGGATCTTTCTTTAGTTCTTTCTTTCTTTTCTCTCTGTCTCGTTATTAGGGTGTCGCCCCGAGCAACCCGAGTAGTCTAACTAAGAGCTTGGAGTTTGAAACGCTAACCGCAAAGGCAGTAAGGAACAAGGTCCCCTCAGTCTTAACCAGCCTAGTATCTCGATCGCTCGATGCTAATCCTCTCGGTACATAATGATTCTGAAACACGAAGATGGTTCGAGGTGGAGTTTCTAAGTTCACCCGATAAAGTCCAGTCTCAAGATAAAGCGTAAAGTAATAGATATTATATCGATAAGACTCTTTCTTCGTTGCTGATGATTTCAACAAAGTCGGAGGATGGCACCGTATTTATATCCCGCGCGGATGTCACGCGGACTAAGCATTATAGATTACAATAAACAAGTGCGAAACACCGAAGACCCTGAAAATACGCCAAGAAACCCAAACGCCAAATCTATCCCACCATCTAAAATACCCCTGACCTCTATTCCTGAAAATCCCTCACGCTCTATTCCGTTTATTGATAACATCCCGTTTGCTGCATGCACTCAGCCGTCGGTGGTCGAGAGTCTTGACGTCAGAACACCTGATAGTACCCGGTGCGGGCTCGACTTCGCTCGCCAACTCTTTCCCGACATCGTTACCTATCACCAAGGAGCATAGCTCAACATTAGGACCGCTAACGATCGGTACCGGAGGAGTCGGGTAGTCTTACCTTCCCCAGAGGCGCCACCAAAGTAAACTTTCGTCACTTGATCAATTATGGTCCGATTGACTCCAAACTCGCACTGATGCCCCCTCATATACCCACCGGTATCCTGAGCGACCGTGCCGGTGCTTTGACGCTCCGGGGGTTATTCCAGGGGTCGAAAACAGGTTCGTTAACTAGGGATTCCGCAACTCCGCACTGGGCTCCATCCTGGCAGCACCGTGCCTCTCTGGCGCGCCCAGTGGGACATAGAGACTTTTTAGCAGCGTAGGAAATAGAGGACAGTCCTTCTCTTGTAGTCTTCGGGTTCTCCTATCCTATGCCCGTAACACTCGTCTTCCTGTTCTCTCGATACCTAGGAATATACCTATTCTCTTGCCATAGTTCCTGAGGTCCTAGAACCTAGTTTTGGGGCCTATCATAGTTATCATCATCGTTCTCGTTGAGGTCCATCCGATCCTCACTTTCTCTGCCCTTGTCCTTGCCCCTGCCCGAAGTTTTGTCTCTGCCTTTGCCTTCGCCGGTGCCTGTGCTTGTGCCCGCCCGGCAATATCCCTGTCTTCGTCGGTGTCCTCGTTGTCAGCTGTGTTCCTCGAGTCTCTCTGCGTCATCATTGTCGTCTTCTCTGCGTCCGTACTACTCCGTCACAGTTTAACCAGATAGGGACCAATTTGTTTACAATCCAATTTCTTAGAGGGTCGTTTTGTTTCGATGTTTCGAGTGGAAAGCCAAACGAAGTCACCAAGAGCATAACGAGGTGCTGGGGTCCGGTGAAGATTAGCCATCTCTTCTTGTATCTTCTGGGCTCTAAACGTCTCGCTCCTCAAAAAAAAATCGAAAACCTGGGACATCTCCCTTGCCAGCCCGTTCGCTTGATCTTCATTTGTTGTCCGTCCATGCTGTCAGGGCCCAAAGGTCATTCGAGGGTGTCTCCCATAATTTGCTTGAAAGGGGGACATATTACTCGTTTCAGAGATATGGTTATTAGTAGCAAATTCAGCCATCGGGAGAAAGTCAGCCCAATTATCTTGTTGATAGGACACATAGCTACGTAGATACTGTTCCATAATCGCGTTAGTCCTTTCGGTTTGTCCGTCAGTCTGGGGGTGAAAGGCCGTGGAATATCGAGGGGCAATCTCTAGCCGCTCACAGAGAGCTTTCCAAAACTCAACGGTAAACTGGATCCCTCGATCCAAGACAATAGTCTCCGGTAGCCCATGAAGCTTCCAAACCTGTTCCAGGTATAGGCGAGACAGGTCCCTGGCGTTAACATGTTCCGTAGTGCCGATAAAGTGTTTCATTTTCGTCAACCGGTCCACGACCACCAGAATGGCATTGAACCTCTTACTCTCTGGAAGTCCAGTGACAAAGTCCATAGTGATATCCGTCCAAGGTCCTTTGGGTACCGATAGCGGTCGTAGAACTCCTTGCAGAGGATTATGGTTCGCCTTACTTCGCCGACAAATATGACAACTCTGAACATAGCGGTCTGTGTATTTCCGCATGGTCGGCCAGTAATAGCTTCGACTAAGAAGTTCTAATGTCTTTGATCTCCCGGGATGTCCGGCGGAGGGTTTAACATGATATTCCCGTAGAAGGTAGAGTTTAAGTTCGTCGCAATCGGGAACATAGAAAGTGTTCCGATATAACAACAATCCCTCCTCGCTTTCCTTGCACTCAGCCAGCGAGATCTCCTTCGATTGTCGAACGCCGGTTCGAAGCATGGACAAAATTTTATTTGGAAAGCTATCACGCTGGTAAGCTTTGTTAAACAGATCAAGTACGGGAGACGATCCTTCAGTGGGTTCATTTGCCAAAGAGCCCGCTAACAAACCTATCCTTGAATCCAAATTTTCCTTCTTCAACACTATTCTGCTCTGTTGCTCCAGTCTCTCATCTCCTTCCTTTAGTAAATCCTTAGTCCTCCTTATTAAAATATCCACCTTCCGTCCCTGTTTCCCCGGCCTGTACTGAATAACAAAATTGAATCGAGATAGAAACTCTGCCCAACGTGTCTAACGTCAGTTTAGCAATTTAGTAGACATAAAGTATTCCAGGTTGTGATGATCTGTCAAAACCTTAACTTGAAACTCCAGATGAGGTCTCCATTCTTCAAAACAGCGAATAACAGTCAGCAGCTCTTTGTCATAAATTTCATAGTTGCATTCCGCAGGCGAATATGTTTTGGAGAAGAAAGCAACTGGGTGTAATATCTGTTCATCATCTCGCTGTGATAATATCCCTGCCGACACATAGTCCGACACATCGGTTTCCACAATAAACTCTTTCTCAGGGTCTGGGTGCATCAGTATTGAGGCGGTGGTAAAGGCAGTCTTGAGCTTCTGAGAAGCTTGTTCAACCTTTTGGGTCCACTCAAATCGTACATGTTTCTTCGTTAGAGCAGTCAAGGGTCGAGCCACTCGGGAGTAAGCATAAATAAAACGTCGATAAAAGTTGGCGAACCCAAGAAATTCCTGAACCTCCTTCACTGTTTTCGGCGCCTCCCAGTCCACAATTGTCTGTACTTTGGCGGGATCCATCTTCATTCCTCCCGGAGTTAGAATCATTTCGAGATACTTGGTTTCTTGTACACTAAACTCGCATTTCTCTGGCTTCAAGTGAACCTCGTTGGCCTCCAAGGCTTCCAGCACCTGTAGTACATCCTGCTTGTGCTGCTCCAAGGTCTCCGAGTAGATAAGAATATCATCAAAGTAGGCGGTGGCACAGCGATCGAGAAAGGGCCGGAAAATGTCATTGATCCACCGTTGAAAGGTAGCAGGAGCATTTGTCAATCCAAAAGGCATCACCAGATATTCCCAATGTCCATAGCGAGTCCGAAAAGCTGTCTTCCATTCATCCCCTTCCTTGATCCTGATCTGATTGTATCCCCATTGTAGATCCAGCTTGGTAAAATAATTAGCCCGTGCCAGATTGGCCATGGTCTCTGGTGTAAGTGGAAGAGGATATCGATCCTTGACTGTGATAGCATTTAGCTTCCGATAATCGACGCATAGACGTAGAGATCCATCAGCTTTCTTGACAAATAGAACAGGAGCCCCAGCCGGGGAGTTGCTAGACCGAAGGAACCCCTTCTGTAAATTATCGGCCAGATAGTCCCTCAATGCCTTCAACTCCTCCCTCGACATGCTATATATAGGGCTAAAGGGTGATGCTGTTCCTTCTTGTAATTTGATCTCATGATCATATGGACGATGTGGGGGCAGCCTTGACGCCTTAGTCTCATCAAACAATTGTCGGAAGCATTGATAATCTATCGGAATCGTCCCATCAGGATTGATAGGCATGTCCAATATTTTGTTAACAGCATACAGAGTAGTCGAATAGACTTGAACAGTAGGGTCCTAGGAAAGTTTTCTAAACGATCGAAGCGAGACTGCCAAAATGTGAGTCACTGGCCTTTCTGGTGGTGAAGTCGAAATTCCGCGAGCCACAATAGGTTTGCTGTTAGCTATGCAATGCTCAAGACAAACAGATGACTGAAAGCGAATCTTATTCCTCCCGCTATCAATTATCACTCCATGTTTTCTCATCCAAGGTATCCCCATCACGATCGAATAGTGTCCTAATTTTGTAATAAAGAATGGGCATTCCTCCACATGTCCATTAATCTCCAACTCCAGTGTAACCTTCCTAGTCACTTTCCCAGATTCGATAGGTCTTCCATCAATCACATCAATCTCCATCTTAGTCCTTAAATTTTTCATCTTTAATTCATGGCGGCGTGCAAAGTCTTCATCCATAAATGCATATCCCGACGCTCCAGTATCAATCAAGGCATAGATGGATACAATAGATTTTTTATTTTGAGAAATAGAACAAACTACAATCAATTGATTCCCATCCATTTCCCCTTCCGATACTGAAAACGTTGAAATAGACACTTTAGAAAAAACCCTAGAAGGTCCCTAAACTATGCCGCTTAGTGCAGGGACAAATTTTTTAACTCCTCCTCATCCGACGAATTATCCTCCTCTTTTTCCTTTTTTTCCTTTTTCGCTTCCAACAATGCTCCTCTCATCCTAGGTGGTGCCCTCCCCGCAATAATAACAACGATTTTCTATCCGACGAGCTTCCCTTTCCCTGGGATCCGGACGACGACCATTAGACAGATCTATAGGAACGGCTCCCCTAGGAGTGTAGGATGGGTGAGCTGCTGGCGTCACATTCTTTGGTGGGGGAGGAGGTGGTCCCCGTACAACTGGGGCTGTTGTTGAGGCACCAGAGGGCCGAGGAACAAAGGGGTGAGGAGCAGGAGCACTAGGAATCTGAAATCTAAACCTCCCCATCCTAGCCTGTAGCGCCCTTTGTTTATTGTCCAATCGTTGAAGGAGAAGTCCACAATCCTTAATGGTGGCCGGGGTTTCATCCTGTATCATTAGTGCCATCAAGTCTTGATTAAGTCCCTCTAGAAGGCATTCAATTTTAGCCGCTTCGCTGAATTCAGAGTCGGCAGCATAGCGCTGGAACTCTGCAAAGTATTCCGAAAAGGGGCGTTGACGCTGTCTGATTTCCCTCAAGTTGCGGGCAGCAGTGGCAGCATGATCAGGATCTCCAAAAGCGTTATTCAAAATTTCAAAAAACTCTGTCATTGAATCCAAAGCAATTCCCTCATCCGAAATGTAGGCAAGAAATTGATCTGCCGCGGTCCTTCCAACCGAGAGATAGAGTAGGCGATTTGTTGAGCAGAGGTGGGAAATCGATCCAGGTTAGCCATGAGCTTGATTTGTAGCTGTCTCTGGAACATCCTTAAGGTTTTCTGGTCACCATCATACTTCTCTGGGTCAGGAAGGTTCTTGGACTTGGGCGACTTGGTTTGGTCATCATGGAGCTCCCCGAAGTCTTGCTTGATTCCTTCTTGCAGCTTTTTGATCTTAGCTCGTAGTCCCTGGGTTTCTTTATGGAACTCGGCTCGGGCTTGTTCGGTTTCAGTGTGGTGGGCTTTGAGGTCGATGACGTACTGCCGGACCCCTCCATAGGCCCGGAGGAGGAGACTGTTTGCCTGTGTCGCTTCTTCCGTTGCTGCGGGGTCCACTTCAGGGTGAGCGACAAAGAAAGCCGCGAGGTCGTCGTGGAGCTTTTGATAGTCAAATCCATTGGTGGTGGGAGAGGTCATGATAAACTATGGTGCGAGGGACTCGTGCTGTGTTGGTAGAGCAAGGGGTGGTCTCGTGTTAGTGTCACGGAGTAACCTAGATGCAGAGAAGACGACAATGATGACGCAGAAGGACTCGAGAAACACAGCTGGACAACGAGGACACCGACGAAGACAGAGATACTGCCGGGTGGGCACAAGCACAGGCACCAGCGAAGGCAAAGGCAGAGGCAGAGGCAGCGGCAAAGGCAGAGGCAAAGCTCCGGGCAGGAACAAGAACAAGGGACAGGGAAAGTGAGGACCGGATGGACCTCAACGAGAACGATGATGATGACTATGATAGATCCCGAAACTAGGTTCTGGGATCTCGGAGACTATGGCTAGAGAATAGGAGTATGTTCCTATGTACCGAGATGATACATCAGCAAACTCAACTTCTGACTGCAGTCTCCCAACAGTCTCCCAAGTCTCAGGAGAGTCTCCTGACACTCCTGGATACATTTTGGGTCTCCTGAGGCTCAGGAGACCTCAGGAGACAAATCAAGTCTTGCTGATGTAGGAAGACGAGACAGAGAGAGAAGAGAGAAAGAACTAAAGAAAAGATCCTCCCGCTCTATTTAACACATTCCTTTGCTAGTCCGCTATGACTCATACCTCCCTTCATAGAACTCCATAGAAACCCACCGTAACCGCACCTTGTATTCCTCCCCACCATCTCCTCTAATTACATTATCAATCTATCACGCCATCGAACCTCCCAGAATCCAATGACGTCACTATCACCCCATCTCCGCCCATCCTCGCCTAACATTGCTCCTTCCGCCGCAATCCTGTTTCCGCTACCGAACCCTCGGGACCGATGCCAAGATGCCGGGACAGATCAGGTCCCCTCCTAGGGCCTAGCTCCTGATAGGCTGAGGTTTCAAAGGGTAGCGACGATGAAATAGTTGTCGAAGTTCGGGACTATGTTCAAGATCATTTGAAGACCGCCAAGAGGGTTCTTCATATCCAACATATTTGATGAGATATTCTACTCGACGTCCCAGTTTCCTCGAATCCAGTATCTCCTCCACTTCCCATTCGATTTCCCCTTCTATCTCAACCGGTAGTGGTGGTGCAGAGGTTTGCCCAAGTACAGGTTCATTAACCACTAGTGATAGTAACGAAACATGAAAGACCGGGTGAATCTTCATGGATGCGGGAAACTCTAATTCATAAGTGTAAGAGCTCACAATCCATTTGACTGGATAAGGACCGATCTGTTTCCAGTCCAGCTTCTTGGAAGGGTGCTTGGTTTCTATGTTTTGAGTTGAGAGCCAGACAAGATTGTTGACAGCATAACGAGGTGCCGGAGTTCGATGTAAATTAGCCGACTCCTCCTGTATCTTCTGGGCCCTAAACATCTCGCTTTTCAGAAAATCGAAGACTTGTGACATCTCTCTCACTAACCCATTGGCTTGGTCCTCATTCACTGTTTTTCCGTGTTGCAATGGTCCAAACGTCATTCGAGGGTGTCGTCCATAGTTCGCTTGGAAGGGGGACATGTTAGTTGTTTCTGAAATGTGATTGTTGGTAGCGAATTCAGCGAGAGGTAGGAAGTCCACCCAGTTGTCTTGTTGATATGATACATAGCTGCGTAGATACTGCTCCATGATTGCATTAGTCCTCTCGGTTTGTCCATCAGTTTGAGGATGAAAAGCGGCCGAGTATCGAGGAGCTATTTCCAGGCGATTACAAAGCGCCTTCCAAAACTCAACGGTGAATTGTGTTCCCCTATTCGAGACTATCGTTTCCGGCAATCCGTGGAGCTTCCAAACTTGCTCCAGGTATAGACGAGACAGATCCCTGGCGCTAACATTCTCGGTCGTGCCAATAAGATGCTTCATTTTCGTCAGCCGATCCACTACTACCAGGATGGCATTAAACCCCTTGCTTTCCGGTAGCCCTATCACAAAGTCCATGGTAATGTCTGTCCAAGGTCTTTGAGGTATTGATAATGGCCGTAGGACTCCTTGTAGGGGGTTGTGGTTGACCTTGCTTCGTCGACAGATATGACAGTTTTGAACATAGCGGTCTGTATATTTCCGCATGGTCGGCCAGTAGTATTCCCGGCTTAGAAGTTCCAATGTCTTTGATCGTCCGGGATGTCCCGCAGAAGGTTTGTCGTGATGCTCTCGTAGCAGATGAAGTTTCAGTTCATCGTAATCGGGAACGTACAATGTGTTCCGATGGAGTAATAGCCCCTCCTCGCTTTCTTTACATTCCGCTAACAAGATATCTTTCGATTGTCGAACCCCATCCCGGAGTAGGGCTAGAATTTTGTTTGAAAAGCTATCGCATTGGTAAGCTTTGTTAAACAATTCAAGTATGGAAGACGCTACTTCAGCGGGTTCATTTGCCAAAGAACCCGCCAACAAACTTATCTTCGGATCAAGATTCTCCTTTTTCAATACCACTCGACTTTGTTGTTCCAATCTTTCATTCCCTTCTTTTGGTAGGTCCTTAGGCCTCCTCGTTAAAATATCCACTTTCCTCCCTTGCCTTTCAGGCCTATATTGAATGAAGAAGTTGAATTGGGACAAAAATTCCGCCCAGCGAGTTTGACGACGATTTAACAATTTAGTGGACATAAAATATTCAAGATTGCGATGATCCGTAAGTACTTTGACTTGAAACTGAGCCGTCTTTAAATGAGGTCTCCACTCCTCAAAACAACGAATAATGGCCAATAGTTCTTTGTCATAGATTTCATAATTGCATTCCGCCGAAGAGTGAGTTTTGGAAAAGAACGCCACTGGGTGTAGAATTTGTTCATCGTCCCGTTGTGATAGAATTCCTGCCGATACATAGTCGGAAGCATCTGTTTCCACAATAAATTCTTTTTCTGGATCGGGGTGCATCAAGATCGGAGCCGTGGTGAAAGCGGTTTTGAGTTTTTGAAAAGCTGCTTCTACCTTTTGAGTTCACTCGAACCAAACATGCTTCTTGGTTAAAGTAGTCAATGGTCAAGCCACCCGAGAATAAGCATAGATAAATCGTCGATAAAAATTAGGGAATCCCAGGAATTCCTGAACCTCCTTCACTGTCTTTGGTGCCTCCCAATCCACAATCGTTTGTACCTTTGCCGGATCCATCTTCATTCCCCCCGGAGTCAATATCATGCCGAGATACTTGGTTTCCTGCACACTAAACTCGCACTTTTCAGGCTTCAAGTCGACTTCATTGGCTTCTAGGGTTTCAAGAACTTGTTGTACATCCAACTTATGTTGTTCCAGAGTTTCAGAATATATGAGAATGTCGTCAAGATAGACAGTCGCACAGCGATCCAGAAAGGGTCGTAGAATATCATTGATCCATCGCTGGAAGGTCGCAGAGGCATTGGTTAATCTGAAGGGCATTACCAGGTATTCCCAGTGTCCATAGCGCATCCTGAAAGCCGTTTTCCATTCATCCCCCTCCTTAATCCTGATTTGATTATATCCCCAACGCAAGTCTAGCTTAGTGAAATAATTAGCTGTGGCCAGGTTAGCTATGGTCTCCAGAGTGAGAGGGAGTGGATATCGGTCCTTCACTGTGATGGCATTGAATTTTCGATAGTCAACACATAAGCGTAGAGACCCATCCGCCTTTTTAACAAATAGAACGGGGGCACCCGCTGGTGAACTGCTTGAACGTAGAAATCCCTTTTGCAAATTATCGGCTAGGTAGTCTCGTAAAGCCTTCAACTCCTCCCTTGACATACTTATCACGGCGTAGAGCGCACTTAGCGATGTTCCGGGAAGAGGGATTAGTCAGGGGTTTCTTCTATATTCTTTGGGTTTCGGTAACAAGGGTTCAGTTCGGGGACATCAGCAAGACTTGATTTGTCTCCTGGGCTCTCCTGAACCTCAGGAGACTCTCCTGAGACTTGGGAGACTGTTGGGAGACTGCAGTCAGAAGTTGAGTTTGCTGATGGATACATCAGTAAGACTTGATTTGTCTCCTGAGGTCTCCTGATCCTCCGGAGACCCAAATTTTATTCAGGAGTGTCAGAAGACTCTCCTGAGACTTGGGAGACTGTTGGGAGACTGCAGCCAGAAGTTGAGTTTGCTGATGTAGGGATTCAGGTATAGGAGATAGAGACGACTGCAGAGTTATGGGTCTTGGGGGCTTCTATGGGATTCTGTACAGGGTTACTCGGATGAGTCATCAGGCTAGTATGCGGTATATATATAGGGATTCTGTTCTCGCTTGTAGATAGTTTCTTTCCTTTCCTCTTCACACAATCTTCCTATCCTTTAGTCAATATAGTACTTTAGGACTCTTAGTCATCTGCTAAGCCGACCCTTCTGCCCCCTAGAGGACAGAAGGAAGGCTCTTCATCTTGTCTCGTTTAGGGTCTCTCACGCGTTCTTCTGTTGATCTCATCTCGTTCATCTCGTCTCACCTCGTTTTCTCGCATTGTATCTCTCGTCGCTTCTCGCTCGGTCACGGTAGTGTACCTTGGCTTTAGACTTCGTCCTCGCTCTGGCTTCGCTCCGTGATAATACTATACATAGGGCCGAAGGGCAGTACCATTCCTTCCTGCAGCTTGATCTCATAGTCGTAGGGATGATGTGGTGGTAACTTGGATGCATTTCTCTCGTCAAACAATTGTCGGAAGCGTTGATAGTCTATGGGAATCGTTCCGTCCGGATTGACTGGTGCTTCCAGAATTTTGTTAACAGCGTATAATGTAGTGGAGTAAACTTGAACTGTAGGGTGTTGTGAGAGTTTCTTGAACGAACGTGGGGTAATAGCTGCAATGCGAGTAACTGGCTTCTCGGGTGGTGAAGTAGAGATTCTCCGAGCTATAATTGGCTTGCCACTAGTCGAGCAGTGTTCCAGGCAAAGATTAGACTGAAACTGAATCTCATTCCTTCCGCTATCAATAGTAACCCCATGTTTCCTCATCCACGGTATCCCCATGACAAGCAGATAATGTCCTAACTGTGTAACGAAGAACGGACACTCCTCCACATGCCCATTTATTTCCAACTCCAATGTCACCTTCCTGGTTACTTTTCCCGACTCAATAGGTCTCCCATCAATGACATCAATTTCCCTCTCAGTCCTCAACTTCTTCATTTTCAATTCATGGCAGCGCACAAAGTCCTCATCTATGAATGCATATCCCGACGCTCCAGTATCAATCAAGGCATAGGTGGGTACAATAAATTTTTTATTTTGCGAAACAGAACAAACTACAATCAATTGATTCCCATCCATTTCCCCTTCTGATACTGAGAACGTAGAAATAGCAACCTTAGAAGAACTCTGTGAAGGCCCCCGCTTACGCCAGGCCAGGGACAAATCTTTTAACTCCTCATCCTCTGATACCACCTCCTCCTCCTGTTTCTTCCTTTCCTTCCTTGCCTCCAACAACGCTCCCCTCATCCTGGGTAGGGCTCTTCCCGAGGGAGTATAAGTACATTCTCTTACCAAATGTCCAACACTTCTACAATAATAACAACGATTTTCGATGCGCCGGACTTCCCTCTCCTTAGGGTCCGGACGACGACGACTGTTAGACAAATACATAGGAACCGCTCCCCCAGGCATATAGGATGGGTGGGCTGCAGGTGCTGTATTCTTTGAGGGGGGTGGCAGCCACTGTAGGCTGAGGATGTTGCTGGTGCAACAGGTGGTTGAGGGTTGAAGGGATTGGGTGGAGGTCCGCTGGGAATCTGAAATTTAAACCTCCCCATCCTGGCCTGTAGTGCTCTTTGCTTGTTATCCAGTTGTTGAAGTAAGAGACCGCAGTCCTTGATGGTAGTGGGGGTTTCATTTTGAATCATTAGCGCCATCAAGTCTTGGTTAAGCCCTTCCAAAAGACACTCAATCTTGGCCGCTTCATTAAACTCCGAGTCAGCAGCATATCGTTGAAATTCCGCAAAATATTCCGAAAAGGGGCACTGGCATTGGCGAATCTCTCTTAGGTTTCGGGCAGCCATGGCGGCGCGGTCTGGGTCTCCAAAGGAATTATCCAAGATTTCAAAGAATTCCATCATCGAGTCAAGAGCGATGCCTTCATCAGAAATGTAGGCTAGAAATTGATCTGCTGCAGGTCCCTCCAGTCGAGATATAGAGTATGCAATTTGCTGAGATGAGGTAGGAAAGCGATCGAGATTGACTGTGAGCTTGATCTGTAGCTGTCTCTGGAACATCCTCAAGCTTTTTCGATCTCCCCGGTATTTCTCCGGGTCCGGAAGCTTCTCGGACCGAGATGGTTTGGCTAGGTCATCATGGAGCTCCCCGAGGTCTTGCTTGATTCCTTCTTGCAGCTTCTT
The DNA here is from genome assembly GCA_024713865.1 of Morchella sp. 2016-72. NCBI lineage: Eukaryota > Fungi > Ascomycota > Pezizomycetes > Pezizales > Morchellaceae > Morchella > Morchella sp. 2016-72. The sequence continues at coordinate 671,556 of JAMJEY010000022.1, forward strand.
GATCTTAGCTCGTAATCCCTGTGTTTCTTTATGGAACTCGGCTCGGGCTTGCTCAGTTTCAGTGTGATGGGTTTGGAGGTCGATGGAGTACTGCCAGACCTCTTCGTAGGCCCGGAGGAGGAGACCATACGCTTGTATCGCCTCTTCCGTTGCTGCGGGGTCCACTTCAGGGTGAGCGACAAAGAAAGCCGCGAGGTCGTCATGGAGCTTTTGATAGTCAGGTCCATTGGTGGCAGGGGAGGTCATAATGAACTATGGTGCGAGGAACTCGTGCTGTGTCGGTCGAGTAGAGGTGGTCTCGTCTTAGTGTGACGGAGTAACCCGGACGCAGAGAAGACGACAATGATGATTTAGAAGGACTCAAGGAATACAGCCAGGCAATGAGGACACCGACGAAGACAGAGATACTGCTGGGCGGGCACAAACACAGGCATCAGCTAGGGCAAAGGCAAAGGTAAAGACCAGGACAGAAGCAAGAACGTAAGACAGAGAGAGTGAGGACCAGATGGACCTCAACGAGAACGATGATGATAGTGATGATAGATTCCGAAGTAAGATTCTGGGATCTCAGAGACCATGGCTTAGAGAATAGAAGTATATTCCTATGTACCGAGGTAACAGAAAGACGAGACAGAGAGAAAAGAAAGAAAGAACTAAAGAAACGATTCCCCCGCTCTATTTAACACATTCCTCTACTAGTCCGCTATGACTCACACCTTTACCTATAGAAACCCATAGGAACCCATCGTATCCACACCTCGTATTCCTCCCCACCATCTCTTCTATTTACATTACAAATCCATTACGTCATCGAATCTCATAGAACCCTATGACAACACCCCCCTTCCAGCACGCCCTCGCCTCGCTTAACATTTCCTTATTGCTGCATCAGCGATTCGACCACCGAACCCTCGGGACCGATGTTCAGACGCCGGGACAGGTACTTAGTCTAAGGACCGGAAACATCCGCTAGCGCTTAGGGAGAAGCGGGGTAGCGAAGGAATTGTTTTCCGCTCTCAAGAACAGAGTTTTCATCAGAACTTAGTATGAGCGGTGGAAGGCAGGAAACAGAGAGATTTGGAGTATAATTACTCATCTCCGTTTCCGTCCACTAGTTCAAAAAATCCTCATCATCAGTGGTAACAAGTGGAAGAAGACCCTTAAGATTTATCACGGAGTCAATACGAGAGAGCGAGGGGACGATGCCAGATTGGCCAATGTACACTACCGAGGCGAGACAAGTCACGAGGCGAGGGGGCGAGACGAGACGAAGCGAGATGAGACAGAGCGAAGCAAGAATGGCTGACCTACCCTGCTGGGGTAGTTGCACCGTTGAGGCGAGAGGTCTTTTTAAAGAGGTATTTCTAAAAGACTACAAGCTCCTAGAGATAGGAAGGTTGCGTGAAGAGGAAAGGAAAGAAGCTATCTACAGACGAGAACGGAACCCCTATATATACACCACATGCCAGCCCGATGACTCATCCGAGTAACCCTATACAGAATCCCATAGAATCCCCCAAGACCCGTAACTCCGCATCTATCCCTATCTCCTATACCCGCGCCCTTATTACCGAGCCGAACCCCTGTTACCGAAACCCCAAGAACATAGAAGAAACCCCTGACTAATCCCTCTTCCCGCAACGTCGCCAAGTGCGCTCTACACCGTGATAGATATTAGGTCCCCCCCTGAGGCCTAAGTCCTCTTAGGCTTATGTGGATATCGCTTATGAAAGTCTTTGACTAACTCGGGAGAGTTGTCTAGGTCGTCGTAAGGTTGCCATGAGGGCTCGTCGTAGCCGGTATACCGAACGAGATACTCCAGTCTTCCGCGTCGTTTCCGAGAGTCTAGAACAGCATCTACTTCCCACTCCTGTTCGCCTTCGATCTCAACTGAAGGTAGAGGGAGTTGAAATTGTCCTGGTACAGGGTCATTGGCAGTAGATGATAGCAACGAGACATGAAAGACTGGGTGGACCTTCATCGATGATGGTAACGTGAGTTCGTAGGCGTAGGGACTGACATTGCGAGAGATTGGGTATGGTCCGATTTGTTTCCAATCCAACTTCTTCAAGGGCCGTTTGGTCAATAAATTCCGCGTGGATAGCCATACCTTGTCTCCAATAGCATATCGTGGCGCCGGAGTCCGATTTATGTTGGCCGATTCTTTCTGAATTCTTTGGGCCCTGAACATTTCCGCTCGAAGGAAGTTAAATACTTCCGACATGTCTCTTGCCATGGTGTTTGCTTGATCTTCGTTTGTGGTGACGCCGTGTCGTAGTGGGCTGAAGTTCATGCGGGGGTGTCGTCCATAATTTGCTTCAAAGGGGGAGAGTTTGGTTGATTCGGATACATGATTGTTGGTAGCAAATTCCGCCATAGGTAGATAGGAGGCCCAGTTGTCCTGTTGATAATCCACGTAGCTCCGAAGATACTGCTCCATGATGGCATTAATCCTTTCAGTTTGGCCATCTGTCTGTAGGTGGAACGCGGTAGAATAGCGTGGGGATATCTCGAGACGCTCACAGAGTGCTTTCCAAAAGTCAGAGGTGAACTGAGTACTTCGATCTGAGACTATCTTCTCTGGTAGGCCATGTATTTTCCACACATTTTCCAAGTACATTCGGGCAACGTCTCTGGCTCCTGACTCTTCTGTGCATGGAATGAAGTGTCTCATTTTTGTGAGACGATCGATGACGACGAGAATTGCGTTATGGCCATTGCTGCATCAGGAAGCTTTACCATTTATGACTGCAGTCTCCTGAGTCTCCTGACAGTCTCCTGAGTCTCCTGAAACCCTTATAGTCTCCTGAGACTTGTAAAATCTTGCTGATGTGAGGGGTAGTCCGGTGACGAAATCCATCGAGACATCCGTCCATGATGCTTTAGGTACTGATAGTGGTCGAAAAACTCCTTGAGGAGCGTTGCGATTGGCCTTGCTTCTTCGACAGATGTGACAGTTCATGACATAACGATCGGTGTACTTCCGCATGTTTGACTAATAATATTCCCGACTTAGAAGTTCAAGGGTCTTTGCCCTGCCTGGGTGGCCCACTGACGGTTTGTCGTGGTATTCTTGAAGAAGTCTGAGTTGTAGCTCTTCGTGTTCTGGTACAAAGAGTTTGCGTCGATATAGTAGAAGACCATCCTCGTTTTCCGCACATTCAGCGAGGGAGATTTGTTTTGATTGTTTCGTGCCGTCTTTCAGCATCGTGAGTACTTTGTTTGGGAAACTATCTTCTTGGTAAGCTTTGATAAATAATTCTTGGACAGTAGGCGTTCCTTCAGCGGGTTCATTTGCCAAAGAACCCGCCAACAAACTTAGCTTGTTATCCAAATTCTTCTTCTTCAACACAGTCTGATACTGATATTCGAGACATTCATCCCCCTTTTTAGGCAGATCCCCTGATCGCCTAGTCAATGCATCTGGTTTTCCTCCCTGCTTCCCCGGTCTGAATTGAATTACGAAGTCGAAACGTGATAGAAATTCTGACCAGTGAGTCTGTCGTCGATTTAGTAGCTTTGTTGACATAAAATACTCGAGATTCCTATGATCAATCAGGACCTTGATGGGGTATGAGGCGGTTTCCAGAAAATAACGCCACTCCTCGAACCCCCGAATGATTGCTAGCAGTTCCTTATCGTATATTTCGTAGTTGCATTCTGCCGGCGTGTGTTTCTTGGAGAAGAAGGTGACTGGATGTAGAATTCCTTCGTCGTCGCGTTGGGACATGATGGCGGCAGATACATAGTCTGAGGCGTCCGTTTCCACTATAATTTCTCGATCAGGATCAAAGTGTCGTAGTATGGGGGCGGTGATGAATGCAATTTTCAGATCGTTAAAGGCTTTCTCTGTTTTCTCTGTCCATTTGAATACCACCCCTGTCTTTGTTAGAGCGGTTAGTGGAGATACCACCCTCGAGTAGGCATAGATAAAACGTCGATAGAAGTTGGCAAAGCCTAAAAATTCCTGTACATGTTTCAGACAGGTTGGGGTATCCCAGTTCCTAATAGTGGCGACCTTGGATTCATCCATTTTGATTCCTTCCGATGTGAGCACAAATCCTAGATACATGGTTTCTTCAACATGCCATTCACATTTCTCTGGCTTAAGCTGAACATTGTTCTGAAAGATTCAAGAACTTTATCGACAATCTTCTTTCTTCGAGCCACGAAAGATATGGCGATGTCATCGAGATACGCCGCGATTAAACGACGCGATAGGACGGAGCATGTCGTTAACCCAGTGTTGAACACGGCGCGCTTTGTGAGACCGAAAGGCATAACGGTGTATTCAAAATGTCCATAGCGTGTTCTGAATGCCGTCTTCCATTCGTCCCCTTCCCTGATTCTCAACTGATGATATCCATTGCGTAGGTCGAGTTTAGTGAAGTACTTAGCTGCCGAGATACCCATAAATGTCTCTGGTGTTAAAGGTAGAGGGTGACGATTTTTAACCGTTACCCCGTTCAGCTTCCTGTAATCGACACATAACCGTAGCGAACCATCAGCTTTCTTTACCAACAGTACTGGAGAGCCGGCGGGAGAGGTGCTGTGACGTATGCGGCCTTTGGATAGATATTCCGCGAGATAGTCCCTTAGGGCTTGTAATTCCAGACGAGTCATTCCATACATGGGTCCGAAGGGTACTGTCTTGCCATCTTGAATGTCAATGGACAGGTCATATTCAGGTCGATGTGGTGGTAGATCGGGAACATCGGATTCGTTGAGAAGATGAAGGAAGGTGTGATGTTCCTTAGGTATTAGAGCGTGAGGGTCCTTTGATTTTTTGGCCAGTAAGTCATTGAGGGCCTTGAGGGTGGTTGAGTATAGTTGCATTCCTTTTGTTTTCTTGTTGATTAGTCGATGGAACGCATACGACTTGAGGGCGGAGACGTTGACGCTAGATTTGATTTGGGGTTTGAAGTTGACCCCCTTAGCAATCACCTTGGTTCCATTGGAAAGACAGTGTTCAAGACAGCTTGGGGAGCTAAAATGTAGTTCGTTATCTGCTGGTAGAATAGTTATGGCATGTCTCCGCATCCATGGGAGGCCCATTACTATGGGGTATTGTCCTAGCTGAGTAACAAAAAAAGGGGCGTTTTCTTTGTGTCCATTAATGTCGAGGCTGAGGATGACCTTATGGGTGACATTCCCGGATTCGATAGGTCTTCCGTCTATTACATCTATGTGACGAGGAACTTGTACGGGAATTGTGGTGAGATTATGGTGGCATACGAAGTCTTGGTCTATGAAAGCGTATCCTGAGGTGCCAGTATCAATGAGGGCATATGATGAGATAGAAGAATCTTTATTTTGAGAGATTGAACACTTTACAACTAGTTGATTCCCATCCATATCCTTCTCCGAAACCGAAAACTCAGAAAGCGACAATTTAAACCAATCCTTAAACCGTCCCTGGAGTGAGCCACTCAGTCCAGGGAAAAATCTTTTAATGCCTTATCGCCGAAGGCTTCTTCTCTTCTTCCTTCTTCCTTTCTTTCTTCTTCCTCCTGAATATCTACCGCAGCCCCTCTCATCTGAGAGATTGGGGCGAGCGGGGGTTTGGTAATGAGAGACAGGAGGAGACGGAGCTGAGTAACGAAGGGCGGGGTCCGCCGGAGTCTGATAACGAGGTGCGAGGGGAGCGGGCGCGACGTAGCGGGGTGCCGGGCGAGCTTGGGGTGCGGGGGCTTGGTAGCGAGGGTGGTAGCGAGCAGTGATTATCTGCTGCTTGTTGTCCAAACGTTGAAGAATGGTGGCGAGTTCAATGACGGTGGCTGGGGTCTCTTCGTGGACCATGAGCTTGGTGAGTTCCTCGCTCAGGCCTTCCATAAGAGCTTCTACATTGGCAGTTTCTCCCATTCCGGCCTCCGCAGCATAGCGTTGAAACTCGGCAAAGTATTCCGAGAAGGGATGATTGAGTTGCCTGATTCTTCTGAGGGCGCGACGGGCAGTACCTACCTGGTCTGTGTCCCAAAATGCTGTGTTTAAGATTTCAAAAAACCTTTCCATGGAGGGAAGGTTGATACCGGTGGCGGTGATGTAGGGCATAAACTGGTCAGCGGCGGGGCCTTCCAGGCGAGAGATGGCATAGGTTAGTTGATTCTGCAGAGTAGGGTACCTGTCGGTATTGCCCAAGAGTTTGAGTTGCAACATGTTTTTGAACTGCGGGTGTCCCTTCCTGTTACCATGGTATTTCTCCGGGTCCGGGAGTTTCTCCGATCTTTCGTTCCTTGGTTCCGAGGCGACAACTAGTCCCTCCAAAAGACAATTACGATGACGAGGGGGCGGAGGTGGTGGTGGAATGTTTTCTACTGCTGGTGGCGGAGGTGGTGGGGGGAGCGCGAGTTGATGAGCCAGGGCTGCTTCTGCTTCCCGAGTGGCAATGTTGGCTGTGGCGAGTTGGGCTTCGAGGTTGGCGACCTGGATTTGTAGGGCGCGTACTTGTCTTTCCAGGTCATTGTTCTGAGTTTCTCCCTCTGTGAGCTTCTTTACCCACTCCTTGCGGGCCTCATCGCCATCGAGCCTTTCTTCTTCTGGGAGGTTTGCAGATCGCACGCCGCAGACAGCCGTGGATTTCTTTAATTTGTTCACTGGCGTCGGGAGCGACTTGGGGATGGGTTTGCATAAACTCCTTCAATTCTCCTTCAAGAATTTCATGAGTTCCCATTTGACCTTCCATTTGCGACATACCGGTAATCGACGAGTGTAGTAGGCGTTGGATACGAGACGCAAACCTTAGTATCACTTGATCGAGAAATGGCGACGGGGATGACGGGTACCAACGACACTACCGGCGCGGCATGTTACGAGGCGAGGGGGTGAGACGGGACGAAGCGAGATGAGAGATGAAGCTAGGAACAGAGCGAAGCAAGAATGGCTGACCTACCCTGCTGGGGTAGTTGCACCGTTGAGGCGAGAGGTCTTTTTAAAGAGGTATTTCTAAAAGACTACAAGCTCCTAGAGATAGGAAGGTTGCGTGAAGAGGAAAGGAAAGAAGCTATCTACAGACGAGAACGGAACCCCTATATATACACCACATGCCAGTCCGATGACTCATCCGAGTAACCCTGTACAGAATCCCATAGAATCCCCCAAGACCCGTAACTCCGCATCTATCCTCATCTCCTATACCCGCGCCCTTATTACCGAGCCAAACCCCTGTTACCGAAACCCCAAGAACATAGAAGAAACCCCTGACTAATCCCTCTTCCCGCAATGTCGCCAAGTGCGCTCTACGCCGTGATAAGATTATTCTAAGTCTACCTAGAAGAATCTTTACTCTCTAAACCTAACCTGTATCTTCTACCGGCCCTCTTGCTTTCTACACTTCTGTTTAGTAGAGACAGAGCCCCGTCATATGAACGGATGTTCGAGAGAAGGGTGACTGGGTGTTCGTAAACAGGGTGAACAGGTGAATGGGTGTCCGTGGCTAGTAGGAAATACAAGGGGTTCTCGGTATTTTTTTCCTCACATAAAATGCTCAACTATCGTTGGCCGCCTTTCACCGGCCACTCGTGGCTTATATGTCGAGCCGGGGGGGTTCTCGGTATTTATGGTGCACACCCGGTACATTCAAGCCACCGGCCTGAACCCTTACCCTTGGCACACGCCACACACCAGTGGTTCGGGTGCCACACATCATTAGACGCCCAGTCCGATTACCCGGCCCACACACATTTGGGTATATGGGTAGTGTACCCGCTCTTTTTCGAAGAAGCGCCATCTCCTTTACAACCCTCTTGAAAGGACTGGATACAGCTAACCACTAACCACTCACCCTGACGAAAGGATCATGTTCAGACAGCTCCGCCGCCAGACGGTCAGGACTCTTCCTAGGACTCCCATCGTGCACTCGCGTTCTGTACACAACACTCTCGTTCCCCACCCGGGGCCTAACAATAACGGGGAGCAAAAGCGGAAGAGGGACCCCAAGCGGACTACCTCGTATTCGGGCATGACCGCAGCACAAGCAAACAAAAGACAAGGCTTCAGAATCCCATTACTCAGAGCGATACCAGTCGAGAGAATGCTGACAAAGGGTCGTGGAGAGGACATAAATTCACCTTTGAACTCGAAAGAAACAAAGGAAGAGGTATACAAGGAGCTCGTACGCTATATTCAGATCGAGGGATATCCTACCGAATGCGATCCAGAATTTAAAGAGGCAAACATCAACCACCTTGTATATGCGACCATCAGCCCCATCCTCAGCGATTTTATATCCATGACTGGACGAAAGACGTTACAGTTAGGAAGCGAAAAGGAGATTCTCTCCAAGGGCGGCGAGACAGGAGGAACGGAAGAGTTCGTTGTCGTGGATCTGATTTCGGTGGAAGAAGAGAACTTTGTGCTCATCATAGAAGCAAAGAGGAGTTCTGTTGGAAGGGCGATGAGGCAGTGCTTCTTGGCGATGAAGGACATGAGGGACCATAATGGTAGAGGTGACGTGTACGGTTTTGTCACCACTGGAGAGTCGTGGCAAATGCTCAAATATGATGGCACATCATTCCAGCTGTCAGGGAAAATGGAGGTGCTATTTCCGTGGATGGATGAAGACAAAGAGAAATGGATGAAGGATTATTCGGCTGTGGTAGACTGCATCAAATTCGCATTGAGCAATGGAGGATTGAAAGTGAGTACCTGTTTCCGGGGTGAACTATTTATGGTGACTAATATATTATGTAGGGATAATTTACTAGGGGTTCGAGTGGTGATGGGAGGCGATGTAAAGGTGGAATACCCGGCTTTGTAATTAAACAAATTCAATCTTTTATTTTTATTTATTATCTTATCTCGATCATCTACACATACCAGCAAAAGAATCAGAAAATGCAAGTAATGGAAACAGGGATTATTTGCGTGAGAGAACGGCGCCACTCCATACAAGTTATCCTTTGCCTTGAGCAACTGCATTTTCTGGTTCTTATGCTGGTAAGCGTGTAGATTGCCACTAATCTTCTAATATATTTATTGTGAAGAGGGTATGGGGGCGCAGCCCCTGTGTATAGGGAGCGCAAGCGACCGTCGCATTACTAACAAGCGCGCCAGAGAGGATTTCTGGCGGGTGCCTGAGAAATCTACTAGAGGTTCGTCAGAACTTATATTATTCCCTAGTAGATTTCTTCACTTGACACCACCGGCACACCAGTAGGCGCTAGACTTGTTACCCGGCCCACTCACTATTGGGTATATTGGGTGGTCTCCCTCCTCTCCTTTACAGCACTCTTGGAAGGGTTTGATACAGCCCCTAACCACTAACTACTAACCCTGACGAAGGATCATGTTTAAACAACTCAGTCACTAGATGGTCAAGGCTCTTGCTATATCTCGCTTTGTGTACTCACATCCGGCGGATAACACCTCCATCCCCCACTCGGGGCCTAGCGGCGCCGAGCAGCAAAAGTGTCCCAGTGAAAGTTTTTTTTAATGAGCACGAATGTAGAAACAATCAATTTCAAAAAGTGAGCAATTGTAAGATAAAGAACATGACGGAGCGAACTCGTCCCCCCAAGCCAATAAATACCCGCATACCTGTGACCTTTTCGCTTCTCCGGCCACCCCCACTCTCATGCCACATCTCCCATAATGACTAGAGTACCAGAAATCAGTATGTGGCGAGTACGGTAGTGATGCGGCATCCTCAGCCCCTCAGCAGTCCTGCCGCATTTAGCCGAATGTACAGCGGTAGGTAATAAGTGATGGAACACAATGATGCCTGTTTTGGTAAAACGCCACCAACATTTGGTATTTGTACCTCAGGGCGTTCCATCACTTATTACCTGTCGCTGTACAGCCTCTGGTAGAATTATTGTAGAAACAGGGGTCTAAAAACCAGGGTTTAGGTGGCTGGCCCAGCCAATAGAACTCTTGTCACACTTCTACAATAATTCTACCAGAGGCTGTAGCAGTTGTGAGTACAGTACCAGAAATACGCTACACAGTAATCAGAATCTCAGCTGCACTGCTCACTGATCGGCGTAGCCGATCAGGCCGACTATGCCAATCCAGGCCTGAGTCCAAAAAGTAGAACGGTCCACTCTACCAACTGTATAAACAAATCAAAAATGTATCATTCAAGTTTATCACTTTTAATGTGCTTTTTAAAGGGATCAAAAACCGAGAAAAAGACTCCTTTTACTATGGGTAAACGAATCAAAAAATGACTTTAGTTCTATTTGATATATTTAAAATATTTTTTCTTATGAAACCTTAAAAGAAAAAAGAATTGATTTCTCGAACTGAATCTTAGCTATTGCGATTACTTAACCTAAATCTTATCACTTATGCTATCCGACAATTGTTTACCATATTGCAAGAAGCGAAAAGATCAAAAATCATTGAGAAAGCGATCGCTAAAAGAATATTAAAATGAACGCGAACGTTTTTTACAAAAACATACCCTTAAACGAATCAAAGGATTCATTTACTAAATCGATCACAGATCACGGCCCGCCTCGCACTCGCCTCACTCGCGAACTTCTCGAACAGTTGTTAGACAGACGGCCGTTTCAAGAGAGGATGACTGACAGGGGCGTGTTTTAATAGAAAGTGTTCACAGTGAGAAACTGATAAGATCGATAGGAAGAGGATGTAATAGTACGGGCCAGGCCAGTAGACAGGCTGGTTTCACGAGATTCTATTTGCAGATGAACATCACATGGAGCCAGATAGATATATAATGCGCTCTTTTCCTATGCTTTGCCTCTGCGCAACGCCTTCTTCTTCTGTTAGCAATTTAGTACTTAGGCTTCGCCTCCTGCTCGGCCCCGCTGCCTCGAACCTGAAATCAACCCAGCCTGACTGCTTCGCTTCCAGATAAGATCGAATGACCCCTGTCCCGACCCTGGCCCCTCCTCTAGCTACTCTGAACCCGACCCCGTCCCGTTAGACTACGTTGCCTCGCCTTCGGCTCCCACTATACACTATGACCTCTAATCCCGATCCCACATGGACTCCCGCTTTGACGGAAGCCCAATTCACCGATCAATACGATGAAGACTCCACTCTTTTATTTCAACGTCTCTCACCCCACCCGCTGCTCGCACTCAATGGCCAGCTCATGCTCGCTATAATCTAATGGTGGAGAGGGATACTGCCATCACCGCTCAACGAGCTGCTGAAAACCAAGCCTCCGCCATTCCCAAACTCGAGCAACACATAGTCGGTTTAGAGCGACAGCTAACGGAGTTACGCCAACTCAATGCCTTGCTCGCCGCCCAGCCCACTCCCCCTGCCGCTCCTGCTGCTCCTCCTTGACACGTTCGATTTGAAGCTCCTCCTCCTCCAGTTGCTCCTCCTCCGGAGGCCCCGCTCGTCGCTCCTCCTGTCGTTCTTCCCGTTGCTCCTCTCGCGGCTTCTGCTACCCCCCGTTCCGAGAAAGTCCCTGACCCACCCAAGTTTGATAGAAAAAGGGAGGAGCTATGCCCCTTTGTTACTCAATTTCGTCTCAAAATGCTCGCCAACCATGATCGCTTTCCTGCCGCTCAAGCCCGCCTCGCTTATGCCATTATACCTTGTTGGCGATGATGACACCTAAGATATTGAAGTTTTGTTACCATTCTGAAACTCGCCGAGATCCGGACCGCATCGCCACTGCCAAACGAGAACTCGAAATACTTTACTCAAGGCCGGCATCACTCCATCTACTTTGCTGAATTTCAACGCTACCGTCATTGAGACGCGCGAACGACGAAAGCAAGAACATGCTATTGCGTCGCACCAAGAACCCGGTGAGTCTAACAAAGAAATTTCAGAGTTTGAAACGCTTAACCGCAGCGCAGTAAGGCGAATAAGGTCTCTCTCGCCTTAACCACTCTAGTATCTCGATCGTCACGCTAGTCCTCTCAAGACGCTGAACGATTCCAAACACGTAAGACGGGTTCGAAAGGAGTTTCTGCTTCACTGATAAAGTCTGATTTCAAGATAGAGCAGAAAGTAATAGTATTATATCGATAAGACTCTTCTTCGTCACACGATTTCAACAAAGTCGGAGAACGACATAGATTTATATCCCGCGCATGTCCCCATGGACTAAACATTACATCTTACAATAAACAAGTCACGAAACCCCAAGACTCTGAAATACGCCTAAGAAAACCAAACGCCAAATCTATCCCACCATCTAAAATACACTCGCCCTCTATTCCCAAAAATCCTCACGCCTATTCCGCTTATGACAACATCCCGCTTATTGCACGCACTCACTTCACCGCTGTCATGGCGAGTGAGTTTCGGAGTTGACTTTACTGATAACGCCCCTGCCGCACTCCGCCACAACTCTTTCCGACATCGCTACCTATCACCAAGCGAGCCAAGCTCAACATTGTGACCGCTAACGATCGGTACCGGAGGAGTCGCAGAGTCTTACCTTCCCCTGAGGCGCCACCAGAGCTGTTTTCTACGACCTTCATTCGATCAATTATGGTCCGATTGACTCCAACCGCACTATTGCTCCCTCATATACCCACCGCGTCCTGAGCGCTCAACCGCGCCTGACGCTCCGGGTTATTTCAGTGGGTCGAAAACAGTTTGTTGACTAGGGATTCTCAGAACTCCAAGATCACCCATTCTACAGCACCGCTTCTCTCGGCGCGCCAATGTGGACATAGAGACTTTTAGCAACAGAGGAATAGGGGAAAGTCCTTCTCTTGTAGTCTCTAGCTTCTCTCGATCCTACGCTCAGAATAGCCACTCCCTCTCAGGCTGCTCTGTCCTCGTGACATCTTCTCCGACCGATCGTCTCCAGAAACCTTCTCCACATATCACCCGCATGCGGAGGAAGCGACTTAGCCGCGGAGTGCATTCTCTACAGTCTCGCGTTGGTCCGTCGTGCCTTGGGTTTTTTCTGCACTGACGATGTCGATACACACTTCCTCATCCATTACGCCGATAATTTCAGATGCGCTTTCCCCAACCTGATAACCCCGCCACTTCACCGATATTCCACCACTCCCTTCTACTCTTCCTGCTCCTAACGATCCGCTCAACCTCATATAGTTTCTCACCTCATCGCCGACTACGGTGTCAGAGTATCGTTGTTCAAGGCCCCAATACACCGACTGGAGCAGGGTTCCAATAGTTCGACGCGAACACCTGACTTGACCTTCATTTGATGATAAGGCCTAGTTCGCAGTCGCAAGCTCCGCAAGTCGCTTTATCGCGAACGGTCCCATCTTCATTACGAAGTTTTTGTGCCTCGACGTAGCTTGAGCGCTGACGCGCTGAGCATAACTCGATCCCCGATTTTGAACGGGCCATGTGTTTCCTTCTCATAGATTTTCCCATTCTTTCCTGGCTGACGGACAATTTCTCTATGGACGCGCCATGTACTCCTCGAACGGTTGAGCATAGATCGCCATGTATTGACTACTTCGCTTTCCGCTACTAACTCGTCCGATTATACCCATAATTGAGATAGAGCGATTGCCCCGTCATGATGTAACCAGCTTATTGCAGATATTCGCCAGTGAAGCAGCTCATCACTGCTTGTCTCAGAGCTGCAGAATGCCCGGGCAGAGTGTTTCGCCGCCATGACCCGCCAGTTTGTCCGCTGGGCAGGCCAAAGCGGCATCATAATGGTTACGTCCAGAGCCCACGGCGATGCCCAAAAGCTTGACGAATTTGGCATCTCGATCGAACTACGTCACGCGGTAGCCCACGACGCGCCGATTTGAAATTAAACGCTGCATCCCGGATAAGCTGCGCGCATTATGAATAAAGCGAACGCATCTTTAGAACCTGTCCACTATTACCCATATCTGATAATTCTTTTGACTCTGCAGCTGGATCTAAGTCCATCGAAATTGACGTACACCATACTGTGATGCGTTTCGCTAAGCTGAAGCGTTAACGCCATTCAGATTTACGACGCCGGGTTATGATTTCATGGTTAATCGCCGCAAGAACAGACGTGAATATCTATCCACCTGCTCATCTTCGCCAGAAGTTGCGCGCGATCAACTCTAGGTTGTCTTATCCCCGACCGGTCCCCGCCACCTCAGCAAGGTTTGATTGCGCGATTCGGATTTTAACAGATTATTGTCTTAAGACAGATAGGCGGTTTTGAAGAACAGCAAGCCCTCCTCGACCGTAAACTCCTTCAACTCCCCTGCTTCGCTTTTCTTCCAATCTCCTTCCATGCCTCATCCTGTACCGACGCCTTTGACTAGCTCCAAGAAATCTCGACCAGTCTACCACTCTCGTTACAACTGCCACAGAAAACATATACTCCTCTGTCCCTACCAACTGTCGCTTAAGAACCTCTCGACTACCTGCGCTTCTTCACGCCGGTACTCGGACGCCTCGACAATGCGCCTGCCTTCCCATTTTTGTTCCGGGCCTGTAAATGATCTTAAAATCGAACTCCCGCGTCTGGCCCGCGCCATCGCGCTTGTCTTCGGACCAGTGGTGTCGAAATATCGGCGCTCACGATCCGTGATAGACTAACACCGTAAACTTGGGTCCTCGGCGTAGTGCCGCCATTGCTTAAAGGCTGCCACTATACCGAAGATTTCTTTGTCCCAGACGCCATAATTAAGTTCGGCTGGATTGAGCTTGCGAGTAAAAGGCCACTGGATGGAGCTTTCCATCAACTATTTGAGCATAAAGACGGCTCCCAACGCAAAGTCACTGGCGTCCGCTTTCCACGATTGTCTGCCGCTCCGGTGAAAAACGAACCAGAATTGGAGCAGTCGTGAAGAGGATCTTGAGCTTCAGAAAAGCTGCTTCGCGCTAGTCCATGGTAAGTTCTTAGTATCGCTCTCAGATCAGTGATGGGACTACAGACCCGGAATAGTTACGATAAACCTCCGGTAAAATCGGCGAATCCCATGAAAACTTGGACGCCTTTGACGGTCCTCGCGATTCCCACTTCAAGATTTCTTCCACCTTGTCCGTCGACATAGATACCCCTTCGGCGCTAAAGACGAATCCTAGGAAGTCGATCACCTTTGATGGAAAAAGGATTTCTTGGGTTGGCTACTGGTTATTTTCGATGAAATTATCCAGGACTTTATTAACCAGTTCCTCACGTTCGCCGTCCTTACTGTCAGATTAGGATATCATCGGCGATACTACCACCCTCGATCGGAATTCCCTGAGGATCTCGTTCATCATGGCCTGAAAGGTTCTGGCGTTGGTGGCCCAAATGGCATAACCAGATCAGAAGTGTCCGTGATCTCGCTCGAACGTTGTTTTCCACTCGCCGCCTCGCTTAATACGGACAAGGTTATATCCTCTTTTAGGTCAATCTTGGAAAATATCCGCGCCCCAGAAATCCGGTCCCTTAGCTTTCTCCTAGCGGAAGGCCAGACCGATTTTTATGGTGACACGGTTGAGGCCCCGTAATCCACACACAATCGGAGACTACCGCCCTTCTTCTTCACAAACAAAATAGGGCTCCGGGGACTTGCTGGGCCTAATTTTCCCGAGCCGTAACATCCTATCCAGATATTCCCGAAGGACCTTCAACTCGACTTCAGAGAGGAGAGATGGGCCCCGCGAGGCTGCTGACCAGGTTCGAGATCGAGCATCGCGATCGGAGGCGGTGAGTGGTAGTTTGTCGGCTTCGAACGCAGGAAGACCTGAGCTTTGGATGATATCGCCCGGACGACTGTTTTCAAGTCAATCTCTCCTGTATCCGCTGATATTGAGCATGAAGAGTGCCTCCGGATCATCCAGACGTCATCATCAAGAACCACTGAAATCTCTTTCTCACAAGATCTGGACTTGCAAAATTCTACGAAAGGTTTCCCATTTGTGGCAATAGCTGGCTTATGCTCCTGTAGCCACCATGCTGGTAAAATGGCATCAATACCACTCGGGAGTGGTGCTATCTCGAGAGCTTCTGACTTACGCCCCTAGAAATAAGATTCAACATTACAGTAAAGGCTTGTCCGGCCTTCCATAACTTCACCAGAAACCCATTACCTTGGCCGACGCCTCTTTTCACCTTTGGGACAGAAAACGAAGAAACGAAAGAAGAAGAAATAACCGGACCCGTTGCCCCGGTGTCCAACAATACCCGAAACGGAAATAAGAAATCTAAAAACCGATAGAAAAAAATTCGAATGAGACGGGCACCCGCGAATAGCCGTTGAAAAGTCGTTGTTTTTTCATCGGAGAGGACGCCCCCTCTTCCGGTCTTTTTCTTTTTATATTTTTTTTGGTTTTTTCCTCGGTCAGTGATAACATCGCAATTTGGGGGAGCTCTTGACCTGACTCATCAGAGTCCCCTTCTAAAAACCCATATCAAAATCCACCTCCGACTCCGACCCCACTTCTGGTATATAGGCTGGCCCCGTCGTGGTTGCTGCCACCACGGCTGACTTCTTTTTGGACCTGTGCCTTCTCTTCTTCTCCGGTGGGGGCGCGGGTGGATCCTTCATTTCCTCGTCCTCTTCCTCCCGACCTCTCTTCTGGCCCAGAGCAGAGACAGCGGCGCTGGAGTTAGGGCTCTGTCTGCACCATCTCCACAGATGGCCCTTCCTTCCACAGCGGGCACATTCTCCTTTTGTTCTTCTCTGGTCCAAGACGGATTTGGGGATCCCCCTGGTGGCCTCGTCATAGCTGGAGTGCAGTGGTCTGTTATCCTGGCCTGAACGAGTTCCTCCTGGGGTATTCGACCCTCCTCCGGGTCGCGTGGACTCAGTCTTCTGTCCTCTGCCGCCTTGATCTGGAACCCAGGCTTCTTCTTCTCCTCCTGACTCTCCTTTCGTGGCGGTGCCCCCGTCGTCGCCCTTCCCAACAACCTCTTCTGCTCCAGAAAGCTTTCATGGGCTTTTCCAGCTCGCTCCAATTGGGCCACAAAGTGCGCATCGTCTTCCGCCGGCTCAAACTTGGAGTGTCGATCCCAAATTTCTTCGGGTAGGCCGGTTAGGAGGGTTTTCCGATAGGCTGCCCCACTCTGTTGCGCACGCTGGTTGAGGATCTCCATCTTCATCAGGTAGTCGGAGATGCTTGACTGATACCTGAGGTGATCCATCTTAAAAGCGGCGTCCAAGGCCTCCTGCGAACTGACGAATCGTCCCCGGATTTCTTGTCGAAAGCGCTCCCAAGTGCAGAAGTCCATTCCCGCGGGTCCCCTCATGTGGACCTCATGGTAGTTGGCGAACCATTCCTTGGCGAGGCCTGTGGTATATGTTCGCGAACAGGACCTTCTGCTTATCATTTCAAACTTGCGGCCGCTGCTCGAAGGAGATTTCACATTCCAGGAGCCAGTGTCTGAGGTTGTGTTTTCTTGGGTTGTCAAATTCGAAGGCACCTTTGCCAAAGAGTCCCGTTCCTCTCCTCGGGAGATTCCGACCGTCTCCATCCCCGGCCTCCCTTCTTATTCCCACCATGGCTTGACCCTCCATCCGATGGGTCGTTGCCTTTTCCCTTTGGCGGCGGCGGCGGCGGTGATCCTCCCCCAACGTCGATGTCCTCGGGGTATCGCTCAGGTTCCTCTACCTGTGGCTCCGGAGCGGTGGATCGGTGGGCGCTCAGGAGTAGGTCGATCTGCTTCTGCATCTCGGCCATCTGTTCCCGGTGCCCTCGGGCCTGGGTCTCCTGAGTTCTCATGACATCTCTCACCGATTCCTTTGCTTGCTCCCGGAGCCTCTCGATTTCCCTCTGAGTCTCGAACAATTGCTTCTGGGTGTGGACGCGCCGCCAGGCTGCTCGTTCCATGGCGGAGGCCTCCGCTGCCTGCCGTTTCTCGAAATCCTGGATTTTTGCCAATTCCAGGAACATCTCCTCTAATCGTTTTAAATTGGCCTTTACGGCCTGGGCCGCGATGCCCGTTATCCTTTTTTCCGCCTGGAACTTCTCCTTTGTCCGTTGGAGTTGATCCCATATGGTTCTTCCGGCGGCGGATAGCCCTTCCATCTGGGCTTCATGTTCACTCAGAAACTGTTCCAGCTTATCCATTGCCCCAGAACCGGCGCTGGCTTGCCCGCTCTGACGGTGGATAGTGGATCTGGACTGTCTTCTCGGCTGAAGGCGGGACCTTCCCCCATGATGGAGTCCTCCTCTTCGGTCCTAGCCAATAGTCGGGAAGCCATTTGATATGTGAATTAGGTAGTGATTCTTCGGAAACTCCAGGTAAACCTAGGAGTTATCGATATACTATTAGGGTGTCGCACCAAGCAACCCGAAAGAGTCTAATAAAGAGCTCAGAGTTTGAAACGCTAACCGCAAAGGCAGTAAGGAACAAGGTCTCCTCAGTCTTAACCAGCCTAGTATCTCGATCGCTCGATGCTAGTCCTCTCAGTACGTGAATGATTCCGAAACACGAAGATGGTTCGAGGTGGAGTTTCCAAGTTCACTTGATAAAGTCTGATTTCAAGATAGAGTGTAAAGTAATAGATATTATATCGATAAGACTCTTTCTTCGTCGCTGATGATTTCAACAAAGTCGGAGAATGACACAGTATTTATATCCCGCGCAAGTGTCCCGCGGACTAAACATTACATCTTACAATAAACAAGTGCGGAACCTCAAGACCCTGAAAATACGCCTAAGAAAACCAAACGCCAAATCTATCCCACCATCTAAAATACCTGTCCTCTATTCCCAAAAATCCTCACGCCTATTCCGTTTATGGACAACATCCCGCTTGCTGCATGCACTCAGCCTTCACAGTGGTCATGAGGAGGAGTGTTTCGAGTTGGCCTACCTGATAACGCCCCGCATCGGCTCGACTCGCCGCCAACTCTTTCCCGACATCGTTTATCACCAAGGAGCCAAGCTCAACATTAGGATCGCTAACGATCGGTACCGGAGGAGTCGGGTAGTCTTACCTTCCCAGAGGCGCCACCAGAGTGAGCTTTCTTACGACCTTCGTCATTTGATCAATTATGGTCCGATTGACTCCAAATCGACTATTGCCCCCTCATATACCCACCGGTGTCCTGAGCGCCTGAGCCGGCGCCCTGACGCTCCGGGGGTTATTTCAGGGGTCGAAAACAGGTTTGTTGACTAGGGATTCCGCAACTCCGCACTGGGCTCCATTCTGGCAGCACCGTGCCTCTCTGGCGCGCCCAGTGGGACATAGAGACTTTTTAGCAGCGTAGGAATAGGGGAAAGTCCTTCTCTTGTAGTCTTCGGGTTCTCTGATCCTATGCCCGTAACACATGCGCTAACTCAGGGGCTCTCTCGTGAGCTCCGCTCCGCTATGATCCACCATAACGTTCCGGCCGCCACCTCCGACTATGTTCTCTTGCTTCAGAAGTTGGATAACAGGCTCCGGGACGCTCGCGCTAGAGATCGATCCTCTCTCTTCGTCGCTCGTCAACCCTTTGCTCCCTCGGCTATTGCTCGTGCCCCCGCTCCTGCCTCAGTCGCTCCCGCTCCTCATCCCTCTTATTCTCCAGGTGGTGCGGTGCCCATGGATCTTTCTGGTGCCCATCGCCCTCAGCGCCGTGGTCCTATCACCCCCGCCGAACGTGCCCGCCGCGCCGCCCAAGGACTCTGTATGTATTGTGGAGGTCCGGGGCACTTTGCTGCTGAACGTCCTGCTCGTCCTGTTGCTCGTCCTGCTCGTGTTGCTGCTACTTCTGAGGTCGGCGTACCTCCGGTTACGTTTGGGGCCGGTGTGCCTCCCGTTATCAACAATGCTTCTCAACCTTCTTCCTCTTTTGGTTATGCTTTTGGGTTTCCCTTTGGTGCTTCTTCTTCTTCTTCTTCTGGTTCTGGTTCTTTGGGTTTGGGTTCTCCTGGTGTGATTTCTGCTGTTGCCCCAGATCAGTCGGGTTTTCACGAGGACCTGTCTTAGGTGGCTTAGGCCAGGTCCTTCCTCTTTCTTTGTCTGCTTCTGCTGCTTCTGGTGTCTCTGGTGAGAAGGTTTCGGATAACGATCATCTTGTTGTTTCATGTATCGTATCTGATGAGAATAAAACTGTTAAAACCTATTCACTTGTTGACACCGGGGCTTCCGGTTTCGCATTCATTGATGAATCATTTGTATGCCATAAGGAATTACTCACTACCCTTCTCCCCAACCCTCATGCTCTTCATGTTATCGATGGAAGAGAAATCTCCTCCGGTAGCATCACTCACATTGCTCATTTTTCTCTTCGTATTCAAGGTCATGTCGAAAAAATCTCTGCCTATGTTACACGTTCAGGACATTACCCATTGGTGCTAGGTATCCCCTGGCTTCACCGACATAATGTTACCATCAACTTCGCGTATAACTCGTTGACCTTCGAGTCCCCTCGCTATCTTCAACGCTGCAATAATAATCAGGTCCCCGCCTACGTCGAAGGAATATCATCTCTGCTCCCCGTTAACCATGATTTTGAAATTGTTAGTGCTGCTACCTTTGCCGAAACCACCCGGGGACTTACGGTTTATGCCTTGTTCCTCGGTGGCTCTACTGAAGCTATTCCCCTGGAGATTGCGGCCCTGGTTCCTCCTGAACATCATCACTTCTGGCAACGGTTTGGAAAGGAAAGTCCTCAGAAACTACCACTTCACCGTCCGTATGATATCCGCATCAATCTTCATGAGGGAAAGGAACCTCCCGTTGGGCCCTTATTGTGACGGAGTAATCGGGACACAGAGAAGACGACAATGATGACGCAGAAGGACTCGAGGAACACAGCCAGACAACGAGGACACCGACGAAGACAGAGAGGCCACAGGGCGGGCACAAGCACAGGCACCGGCGAAGGCAAAGGCAGAGGCAAAGCTCCGGACAGAGACAAGGACAAGAGCAGGGAAGGTGAAGATCGGATGGACCTCAACGAGAACAATGATGATAACTACGATAGATTCCGAAACCAGGTTCTGGGATCTTGGAAATTATGACGAGAGGATAGGAGTATATTCCTATGTATCAAGGTAACAGAAAGACGAGACAGAGAGAAAAGAAAGAAAGAATTAAAGAAAGAATCCTCCCGATCTATTTAACACATTCCTCCGCTAGTCCAGTATGACTCACACCTCCATCCACAGAACCCCATAGAAACCCATCATAACCACACCTCGTATTTCTCCCCACCATCTCCTCTATTTACATTACAAATCCATCACGCCATAGAACCTCCTGGAATCTAATGACGTCACCATCTCCCCACCTCCGTCCATCTTCGCTTAACAATTCCTCCTTCGTCGCGACCCTCTCCTCCCTACCGAACTATCGGAACCGATGCCAAGACGCCGGGACACTTATACAGTATGTCTCGAGATGAATTGGCCGCCTTGATTGAGTATATTGACGATATGCTCAAGAAGGCTTTTATTGAATCGAGCTCCTCTCCCGCTAGGTCGCCTGTCTTGTTTGTAAAGAAGCCCGGTGGTGGACTCCGGTTCTGTGTGGATTATCGGGGCCTAAATGCTATTACTGTTAAAAATCGCTATCCGCTGCTACTGCCAAAGGAAACGTTCAACCAACTCTGCAAGGCCAAGTGGTACACTAAGCTGGACCTGAAGAACGCCTACAATCTGGTTTGAGTCACCGCCGGGGACGAGTGGAAAACTGCCTTCCGCACCCGCGTCGGTCACTTTCAGTATAAAGTTATGCCGTTCGGACTTACCAATGCCCCCGCTGTCTTTCAACACTTCATCAACGACACTCTTCGTCCCTTTCTGAATCGCTTTTGTACGGCATATCTTGACGATATCCTCATCTACAGCGAGGATTTGGAATCACATCGAAACCACATCAACCAAGTTCCGCAAGCTCTCACCAATGCCGATCTTTACTGCTCTCCCAAGAAATGTGAGTTCCAGGTCAAGGAAGTTAAGTACTTAGGCATGATTGTTACTACTGAAGGCCTCAAACTCGACTCCAAGAAGATTGAAACCATTGTCAAGTGGGCCCGCCCCCTGAACGTCAGAGATATACAGGTATTCAATGGTTGGGCGACTTTCTATCGACGCTTTATTAAGAACTACTCAGGGATTGTTCGTCCTCTCACCTCACTGACCAAGGGTAATACACCCTTCATCTGGTCCTCTGCTTGCGAGGATGCCTTTGAAGGCCTCAAGACTGCGTTCACAACAGCTCCGGTTCTTCGTCATTTCGACTTCGATCGACGAGCAATCGTGGAAACGGATGCATCAGACTATGTCTCGGGGGGTATGCTATCTCAGTATAGTGATGAGAATATTCTGCACCCTGTTGCCTTCTTTTCTGGCACTCATTCTCCAGCCGAATGAAACTATGGAATCTACGATAAAGAATTGCTGGCCATCATTAAATGCTTCGAAGAATGGAGGGCCGAGCTCATGGGTGTTGCGGAACCAATCGAAGTCTTGAGCGATCATCGAAATTTGGAGTACTTTATGACTAAAAGAGATCTCAATCGTCGACAGGCACGTTGGTCAGAGTTTCTCTCTCGCTTCAACTATGTGATCAAATATCGACCAGGGAAACAAGGAGGGAAACCAGATGCATTGACTAGGAGATCAGGAGATCTGCCTAAAGAGGGGGATAAACGCCTGACGCAATAAAGTCAGACAGTGTTGAAGTCCCAGAATCTGGGTTTGTTGGCAGTCACCCCTAGAAAAATTCTTTGAACAAGCTTACATCACTGACCCCTTTCCGAATAAAATATTAGGACTCCTCCGAGACGGTATCAGGCACTCTCGAGAATCACAATGCGTAATGACCTTGCGAAGCGCCTTCGACCTACCGAAGAAAGCTTCGTCTGTTCTGAATGATATGGCACTACAGCTTCATCTTCTTAAAGAGCATCACGATGCTCCGTCAGCCAGTCACCCAGGGAAAGCAAAGACCTTTCAGCTTCTCCATCGTTCTTACTACTGGCCAGGGATGCGCAGCACGGTGGACCGATACGTAAGAAACTGTCACATCTGTAGCCGAAGTAAGAGCTCTCATCACGCTCCTTATGGAGTTCTTCACCCGCTGCCGATTCCTCAGAGGCCTTGGACACATATCTCCATGGACTTCGTTACGGGCCTGCCTGTAAGCAAAGGAAGGGATGCTATTCTGGTAATAGTGGATCGGTTGTCGAAAATGAGACACTACATCGCCTGCAACACCACCACCGGATCAGAGGATCTCGCCTGGTTGTTTATCAATCACATTTGGAAACTTCATGGTCTTCCTACCAGCATCGTATCTGACCACGGCACTCAATTCACGAGCAAATTCTGGAAATCTCTTTGTAAAGCACTCGAGATTGACGTCGCCATGAGTTCCGCGTTCCACCCCGAGACGGACGGTCAGACCGAACATGTCAATGCAGTAATGGAGCAGTATCTGAGGAGTTATGTTTCCTATCAACAAGATGACTGGGTAGACTGGCTACCTCTCGCCGAGTTCGCCTCCAACAATCACGCTTCGGAAACTACCCAAATCTCGCCATTCATGGCTAACTACGGCTTCGATCCACGGTTTACAGAAAATCTGGTGCTATCTCCACTCACCGAACATCCTCAAGATACCAAGGCTCTCGTTGGGAAAATGGCCGAAATTCACGACCACCTGCAAGCTGAGATACGCTATGCTCAAGATCGGCAGGAATCTAATGCCAATTTACGACGGGTCCCTGCTCCGCTGTATAAAATAGGTGATGAAGTATGGCTGAACGCTAGGAACATTCGAACCAATCGTCCCTCTCGGAAACTGGACTGGAAACGCCTAGGAAGATTTAAGATCAAGTCAATCATTAGTCCATATGCCTACGAACTCGATCTTCCCTCCACGATGAAGATACACCCAGTCTTTCATGTCTCGAAGTTGGAACCCTGCGCTATCGATCCTCTACCAGGACATATTCCTCCCCCCGCACCTCCGGCAATCGTTGACGGTGATAAAGAATGAGAAGTTGATGAGCTTCTGGACTCCCGTCTTCGTTACTCACGACTGCAGTACTTGGTTAAGTGAAAAGGTTACGATGCACCAACGTGGGAGTATGCCGAAAATCTTACCAACGCCCCCCGTCTTTTGTCTCGTTTTCATACAGCGTATCCGACCAAGCCGAGACCTGACGGAGTTCTCGCGGAGCTCGAACCTAAAAAGAGGGCAACTATCACGGCTCCGCTTCCTGCACCTTGCCCCCCATCAAGGCACCTTCGAAACAGGATTGTTAGATAGGATAGGTCGATGTCGGAAGTAGGATGACGGATTAGGAAGGAGCTCGGGTAATAGAAAGTAAGCGCTAGGAGAAATGGAGAAGTATCGGGATAGAAGTAGGGTATTGGGAATAGTATGGGTTGTACGGAGGTGTAGGTGTTTCCATGAGATTCTATTGGTATGAGTCATCGGTGCGACGGGATAGTTGTATATATAATGTGCGTTCTTTCCTATGTTTCTGCCTCTCTAGGCAACGTCTTCTTTCTGTTAGCAATTTAGTACTTAGGCTTCGGCCCTCCTGTCTCGTCCCGTTCCTGAACCTGAAACTGAACCCGAGCCTGACCCCGTTTCGCCTCTGGTATAGTACCGAGCCGACCCTGTCCCGACCCTGGCCCCTCCTCTAGCTACCCTGAACCCGACCCCGTCCCATTAGACTGCGTGGGAAACAAATCAAAAGATTCATTTACATGCCTGGTAGAGCCACTATAGTAGACTGCAATGTTTCAACCAAGACGGTCCGTCCTGCTGAAGGAGGGACTGTGGACTGTAAACTGTATAAGTACAGTATCCGTAGTATCTGGTAGAATTATTACGAAAACATGGGTCAACGAGTGTTGTGGGGCTGCAAAGGTGGTGAGTGCTTTGATTAGGTGAAGTGGGATCTCACTGTGAAAAAGGCTTTTTACGGGCTCAATCTCTTAGTGAGTCCTGAGTTCCACTTACTTTTAGTGCAAATGCTAGAAAAAAAAGGGTACCGGATCAAGAATTTATTTAACAATTATATAGGTGAATCAGGCCCAAGTCCTTAGCGGCTGTTATTAAACTTCATAGTTAACGATACAAATGAAATTCTCTAAAACAAAACTCTTTACAAAGACTTTTCTTACAAAATGCACATGCAAAAACTGTCCTTGTACAATTTCTTTAGGATGTGTTAGTACTTTCCAACGTTCATATACTAACGAATCCTATTCATGTTCATGATGCGGTTTTAGGTATCGGCAAAAACCAATGTATATAGGAGTTTAGGCTTTATTGAACAGATAAGAATATGATTTCCAGGTGAAAGCCTATATAAGGGGAGATAGTAATTTTTAGTCACCTATCCATGACTTCTACTATAATGTGTATTTTCAGTAAGAACAATACCAGTGCAGTTTCTGCCGGTCGGAATGGAAGCCGTTTGTTGACACATCTGACGGGGCGGGGTGGGTTTATAGCAGGAGCAAGGTAGGGCAGAGAGTCCACAAGGAATCTCTGATCAGGACGTGAAGGCAGAGATACCAGTAGATGGCTCTGACCGCGGACATAGAGTACAGCGACAAGGGACGGGGTCGGCTCAGGATACACCGGAGTCGAGGCGGGATCAGGGATCAAGTTCAAGGTCGGGTTCAGGATCAGGGACAGACAGAGACAGAAGGGCCAAAGCCGAAGAGGTATATTGCTAACAGAGAGAAGACGTTGCCTAGAGAGGCGAAAACATAGGAAAGAACGCAGACTATATATACAACTATCCCGTCGCACCGATGACTCATACCCATGGAATCCCATAGAAACTCCTACATCTCCGTACAACCCATACTATTCCCAATACCCTACTTCTATCCCAATACTTCCTCATTTCTCCTAGCGCTTACTTTCTATCACCCGCACTCCTTCCTAATCCATCGTCCTGCTTCCGACAACGACCGATCCTATCTGACAACCCTGTTCTGAAGGCGCCTTGGCGAGAGGCGAGGTGCAGGAGGCGGAACCGTGATAGTTGCCTTCTCTTTAGGTTCGAGCTCTGCGAGAACTCCGTCAGGTCTCGGCTTGGTAAGAATGCTGTGTGGCGGGACAAAGGCGAGAGCGTTGGTAGATTCTCAGCGTACTCGGCGTTGGTGCGTCGCTAACCCAACAACCAAATACTGCAATCGGGAGTGACGGAGGTGGGAGTCCAGAAGCTCATCAACTTCCCATTCTTCATCGCCGTCAACGATTACCGGAGGTGCAGGGGGAGGAATATGTCCTGGCAGGGGATCAGTAGCGCAGGGCTCCAACTTCGAGACATGGAAGACAGGATATATCTTCATAGTGGAGGGGAGATCCAGTTCGTAGGCGTAGTGACTGATAATTGATTTAATCTTGAATCTTCCCAAGCATTTCTAGTCCAGTTTCCGAGAGGGCCGATTGGTTTGAATGTTCCTAGCGTTTAGCCACACCTCATCGCCTATCTTATACAGCGGAGCGGGGACCCTTCGTACATTAGCATTAGATTCCTGTCGATCCTGAGCATAGCGTATCTCGGCTTGCAGGTGATCGTGAATCTCGGCCATTTTTTCGACGAGAGCCTTGGTATCTTGAGGACGTTCGGTAAGCGGTGGTAGTGCCAGATTTTCCATGAACCGTGGATCGAACCCGTAATTTGCCATGAACGGTGAAACCTGAGTTGTTTCTGAAGCGTGATTGTTGGAGGCGAACTCGGCGAGAGGTAGCCAGTCTACCCAATCATCTTGTTGATAGGAGACGTAACTCCTCAGATATTGTTTCACCACTGCATTGACTCGTTCAGTCTGGCCATCTGTTTCGGGGTGAAACGCGGAACTCATTGCGACGTCAATCTTGAGGGCTTTACAGAGAGATCTCCAGAATTTGCTCGTGAATTGAGTGCCGCGGTCAGACACAATACTGGTAGGAAGATCATGAAGCTTCCAAACGTGAGCGATAAACAGCCGGGCCAGATCCTCCGACCCGGTGGTAGTGTTGCAGGTGATGTAGTGTCTCATTTTCGACAGCCGATCCACTACCACCAGAATAGCATCTCTTCCTTTGCTTACCGGCAGACCTGTGATGAAGTCCATGGAGATATGTGTCCACGGCCTTTGAGAAATTGACAGCGGACGGAGGATGCCATAGGGGGCGTGGTGAGAACTCTTGCTTCGGCTACATGTATGACAGTTCCTTACGTATCGATCCACCGTATTGCGTATCCCTGGCCAGTAATAGAAACGAGCAAGGAGCTGAAAGGTTTTTGCTTTCCCTGAGTGACCGACTGACGAGGCATCATGATGTTCCTTAAGAAGATGAAGCTGCAGCGCTATATCGTTCGGGACAAAGAGCTTCCCACGATAGGTCATGAGACCCTTTCGGGTGGAGCATTCTGCCAACGTGATCTCCCAAGAGTGCCTGGTACCATTTCGAAGGAGTTCTAAGATCTTGTTCGGGAAGGGGTCAGTAATATACGCTTGTTCAAAAAGTTTTTCTAGGGGTGACTGTCCTCGAACAGTCGGAATGACTGCCAACAAACCCAGATTTTGGGACTTCAACACTGTCTGACTTTATTGCGTCAGGCGTTCATCCCCCTCCTTAGGCAGATCTCCTGATCTCCTAGTCAATGCATCTGGTTTCCCTCCTTGTTTCCCTGGTCGATATCTGATCACATAATTAAAGCGAGAGAGAAACTCTGACCAACGTGCCTGTCGACGATTAAGATCCCTTTTAGTCATGAAGTATTCCAGGTTCCGGTGATCGCTCAAGACTTCGATTGGTTCCGCAACACCCATGAGCTCGACCCACCATTCTTCGAAGCATTTGATGATGGCTAGCAACTCTTTATCATAGATTTCATAATTGCATTCGGCCGGAGAATGAGTACCAGAAAAGAAGGCAACAGGGTGCAGAATATTGTCATCACTATACTGAGACAACGTACCCCCCGAGACGTAGTCTGACGCGTCCGTTTCCACGATTGCTCGGCGGTCGAAATCAAAGTGATGAAGAATCGGGGCTGTTGTGAACGCGGTCTTGAGGCCTTCAAAGGCACTTTCGCAATTAGAGGACCAGATGAAGGGCACATTACCCTTATATAGCGTGGTAAGGGGGTGAACGATTCCTGAGTAATTCTTAATAAACCGTCGATAGAAATTCGCCCAACAGTTGAACACTTGTATATCTCTGACGTTCAGAGGGCGAGCCCATTTGACGATGGTTTCAATTTTCTTGGGATCGAGCTTAAGACCTTCAGTCGTAACAATCATGCCCAAATACTTGACTTCCTTGACCTGAAACTCACACTTCTCAGGAGAACAGTAAAGGTCGGCATCGGTAAGAGCTTGAAGAACCTGATTGACGTGGTCGTGATGTGATTCCAAATTCTCACTGTAGATGAGGATGTCGTCAAGATATGCCGTACAGAAACGATCTAGAAAGGGGCGAGGGGTGTCGTTGATGAAATATTGAAAGACAGCGGGGGCATTAGTCAGTCCGAATGGCATAACCTTATACTGAAAATGACCGACCCGGGTGCGAAAGGCAGTTTTCCACTCATTCCCGGCGGCAACTCGAACCAGATTATAGGCGTTCTTCAGGTCCAGTTTAGTGTACCATCGGGCCTTACAGAGTTGATTGAACGTTTCCTTGGGTAGCGGTAGCGGATAACGATTTTTTATGGTGATGGCGTTCAATCCTCGGTAATCAACACAAAATCGAAGACCGCCGCCAGGTTTCTTCACAAATAGTACGGGGGATCCAGCAGGAGAGGAGCTAGACTCGATGAAGCCTTTCTTCAACATCTCATCTATGTATTCGATTAGTGCAGCCAGTTCATCTCTTGACATGCTATACAGAGGGCCAAATGGAGGTTCTTTCCCTTCGTGAAGGTTGATTCGAATGTCGTAAGGGCGATGAGGGGGAAGTTTCTGAGGACCTACCTTCCCAAACCGTTGCCAGAAGTGATGATGTTCGGGGGGAATCAGAGCAGCGATCTCGGGCGGTATCGATTCGGTGGAGCCTCCCAGGAATAAGGCGTAGACGGTGAGACCTTGGGTGGTTTCGGCAAAGGCGGCAGCACTGACGATTTCGAAGTCATGATTAGCAGGAAGCGCCGAGGAGATTCCTTTGACGTAGGCAGGAACTTGATTGTCATTGCAGCGTTGAAGACAGCGAGAGGACCCGAAGGTCAACGAGTTATCCGCGAAGTTGATAGTAACATTATGTCGGCGAAGCCAGGGAATACCTAGCACCAGCGGATAATGCCCTAGGCGAGTAACATAGGCAGAGATTTTTTCGACATGGCCTTGAATGCGAAGGGAAAAATGAGCAATGTGAGTAATGCTACCGGAGGAAATTTCTCTTCCATCAATAACATGAAGGGCACGAGGATTGGGGAGAAGAGTAGTGGGTAATTCCTTGTGGCGTACAAATGATTCATCAATGAATGCAAAACCGGAAGCCCCGGTGTCGACAAGTGAGTAGGTTTTAATAGTTTTATTCTTATCAGATACGATACATGAAACCACAAGATGATCGTTATCCGAAACCTTCTCACCAGAGACACCAGAAGCAGCAGAAGCAGACAAAGAAAGAGGAGGGACCTGGCCTAAGCCACCTAAGACAGGTCCTCGTGAAAACCCGACTGATCTGGGGGAACCGCAGAAATCGCGCCCAGGGAACCCAAACCCAAAGAACCAGAACCAGAAGAAGAAGAAGAAGAACCAAAGGGAAACCCAAAAGCATAACCAGAAGAGGAAGAAGGACGAGAAGCATTGTTGATAACGGGAGGCGCGCCGGCCCCAGACATAACCGGAGGTACGCCGACCTCAGAAGTAGCAGCAACACGAACAGAACGAGCAACAGGACGAGCAGGACATTCAGCAGCAAAGTGCCCCGGACCTCCGCAATACATGCAGAGTCCTTGGGCGGCACGGCGGGCACGTTCGGTGGGGGTGATAGGACCACGGCGCTGAGGGCGACGAGCACCAGAAAGATCCATGGGCACCGCACCACCTGGGGAATAGGAGGGATGAGAAGCGGGAGCGGTCGAGGCAGAAGCGGGGGCACGAGCAGTAGCAGAGGGAACAAAGGGTTGACGAGCGACGAAGGGGGCAGAGCGATCCCTGGCACGAGCGTCCCGGAGCCTGTTATCCAGCTTCTGAAGCAAGAGAACATATTCGGAGGTGGCGGCCGGAACGTCATGGTGGATCATAGCGGAGCGGAGCTCACGAAAGAGCCCTTGAGTTAACGCATGTTTCTTGGCTTTATCGTTCCACCTGACCTCAGCAGCCAAGCGTTGGAATTCAGCAAAGTAGGTGGAGAAGTCTCAGCTTCCTTGAGTAAGGCGCTCGAGTTCTCGTTCGGCAGTGGCGATGCGATCCGGATCTCCGAAGGCAGTTTCCAGAATAGTAATCAGGGCTTCGATATCTTCCAAGTCAATGCGTCCTCCCACAACAAGAGGCATTACCTGGGCAAGAGCACGACCGGAGAGGAGGTTAATGGCATAAGCGAGACGGGCTTGGGCGGCAGAGAACCGATCATAATTGGCGAGCATTTTGAGACGAAGTTGCGTGACAAAGGGGCGGAGCTCCTCCCTTTTGCCGTCGAACTTAGGTGGATCGGGAATCTTCTCCGAGCGAGGGGCAGAAGCGGCTGCAGGTGCAACCGGGGGAGCCACAGGAGGAACTTCGAAGTGAACCTGTCGGTGAGGAGCAGCAGGGACGATCGGAGGAGCAGGCTGAGCGGTAAGCAGAGCATTCAGCTGACGTAGTTCCATCAGTTGTCGTTCCAACCCAGCTATGTGTTGTTCAAGTTCGGGAATGACGGAGGCTTGATTTTCAGCAGCCTGTTGGGCGGCGACGGCAGTATCCCTCTCTGCCATTAGGTTGGCTACTTGTGCACGAGCTTGGTCTCGCTGGCCACGCTGATTAGCCACCAGATGAGAGAGACGTTGAAACAGAAGATTGGAATATTCATCGTATTGATCGGTAAACTGAGCTTCTGTCAGGGGAGGTGTCCATGTGGGGTCAGGGTTTGAGGTCATGATGTATCAGGAGCCGAAGACGGAGGCAACGTAGTCTGACGGGGCGGGGTGGGTTTATAGCAGGAGCAAGGTAGGGCAGAGAGTCCACAAGGAATCTCTGATCAGGACGTGAAGGCAGAGATACCAGTAGATGGCTCTGACCGCGGACATAGAGTACAGCGACAAGGGACGGGGTCGGCTCAGGATACACCGGAGTCGAGGCGGGATCAGGGATCAAGTTCAAGGTCGGGTTCAGGATCAGGGACAGACAGAGACAGAAGGGCCAAAGCCGAAGAGGTATATTGCTAACAGAGAGAAGACGTTGCCTAGAGAGGCGAAAACATAGGAAAGAACGCAGACTATATATACAACTATCCCGTCGCACCGATGACTCTTACCCATGGAATCCCATAGAAACTCCTACATCTCCGTACAACCTATACTATTCCCGATACCCTACTTCTATCCCGATACTTCCTCATTTCTCCTAGCGCTTACTTTCTATCACCCGCACTCCTTCCTAATCCATCGTCCTGCTTCCGACAACGACCGATACTATCTAACAACCCTGTTCCGAAAGCGCCTTGGCGAGAGGCGAGGTGCAGGAGGCGGAGCCGTGATAACACAATGATTCAGTCCAGATTTTATAGAGTTTTTCAGCTCCTTCAACAAATAAATTCCATGCTACCCTTACTCTAAATGATCAATTATCGCGGATAATTTCAGATTTGGAATAAAGAAAGACTTCTTGTGCAATAAGATAGGCGTTGATTGATGTGATATCTATTAACTAAAAAACAAAACTAGCCAATGTCGTGCTATATGGAATTTTATAGCATAGTAGCTCCGTCTCTAATTAGCAATATTCACTCCCGCAATATAATGATTGTATTGAACTGCTGTGATTGGGGGAGACTGGATATGGTTCGTTGGTAATTTTCTATCACAACCTATTGGACATCCTTCTTTCTGTCCCGACGTCTTGACATAGATCCCGAGAGCTTGATAGGCAAATCGCTATTAAGATAAGTAGAGTAAGGTTAAGTGAGAATGGGATGAGATGGGGTGAGATTGCCATCATCAGGTTCTATAGGATTCGATGGTGTAATGGATTTGTAATATGGATAAAGAAAATAGTTGGGAGGAATACGAGGTGTGGCAGCAATACGTTTTCTATGAATTTCTATAAAAAAGGTGTGAGTTATAGTGGACTAACGAAGGGGAGTATTGAATAGCGGAGGTAGACTTTCTCTTTAGTTCTTTCCTTTATTCCTCCCTGTCTTGTCTTTCTTTTATTTCAGTACATATAAATATACTCTTATTTCATAGCAATAGTCCACGCGATTCCAAAACCTGACTTCAAGATCCCCAGAGTATCTTTCATCGTTCTCGTCAAGGTCTATCTGGTCTCACTTTCTCTGTTCTGAGTCCTCTTTTGCCTCTGTTTTTTCTCTTTGCCCTGACCAGTTCCTGTGCTTATGCCCAACTGGCATTCTCTCTGTCTTTGTCGGTATTCTCATTGCCTGGCTGTGCCTCTCGAGTTACCTTTGCGTCAATATTGTCATTTTCATCTTTGCATCTGAGTTACTCCATCACAGAAGGGATGGAATAGTGGGATGTTATCGTTATCCGTTTCTATCAGGTTTGGTTGCACACTGGGTTTGTAATATACTTGAGAAGGATGGTGGGAAGGATTACAAGGCATCGTAATAACAGGATTCAATGAGTTTCCATGGCCTAATATATGAGTCATGGCGGACCAAGTGAAGGAAGTTGTCAAATAGTTAGCGTAGACTATTTCTTTAGTTCTTTCTCTTTTTACTCTTTTTATCTCATCTTCCTGTCATCTCTGTACAAAGAAATATTCTCTTATTCATAATTATAGTTCCCGTGATTCCAGAACTTGACTTCGGGATCACTCATAGTATATTTCATCGATCTTGTTGGGGTCGATCTAATCCTCACCTTCCCTGTCCCACATCTCTTTTGCCTTTACCCTTGCCTTTGCTCTGGCCAGTGCCTGTGCTTGTGTCCACCCGGTGTGTCTACTGCTCCTGTTTGTATTTCTCGAGTCCCTCTGCATCATTATTGTCATCTGTCATATTGCGTCTCGGTCACTCCGTCACAAGTAACCATTTGTGATTACATCTAACCCAATTTATACTAGTATCAGCCTGCTTTCAGTTTAGCTCAAAAACTGTCATGCCAATCCTTGTGTTCAAAATCAGGAGAGGGACATCAGCAAGACTTGTTTTGTCTCCTGAGGTCTCCTGAGCCTCAGGAGACCCAAAATATATACAGGGTTGTCAGGAGACTCTCCTGAGACTTGGGAGTGTCCCAGCATTTTGGCATCGATCCCGAGAGTTTGGTATCAGAAACAGGGTTGCGACGGATAGAGCGATGTTAAACGAGGATGCCAGTGGGCGGAAATGAGGTGATAGTGACGTTACTGGATTCTGGGAGGTTCAATGGCGTGATGGATTTGTGATATAATTAACAGAGATGGTGGGGAGGATTACAAGGTGTGGTTACGGCGGGTTTCTATGGCTTTCTGTGGATGGGGGTGTGAGTCATAGTGGACTAGTGAAGGAACACGTTAAATAGCACTGGGAGACTTTTCCTTTAGTTCTTTCTTTCTCCTCTCTCTGTCTCGTCTTCCTGTGATCTCAGTACATAGGAATATACTCCTATCCTCTAAGCCATAGTCCTGGAGATCCCAGAACTTGACTTCGGGATCCACTATAGTTATCATCATCGTTCCCGTTGAGGTCCATCTGGTCCCCACTTTCTCTGTCTCTTGCTCTTGTTCTTGTTCTGATCTTTGCCTCTTCCTTTGCCTTCGCTACTGCCTGTGCTTGTGCCCGCCCGGCAGTATCTCTGTCTTTATCGGTATCCTCATTGTGACGGAGTAACCCGGACGCAGAGAAGACGACAATGATGACGCAGAAGGACTCGAGGAACACAGCTAGACAACGAGGACACTGACGAAGGCAGAGATGCCACGGGGCGCGCACAAGCACAGGCACCGGCAAAGGCAAAGGCAGAGGCAAAGCTTCGGGCAGGGACAAGGACAAGACCAGGGAAAGTGAGGATCGGATGGACCTCAACGAGAACGATGATGATAACTATGATAGATCCCGAAACTAGGTTCTGGGATCTTAGGGACTATGACGAGAGAATAGGAGTATATTCCTATATATCGAGATAGCAGAAAGACGAGACAGAGAGAAAAGAAAGAAAGAACTAAAGAAAAGATCCGCCCGCTCTATTTAACACATTTCTCCGCTAGTCCACTATGACTCACACCTCCATCCAGAGAACCCCATAGAAACCCATCATAACCACATCTTGTACTCCTACCCACCATCTCCTCTATTTACATTACAAATCCATCACGCCATAGAACCTCCTGGAATCTAATGACGTCACCATCTCCCCACCCCCGTCCATCCTCGCTTAATACTTCCTCCTCCGTAGCAACCCTCTTCCTCCTACCGAACTGTCGGACCCGATGCCTAGACGCCGGGACACTCGTTGCCTGGCTGTGTTCCTCGAATCCTTCTGCGTCATTATTGTTGTCTTCTACTTCACCCCACGATACTCCGTCACAGGGAGACTGTTGGGAGACTACAGTCAGAAGTTGAGTTTGCTGATGTACTCCTCCAACCACACCATTCTCAAGATACCCCTATTGTCCCAACGTCTTGACATCGGTCCTGATAGTTTGATAACCACAGCCCTATGATAATGAATAAGATTATGTTAAGTGAAGGAGGGGTGAGATGTGGCCCAGCGTCTTGGCATCAGACCCAATGGCTAGGTAGTCGCAATACTGATTGTGATGAATGGTGTTGTGATAGGCAAAAGAGGGATGAGGTGAGGTAATATCGTTGTGATCTGTATTTAGTAGGTTCCATTATACATTAAATTTGCAATAATATTTGTAGAAGATGGTGGAAAGAATCGCGAGGTGGTGTCGCAACCAGTTTTCAAGACCTTCTATGGTCTGATGTATGAGTTATAGTGGACTAAATGGAGGAGCCTAGTCTTCACCAATGGGTACTCTAACCTATGTTAATTTGTTTTAGAACATTTTGAATTTAGGATATATTTAGAAAACAAGAGCTGTATCTGATAGTATTCAAATAAAATGCTATAGCTAACTTTATATATTAAAGAAAAAATATATTTTATATACTAATGTTTGACAAATAAACAATTTAACTGGTAGGTTAAAATACACATTGGTGAAGACTAGGAGAAGGTTGTTAAATACTGGACGTAGACCTTTCCTTTAGTTTTTCCTTTCTTTTATCTTCATCTCGTCTTCCTATCATCTCAATACATAGGAATATACTCCTATTTCATAATCATAGTTCATGCTATACCAGAACTTGACTTCGGGATTACTCATAGTACCTCTTATCATTCCCATTGAGGATTATCTTGTTCTCACCTTTCCTGTTCCACGCCTCTCTTGCCTCTGCCCTTGCCCTTGTCTTAGCTGATGCCTGTGCTTGTATCCATCCGGTGTCCTCGCTGCTCCTGGTTGTGCCCCTCGAATCCTTCTGCATCATCATTGTCATGTATCATGTTGTGTCTCGATTACCCCATCACACCTATTACCGTGATTACTATCATCATGGCTCCTAGCAAGCGATCATTGACAGGAGAAGTGTACCCTCCTACTAATAATAAACGAAACGAACCCCCAAAGGGTTCTAATAGGGATA
Organism: Morchella sp. 2016-72; assembly: GCA_024713865.1. Lineage (NCBI taxonomy): Eukaryota > Fungi > Ascomycota > Pezizomycetes > Pezizales > Morchellaceae > Morchella > Morchella sp. 2016-72. The sequence continues at coordinate 707,090 of JAMJEY010000022.1, forward strand.
TAGAGATACCTCAAGTGCCACTAGGAACATCAGCAAGACTTGATTTGTCTCCTGAGGTCTCCTGAGCCTCAGGAGACCCAAAATATATCCAGGAGTGTCAGGAGACTTTCCTGAGACTTGGGAGACTGTTGGGAGACTGCAGTCAGAAGTTGAGTTTGCTGATGAATGCCCCTACCCAGAACGACTTAGAGATACTCAATAGCACCCCCTCCATCTTCTAAACACCCCTTATCGGCAGCCCCTAGCAAAGGCCTTCTGCACACCTGAAGATTCTCTGAGAGGTATGGAGATAATTCACGAAGAGTGATGATTCTTGTATCCGAGGATCATGTGGAAGGTATGGAATCAAATGCCGAAGAAAATAACAATAGCGGATCTGATTATAAAAACCCTGTCCAGAGCGATCAGGAACACTCTGAAGATGATGAGGCGACTATGAATCTGATCCTATTATAGGGAAGTCAAACAAATGGAAAGAAACCTCCATCGATGCCTCCCACAACTGCGAGAGTATTGGTAAAGGCCCTAAAGAAACCTACAATGGCAGCCGCAAAAACAATTGCCTCATCAATTAATTTTTACGTAGTTGAGGTGCGTGAATGTGGCTCTGGGCCTTGATTTGGTAGGTTCTGCTAATGTTTAGTAATGACGAGTCAGAAAGACAATCGGTCATCTGCCAAACCAATGCAAAAACAACGGCAAACTTCTGCCATTGATAAGACAGAACCACTGACTGCTCCAGCAGCTTGCGTGGGTGGTTTCCGGGCACTGGAAACACCTCTTGTACATATTATTGACTTCTCACTTATGCCTATCTAATTCTCTTCACCAGCTTATAATGACCCACTGGCATATGAGATATTTCCTTCATTGCTATCGCCTAGTAGAGTTGAGGAAGAGATACCTCCGAACTCTACTCAGATGCCTTCGAGCTCTCCCCAAATCCCTTCTAGCACTCCCTATACCTCCACCACTGAGCTAACCTCGACTTTACTAACCTCTCACGCTGAGTAGCCCTACGCTCCACTAGCGGCCTTTCTCTGTCCCTGAGAGTTAAGACACAACAGACGATTACATGCTCTCCCGGTTTCCTCGCATATTCACTCTTCAAGTGCTCTCTACCCTCATCCATCCTCCATCCTCGCTTAACCTATCCCCAAAAATCGCGACAGTGCTTCGGTTACCAAATCACCAGGACCGATGCCAAGAGGCTGGGACAGATCAGGTCCCCTTTAAGGGCCTAGCTCCGGATAGGCCGAGGTTTCGAAGGATACCGGCTGTGAATAATTGTCAAAGTTCAGGACTGTGCTCCAGATCTGCTGATGGCTGCCATGAAGGTTCCTCATATTCAGTATATTTGATCAGGTATTCTACCCTCCGTCCTCGTTTCCTTGAGTCTAGAATCTCCTCCACCTCCTATTCAATTTCTCCTTCTACTCTCACAGGTGGAGGTGGCTCGATAGTTTGTGCTAAAATAGGATCGTCAATTGCTGATGATAAAAGGGAGACATGGAATACTAGATGAATCCTCATCGAAGCAGGAAGTTCTAGTTCGTAGGCATATGGGTATCACAGGATGAAGCGAGAACAAGGATTCAATGAGCCAAGGTATACCACCAAGGCTAAGTATGACGAAGCAGGACGAGGTGTAGCAACGAGGTAGTGCGAGATACAAGGACTATGAATGGGGCGAGGCGAGGAGCTAACCTTCTACCCTCTGGGGGATAGAGAGACGACTGGGCAAGAGCTAGGGATCCTAAAGTATTGTATTGACTAAAGGTTAGGAAGGTTACGTGACGAGGAAAGGAACATCAGCAAGCTTTACCATTTGTGACTGGAGTCTCCTGAGTCTCCTGACAGTCTCCTGAGTCTCCTGAGACCCCTGTTATCTCCTGAGACTTGTAAAATCTTGCTGATGAAAGAAGCTATCTACAAGCGAGAGCGCAGCCCATATATATACATCCCAAGATTCTATCCTATGACTCATCCCCGAGACCCTGTACAGAAACTCATGGAACCTCAAGACCCTTAGCACCAAGCTTATTCCTTATCTCCTATTCCCGAACAGTAACCCTGAACCGAACCCCTGTAATCGAAACCCATAGAATATAAGAGATCACCTGACCAACTTCTCTTCCCGCACTTCACCTAGCTTGCTCCACACCGTGATAACGGGCTTACAATTCGTTTAACTGAGTAAGGACCGGTTTGCTTCCAGCCGAATTTCTTGGAGGGATGTTTTGTTTCTATATTTCGAGTAGAGAGCCAGACAGAATCGCTAATAGGGTAGTAAAGTTCGGAGGTCCAATGTAGGTTGGCCATTTCTTCCTGTATGTTCTAGGCCTGAAACATCTCGCTGTTCAGAAACCCGAAGACTTGTGACATCTCCCTTGTCAGTCCATTGGCTTGATCCTCATTTATCGTATTTACATGTTGTAACGGTTCAAAAGTCATTGTAGGATCTCGTCAGTAGTTTACCTGAAAAGGGGACATATGGGTTGTCTCAGAGACGTAGTTGTTGGTAGCGAACTCTGCAAGAGGTAGGAGGTCAACCCAGTTATCCTGCTGTGTCCCAGCATCTTAGCGTTGGCTCTGGGGGTTTGGTAGTAGAGACGAGGCTGCGACAGAAGAGGGAATGTTAAGCGAGGATGAACGGGGATGAGGTGATGGTATCGTCATCAGGTTCTAGGAGATTTTATGGCATGAGGGATTTGTAATATAATAAGAGAAGATGACGGGTAAGAATACGAGGTGTGGTTGCAGTAGATTTCTATGGGATTCTAGGGACGAAGGTATGAGTCATAGCGGACTGCTGGAGGAGAATGTTAAATAGTTCGGGAAGGCTTTTCCTTTAGTTCTTTTCTTTCTTTTCTTTTTGTTTCGTTTTCCCTTTGTCTCGGTATATAGGAATATACTCCTACACCTTAGCTAAAAGTCCACGATATCCCAGAACCTGACTTTGGGATCACTCATAGTTCCTGTTATCGTTCCCGTTGAGGTCCATCCAGTCCTCACTTCCCCTGCCTCTTGTTCCCCTCTGCCCTCGTCCTTGCTTCTGCCATTGCCTTTGCCTTGGCCGGTATCTGTTCTTGTGCCCGCCTATGTCCCAGCATCTTGCCATCAGTCCCGATAGTTCGGTAGCAGAAACAGGGTTGTGACGGAGGAGGGAGTGTTAAGCGAGAATGGGCGGCGGTGGGGAGATGGTGACGTCAGTAGTTTCCAAGAGGTTCTATGGCATGATGGATTTGTAATATAATTAAGGGAGATGGTGGGGAGGAATTACTTGGTGTGGTTGCAGCGGACTTCTACAAGATTCTTTGAATGAAGGAATGAGTCAGAATGAACCGACAGGAAGGGATGTTAAATAGCACGGGCAGACTTTCCTTTAGCTCTTTCTTTCTTTTCTCTCTGTTTCATCTTCCTGTTATCTCGGTACATAGGATTATACTCTCATCCTCTAGCAATAGTCCCTGAGATCCCAGAACCTGACTTCGGGATCTATCATAGCTATCATCATTGTTCTCGTTGAGGTCCATCTGGTCCTCACTTTCTCTATCTCTTGTTCTCGTCCCGGTCCTGATCTTTGCCTCTGCCTTTGCCTTTGCTGGTGACTGTGCTTGTGTCTGCCCGGCAGTATCTCTGTCTTCGTCGGTGTCCTCGTTGTCTGGCTGTGTCCCTCGAAGCCCTCCTGCGTCATCATTGTCGTCTTCTACTTCGACTCACAGTACTCCGTCACAGCCCGGCATTACTTTTGTCTTCGTCGGTGTCTTCGTTGCCTGGCTATGTTCCTTGAGTCTTTTTGCATCATCATTGTTATCCTCCACTTCGTTTTATGGTACTCCATCACATGCTGATAGGATATGTAGCTGCGTAGGTACTGCTCCATGACTTCATTGACCCTCTCAGTTTGGCCATCGGTCTGCAAATAGAATGCAGTAGAGTAGCGGGGTGCTATCTCCAAGCGATTGCAAAGAGCCTTCCAGAACTCAGCATTGAATTGGATTCCTCTGTCTGAGACAATGGTCTCCGGTAGTCCATGAAAATTCCAGACCTGTTTCAGGTATAGACGAAACAGATCTCTGGCGTTAACATTCTCAGTGGTGGCAATCAGATGGTTCATCTTCGTCAATCGATCCACTAATTCTAGTATTACATTGTACCCTCCACTTTTGGCCAGGCCCGTTACGAAATCAATGGTGATATCAGTCCAGGGTCCCTTGGGTACTGACAGTGGGCGTAAAACTCCTTGTAAGGGGTTGTGGTTGGACTTACTTCGTCGGCAGGTATAACAATTTTGGACATAATGGTCTGTATATTTCCGCATTATCGGCCAATAGTATTCCCGGCTCAAAGGTTCCAATATCTTTGATCACCCTGGGTGTCCAGCAGAGGGTTTATCGTGGTACTCTCATAATAGATAGACTTTAAGTTCATCGTAATCGGGGACATGGAGTGTATTCCGGTAAAGTAATAACCCGTCTTCACTTTCCTTGCATTCAGCTAATGAGATCTCCTTTGATTGTCGGACACTATTTAAAAGTAAGGTCAGAACCTTGCCTGGGAAACTATTGCATTGGTAAGCTTTGTTAATTAATTCAAGTATGGAAGATGCTCCTTCAGCGGGTTCATTTGCCAAAGAACCCACCAACAAACTTATCTTTGGATCAAGGATTCTCTTTTTTCAATACCACTCTGCTTTGCTGTTCTAACCTTTTGTCCTCCTCCTTTAGTAAATCTTTGGACCTTTTTGTCAGATTGTCTACTATTCTTCTTTGCTTCCCCCATCAATACTGAATGACGAAATTAAATCAAGACAAGAATTCCATCCAACGAGTTTGCCGCCAGTTCAACAATTTGGTTGAAATAAAGTATTCCAGGTTCTTATGATCCGTAAGCACCTTAACCTGAAATTGCGTGGTCTCTAAATGAGGTCTCTATTCCTCAAGTCAACAAGTAACAGCCAGTAACTCTTTGTCGTAGATTTCATAATTGCATTCCGCTGGCAAGTGAGTTTTTGAGAAGGAGGCAACAGGATGTAAGACTTGTTCATTATCTCTTTGGGATAATATAGCAGCTGATATGTAGTCAGGGGTATCGGTTTCCACAATAAACTCCTTATCGGAGTCAGGGTGTATTAATATGGGAGCAGTTGTACACGCCACCATTAAAGTCTGGAAAGCTTTCTCCATTTTTTGATTCCATTCCCACTGAACATGTTTTTTGATCAAAGTGGTCAAAGGTTTAGCTATCCCTGAGTATGTATAGATGAACCGTCGATGAAAATTTCCAAACCCGAGAAACTCTTGTACCTCCTTTACAGTCTTCAGGGTCTCCCAATCAACGATTGTTTGTACTTTGACTGGGTCCATCGTCATCCCTCTGGGGGTCAAAATCATACTAGAAAATTTGGTTGGTTGTATACTGAACTCACAATTTTCCGGTTTCAGATGTACCTCACTAGTTTCGAGGGTTGCTAGTGTGACGGGGCTCTACCTCTAAAGCAGGAGTAGAGTAGGGCAAAGGGTCCAAAGAGAGTCTCTAACTTTACAGTAGGCTCTCAGATACCAATAGATGACTCTGATCACTGTCATGAGAAGTAGAGGGCCGATAGGAATAAATCAGGTTTAGAGATAAAAGATTCTTCGCGTATTCATTTAGAATAAGCTTAAGAGACTTCTTCCACTCTGATTCCTCAACTGGAGATGATGGTCGGAGAAGACGTATGGGAACGAAGGCGAGTACTTATACTCCAAGTCTCTCTGGACCTGAACTCCATCTTTCCTTCTAAGTTCTGATAGTTACCCTGTTGTGGAGCGGAAATGTATTCCTCCGTTACACCGCTTCTTCTCTAAGCGCTAACGGGCGTTCTTGGCTTCACGGATATACCATCCTTAGTCAGGGTTATGGACTACCTGCATCCTGGGCCAGCGCCTAGGGCTACAGGCATGCATTAGATGAGGCTCCGCTCAGATAGTCTACCCAAGGTTGCAATAGAGCTGTCATTCAATTGTAGACTTTCCCGAGCTAGGACAGCACCACCAGCAGCAGTGTTCATAATGCTCAGAGGGATAATAGAAGATGCACGGGCATTCAGAGCCTAGCTCTGGCCAGTCCTCTAGACACTGGCAAAGTAGTAGACTCGTCGGTCAAGACTTCCCATGAATAGTTCTTCTGCCCTAGTTGGTGTGATGGAGTAAACCGGACGCAGAGAAGACGACAATGATGATGCAGAAGGACTCGAGGAACACAGCCAGACAACGAGGACACCGACGAAGACAGAGAGACTACTGGGCGGGCACAAGCACAGGCACCAGCGAAGGCAAAGGCAGAGGCAAACTCCGAACAGGGACAAGGACAAAGGGCAGGGAAAGTGAGGATCGGATGGACCTCAACGAGAACGATGATGATAGCTATGATAGATCCCGAAGCTAGGTTCTGGGATCTCAGGAACTATGGCTAGAGAATAGGAGTATATTCCTATGTATCGAGATGACAGGAAGACGAGACAGAGAGAAAAGAAAAAAAGAACTAAAGAAAAGATCTTCCCACGCTATTTAACATCGTTCCCCGCTAGTCCTCTATGATTCATACCCTTATCCATAGAAACTAATAGAAATCCATCGCAACCACACCTCGTATTCCTCCCCCCCTTCTTCTCTATTTACATTACAAATCCCACACGCCATTGAATCTCCTAGGATCCGATGATGACACTATCACCTCATTCCTGCCCAACCTCGCCTGATATCGCCTCTTCCCTCGCAACCCTGCTTCCGCTTACCGAATTCTCGGGACCGATGCCAAGACGCCGGGACAGTTGGCTAGAAGGTCCATATCCTTACAGCAGGTAGCGAGCCTCGCTGTAGTAACTTTCCTACCACTATCCCAACTGGCTTCTAACAATGACTCTTCGCATATAATGGGCCCCATGTGTACTCATACACCAGATGGTTTGGAATGGCTCCGTTATAGCTAGCACTTGTTGTACATTCCACTTATACTGTTCTAGAGTTTCGGAGTAAATGAGAATATCGTCCAAATAGGCTGTTGCACAGCGGTCTAAGAATGGATATAGCATATCGTTGATCCACCTTTGAAAAGTAGCAGATGCATTTGTCAATTCAAATGGCATCACCAAACATTCCCAATGCCCATAGCGTGTTCTAAAAACAGTCTTTCATCTATCTCCCTCCTTGATCCTGATTTGATTATATCCCCAACGTTAGCCCAGTTTAGTGAAATAGTTGGCTCGTGCTAGATTAGTCATGGTTTCCAGTATAAGGGGAAGAGGATATCTGTTTTTGACCGTGATGGCATTCAGCTTTCGGTAGTCAACACACAACTGTAGGGAGCTATCCGCCTTCCTGACAAATAGAACTGGAGCGCCCGCCAGAGAGTTGCTGAAGCGTAGGAATCTCTTCTTCAAGTTGTCGGCTAAATAGTCCCTTAGGGCTTTTAACTCCTCTCTTGATATACTGTACATAGGATCAAAAGGCGGTACCATCCCTTCCTGTAATTTTATCTCATGATCATAAGGGCGGTATGGTGGCAGCCTAGATACATTCCTTTCATCGAACAATTGTCAAAAGTGTTGATATTCTATTGAGATCGTTCCATCAGGATTGGCTGGTACTTACAATATCTTGTTGACAGCGTACAGAGTAGCGGAGTAAATTTAAACCGTAGAATCTTGCGAAAGTTTTTTAAACAAGCGAGGAGTGATAGCCGAAATATAGGTAACATGTCTTTCTGGTGGTGAAGTAGAAATTCCCCAGGCTACGATTGATTTGCCATTAACGTGTTTCACCAGGGAGGCAAACATCACCAGATAAACAATCAACTATGACAACAGGACTTTAAAAGTTTCAGATTTTGAGGCTAGGACGAATCAAGTGTCCAGAAACACCCTTGAGATGTCTTTTGAGCATTTTAGATGATATTTGCTAATGTTGAGTGGTGAAGAATGGTTGTCATAATACATATTTCTTCTCCTTTTAGGTCTTCTGAAACTACCTCCACCACACTACCCTAAGTAAATAAATCCAAAAACAACAAAAATCACTTCTAACATAGTTGGCTTCGTATTAGACTGAACTTTAATGCTATAATTTTTCATCAATGGGACCCGGTTGCTTTCCTGGTGACGATCGCTTTCCCGGTGAAACACATTAGTTGAGCAGTGTTCCAAACAAAGACTTGACTTGAACTGAATTTCATTCCTCCCACTGTCAATAATGACCCCATATTTCCTCATCCACGGTATTCCCATAACAAGTGGGTAGTGCCCTAATTTTGTAACAAAGAACGGACATTCCTCTACGTATTCATTGATTTCCAGCTTCAACGTCACTTTCCTGGTCACCTTCCCTGATTTAATAGGTGTGACGGAGTAACCCGCACGCAGAGAAGACGACAATGATGACGCAGAAGGACTCGAGGAATACAGCCGGACAACGAGGACACTGACGAAGACAGAGATACTGCCGGGCGGGCACAAGTATAGGCACCAGCGAAGGCAAAGGCAGAGGCAAAGCTCAGGACAAGGGCAAGGGCAGGAGGCAGAGAAAGTGAGGACCGGATGGACCTCAACGAGAACGATGATAATAGCGATTATAGATCCCGAAGTCAGATTCCGGGATCTCAGAGACTATGGCTAGAGAATAGGAGTATATCCCTATGTACTAAGATGACAGGAAGACGGTACAGAGAGAAAAGAAAGAAAGAACTAACGGAAAGGTCCCCCCGCTCTATTTAACACATTCTTTCGCTAACCCGTTATGACTCACACCTTCACTCATAGAAGCCCATAGAATCCCGCCACTACTATACCTCATATTCCTCCCCACCATCTCTTTCTTTTATATTACAAATCCATCACACCATCGAACCTCCCAGAATCCAATGACGACATTATCACCTTATATCCGCCCATCTTCGCTTAATATCCCTCCTTCCATCGCAACCCTACTTCTGCTACCGAACTTTTGGGACCAATGCCAAGACGCTAGGACAATAGGTCTTCCATCAAATACATCAATCTCTCTCTCAGTCTTCAACTTTTTCATTTTTAACTAATGGCGGCGTACAAAGTCTTTATCAATGAATGCATATCCCGACGCTCCAGTATCAATCAAGGCATAAATGAGTACAATAGATTTTTTATTTTGTGAGATAGAACAGACTACAATCAATTGATTCCCCCCCCATCTCCCTTTCTGATACTGAAAATGTGGAAATAGCAACCTTAGAAGAATTCCATAAAGGTACCTATACTATGCCGCTTAGGCCAGGGATGACTCTCTTAACTCCTCCTCTTTTCACTTCCTTGCTTCCAACAGTGCACTCCTCATCCTAGGTGGAGCCCTCCCCGAGGGCAAAACAAGACATTCTTTTACCAGGTGACCGACTCCCCCACAGTAGTAACAACGATTCTTAATTCGACAAGCCTCTCTTTCCTTAGGGTCTGGTTGACAGCGGCTGTTGGACAGATCCATAGCAACAGCCCCCCCCCGGTGTATAGGAAGGGTGAGCGATTGGTGCAGCATTCTTTAATAGCGGTGGCGGTTTCCGCGATACGACTGAGGATATTGCTGGTGCAACAAGTGGTCGAGGATTAAAAGGACGAGGTGCTGAACCACTTGGAATTTGCAATTGAAACGTTCTAATCCTTGCTTGTAGTGCTCGTTGCTTGTGAAAAAGTCGCTGAAGAAGGAATCCACACTCCTTGATCGTGACTGGGGTTTCGTTTTGTATCATGAGCGCCATTAAATCTTGGTTCAGCCCTTACAAGAGACATTCAATCTTCGCAGCCTCGTTGAATTCAGAGTCAGCAGTATAGTGCTGGAACTCTACAAAATACTCCGAGAAGGGGCGTTATCACTGTCTAATTTCTCTTAGATTTTGATCGGCCGTGACTGCCCGATCCGGGTCTCCAAAACCATTATCCAAAATTTGAAAAAACTCTGACATTGAATCTAACGCAATTCCCACATCCGATATAGAAGCAAGAAACGGATCCACTGCTGATCCCTCCAGCTGAGATATTGAATAGGCAATTTGTTGAGTGGAGGTTGAAAAATAATCGAAATTGGCTGTAAGCTTGATTTGTAGCTGTCTCTGGAAAATCCTCAAGCTCTTCCAATCACCTTGGTATTTCTCCGGATTGGGAAGCTTTTCGGACCTAGGTGACTTAGCTAGATCATCATGGAGCTCCACGAGGTCCTGCTTGATTCCCTCTTACAGTTTTTTGATCTTAGCTTGTAGTCCCTGGGTTTGTTTATGGAACTCGGCTCGAGCTTGTTCTGTTTTGGCATGATGGGTTTTGAAGTATATGAAGTATTGTTGGACTCCTTCATAAGCCTGGAGGAGGAGACCGTGTGCTTGTGTCGCCTCTTCTATCACATTGGAGTCCACTTCAGGGTGAGTGACAAAGAAAGCCGCGAGGTCGTCATGGATCTTTTGAGAGCTAAATGCATCGAGAGGTACGGAAATCATGATAAACTATAGTGCGAGGAACTCGAACTGTGGTGGTCGAGTAAGGATTGGTCTCATCTTAGTGTGACGGAGAACCACGGAGCGAAGTAGAAGATGATAATAATGACACAGAAGGACTTGAGAAACACAGCCAGAACAACGAGGACACTGACGAAGACAGAGAGTATATCAGGCGGGTACAAGTGCAGGCACCGACAAGGGCAAAAGCAAGCGCAGAGGCAAAAGAGATGCGAGACAGAGGAAGTGAGGATCGGATGGACCTCAACGAGAATGATGATGAAGGCTATGAGTGATTTCGAAGTCAGATTCCGGGATCTCATGGACTTTGGCATCTGATAGGAGGCTTTTCTTATGTACTGTAGTAACAGGAAGATGAGATGAAGAGAAAAGAAAGAAAGAACTAAAGAAAAAGTCTTCCCGAGCTATTTAATATTCTCTCCCACCAGTCCGCTCTGACTCCTTCCATCATTCATAGAACCTCATAAAAATTCATTGCAACCACACCGCGTAATCCCCTCCACCATCTCTTTTAATTAGATTACCAATACATCACCCCATTGAACCCCGTAGAATCTAATGATGTCAACGTTACCTCATCTCTCCTCCATCTTCGCTTAATCTATCCCTCAATATCGCGACATTGCTTCGGTTACCAAATTACCGGGACTGATGCCAAGACGTCGGGACACAAGCGCTGATGATAGCTTTGAGAGCTCTCAGAAAAAGTAATCAAGCAAAGTGCAAAGTTCTAGGAGTGCTAGTGTAGTGTCCTTTGAGTGTCAGAAAGTAGAATACAAGTGTATTTCATTGATTAGAGAACATACTCTCGTTTGTGAACCATTTCCGTCCACGGCAAAACTAACGGTTCTGTTAGTAAATATATGGAAAAAGACTTATAACATTTTGGGATGTAAAACAGATATTGATGGCACTGTTGTCCTGGCATCCTGGCATTGGTTCTCAAAGCTCGGTAGCCGGTGTGCTGATTGTAATGGATATGGTAAAGTTAAGCGAGGGGGGATGCGATGAGGTGAGATTGTCGTCATTCAATTTTACGAGATTCGATGGTGTGATGGATTTGTAATACAAGTCGAAAGAATGGCGGGGAGGAATAGGGCGTGTGGTAGTAACAGGTTTTCTGTGTAAGTCATAGTGGACTGGCAGGGGGATGGATGTTAAATAGCGAGTGCAGACCTTTCCTTTAGTTTTTTCCTTCTTTACTCTTCGTCTCCTCTTCCTGTTATCTCAGTATATAGGAATATACTACTATTCTCTAGCCATAGTCCACGAGATCCCAGATGCTGTCTTCGGGATCGACCATAGTCCTTCTCGTCACCGTTGTTGAGGCCCATCTGGTCCTCACTCTTTCTGCCTTACATCCTCTTCTGTCTTTGCCCTTGCCTTTGCCCTAGCCGGTGCCTATGCTTGTACCCACCTGGCAGTCTCTCTGTTTTCGTCGTTGTCTTCGTCGTCTGGCCGTACCCCGTGAGTCACTTTTGCATCATCATTGTCATATTCCTTTTTGTGTCGGGGTTACTTTGTCACAACTGTTATTACATAGGTAAGTACTCTAGCAACACTCCCCAATGCTCTAGCAGTACTCCCCAATATTCTGAGTGATGTTATCAAGTGTAGGTCAGAAGTCTTCACTTCTGAGCCCGTTTACATTTGATGCATGAAGTGAAAGGGCGGCTCACCGACTCATTTCTTTATAGGTTTGCTAAGCTCCCATCATCGGATGAACAGGTGAGCCATATCTGGTTCCTTTTGAAGAATGACCGTTTCATCAGATATCCATATCATCACAAGGTGGGAATTCCATATACCCACCAGAGCATTGAGTATTAACCTTACAGCTATTATCAGGACGTGGCGCAAGGTTTAGCGAAGTTGTGAGAAGAGGGGTAGTCATGGATTCTCCTATGTTCTATGAGTTTCAGTTACCGGGGTTGAGTTCGGTGTTATGGTTTTGGAATAGGGAATAAGGTATGGATTGGTATTAAGTGTCTCGAGTTTCTATGGCGTTCTGTACAGGGTTTTGTAGATAGGTCATCAGATTGAGATATGATATATATATATATAGGGGCTTTGTCCTTGCTTGTAGATAGTTTCTTTCCTTTTGTCTTTACGTAATCTTTCTATCCTTTAGTCAATACCATACTTTAGGACTCTTAGTCATCGCCAAGCTCTTCCTGCTATCCCCTAGGGGACAGAAGAACACTTCTTTGCTCTGTGCAACCATAGTTCCCGTATTCTGCCTTGCTTTGTTCTCCTTTGGCCTCGCCTCACTTTGTCCTGCCTCGGTGGTATACCTTGGCATGCTCTGTCCCTGTTCTTGTTTCGCTCCGTAATAGCTATTAGGAGTATCATTGCTGCATCCTAACGTTCGAGATAGTTGATATTTTATATTATGAATTCTTCAAAGGTATCTAGATGCGAGGAGTCGGAGATCCTAACTTTCTCGAGCATATAAATCTTATCCTGATCTGTTTGGTGGCTACCCCAATTTGGTATGAGTTGCATGCCTAGTAGATGGAGGTTTACATGAAACTAGATCATATTCCATCCAGGAATGACACAGTTGTGAGTAAGTACTGGCCATTATTCAGGGAGCTATCGGAAATGCTCATACTAATCTGGTGTGTGCTCAAGAGACATTCATGAGAATGACAAACAAATGGAATAGCTGGACACCAGAAAATCAGACCATTTCCCAGCGCCTTGGCATCAGTCCCGAGAGTTTGGCAGCCGAAGCGCTGATGTAGCAATAAGGAAATGTTAGGCGAGGAGGGGGCGTGCTGGAAAGGAGGTGTCGTCATTGGGTTCTAGGAGGTTCGATGGCGTAATGGATTTGTAATGTAAATAGAGGAGATAGTGGAGAGGAATAAGAGGTGTGGTTACGACGGCTTTCTATGGGTTTCCATGGATGGAGGTGTGAGTCATAATGGACTAGTGGAGGAATGTGTTAAATAGAGCGGGAGGGCTTTCTCTTTAGTTCTTTTCTTTCTTTTCTCTCTGTCTCGTCTTCCTGTTATCTCGATACATGGGAATATATTCCTATTCGCTAAGCCATAACTTCTGAGATCCCAGAATCTGACTTCAGGATTTATCATAGTCATCATCATTTTTCTCGTTGAGGTCCATCCGGCCCTCATTTTCTCTGTCTTCTGTCTTCCTTGTGCTTGCCCTTGCCCTCGCACTTGCCTTTGCCTTCGCTGGTGCCTGTGCTTTTGCCCGCCTGGTAGAACCCCTGTCTTTGTTGGTGTCCTCGTTGCCTGGCTATATTCCTGGAGTCCTTCTGTGTCATCATTGTCGTCCTCTACTTCGTTTTGGGGTACTCCGTCACAGACCAGAACGTTAAAGTTGATTCAGGAGAATCTTCAGGATATCGTGACGGAGCTCGCTAGACGCGGAAAAGAAGACGACAATGATGACGCGGAGGTAACTCGAGTGGCACAGCTAAGCGGTGAGGACACCAATGAGGACAGAGAGAATGACAGGCGGACACAAGTACAGGCACCGGTGTATTGGCATCTTGGCATCAGTTCCGTGGACTCGGTAACAGAAACAAGGTTGTGGCCGAAGAGGAAAGGTTAAGCGAGGAAGGGTGGGGATGAGGTGATGGTGTCATCATTAGATTCTAGGAGGTTCGATGACACAAGGGATTTGTATTATAATTAGGGAAGATGGTGGAGGGAATTATGCAGTAGGGATATGATGGATTTCTAAAGGCTTCGGTGGGCTGATATATGAGTCATACTGGGCTGGCAGGGGAAAGGTGTTAAATAGTGGACATAGACGTTCTCCTTAGTACTTTCTTTCTTCTCTCTCTGTCTCGTCTTCCTGTTATCTTGATACATAGGAATATACTCCTATCTCCTAGCCATAGTCCACGAGATTCCAGAACCTGACTTCGGAATCATCCATAGCCCTCATCATTGTCCTTGTTAAGGTCTATCCGATCCTCACTTCTCCTGTCTCGTGCCTTCTCTGCCTCTGCCCTTGTCTTTGCCCTTGTCGGTGCCTATGCTTGTGCCCACCTGGGATACTTTCTGTCTTTGTCGGTGTCCTCGTTGTTCATCAGCAAGATTCAAACTCTCTCCAGAGGTTCGACTGGGTCTCCGGAGGCCGTTGCCAAGGCAACTACCCTCCCGTCTCTCCTAATAACCTCGCTAACCATTCGTCGCCTCCCGAGCCTCTCGAGCCTTCTAGAGGGCCTCCTAAGCCTTCTGTTACCCTCCTTACCTCTCCTGACACCTCGCTAATTGTATGTGGCCTCCTGAGCCTTCTAGAGGGCTCCTTGAGCCTTCTGTTACCCTTCTTACCTCCAGACACCCTCGCTAATTGTTTCTCGCCTTCCAGAGGGTCTCCTGAGCCTTCGATTCCCACCGCCAAAGCTGTTACCCTCCTTACCTATCCTGACGCCCTCGCTAATTGTTTCTCGCCTCCTGAGCCTTCCAGAGGCCTTCCTGAACCTTCCAGAGGCCTTCCGACCCTTGATTAGTAAGTTTTGGAGGCCACCAACAACAACCTATTTTCACACAAAAAACATATAAAGTTCTTGATGGCTACCCCACCACTTCCGGGAGCTTCTAGCCCTCTGCGCCTTTGTAAGGGGTTCTGGAGCCCTTATGAGTCCCCAATCTAGATCATATTGTTTCGTTTATTATCATGTTAATTTTATTCTAAATACATTCTATGCCAGCTGAATCACTTGAGCCTTTACGAAAGCCTCTCGTACCCTTCCCCAGGCTACCAGAGACATTGTCACTATATATCGAACTCATTCCACGTTCTCAAATCTATCCTCGTGTTCACAAGCCATTGACCCTGTCTCAGCTCGAACAAATGAGCCATTCCCAAAACACTACTGATATTAATGTTACGGGCATAGGATAAGAAAACCCGAAGACTGCAAGAGAAGGACTTTCCCTTATTCCTACGCTGCTAAAAAGTCTCTATGCCCCACTGGACGCGCCAGAGAGGCACGGTACTGCCAGAATGGGGCCCAGTGCGGAGTTGCGGAATCACTAGTCAACAAACCTGTTTTCGACCCCTGAAATAACCCCCGGAGCGTCAAGGCGCCGGCTCAGGCGCTCAGGACACCGGTGGGTATATGAGGGGGCGATAGTGGGAGTTTGGAGTCAATCGGACCATAATTGATCAAATGACGAAGGTCATAAGAAAGCTCACGCTGGTGGCGCCTCTGGGGAAGGTAAGACTTACCCGATCCCGCACCGATCGTTAGCAGTCTTAATGCTGAGCTTGGCTCTCGCGATAGGTAACGATGTCGGAAAGAGTTGGCGAATAAGTCGAGCCCGCATCGGACGTTATCAGGTAGGCCAACTCAAACACTCTCGCGACCACTCGACGTGGCTGAGCATGCAGCAAACGGACGTTATCCATAAACGGAATAGAGCGTGAGGGATTTTTGGGAATAGAGGACAGGGTACTTTAGATGGTGGGATAGATTTGGCGCTTGGTTTTCTTAGGTGTATTTTCGCGTCTTCGGGTTCAGACTTGTTTATTGTAAGACGTAATGCTTTAGTCCATGACACTTGCGCGATATAAATACTGTATCATTCTCCGACTTTGTTGAGATCATCAGCGACGAAGAAAGAGTCTTATCGATATAATATCTATTACTTTACACTCTATCTTGAGATTGGACTTTATCGAGTGAACTTAGAAACTCCACCTCGAACCATCTTCGTGTTTCAGAATCATTACGTACTGCGAGGACTAGCATCGAGCGATCGAGATACTAGGCTGGTTAAGACTGAGGAGACCTTGTTCCTTACTGCCTTTGCGGTTAGCGTTTCAAACTCTAAGCTCTTAGTTAGACTACTCGGGTTGCTCGGGGCGACACCCTAATAATTAACTACTCAAAACCTTTGCCGAGAGCGCCTCGCAACTCTAAGAAGACCGTGTGAGCCGTCTGGAAGACCCCTATCCTTGGCTTCCAGTAGCTCTACAAGACAAAGCTGATATGTTTTCGCCGATATACTGTCACGTATCTTGAATATTGCTCGTACAAGCCCTAGTAGGTGTCCCTGAAAGGCTTCTCACGACTCCGTTGTGGCCACTTTAATCCATGCCCAATCCTTTTGAGTTGACCTTTTCCTAAATAATGCCGCTCCCGTACACCGTATATTGTGTATCTCGTAACTGTCAGGCTTCTGAAAAATTGGTACTGGCACCTGTAGGCACTCAAAGCACCCTACCGGGCAATCCAGTACGCCACGTTCCTTGTTCTCCCGACTCAGGCCTTGACTATATTCCGACACCGCTTCACAGCGTTGTTCTATTTATTTTAATCATATCGGCGATATCGATAATACGCGGGTCCACCATCAGGAGTCATCATTTTAGGTTTCGGGTGTTTATCATCGTCTAGGAATCTTTCGTTTGTCCTTTGTGGATCCTCGTTTTTGAATACTTCTAACATGCCCCGGAGGCTCTCTCGATGGCTTGGGAGGCCCTCATAATGTTCTGGAAGATTGACAACGATATCTTTTAGATTCAAGACCCGTATCTCTATAGCTATATGCCTTGAATAGTAATCGAGAATCTGAACTGTTGCATCGACTTTATTGGAGGCTGCATAAGCCATTTTAATTTGTTGCCTATGAGCTAACTCGCTCACATCAGTTGAAAACATTTGGATATTACCAAATCGCTCTACATGCCCCTGAAAGTGTGAAAGAAGATGCATTTTAATGAAGTTGAAATGAGAAGCCTCGCGAATTTTTTCAAGCTCCGCCAGGCCTCTGCCAATGCTTCCCGAGCCTTGCAGCGCCTTTGTTCGATCCTTTGCCTCTTTCCTTATTCGTTTATCGACTCTAAATTCCAGAAACACATCCTTATACTTGTGGAAATCCTCGAGATACCCTTGAAGATAGTCTAGTGTTTCTTTTGTAGATGCAGAACAGACGCGCCATCAAGTGGAAATCGACAGTGACCGAACACACCTCAAGGATCTCCCAAAGTCGCCCTGCGAAGCTCTTGGAGGGTTCAAAAGAGCCACCGCAAAGGCTCCTAGAACTATCCGGCCGAGATGACGTATTTCTTTACCTTGCCATTGTATAGTTGCCCGATGTTCTTATTTGACAGCAAGCCCCTGATAAGCGCTTTAATGGACGCCAAGCCCGATCAAAATTCTCTAGCCGATTGTGTTTTTTCAAAAACAATTGAATCGATTCCATTATATTTTTCAATAGGCTGAGATAAATATTATGCAACATATCTGGCATAAGATCATACACTGAGCCTTTCAAGCGCCCACAAAAGATTGACAGTAGTTTTGAAGGATTTCGACACCAGGAATTCAACGGGTGCTGTATCTGACATATCCTCCTTATAACGCTTCTATCATTTCATATATCGCCTCCCGAACGCGCTGCATGGTTGAAGCGCTCCTGCGCCCTCAAATCAACTCTCGCACCTGCGCAGGCCTGATTGTTGATGTTTAGCAGCGAAATGGTGCTGTTTCGGCTTGATCCGCAATCCATGCACATAAGATTTGACGACATGCGCATATAGCCATCAGCCGCATACTATAAGCTCACCCTTCCGCAGGCCCTGAGGCCTTTCGAGAACCTCAGAGAGTGACCCAGTGGGGCGACCATCTGGCTCTCCCAACGCTGCTCATTCAGACGCACTCTAACCTCGGTGGCACCTGAGTAGAGCTAGTGAGTACGATCATGTAATTAGAGGATTTATTTCGCGTGTCCGGCGCGATATTGCCAATCGTTGCAGAGATTGGCCGTCTGTCACCACTGAAATTAGCGATGCCTGGCCTGATGACATATTACTTGGCACCACCATTGATCCTTCTGGAAGGGTATTCTATAACATTTGGCGTTAGCGGAGGCCCCTGAGCCTTCTAATAAGCCATAACCTACATCTCCCACCACCGCCTACCGCACAGATCTCCCATACATCCGCTCCTCCATTTCATTGTATTCCATAGTAGGTGAATACACCAAGGACTCCCTAAATGCACGTTGTCCCAGAAGAAAACGCACTATATTCATAGGGTTCCTGTAGTAGTAAGGAATTTTCTGCCCGCCCATTTCGACTTCCCGAAACAGATCCACTCTCTTTCCTAACCCTCCATAGACGATATATCTCGTCAAGAGTGCTAAGCTCTACTTAGAGAGCCTCAGAGGCTGCAGCACAAGGAAGAAATCGCCTATTTGACCCTCGAGATACATTCGATTGTAGGAACCAGCGATAACCAAATTCCTCTGCTGATTCGGAAGGCTGCATGGTTGATCAAAAGGCTTTCCGAGCCTTCATCATATCCCACATGCGTGAAAAGAGGCCTCCCTGCACCCTCAGATATGGTAGTTGCTAGATTGAACGCGTGGATCAAAGTATGATCTTAAATCATTCGATTCAGTATCGGATTCGCTTTCGTCTGGTATGTTCACGCGTCACCCGTGGGAACCCCTGAGCCGAGAAGGCTACGCGAGCCTCAGCGGGAGTCTGAAAGCTGCCTGTCGTACCATTTGTAGGCCCGCGATGGGTGGACTTTTGAGAGATGTCGATCGAAACTACCAGCATTGGCGTAGCTCCGTATGCAAAATGGACATCGTGATCTCATTGCTGATAGTCAATATTGGTGGAGTCTTCGGAGGCTCTGGAGGCTTTGGAGACTCTAAAGCCCCTGGGGGCCTCCTAAACTTCCTAGGCTTGGAAGGCTTCGGGGAGGTTGACACTCTAAATGGGCCCGTGCACCGATAGATCATATCTTATCGCACTAACATCCTGATCACAATATTTGAGTGACATCATATGATTCAATATGATGTTCAATTGTTACTACAATATATGACGTAGTGAAGTTTGATCGAAGATACCCCGCATTCTCCTATTCTCCTACTTCTATCCCTATCTATCCCTAGGATTGATACACTGGCTCAAGCTTACTACACTATCTCCAAGTCTCTCGAAGCCTTCAAGAGTTTATAATACACGATATAAGATGGTATCTTATCTTCTCTATTACTCTATATTCAAGCAATTGACATATATACAGGAGTTTTTTTTTTCCTCTTTCTATAAGTCGGCATCTAAACCGTACCCCTCACCAAACACTCCCGACAACACCCCAGCAAGCCCTAAACAAGGCCAAAAACAAAGCCGCATATCCTCCAATAGTGATAAAAACGCATCCAAAAAACAGGAGGTCGGACCATTAATCCCCGGGCAGTACGTTGATAGTGAGAGCTCGGACTCCAGCCTTAGTTCAGCCTCTAGCAGTAGTGTTGCATCCTACATAGAGATCGAGTCAGAGGAAGAGATACCCTGGAGCACCCAGAAGGGAAAGTCGGGAATGTCTGAGGAGCCTCCGAAAAGCCCCGTTCTATACCCTCCAGGATCCGAGCTTTCAGGATCCAGGCCTTCAGGATCTAGGCCCCCTAAGGGCTTATCGATGGACCCTGGCGCCCCCCCAACGACACCTACTTTTAAGACTCGACGTTCTCTACCCCCCAAGTTAGACCCACAAATCAGGAATCGGGTCCAAAAGACCAAGGAGGCCCCTGAAATGGCACCACGATACAAACAGCCTGCCAAGAACATTTGCCAGACCACATACGAACTGCCAGAGAATCTTGCGCTTAGATAATAATGGTATCTATAAGGCTCTACGCAAAGAGCTCGCCGATGAGATGACAAGGACAGTGTGGGTGAATAAATCCAGCTTGGGTGATTCTTCATTCAATCATTTGTGCGAATATGTTACGGGCATAGGATCAGAGAACCCGAAGACTACAAGAGAAGGACTTTCCCCTATTCCTACGCTGCTAAAAAGTCTCTATGTCCCACTGGGCGCGCCAGAGAGGCACGGTGCTGCCAGAATGGAGCCCAGTGCGGAGTTGCGGAATCCCTAGTCAACAAACCTGTTTTCGACCCCTGAAATAACCCCCGGAGCGTCAGGGCGCCGGCTCAGGCGCTCAGGACACCGGTGGGTATATGAGGGGGCAATAGTGCGAGTTTGGAGTCAATCGGACCATAATTGATCAAATGACGAAGGTCATAAGAAAGCTCACTCTGGTGGCACCTCTGGGGAAGGTAAGACTACCCGACTCCTCCGGTACCGATCGTTAGCAGTCCTAATGTTGAGCTTGGCTCGCGGTGATAAATAGCGATGTCGGGAAAGAGTTGGCGAGCGAGGTCGAGCCCGGTACCGGGACGTTATCAGGTAGGCCAACTCCGAAACACTCCTCATGACCACTGACGAAGGCTGAGTGCATGCAGCAAACGGGATGTTGTCCATAAACGGAATAGAGCGTGAGGATTTTTGGGAATAGAGGGCGTATTTTAGATGGTGGGATAGATTTGGCGTTTGGTTTTCTTAGGCGTATTTTCAGGGTCTTGGGGTTTTCACTTGTTTATTGTAAGATGTAATGTCTAGTCCGCGTGGACACTTGCGCGGGATATAAATACTGTGTCATTCTCCGACTTTGTTGAAATCATCAGCGACGAAGAAAGAGTCTTATCGATATAATATCTATTACTTTACACTTTATCTTGAGATCGAAACTTATCGAGTGAACTTGGAACTCCACCTCGAACCATCTTCGTATTCGGAATCATTCACGTACTGAAAGGACTAGCATCGAGCGATCGAGATACTAGGCTGGTTAAGACTGAAGAGACCTTGTTCCTTACTGCCTTTGCGGTTAGCGTTTCAAACTCCAAGCTCTTAGTTAGACTACTCGGGTTGCTCGGGGCGACACCCTAATAGAATATGCCATAGATCACAAGGCTCTCATGAATTTGAAGCCCAAGTGGTTAGAAAAGGCTTCAGAGGACTCTATAAAGATTCAAGCAGCCCTAGCCCATCTCATTGTAGATCTATTACAGAAGAGGAAAAGAATAGACAATCAACATGACGAAGCTTTGGAAAGTACGGTGGATAACGAGAGTTATTACAAGATGGTAATCAAGTCCTGGGAGGCATTAGGAATACCTTCCAGGCCCGCAATAACCGTACATGTTATTGACTCAGAGAAGGCTACTGCGATCCCAAACGATACGTACCGTCCATACGACTGGTATGGGATTGCGTCGCTTATGCCATTTACCGGCATTCTCGAAGTGCTGTCTATGTATGATTTAGCAGCCCTCGCGCTGAAGCGAGTCCCACCGGCCGCTTCAGGGGATCCTAAGAGGGCTGTTCAAGCCTTCTACGGGGCGATATCCAATTCAGCACCCCGGAGGCAGGCAGCTTATCCCCCAGATCCGGAATATGTGCCGATCGGAGACTCTGAAGAGCTGGAAGGTTGGCTCAGGGACACAGAGGCAAAACCCTTAAGGCTTTGTGCGGTCTTGTAGCGCCCGGCAATCGTAGCTGGGCCTCAAAGGCCCCAAACGCCATGGGATTACCTGACTGAGCGATATAAATGATATAGAGCTTATGGAATAGGAACTTGAAGGTCTGAATATACCCTATCCATGAACTTATCGAGATGGGCATTATAGAATGCTCTTCCTGAATGGCATTTATATGAATCTTATTATTCTGACTGTAGGTGCAGAGGATAAAACTAGCAACGATGGTGATAGGCTCCCAAACCTCTGTAGGCAGTTTAGAAGGCTTGAGGAGTCTTCATTTGGAAATTGGAGTTTTTTGTTTTTACACATGCAGTTCTTAATTTTACCCCGGTTACCTCTTTAGGTCTTAGCAATAATTATATGATTTATCTTTTGTCTTGGCAAGCCATCCAGGCTCCGGAGACTACTAATGATTAAGCGAGCCCTTCCAAGCTCTCCTGTAATCCCTGCTAATCTCCTGGGCTCTTCTGAGGGCTCGCCAAGCCCTCCTGATATCTCCGGAGACTATTGATGATTAAGCCAACCCTCCCAAGCTCTCCTGTAATCCCTGCCAATCTCCTGGGCTCTCCTGAGGGCTCGCCAAGCCCTTCTGATATCTCCGAGACTACTACTACTGATGATTAAGCGAATTCTCCCAAGCTCTCCTGATTCGAGTGATATCATGTGATTCTATATTCGCCATGTAGTGAGGTTTGATCATAGATAAACGCCGCCCACCCGTTTTCATGTCTTCAAACCTACCACATTCAAACCTGCCACTTTCAAACATACGATTCTTCAGGCCACTTGAGGCCTTTCAAGGCTTCGATCTTGAATTACTATACAATATTTAAGATGGTACAGTATCCACTCTAAATCTCTATACTCAAGCCATTGACAACTGCGTCTTTAAACGTCCCTTCAAATCTTAACACCTACCCCAAACCTCCAAAAAGGCCCCACAAACCCGGAAAAGGCTCCAACCATGCCACTACGCGGGAGACCAGCTGCTACGTACAAATGCACGACAATCCAGGACTGCCAAAGAATCCTACAATTGACTGGAAAAGATGCTATCTATAAGGCTCTCCGTAGCGAGCTCGTGGACGAGATAGTAAGAGTAGGGTGGGTTAATAAGGCCACCTCGGACGAACAATTATTCAACAATCTGTGTCAATTTTGCATGGACCACAAGGCTATCAGGGCACTAAGGACCACATGGTCAGCAAAGGCTTCAGAGGACTCTATAAAGATCCAAGCAGCCCTCCTCCGCCTCATTATCGATCTATCACAGAAGAGAAACAGGATAGCCCAACGCCACGGTGGGGCTTTGGGGGGCGCAGATGATGAAGTTAAAGATACACCCACCTCCGGGGCACCTCCTACCCACATGAACTGCAGACCATATCGGAAGGTCTAGCGGGCGCTTGGGAATACCCTACAGGCCGGCAATAACCATACATATTATTGACCCAGAAAGGGTTACAGGCATCCCCAGCGATATATACCGCTACTACGATTGGTACGGACCCGGATCGCTTATCCCCTTTATTAACATCCTTCAGGGGTTGTCTATGCAAAATTTAGAAAGACTTGCAATAAAGCGAGCCCCACCAGCGGCTCCAGGGAGCACCGCGAGGGCTTTCCAAGCCTTCTACAGGGCGTTGTCCAATTCGGCACCCCGAGGGCAGGCACCCTATCCACCAAATCCGGAATATGTGCAGATCGGAGATTCCAAAGAGCTGGAAGGTTGGCTCAAAACCAGAGCCCATGGCAAGGCTGCATGCGATCTTTCTGAGGCCTTTGCAATCATTCTGGGCCTACCCAAATGCCTCAAACCTTCACTAGAAGGATATCAGCACCTTACTAGAGGCGACATTGATGGAATAGGGCTCGATGTTGAGGAGGAAATGCTAACGTTTAGGAATAAGGTTGATCAAACAGGTTTGAATATCTCCATGCCCCATACTGATGATGAGTGTCAGATGGTCTTGGCGGTGGTGCATGAGCAATCCGAGAGGTACGCGGCGATTGGAAGAAGGTTCAATGAGCATTATAGAAGGCTCTACCCAAATGCCATTACCTTTGAGTCTTATAACTATGATTGTGAACGTATTTGGACCCAGGTCGAGAGAAATCACCTGTTTAGGCACACCAATGGTGAAGGCAGAGATGCCAACGACTGTGTGGCCTCCGAGGACTCTGATGATCTTGTGTGAGTTTAGAAGGCCCAAGGGGCATTGATTGGAGCTTAGAAGGCTTGATTAGAGCTTAGAAGGCCTGATAAGTGATTTGATGTTGACTGCAGTTGTTTTTTGTTTTTTGTAGATGCAGTTGCAATTTTGCCTGTTTGGGAATGTATGGTTGCCTATTTGGGTATCGTGTTATCTTATTTAGATTAGCTATAGAATTGATTTTGTCTTAATGAGCCATCTGGAAGGCTTCTCGCCAAAAACCTGGAATTGTCGAGAAAAAGCAAAGATGATATGGTGTGAATCAAACCATATATAGTGGAGGTGAAAGCCTTCATGAAGGCTCTTCCAGCCCTACAAACCACCATCATGGCTTCCCAGACAGCAAAAATCAACAAGCGTAGCATTGAGGAAGGACATGGCATGCAAGCCCCGATCTCCTCCATTAATAAACGTCTAAGGGGGGCGATGAGTGTTTCGAGTGCTGCGAGCAGTAGGAATTCCGGTACTACAGAACCAGATACAGACCCCGATTACTATGGCTCCCCGAACCCTCCAGAAAGGTTTCCGAATGGGGCAATGGTAAACGGAGCATTGCAGGGCCCACCAAAAACCTGAAGTGATTTTGATGATCATCCAGAGGAGGAAGACTACGTTCAAATCCATGAGGATGACTATGAGGATGAGGAGCCGGGAGATGAGAATGCACCACCGCCCCAGCGTATGCCTTTATCAGAACGGAGTATATCTCCAGTCCCACCATCCCCACCACAACCACCACAACCACCACCACCATTACGACCACTGCCACAACCACCATCAAACCGGGGGTC
Organism: Morchella sp. 2016-72; assembly: GCA_024713865.1. Classification (NCBI taxonomy): domain Eukaryota; kingdom Fungi; phylum Ascomycota; class Pezizomycetes; order Pezizales; family Morchellaceae; genus Morchella; species Morchella sp. 2016-72. Next base: position 731,934 of record JAMJEY010000022.1, read on the forward strand.
GCGAGCCGGAAAAACATCAAGGGAGGCCCCTGTGGCCTCCGCCAGGGCTCTTGCAGCCACTTGAAGGAGACCTAGTGGACTGGCGGCAGAAGCAATTGCTTCTTCTTCTTTTGCAGTAAATATGATGCAGGTATGTGATATTTAAATCCCTATCATCTCAGTCAAACCGCTGATATAACAGAGCACGGAAACCGCCATGTCGTTAATTCACGAAGGCAGGAAACTCCACGGAAGGCTGGAGCAGCCTCCGAAAGGGCTAGCATTGCCTCCACAAGTTCCTCATTTCGCTCAATCAACAGCACCTTGCGACAAGAGCTCGACCGCGAGAACGTGAAAACCCCTTCAAATTCACAACCCTTTCGCATGCCTAGCTCTCCACAGCAATATCGTAGAGCCCTATCTCCATATGGGCAGCCGCGCCGCGGTATGGAGCGCCAACGCCGCAGTATGGGCACCAGAGCCTGACTCCATTAATGAAAGCAGCAGGCCAAGTCCGTAATCAAGCGTGCGGGATGCATACCTGGACATTATACATTCTTTCGAGCCTTGGCTTCAAGCTGATTCTTTTAGTATTAACGTCTGTCGGTTTTGGAGTGAGGCAAACAACCATTTTAATACAAGTCTACCAATGATTAAGTTAGCTAGGAGCGACATGAGTGCCTCGTACGCCTTTCGGAGAGCTTAGTGAGCCTTCGCTAACTGGTTCCATTAGGTTCAAATCAATTGTTTGCGGGTGAGATCGCACCTTGTTTTTGCAGTTAAGGACTACATGTCGAAGGATCTTTTGTATGGCTTGAGCGAAGAGAAAACGCCGGAGGCAAAGGGTAAGAAGGTGTCCTTTCTCCTCGAAAATAACTGTTTTATAAGCGATCCACGATAATTATCTTGTAAATTTCTCCACCGTTCTATGAGCCTTCGGCAAGGTGCTGACAGCCACTAGACAGGCCGGCTTCACTTTTGGGCCCCGGAAATCGTAGAAGTAATATTTCTAAAATATTACAAAGGTGATAAAATGCGTGTGGCGAGGGATTCTGGTTTCATTGATGATATATCTCAGGCGTTTATTAGCCTAGTTTGCACCGCAATCTGGTTTATCTTACGATCTTGGAAAACACGAATATACGTCGAAGGGTTGAACTTCAACCCGCATCAGAATCCGGATATCATGAGTAAGTCACACCAAACCCTCTGAAAGGCTCCTGCTGACTTCGAGATACTTCTAGCTACCTATAACAGGATGTTAAGCACATGGGGGAAAAGAAGCAAGAAGAACCAGGAGGGCATACTGGAAGTAATACGAGAATCGATTCACGAGAAGGTAAATAAAAAAGTCTCAAAGGGCCTTATCTATATACTAACAAGCCTTTTAGGTCGATGAGTTAAGAGGGCCTAAAGAGGTTATATCCAGAGTCGGCCTGGAGGAGGATAATGTTCAATTAGCTGCGGATATAGCTGTATGGAGAGCTGCAAAGGCGCGCGGGAACAAAGGTAAGGCACCAGCAGCGATTGAGAGAAGTGATTTGAGGCGTAGCGGCGGGGAAGCATTTCAAGAGCCTCCGCCGACAGTGGATGTGTGATTTTGGAGAAGACTCACTATTTTTATGTATGCTATTAATAATCAAAGTGGATTTGGTATCAGTATATTAGTAATAGTTTGAAGGTCCTCGGAGATGTTGGGAGAGCCCAGGAGATTGGCAGGGATTACAGGAGAGCATGGGAGATCTAGCTTAATCTTTGAGCCCTCAGGAGAGCCCAGGAGATTGGCAGGGATTACAGGAGAGCTTGGGAGGGCTTGGGGAGCCCTCACAGAGCGTCTCTGAAACCTCTCTAAACGAAAACCTCTTACTAGTGTAGAGGGTCTGCGATATCTCACAGTCCCTTGGGAGAGAATAAGAAAGCCTCCAGAGGGCGCCGGGAGAGCGCCGCTTAGCATCAGGTGAACCCTCTAAGCCTTCTTCAAGGCTCGGGAGGCTCCCGCAAAGGCTCAGGAGGCCCTCATACGGACGGATAAGCCCCTGGAGACCGAAAGTTTGACGGGTGTCTCCGAACGTCTCTCACACCTCCCGGGCCTCCGGTAGGGTTGGATAGGCTTGCTGATGTTCTGGCTGTGTTCCTCGAGTCTTTCTGCATCATCATTGTCGTCTTCTCTTTCGCTTTGTAGTACTCCGTCACAACTAACTAAGGCAAAGGCAAGAGCGAAAGCAAGAGGGAACACCAGGGAGGGAGAGTGAGGACCGGATAGATATCAACAGAAATGATGACGGAGGCTATGAATGATTCTAAAGTCAAGCTCTGAGATCTTGTAGACTATGACTATAAAATAGGAGTATATTTCTATGTACTGAGATAACAGGAAGAGAAGACAAAGAAAAAAAAAAAAAAAAACTAAAGAAAACATCTGCCCTCGACATTTAACATCCTTTTCCCCCCAGTCCGCTATGACTCATACAGAAAACCTATTACTGCAACACCTCATATTCCTCCCCACCATTCCTTCAACTTATATTACAAATCCATCATGCCATCGAATCCCGTAAAATCTAATGTGGACAACCTCAACGCATTGCAACCCCTTGTCACTTAACTTTCCCATATCCATTACAACTACTCTTCGCCAATGGGTATTTTAACCTATCGGTTAAATTGTTTATTTGTCAAAAATTAGCATATAAAATACATGCTTTCTTCAATATTTTAAGTTAGCAGTACTGTTTTCTTTCAATACAATTAGATACATTTATTGGTTTCTAAATATGTTCAGAATTTAAAATTTTCTGAAACAAATTAATATTGGTTAGAGTACCTACTGGCGAAGACTAATTAGAGCAGCGCATCAACTACCGAACCCTCGGGACCAATGCCAAAACGTTGGGACAGATATAGTGTTTTTTGATCAAAAGAATACCACCGAAACATACTAATCTTGAAAATAGAAACAAGAAAAAAAGAGCGTTGTGCTGAAGGTAATACCAGTAAATATGAAGGAGTACCGCGAAGCAAAGTAGAAGACGACAATGATGACGCAGAATGATTTGAGGAACACAACCAGCATAACAAAGACACTGACGAAGACAGAAAGTATCTCAGGCGGGTATAAAGGTTGGCACCGACAAGGGCAAAGGTAAGGGTAGATGCAAAAGAGACGCGAGACAGAGAAAGTGAGGATCGGATGGACCTCAACGAGAATGATGATGGAGGCTATGAGTGATCTCGTTAATCAAGTTCTGGGATCCTGTGGACTATAGCTTAGGAGACAGGAGTGTATTCCTACGTACCGAGATAACAGGAAAACGAGACGAACAGAAAAGAAAGAAAGAACTAAAGGAAAAGTCTTCCCGAGCTATTTAACATCCTCCCCCGCCAGTCCGCTCTGGCTCCTTCTATCGTTCATAAAACCTCATAGAAATCCATTGAAACTATACCGCGTAATCTCCTCCACCATCTTTCCTAATTGTATTACAAATACATCATCCCATGGAACCTCATGGAAACTAGCGACGTCACCATTAACTCATTTCCTCTCCTTCTTCGCTTAACCTATCCTCAGCCATCGCGACAGTGCTTCGGTTACCAATCCATTGGGACCGATGCTAAGATACCAGGACATTGTGCCCACTTGAAATACTTCTTGTCTTCGTTCGTATTTTCGTTGCCCTGGCTGTGTTCCTTGAGTTCTTCTATGTCATTGTCTCGACATCTTGGCATCGGTTCCGAGAGTTTGGTAGCGGAAACAGGATTGCGGAGGAAGGAGTAATATTAGACAAGGATGGGCGGAGATGGGGTGATGGTGACGTCATTGGATTCTGGGAGGTTCGATAGCGTGATGGATTGATAATGTAAATAGAAGGGATGGTGGGGAGGAATATGAGGTGTGGTTATGGCGGGTTTCTATGGGTTTCGATGGATGGAGGTGAGAGTCATAGTGGACTAGTGGAGGAATATGTTAAATAGAGCAGGAGGATCTTTTCCTTAGTTCTTTCTTTCTTCTCTTTCTGTCTCATCTTCCTGTCATCTCGGTACATAGGAATATACTCCTATTCTCTCATCATAGTTCCTGAGATCCCAGAACCTAGTTTCGGGATCGACCATAGCTATCATCATCGTTCTCATTGAGGTTCATCCGATCCTCACTTTCCCTGCCTTTTGTTCTTGTTCCTGCTCGGAGTTTGTCTCTGCCTTTGCCTTCGCTGGTGCCTGTGCTTGTGCCCTCCCAGTAGCATCTCTGTCTTCGTCGGTGTCCTCATTGTTTGTCTGTGTTCCTCGAGTTCTTCTGCATCATCATTGTCATCTTCTCTGCGTCCGGGTTACTCCGTCACAGTCATCATTGTCGTCTTCTACTTTGCTCTGAGGTACTCCATCACAGCCAAGACTTGGTGAAGTGTAACAGTATTATACCCATTTATATCCTACATTACAGAATTACAGCGAAGACCTAGTTTTCAGCCATAACATGGCTGGAATCTAAGAATCTTATTGGTTCATAAGCAACCGGAGTGTTCCAACTCAGATACCGGCATGTCACCTTTAAGACGCGCCGCACCATATAAAATCTCACCAGATAGCTAACGATATCGCTATATCAAAATACCACTAATTCTACATACTAAAAAGTTGGGACCGGCAAGACTCATCCTCATAAGGCGAATATCACTATATCGAGTATCACTATATCGAGAGTCGGCTATAATCTTGTTCTACTTCACCAAGTCTTGGCGCTTTTTACATACAAAAGTAAGTAAATGCCATTGCTTATAACTTCTCAACCAGACAAGATATCAAAAATCTAACAGATCAAAGTCTTGATATTAGGTATATCTACAATTTGGCCTGTTAGATTTTTGATATCTTGTCTGGTTAAAAAGTTATAAGCGATGGAATTTATGTCACCTTTAACGTGCGCGGCACCATATAGGTAACCTGAAAGGTGGGTTATCACCTGTAGGTGCACACTATGCAGTCTGTGTATTATTGTCGAATATTTATACCTGTTATTGGGGACCAGCTATATCGGTTAAGTTTAACTGCCCGCCTCCTAGTATACATGAATATTTACATTGGGAACCGGAGAGGGAGGAGGAGAATTAGAAGTTAAGTCATGTACAAATTTATATATATTCCCTTAGTATAAATTTACAACTAATTTCTCTGTACCAGATTACGGAGCATTGCTAGCAATTCTTCTTGTTTTTCCCGCATTTTTTCTTATAGATTCTTACTGAGATTTTTAGTCTCTTTCCTTAATTCCTCCTTCTCCTTCCGCAATTCCTTAATGACAAATACATTGTCAACTTCATGATTACTGCTTTGGAAGGCAGTAATAGCTCCAACCAGTTTCTCTATACTGCTCGATACCTTTCCTTTATAAATCGCTGCCATTTTTTTCATCTTGATCCCTCAACGTATCCATCATAAAATCATCCCTTTCCTTTGACAACCTTTGTCTCTTCCATCAGTGTCTTTTATTGCTAGTGTAGCCGTCATTGACTGTCTTAGCCTCCCCATACCATCTGCCTCTAGTTGTTTTTCCTCGGGTTTTCCTGACTCATTGACAGAGCCTTCTTTGTTCTTTACCATCTCGGCCCATATCATAGTTGCTTGATCAACGTCATTTTCTGCTACTGCGACACCTGAGCGGGCCTTAGAACAATCTGCGAGAAACAAATAAAAATATGTCAATCAATGCAGCAACGGTTGATCTGCTACTACATACCTTTCCTGCAATCTGAATATCTTTCATAACTGCTTCCACATTTCAATCAAACCTATGCGCACGCTTGAGTATCTGCCCCTGAGTATTATCAAAGAATTCACTCTTTACCATAAGCCGGGAGTCCTCAGCACTGGCAATACACTACTTACTGTACGATAACTAGCTTTTGTGCCGCCGTTAACTTGTTTTTGATATAACAGGTAACGGACCCCGGGTTGTAGAGGAAGATGTACCATATTGATGGCTCCGAATAGTAGCGGAAATGCTCGGCGCATATTGAGAATTTATCAAGGGTGAAGAATCATGTTGCAGAATCGCAATTAGAGAATAAATGCTGGAGATATAAGGATTTGAATATGTATTGTCAGGTCTGGACAGGAGCTGGTGTCGGTGCAAGACTCGGCGCAGAAGCGGGCATCGGCGCACAGGAATCCCTCGGCGTTGAAGTGGGCATCGGCGCAGGACCCGGCACAGGACCCGGCGCAGGAGCGTGTACGGACAGTTCTTGCACCTGAGAACAGGCCGTCTCAGTAGGTACAGCAGTGTTTTCCATAACTATAGCCAAATGTGAGATGAGGTTACGGAAGGGATCAGGGGGGATCTTACTAGATGTTGATTTTGTAGAGTAGACATGGGGTTGAAAACTTCGCACTAGTGGGTTGCAGACTTCACCTAGTTAGTAGTAGTCTTCGCTCCATTTTTTCTGGGGTTGCCGGATCTCATTCTCTTAGTGAAAGGTCAGCGACAGGGGGCAAAGCCATTTTTTCTCGGCGTGCCGGATCCTTCTTTTAGTAGACAGGCGGAAGCAGAAATGACGGTGACAGTCAGTAAGCAAGCAAGACCCAAGGCTTATGGGAGGAATTATTTGCTATAATATTGGCAAAATAGCCTTGCTGTATGTCCGGCTTTCCCCCCAGCAAAAAAGGGACCCAAAACTCAGATTCTTCACTAAATCTAGGCCCTAGAACTATATATCAACATATGCGACGGTAGGGTGGTTGATTTCTACACCTGCCCGTCGTGAGCTCGGGGAGGTGGATTCATGGGATATCACTCGGTGTCTTGGCATATCGGTTGCGCCTCTTGCCGGTGTGGGACTTTTCGAGCCATATGGTTGGGGACTCCTGTAACCTGACCACTCTCGAGGGTCAACTTCAACCGCTAATGACTTTCCCCAACCACACCCTAAATTATTTATCTCTCTATTGGGTGATATAACTGCTTCTTCTCTACAACTTAATAGAGCCAGATAAATTCTATCTTTCGTTGTGGTGGAGTTATTAAATTTCTAAAAGTTGGGTTTTTGGTGGGGAGCCAAACGAATGTCACACCAGTAATTGCCTATTTGGGACAGGTATATTTCCCGACCTGGACTTATTTATCCTAATTGGGTAAGCCTAATGAACTCCCAAATCATAGTCTTGGCACATCCTGGCACATAATCTCGGCCTAAAATCATTAAATAATTACCCGATTAGGGAAGTGATCTTCGGAAATCACAAATGCTCCGGTATACAAGTTTGCTTTCCGATCCTGCAGGTCCCATTCAAGCCAGCCCCTACATGTAGTTACTTGGCTTGTTTCTTTACCTCCCTTCAACCTCTACAACCACCTGGAATCTCCAATGTCTTCAAGACAGTTGATGCCGGCTGCCCTAAGTTCCGCATCTCTCCACAGTAGCGTAGTTCCTGACTCCGAGTTTCCACTTGGTAATACCATAACTCTCAGCAAGCTACTATCTCTCACAGTAACCAAGGACTCTTTGATTATTTTTGGTATGTAATCTGACGCCTGCACGTTCCACACGTTCGACTAACATTAACCAACCAGATGAAAACGTCAAAAAACCATCTCGCTCATGTTGCAGTGCCTGGTCTACGGGTTCGTAACCCCTTACAGACGAGAAGGCGCATTGTTGCCAGCGCCCTTTACTAACGCACCGATAGTTAACAGCCGTAAACGTACTATCGCGCTGAACGATATTCTATGGGCGGATGTCGGCGCAACTGCCATAACTCTTAATTTTGCCGAATCGATATCAAGTTCTTCAGTCCGCCCCAGTAGCCTAACATATCCGTTTCAACCTGCCCCACTTGAATCTGTTGAGAGATGGATATTGCATCTTCTAGAGAGGGCATATGAGGGTTCGATCCACAAAACGCTGTGAACCCCACATGCTGACATGACCTAGATTCTGTTGCACGCAAGCGTTTCAAAGTCATTATCAACCCTTTTGGTGGCTCCGGGCAGGCAGTCAACATATTCAACAAGCAGTCAAGAGCTTTACTTGAAGCTGCTCGCTGCGAACTCGATATCGAGCATACAACCCATTACAAACATGCGGTACACATTGCGGAAAATTTGGACATTGATTCCTTTGACGGAATCATATGTTGTTCTGGTGATGGGGTCCCACACGAAGTTTTCAATGGCCTCGCAAAAAGGAATGATGCAATACAAGCTCTGAAAAAGATCGCCGTCTGCCAGTTGCCTGGAGGTTCCGGAAATGCAATGTGCTTGAACCTCACCGGTACCGGAAGCCCGAGTTTGGCAACTGTTGCAATTATTAAGGGCAAACGGAGATCTATTGATCTGCTTTCTATTACCCAAGGAGAGAGCCGGCTGATATCTTTCCTCTCTCAATCAGTTGGTATGATCGCTGAAGTCGATCTTGGAACCGAGCATCTCCGGTGGATGGGCGATGCAAGGTTTACAGTCGGATTGCTGCAACGTATATCTAGGCAAACTATTTACCCATGCGACATATCGATAAAAACGGCAATCGAAGGCAAGGATTCCATCAGAGATCATTACCGCGCTGCTGAGGGTGTTAAGGGTCCCATCGAACAAGAGATTATTGGCGAAAGTCAATTACCAGACCTAAAATATGGGACGATAAATGACCCATTACCAGATGATTGGGAAACAGTACATCATCCAGAGATGGGGATTTTCTATGCAGGGAATGTAAGCCAACTCTCTGCACAGGAATCTATCCCTGCAGCTAATATCAATAATCGTAGATGGCGTGGATGTCAGCCGGTGCCAATTTCTTCCCAGCGTCCTGCCCCCGCGATGGCCTTTTAGACGTCATAACTATCCCCGGAACGCTCTCCCGTCTATCTGCTACCAAAGTCCTCCTTGCTGTCGAAAAGGGCCATCATTTCAATCTGGATCAGGTCAACTACAAGAAAATTACAGCGTACCGTATCACTCCACACAAACGCGAAGGCGTAACAGAAGAATATGTCAGTATTGACGGGGAACGCGTGGACTTCGCCCCATTTCAAGTTGAAGTACACCCAGGTCTTGGGACAGTCCTAGCAAAGGGAGATAGCTATGAAGCTCCTGGAGTTTGACCCGTTTGTCTATTATACATAAACTTAGAGATTTTAGGGCGCAAGTTTATTTAGCGTTTAATAAATATATCAATCAAGATGAGCACTGATTGAGTAATCGTAATATTGGATCGGTCATTGCAACAAGGTATCTGCTCTTCGGGATATCGGCTAGCTTCATCTAGACTCACTTATGGAGGTATGCCGAGCATGGGGGAATACTGGTTGCAACGTCGAGTTTGAGTATAACTCGGCATTCCCCCATGTTCGGCCCCATAAGTGAGTCTATTTGGCTGGAAATTTCGCGTTAAGTAGGTAGACTGTGTGCACCTGTGCCGAGCATCTTATCTAATCCACATAATAAAGGCCATCATTTGTAGCAGATCCTTAGAGGACAGATAAGATGCTCCCCACAGGTACATACATGCTCGCCACAGGTGCACACGGTCTAATTCCTAACCTTGAAAAACTATATGGATTTTAATAATCGCGCAGAAGCCTCCGAGGAAAAAAAATAACTTGTATTTTGACGATATATAAAATATACATGTAGTATACAAGATTTAACAGGTATTGATATTTATAAAATATAATAATTACCAAAAGCCATTAGCTTTCAGGCTTTTAATTTATTGATTTGTATCTAAATAAGTATAATCAGTGAAAAACTAAATGTATTTTAATATTCATTAAAATAAAGCTTTTCACTCTTTATGGCTGGTAAGCAATAAAATACAATTATGTAGTATAAACTAAAGAGAAAAAAAATTAAATAATTAAAATTTTCATAAATGAATCTTATCTTTCTGTCTAATAAAGGTATCAATACTAAGTATGTAATTAGACTATGTAATCTCTCCAAGTTACCCTACTTATCCCAAGTATAAAATACCTGAATGAACCACTATTCTTTGTACCCTCTCCAATAACATCTACCAACCAACTTTCACAACAACCCTTTGATATGTTAATTTAGCAGCTTGAAATTCTAAAAAAACTTGACAATTCTGGTAAGAAACAATCTTGAAACTATATTGATGAGCTTTATTAGCTATTTGACCCACTTCCTTTTTCTTTCCTTTTCAAGCAACTAAATTTTACTCTATTCAATCAAAACATTGAATACATCCTGATTTACCCTGAAGGGACTCTATCAGTATAATCTTTTCTCCATCAATACCCTCTACTTTATAGCAAAGATGAATACTAAATATTCCATAAATCCCCTATAGAGATATAATGACAGGCAATAGTTCCAAGGCTTTTGGAAAGAAGATCTTTTCACCAACAGTCGCCCATGCGGCTACAACCCGCTCGGAAAACATGTGTTCGGGCATGGAACAGGAATTCGAGGTCTGTATTGAAATTTTAATCTGAAACTCTGGTTTTAACTTTCCTCTAGGTAGTCAGAGTTGTTGCTGAGAAAACTTGCAAGTCTCAAATTGTATGTACAAGGCTTCGCTTCTCTTCTTACAAACCGCCCTGGCGCCCCTTGAGTATATCAAAGTATCTGTTATAGTGATATTGGGGACCACGTTATGCAACTATCGTGTTCTCGACTAACCTACTTGCAGTTCTACGAGATTGAGTGGAAGGGTTATGACACAACAACTTGGGAACCGAGAACCAACCTGACAGGCTGTGAGAGGATTCTTAGGGAATGGCGTAGTAAGACTAGGTCTAGGTACGACCAACACCCCTATCTTAGAATCTTTCACTCTCTAATCCGCCACAGGATCTTGTCCGAGAAAAGGACCCGCAAACGTAGTTTATCACCCCCGAGTCCTCTAAAGACAGCCAAAAAAGTCAAGGCCGCAGTTGAAGCCGACAAGCCTGGTTCCATCGAGGGTTTGACTGAAGGCGCAATTACCAAAGGTTCCCAGATCGAAATTTTACAAAACAAAACAGTAAGTTCACTTCTCTTTCATTGTTATATTTGAAAAAACTCTTCGTGCGTCGATACCTTTCTTCCCTCTTGTTTATTTCTCTTTCTCTCTATTTTTTTTCTTTCTATTTTTTAGACACTTTCCTACAACTGTCTAACCGCCCTTAGTCCAAAAGACGGAATTCAATATCTCAATTGACCACTCCTGACCACCCCGACACGAGGAAGTTCCAGGAAAAACTCAATCAACTACCTGGTCCACGAGTCACTTTAATCAATACCACTGGGGACGGTGAACACTCGCCGCCGTTAGATTTCGAGTTGATTCAGGAATTACGCCTAGCTGAAGGTGTTCCTGCCAAGGATTCTGACTTTTTGTTTGGTTGTTCTTGTCCTGCGTCTGGGTGTACAGACCCGACTGTTTGTGACTGCGTGAAGGATCAGATTCCCCAGCAGTTTGCCTACAAGAACGGTTTGATCAAAGCTGGCCTTGATAACCAGCAAGTCATTTACGAGTGCAATGCTAAATGTTCTTGCACAATTGAATGTGGCAATAGAGTTGTAGAACGCGGTAGACAAGTTGAGCTGCAGTTATTTCGTACAAGGACCAAAGGATGGGGTGGGTCCTCTAAAATTTCTCGTTGGTATAGCGTGCTAATCTCGTAAGAAGGATTGCGCTGCCCCGTAGCCCTTCCGCGCGGAACATTTATCGATTTATACCTTGGCGAGGTCATCGGGGAGGAGGAGGCCGTTAGGCGTGCCGATGCGGCCGATGTCAAAGGCGTCTCTTATCTCTTTGACCTTGATAAATTCTCTGATACGGCGGAGCATCACCACCAGCTCGAGGCCGAAGGAAAATTCACCATCGACGGTGAGAACTGTGGTAGTATCGCCAGATTTATCAACCACTCCTGTGACCCAAATCTCCAAACCTATGCAGTTCTCAACGACCCTTCTGAGCGAAGGATCTACAACCTTGGGCTTTTCACCGGCAGGAGAATTCCTGCTTTTGAGGAGTTGACCTTTTCTTATGCTGACGCCGACAAGTCTTTAAGCAGCGAGAAGGAGAGCAGCGATACCCCCAGGTGGATCTGCAAGTGCGGTGCAAAAAATTGCAGGGGATATATCTGGCACTGATAGTACCTCTAAGCAGCTCCATTTCATTTTCCAGACGTAAATGTACTTTAGAAAACTGAACTAATCCCCATCTTATCTTATCATCTTACAAAGCCTTGTCAATCCAGAAAAACCAATGTGCATATACTTTAATCCTAGGCGAACTCTTCCTCCAATCATATGTTAATCATAATCAATCATTTAGACCCGTTTAGCAACAGGCCCAAACGGAGTTTTTACCGTTTCAACGATCTTTTTGTTAGGCCTTGATTCGTTTTGTCCAGCTGCCAAACGGGTCCTTAACTTTTGGATAACATTTTATCACTCGGTGAATCACCACATAATTAAATATTAGGTTGCATCAACATATAAAAATCGTATCCTATTTATTATACAGGTGTACTCGCGCGTTAACTAAGTCGTCGGATATCGTTGCAACCTAACGCTTATCAAAAATTCCGACTTTTTAATTAACGACTGAGTACTCCCAATCCAATAGAGAGGTTTCGCAACTCGTGTATCTACTTGTTTCCACAGTGACCGCAGGGATGAAGCCGCCAAGTTAGTACAGGATGAGATACAGACTCTTAATGCTGCACGAAGTTAGTGAAGCATTAATACAGACTTAATTCATGTAAACAAACCACCTTATTGGACCACTCACGCCAATATTCCACAGACTAGTACAATTCAAGGCATCACGCAGCCCAGAGTACAGATTAAGTCTGATTTTTTCTCAAGCCCTCCACACCCCTGTAGATAGTACAGCGTGAGCTGCGAAACCTCTCTAATAGCGCTTCCAAACACGTACCTATGGATGGTGCTGCGCACGTTAAAAGTGACATAAATTGCATCGCTTATAACTTTTAATCAGACAAAATATCTAAAAAAATCTAACAGACAAAATTGGAGATATACCAAATATGAAGACATTGGTCAGCTAGATTCTTAAGTTATAAGCAATGCCATTTACCTATTTTTGCTTGTAACTGGAATCTAAGGCTCTTATTGGTTCATAAGCAACCGGAGTGGCCAAGTTTAAGATGCGTCGCATTTCAACACACGCGGGCGTTTCTCGCCTGGCTTGGCACTAACACGTCCCAGGTGACTCAAGGATTCCCAGGCACACTTGTATTTATAAGCAGAACTGGCGATGCGGGATGAACCGAACGCGAGGTTAAGGTGCCGGAATGCACGCTCATCAGACACCACAAAATGTGTTAGTTCATTTGGTGAGCCTACAAGTCATTCATCTAGCATGTACTTTCTGTGTTGTTGCGTGAAGGTTCGCCTTCTAAATGCCAACATCTTGTTGGTCTGATCTTGACGTCTACGCGTTCGACTTAAAGACGTGTCAACGGTTATATCAACCTTCCCGCCACACCATCACCTCTTCACCGGGCCAAATTCACAAAATGCCTCGTAAGCCTGATAACAGTACAGAGGCTAGAGATGGCGGGAACGCTGCAGGAGTCGGTGGTGGGTTGGGGGCAGGTGGGATTGCTACTAGGGAAGTTGGCGTGTCCATTGATGTAAGTTTGCAGATTGTACCCTACACAAATCAAAGAGCTCAACCCAATTTTTTTAGGACCATACCCTTCCAAAATCGATAGTAACTCGCCTTGCCAAAGGCGTGCTCCCACAAAACACCAGTGTTCAGAAAGATGCTATCCTTGCTCTTTCCAAAGGCGGCACTGTATTCATCAACTACCTTTGTGCAACGTACAAATCCTTTGCCAGGTGGAATTTAGGAATGAATCTCAGTTATACTGACCCTGGACTAGAGCAAACGACACAGCTAAAACCCATGGAAGGAAGATGATAAATCCCAAAGACATTCTTGAAGCCATGCAAATGATGGAGTTCGACGACTTTGTCCCTCGTTTGGAGGCTGAACTAGCTAGTTAGTTTATCTCTCCCGGGAGGGGGGGGGGTATCTTTTCAGTTAACTGACTATGATGGTTTTGCAGAATTCAATGAACTTGCTGCTGAGAAGCGTGCTGCGACGAAAAAGACTCCCAAACCCAGAGATTCTACCGCTATATCAGGGTCAAGTGCTGCTAAGCATTTACCTTCCGAGCCTTCACACAATGGGAATGATTCCCCTCCAGCGCCAAAGAAGATACGTGTAGGTGTAGCCACAGACGCCGGAACCAGTCGATCAAAGAGCACTGGTTATATAACAAATGCTGTTCCTGTTAGAGGATGGGGAGATGAGGAAGAGGGTGAGGATGAAGAGATGGGGGAAGAGGAAGAAGACGATATCGATGAGGCAGAGGAAACCGAGTCTGAGGCATTGGATGAAGAAAGTGAGGCTCCCGAAGAGGTTTATGAAAGGAATGGCCAGGGTGAGGAGGACGAAGCACTTGATAACGGCGTCGATAGTGATTAGCACCCCTAGATACCAGTATTTACTTTACGAGCCTCTCGCTTATTCTCGCGAGAATAGAAAACTCTAGGGTAAAACGGTCCTTGGGGGCTATCTATAAGAACCCGCGGAAGATCACAATCACATGAGTAAAATAATTCGTGACCTGGAGCTCTTTAATCTAGCAAGCTGCGCCACTTGTTTGAGTACAGCAAATGATAAACGTCAATATCGCTCCTTGACAAGGATGACTGAAACATGTGCAGTATATGCCCAAACACCCCTGTCAACGCCTGCCTAGATTTTTTTAACAGAACTTTTTGTGATGTGTGCTCGTAGTTTCATTTTTTGTATGGAGTGCAATACGAGATACTATCGAATAATTATTTAAAAACAAGATCATCGTTTGAAGATTGACACCCATATCCTCGCAGAAAAGAAAAGAGAAAGAAGGAATTTCAATGCAACGCAGACCATAAGAGCAATTTCTACCGCAATATAACATGCAGAAGACCAATCACCCTTTGGCTTCCTCTAGCCAATCACCAAACTTCTCTAATCGTTCTTTTTCACCTTCGTCGTCAGCGTCCTTCTTTGAGCTTTTCTTGAACTTCTCCTCGCCGTCGAAGGCATACGCCACTACTTTTTGTCCCCCGAAGAAACGGCCGTTCATCACCTACGATAAATTGTAAGAAAACAAAAAATAGACGGGCACCGTCAAATGATGCTTTTAAGAGAGCGAGGGAATGAACATACCTCAATGCATGCTTTTGCACTCTGTGTATTTGCAAACCGTACACTGACCACACCATCCTCCTCACCATCATATAAGACAACGTTCGTTACATCTCCCAGTTTTTCGCATTCTTCGCGAATATCTTCCTTTAAATCCAAGAGCATCGTTGGATCCTCCTAGAATGATTAAGCACGAGACAGTCGTCATCGAATAGAACTACTCACCTCGAGCTCTTTGAGGGTGAACATGTGTTTTAATATGACAACCTTATCCCATCGCGAGCTTTTCTCCTGAAGTGTCGATGGATCGTCATCATCCCAATCTGCGAGTTTGCTATCACTCAATAGTCAGCCTATTGTGTACCCATCATTCGCTCATTTCTGGGTGATCGAACCTATTTAGTTTTTGGGTTTTCGCAATGATCTTTCTCTTATCCTTCATGGTCTTCGTCGCTGGAGCCGTTTGTTGCACTTTGTAACTAAAGTCCGCCGGCTGGACCTTAATCCGCGTGCCTTCCACGCCAAACCGGAAGTCTGAGTCGTCAAGCATCTGAACTGCCAATTTTACGCTCTCTGGTCGAAAGTACACAACTAGCGCGTCTCCTTTCGGCTGCCCTCCTTCATTCTTGTAGAGCTTGATTCGCGGCTTTCCTCGATCTATTTCTTCGGCAATTACACCACATTTCGAAAAGACGTCCTTGATCTCGTCCTCTGTGACGTCGTGCGGAAGATTTGTGATGTATACAGCAGTGTTCTTACGAGCTGTAGGTTCCCCATCACCCCCCCTATTCCCTCGGGCTTTTTTGAAGTTTGATGAAGCTTCCTAGGAAGAACCTTAATGTAAGTACTTAATGGTAGATCTATATGTAGTATTCCCTTTCCAGATCAAGAATGTCAACGCGTACATACCTCGTTTCCCTCGTTTGAGGTGTAAATTTTCTTTCTCTTCTTATTTACAGGTATAGCCGGTTCAGATTCGTCCACACCGGCCACTGCGTATGCTGCCTGCTGCTGTTCGGCCAGAGATTCGTCCAACTTCACCGAGAGTTAGTGGCCCTAACACACTGTCGAGGAGCTGTGAACATACTACAGGTATCCATCGCTTGAGTGCCTCGTGAAACTCATACTCCGAGCCATCATCAGCCTCTAATAACCATTTCCCTGACGTCCTGGACCAAGCAACTCGGGGGTCGGTCTCAAATTCCTCGCGTGTCATCGGAAAAGGCGGGCCTTCAGTTGACGTATGATCGGCTGAGTCTATGGGTTCTGCCAGGCCGGTATTCATCGTAAAAGGAGTCGTGATATTAATTGACGAATGTGGGATTACGTTGGATTCCAACGAGGTGGACTGCCGAGAGCTTGTTCTCAGGTGCATAAATTCATATGTAGTGGTCATTATCTTGGCGCCCTCATTTAACCATCACACAGTTGACATACCTACATGTACTCTGCATGGCCTTTGAGTTACTATTAGCTGCACGCGTCAACACATCCCGCTAAAATAAGCCTTAGGAATTGATAAAGTCTAACTAAAGCAACTTTGGCCAATTAGGCACGAGGTATGTATGGTGCCAGTCGTAATAGACCTACACCATCCGCGTTCAAAACCTCCCTCACGCCAAACATATCACACCCCCAGAATATAAGATAGAGAAAAAGTTGAATGACCAATCCGTAGAGAATCACTAGGGCTACAGAATGGTTGTCTTGATTTCTCACTCTTCCAAAGTCCTGAGGCACTGATAGGTTTACAAATTTGGGTATGCTGGTTCTAAATGGCGGACCCCAATACCACACCCAAAACCACGGTTTTGGTAATTTATTCACTTGAAAACACATATATTGTATGTTTTTGTTCAAAAACCACCTTAGATGTCCAAATAAATCGTTCTTTAGCCAGATCTAATGGCGGCGATAGTTGGTTTATCGCGACCGGCACCATATGTACTACGGGTGTAAGGTAAGTCTGTAGACAATACTACGGTGTCAAGGGTAAGTAAGTAGAACGCAGCAACGCAAACCGCACCGCCGCGTTCTATTCACTTACCCTCTACACCGGAGTACAAGGCTCTGAGTGATCGAATATTCTCTTATCAACGCCTCGTGTAGCTTTCTCACGTTTTTTAAATCTGCAGAGCAGTTATACATACAACACGACTTTTGCAATTGTATTTCAGATCAACACCTTCATATCCGATATTATTCGTGTCAATTATCCTTAATCATTGAACCCTAGTAAAAGCGATCAATGTCTCAACTCTAAATTCGAATCTGCCGAGAAACATCCCTCAAGTATATATCTCACTTTGTCTCGCCGAAGTTAATTGATACCCTCCTGGACATCGTTGCTCATCTGAAACCCTAATATGAAGGCGGGTAGTGGGGGAAGGAAAAAGAAGGGGAAAAAGAAATGGATGGGTGGATGGGTGGATGGGTGGGTGGGTGAAGGGGGAAAAAAAAAAAAAAAAAAAAAAAAAAAAGACGCAGGAAAGGTGATGAAAAAATAATTTCCTCCCAAGAAGACCAAATAAAATAAAATTACACCTACGACCAGGAGTATGAACAGAATTTATATCTCGCTTTTTTCCTTCTTTTTTTCCCTCTTTTCTTTTGATACTAAGCTTAAGGCTTCTCTGGAGTTTCGCCCGTGTGACCCAAAGCGGTGCCAGTCTCCGAAGAAAATTTGGGAGCAGAATCGTCCTCAGAAATGACCTCGCGAGTGAGTTCGACATAATCATACTAGTGACCGAAAAAGGGTTAGCTTAACTCACGCAAGAAGCCCAGAATACGTACGGCAAATTCGCCGAGCTCGGCGTCATCAATACCAAGGATTTCAGCTTCTTCGCTTGCTCGGAGGCTCAAACCAGGTATCAAATTCATGACGAAAAGGATTATGCAGGTTCCTCCAAAAGCGTACGCAAATCCAGCGACGGAGTCAGCCACCTGGTAACCGAGTTGGATCCAATGGTGATTGATCCAGCCACCATCAATTTCACTGTAACCATCCAGATGCGCAATATAATCACTAAATCACCAAAGTCAATTGTGGGCCATATACTCCAGGGTCACACAGGATACCTACGCTGCAAAGAAGGCAGTCATAATATTACCCACAATGCCACCGACTCCATGCTCCGCAAAGATATCTAGGGCGTCATCCACACCGATAACGAACTTGAGCTTTGTGGCATAGTTGCAAGCCGCGCCCCCGACAACCCCATATATGACAGCTGCCCATGGGGGTACGAAACCTGAACCTGGGGTGATGGCAACAAGACCAGCAATTACTCCCGAGCAGAAACCAACGGTTGACCACTTTTGTTCAAGGCGGTAATCGAGAAGGCACCAAGTAATTCCTCCAACAGATGCTGAGAGATTAGTCACAACGCAAGCCATAACAGCCCTTAGATTGGCGGAAAGGGCAGATCCACCATTAAAACCAAACCATCCAACCCAAAGGAAGACGGTCCCGAGAACGATGTGTGTAACGTTGTGTGGGCGGTAATTTAACTCATGAGTGCCATGCCCCCGCCTCTTCCCGAGCATCAGAGAATAGGCTAGTGCTGCGGAGCCAGAAGAAATATGCACTGGAGTGCCTCCAGCAAAGTCGAGGCCCCCCATTTTGAAGGACCATCCTGTAGCGTTCCATGTCCAACATGCGATAGGGTCATAAACCAAGGTAGCCCAGACGAACATGAAAACGACACACGGAAGCATACGGCCTCTTTCTGCCGCTGCGCCGATAGCCAAAGCTACACTGCGTCAGGTCAGTAACCAAGTGTCAAAGTTTAGGCTTTATATAATATATATGAATGCACATCTACTGGGTACGTCAAAGGCGGGAGAGAAGTTAAAGTAGAAATAAAAAATACATACGTAATGCATGAGAACATTCCCTGGTACAACGCAAAGAGAAGGTCCGGTACCTTCGAACTACCAACAGATGATTGACCAAGAACATTGCGAAATCCAATGTTTTCAAGGTTTCCTAAAAAGCTACCAGCTGAGTGGGAGAAGGCTAGAGAGTAACCCCAAAAAAACCACTGCCAAGAGAGTTAGATTATCTCGCTAATACCTACAGGTAAGGTTGGCATTAAGAGCTGATGCAGGGCGGTACCTGAAAGCTAACAACAGCCGTCGACATCATCGACAGCCAGATGAGTGAAAGGGCTGACTTTCTTCTCGCAAGTCCCGAGTAAAAAAATCCAACGCCGGGAATCATCAAGAGAACCAATGCGGTGGATGTGAGCATCCAGGCATAGTCTCCTGTCTATTCAACGTGATCGCATGTCAGTAAAACATTCCTCGTCAAAATAATTACTCTTCCCTTCTCCGCGAAGGCCATTATCCTTTTCCCATTTTATTTTGCCTTAGACTCCAGATTTCCAAAACCAAAACAAAGGAGGTGATGAAAACCGTTGCGCGGTCGCTCATACCTCGTACCAAATGTTAAAATCTTCGGTAAGCGAATTACCACCCGTTGGGCCTGAGCCATTATAGGGGACGAGTGGGATATAGTTAAGGTGATCGACATCTATTGAAGACATCGTGATCCAGTGGGTACGTCTTCGGCTTACTCGTGAGTATACACGAGAAAAAACAGTTGGTGAAGTTGTCTCTCAATAATAAAAGGGAGAGGGGCGGAGAGGGTCGAAGGATGTTTTGTTGTTGCGTTGGATTATCTATTTTGTGGAACTGATATGTATGACAATGACAATGACAAAAAAGGAAAGAAGAAAAGAAAGAAGAAGAAAAAACTAAATTAGAATTGGCGAGAGGAGCTGGAGAAATATCACAAAATTGCGAACGCTTAGGGAGCTCCTAGAATTTCAAGTGTCGAGAGTGCCGGCCATAAGCTAGAATGGTAAAGAATGACAGACACAGATCTAGATAGGATGAAGGCAGTTTTGGTGAAAGGAGGTAAAAAAGCACGTTCAAACTCTTTTTACACTACCGTGTTGGGTGGGAGAGAGGAAAACGGAGCGCAGGCGATTCAAATTTACTTGGGGACGGTGTAATGTTATATCTCTTGACAGAAACCAATGCCCCATATCTCAATGCTTGGGGGGGGGGGGGCCGCTGCTAAGAGGAATAGGTGACACTACTAGGCTGTGGGGGTACCAGTCTTAGGCCGACGGGGTTAACAGGGTTCTGGGAGTGGGTGGGTTGAGCTGTGGGTGTCGCACGACTCTCACTACCGTCTGCATTTGTGTGTCGCCTCGGTGGGGGAGAGTTTTGGTGATGAGCAAGGGGTAACCCGACATCCTACCTCATCCCTAGGAATCCACTCTGGTGGCCTATTTAAATAAACTAAGTATATGTACATGTAAATACCCTAGAGCCTATGTAGGTACATACCCCGGAAGTCCTCAAAGTGATGCAACGGCGACAAAAACCACTAACTTCGCAGCTACTGGCCACCACGCCCAAAAGTTGGGAAGCAATTCATATGTCGAATTACACCAGGCGTATCAAATGAAAAGCCTAGCTTTGATGGTGGTCGCGACACCAGAATATTGCACTTTAAGGACCCCGGGGTCCAGTGTGGGCCTACTATATGTACTACGGTGTCAAGGGTAAGTGAGTAGAACGTAGCAACGCAAACCGCACCGCCGAGTTCTACTCACTTACCCTTCACACCGTAGTACATGTGGTTATATACTGTATATACATGTATCTGTAGCTGAACAAACAGGCTGCTACATGTATTACATGCAATATTATTGTCCACATCTTTCGGTCCCAACTTCTCACACGCAAGGTGTTATACATGTAGAGTTCCGCTGCCAAGTTTGCTCCTACATGAAATGTATTTTGTCTTAGCAGTATGCCTTGCATCCGAACCTACATGTATCTCTATCTCTCCGCCTTTCACCCTTCCATGTGTGCCGGGGCTCTGTCCTAGAATGCCCCGACCCACACTGTGGAAATTACCGTGGATTATTGATGAAAGCGGCAGATCGCCAGAATAATCAAAAATGTAGAAACATATGCTCTTAAATGTAGAACCTACATCTTAGCGGTTTTAAACCTACTAAGACAGCTCAAGTTGCGCGTGCACAGACAATAAGTTCTTGGCCTTGATATCTATTCATGGTCGGATGTGGATCGGAACTAGACCTACGTTTTTAACACCGAAACACGGGTACGAGTCCAAGCAGGTAGATATGTAAACATAAACTGGATTTTGGTCCTGGTTGGGGCCAAGAAACATCAGGTCTCACGTTTTTGTGCTCTTTGTCTCCTCCCTAGCAGATAAGGGTGCAGACTTAGATTGGTCAACCCTTGTAGCACTACCAACCAATGAAGATAGTAGTAGTGGTACAGCAGAGAACCCTAGGTCAGTATATTTAAAGAGCGATTACCGACAGTCGCAACTCGATATGCCGGGAACCAATACTCTCTGAGATGGATAGCGAAACAAATTTGCCATCGTGGGTAAAATTATTGGAATCTTGGCGCTCTGGTTGCTACTGCGCCAACATGCACACAGTTAAGGGAAGGCAACTTCCTGAGCGGATATCATTGGCACAGGTAGCATGGCATAGATTCAGTATTACTATGAACTACTACAGTTACGTAGTGTTACTAGGAGGCAGTTTAACAGTTGCCCCTATACTACATGCAGACCTATTTAGGGCGCTATTGGTTAGCAAAGCCAACACTCTTGGCACTTAATGGCCCCAACATGTATTGTAGAATCTATTTCTTACAAATGGCATATCTATCACTCAGGCGTGAATCCCGGATTCCTTATCTTGATAAAGAGAGACTTAAGGGGCTCAACCTAGTCCATGCTACCTGTTTAAATGATCACGCTAGCACTCCGCAACACAGGGATTGTTTTTAGGCAAAAGCCAAGCCCATCCATCGTTCTAGCTGACGGTGCAGACCCAACGTTCCCCAGGCCTGACCTTGCATGTCTCACAAGCTAATGAAACCTCCTATGAGGAAACGTTATACTTACAGTTACTTTCAAGGGACATAATATTATAGGGTCTATATTATCTCGGATTTAACCTGTCTGCTCTGGATAGCTCATATATACACTACACTTAAATGGCACCGCAGGGATATTCTAGTGTACACAAAAACTTGGTTCAGATTTTGCGGTATGTACCTACTCGGGGCAAGTAAAAAGTGCCGGACAATAAGGGTTTTTGGTTTACAAATGGGTGGTACTAGGCGAGAACTGCTGCAGAAAAAGCCTAGAGACATTTACCTGCCCCGAGTACAGCGATGGGGAAATTTATTGTAGAAGTATATATATCCCTGACAGCTTCCGCTACACATGTATATACATATAAGTTTCCTTTCGTCCAGGATAATGTGTATATATACATACCTGTGTATATCGATCAAGGATTTTTGACAGTTAATAAGTACCTATGAGCTGATTTTATCTTTCTCTAGCATCGAGCAGGTGGCTTGTGGACGGTAAATCTTTTGTACCTAGGCCCGGAAAATGTCCCATGGCCACACTTCCGTGTAATTGCTATGGGATTGCGTTCATGTGTTTCTGGCACTGTCCCACGATTAGCGATAAACTGCTCGAAAGGAATCAATATACGGACACGCACATACATCGGCAGATTAATCTGTTCAAGCGCCTGATTTTCATGGATTTGGTATCACGGAATAATAAATGACGCATAAGTACATATAATATCAGAATCGAGTCTACACTAACTCAATTATGAAGTACAAAGCTGGTACTAGCTATACCTAGCGAACATACATATACACGCACGCACGAAATAGGTACTCGTCCTTCCATGACATTTCCGAACACGACCAATATTGCATACCATACAAATAGGGGATTTGGCACTTTTTTGTGCGTATGCAATATGGAATTAGTAGTAATCAGTCTCCAAATCTGTATCATACATACATGTAGGTACAGATAAGGCAGAAAGCCGGCAATGATGTGCGAGATTATCAGCCTATGTGTAAGCATTCTTTTTTGTATGGTGCCGCGCACGTTAAAGGTAACGCAAATTGGATCGCTTATAACTTTTCAACAAAACAAGATATCAAAATTCCAACACAGGAAGTTGTAGATATAGCTAATATGAAGACTTTCCTGTGTTAGATTTTTGATATTTTGGCTAGTTGGAGAGTTGTGAGGGATGGCATTTGCCTATTTTTGCCTGTGAAAGGCATCAAGACTTGGTGATGTGGAACAGTATTATATCCATTTATATCTTCTTCATTATAGGATTGAGGCTAAAATGTGATTTCCAGCCATAAAGTAGCTGGATTTCCGCTCTAATTCAAGTTGGTCCAAGGGAATTCAGAGCAGTCAAGATTGTTCCTGCTGAAATACTAACATATCACCTTTAAAACACGCTGCACTATATCAATTGAATTTTGCAAAAAGTATTACTCTGCCAATCAACCGTCAACACTCCTGCTTGGGACCGAACTAGTAGCGCAATGACTATCAGTATTTCTCAACCAAATGTATCTAAATAAATTTGAAAAAAAAAAATAACTAAAAAACTAGAGTACATGAAAGTTATTCAATAATTCCTCTCTGTTGTCAGACAAAGTGGTTAATTGTATATTATACATTTCCAGCGTTTACCTCTCTCTTTGCCTTCTCCACTTGCAAAAAAAGTGTCCCGGTGTCTTGGCATCGGTCCTAAGGGTTCGGTAGCAGAAACAGGATTGCGGCGGAAGGAGCAATGTTAGGCGAGGATGGGCGGAGATGGGGTGATGGTGACGTCATTGGATTCTGAGAGGTTCGATGGCGTGATGGATTTGTAATGTAATTAGAGGAGATAATGGGGAGGAATACTGACGACATTATGGGTTTCAAGTTACATGGAGGAGGTATGAATAATGACTAGCGGAGGAATGTGTTAAATAGAGCGGGAGGATCTTTTCTTTAGTTCTTTCTCTCTTCTCTTTCTGTCTCGTCTTCCTGTTATCTCGGTACATAGGAACATACTCCTATTCTCTAGCCATAGTCTCCGAGGTCCCAGAACCTAGTTTCGGGATCTATCATAGTCATCATCATCGTTCTCGTTGAGGTCCATCCGGTCCTCACTTTCCTCGCCCTCGTTTCGTTCCTGCCCGAGCTTTGCCTCTCGCCTCTGCTCTCTCGCTTTGCCTTTGCTGTTTCGCGCTGCTCGCCCGGCAGTATCTCTGTCTTCGTCGCCTCGTTGCTCGTGCTCTCGAGCCTTCAGCCATCATTGCTGCCTTCTTCAAGGCCCCATATTTCCATCACAAAAAGAAATCTCTTTGAACCCTGTATATATCAAATGATAGATATGATCTAGAACTACCTCTACAACCTGCATCAATATCATGTAGTGAGGCGAGGATTAGGATGTGATGCATCAGCAAACTCAACTTATGACTGTACTCCCCTAACAGTCTCCCAAGTATCCTGAGACTCTCCTGACATTACTGGATATTTTTTGAATCTCCTGAAGCTCAAGAAACATCAGGAGACAAATGAAGTCTTGTTGATGTGTACCAAAGTATACCTTCAAGGCATGGTGAGACAAGGTAAGGTGAGGCAGACTAGGGCTATGGACAAGGAGCGAGGCAAATCACTGGGACTATAAACGAGGTGAAGTCAAAAGGGTGTTCTCCTTTCACTCGAGGGAGGAAAGGGACATCTTGGCAATGACTAAGGGTTCTAAAGAGTTGGCTAATTAAGAGAACAAGAAGGTTAAGTGAAAAAGAAAAGAAAAAAGCTATGTATAAGTGAGGGCAAAGCTCATATATATATCTCATATTTCTACCCTATGACTCATTCGCGAAACCCTGTATACAACCCCATAAAATCTCCAAGACCTTTAATACCGAACTCATACCTTATTTTCTATTCCTAAACTATAACCCTGAACTGAACCCCTGTAACCGAAACCCATACAACATGAGAGAATATTACGGAATAGATCGGAAACTGAGCTGAAGATATCATGGCGTGGAGCTTGCGAGCGAATCGCGAAAGAGGATGGTCAGTGGTGTCACGCACGCCTCGCATGACGAATCGGCGAATAAGCGTTAATAAGAAGATCGATTCTTCGGATGATATCGGCTTAGTATGAGACGGTTACAGTCATTGGGATTTCTCTCTGCGGGTTTCTAGGGGTTTCTGTGGTACGGATTAGTCATCAACGAATGGATACGTTATATATATGGGCTGGGATCTCCTTTGTCGTTCTCTTTTCTTTCTTCTCTAGGCAACCTCCTATTATTCACCCTTTCTTTTGGGTTCTCTGTTCTAATCTTGTTCTCGTCTTTAGTTGATCGCTATTCAATATACTTGGTTACTATCTTTATTCTCCCGTCTCGCTATCGGTTGTGCCCCTTGATAACACCGTGTCCTGAACCTGCTCGCCTCGGATTAACACCCAGGCCCTCTGTCCTCGATTGTTATTACCACATGACCACTATCCGAATCGTCTATTGGTACCTTCGTCTCCACGTATTCATCAGGGATTGTCTGTGGACTCTCTGTCCGACCCTGCTCCTGCTATAGGCCTCCCTGTCTCAGTCCCCCGCGTCCGTCCCGTAACAGGTGGTCTCTTAGGTTCTATGAGTTTTGGTGACAAGAGTTCGGTTCGCCACGGTTCGGAACGTGATAGCGAATGTTTCAGATAAGTGGGTTTTCTATAGGGTTCAGTATAGGGTTTCGTGGATGAGTCACGGTATAGGATCATGGGGTATATATATATGGGTTACGCTCTCGCTTGTAGATAGCATCTTCTCTTTCCTCTTTACGCAACCTTCCTATCCTTTAGTCAATACAACACTTTAGGACTCTTAGTCATTGCCAAGCCGACCTTTCTGCCCTTTAGAAGACAGAAGGAAAAGCTCTTCGTCTTGTGTCGTTTCTAGTCCCTCGGCCTAGCCTTGTGTGACGGAGTACCGCGGGGCAGAGTAGAAGATGACAATGATGACGCAGAAGGACTCGAGGAACACAGCCAGGCAACGAGGACACCGACGAAGACAGAGATTATACCGGGCGGCGCAAGCAAAGTGTGACGGAGTACCGCGAGGCAAAGTAGAAGACGACAATGATGATGTAGAAGGATTCGAGGAACACAACCAGACAACAAAGACACCGACGAAGATACAGATTCTACCGGGCGGGCACAAGTATAGGCATCGGCGAAGACAAAGGCAAGGACAAGGACAAGCACCCTAAGAGCCAGAGGCAGGGAAAGTCAGGATCGGAGGAACCTCAACGGGAACGATAATGATGACTACAATGGATCCCGAAACCAGGTTCTAGGATCGCAGAGGCTATAACTAGAGAATAGGAGTATATTCCTATGTACCAAGATAACAGGAAGACGAGACAAAGAGAAAAGAAAGAAAGAACCAAAGGAAAGATCCCCCTCGCTCTATTTAACTCATTCTTCCGTTAATCCACTATGACTCACACCCCCCTCCCTAGACACTCATAAAAACCCGCCGTAACCACACCTCGTATTCTTCCCCACCATCTCTTCTAATTATATTACAAATACATCATGCCATCGAACCTCCCAGAATCCAATGACGTCACCATCACCCCATCTTCGCCCATGCTCGCCTAACATTCCTCCTTCCGCCGCAATCTTGTTTCCGCTACCGAATTCTCGAGACCGATGCCAAGATACCGGAACACACAGGCACCGGCGAAGGCAAAGGCAAGGACAAGGACAAGTACCCGAAGAACCAGAGGCAGGGAAAGTGAGGATCGGAGGAACCTCAACGTGTCCCGGCGGCTTGGCATTGGTTCCGACAGTCCGGTAGTAGAGAGAGGGTTGGGATGGAAGAGGGATTGTTAAGCGAGAATGGATGGAGGTGAAGAGATGGTGATGTCATTAGATTCCAGGAGGTTCTATGGCGTGATGGATTTGTAATATAATTAAGAGAGATGGTGGCGGGAAATTACGCGGTATTGTTACGGTGGACTTCTACAAGATACTCTGAGTGAAAGAATGAGTCAGGGTAGACTGGCAGGGGAGGATGTTAAATAGCACAGGAAAACTTTTCCTTTAGTTCTTTTTTTCTTTTCTCTCTGTCTCGTCTTCCTGTCTCCTCGGTAAATAGGAATATACTCCTATTCTCCAAGCCATAGTCTCTGAGATCCCAGAATCTGACTTCGGGATATACTATCGCTATCATCATCATTCTCGTTGAGGTCCATCCGGTCCTCACTCTCCCTGCCTCCTGTCCTCGCCCTGGTCCTGATCTTTGCCTCTGTCTTTGCCTTTGCTAGTGCTTGTACTTGTGCCTGCCCGGTAGTGTCTCTGTCTTCATCTGTGTCCTCGTTGTCCGGCTGTATTCCTCGAGTTCTTCTGCGTCATCATTGTCGTCTTCTCTACGCCCGGGTTACCCCGTCACATCTCATCTTAGTGTGACGGAGTACTGTGAGGCGAAGTAGAAGACGACAATGATGACGCAGAAGGACTCGAGGAACAGAGCCAGACAACGAGGACACCGACAAAGACAGAAATACTGACAGACGGGTACAAACACAGGCACTGGCAAAAGCAAAGGCAAAGATCAGGGCAGAAGCGAGGGCAAAGGACAGGGGAAGTGAGGACCGGATGGGCCTCAACGAGAACGATGATGATAGCGATGGTAGATCCCGAAGTCAGGTTCTGGGATCTCAGAGGCTATGGCTAGAGAATAGGAGTATATTCCTATGTACCGAGATGACACGAAGATGAGACAGAGAGAAAAGAAAGAAGAAAGAACTGAACGAAAGATCCTCCCACTCTATTTAACACATTCCTCCGCTAGTCCGTTATGATTCATACCTTCATCCGCAGAAACCCTTAGAAATCCGTTGTAACCACACCTCGTATTCCTCCCCATCTTTTCTATTTACATTACAAATCCATTACGCCATCGAACTCTCTAGAACCCAATAACGATACCCCCCTTCCCGACGCCCCCCTCCTCGCTTAACATCTCCCCATTGTTACATCAATGCTTCGACTACCAAACCCTCGGGACCGATGACAAGACACCGGGACAATTAGGAACTGGGATACGCCAACCTGTCTGAAAGACGTACAGGAGTTTCTGGGCTTTGCCAACTTTTATCGACGTTTTATCTATGCCTATACAAGGGTGGTATCTCCACTAACCGCTCTAACAAAGACAGAGGTGGTATTCAAATAGACAGAGAAAACAGAGAAAGCCTTTAACGATCTGAAAATTGCATTCACTACCGCTCCCATACTACAACATTTCGACCCCGACCGAGAAATAATAGTCGAGACGGACGCCTCTGATTATGTTTCTGCCGCTATTATGTCTCAACGCGATTACGAAGGAATACTATATCCAGTTGCCTTCTTCTCTAAGAAACACATGCCAGCGGAATGCAACTACGAAATTTACGATAAGGAACTTCTAGCAATCATCCGGGGGTTTGAAGACTGGCATTACTTTCTAGAAACCGTTTCATACCCCATCAAGGTCCCGACTGATTATAGGAATCTTAAGTACTTTATGTCAACAAAGTTACTAAATTGACGACAGACCCGCTGGTCAGAATTTCTATCACGTTTTGACTTCGTAATACAATTCAGATTGGGGAAGCAAGGAGGAAAACCAGATGCATTGACTAAGCGATCAGGGGATCTGCCTAAGGAGGGTGTAACGGAGTAACCCGGACGCAGAGAAGACGATAATGATGATGCTGAAGGACTCGAGGAACACAGTTAGGCAACGAGGACACCGACGAAGACAGAGATACTGCCGGGCGGGCACAAGCACAGACACCAGCGAAGGCAAAGGCAGAGGCAGAGGCAGAGGCAAAGGCAGAGGTAAAGCTCCGGGCAGGGACAACAAGGGACAGGGAAAGTGAGGACCGGATGGACCTCAACGAGAACGATGATGATGACTATGATAGATCCCGAAGCTGGGTTCTGGGATCTCGGAGACTATGACTAGAGAATAGGAGTATGTTCTTATGTACCGAGATGACAGGAAGACGAGACAGAGAGAGAAGAGAGAAAGAACTAAAGAAAAGATCCTCCTGCTCTATTTAACACATTCCTCTGCTAGTCCGCTATGACTCATACCTCCCTTCATAGAACTCCATAGAAACCCACCGTAACCGCACCTTGTATTCCTCCCCACCATTTCCTCTAATTACATTATCAATCCATCACGCCATCGAACCTCCCAGAATCCAATGACGTCACTATCACCCCATCTCCGCCCATCCTCGCCTAACATTGCTCCTTCCGCCGCAATCCTGTTTCTGCTACCGAACCCTCGGGACCGATGCCAAGATGCCGGGACAGATCAGGTCCCTTCCTGCGCCTAGCTCCGATAGGCTGAGGTTTCAGCCAGAATGACGATGAAATAGTTGTCGGGTTCGACTACGTCAAGATCATTTGAAGACCGCCAAGAGGGTTCTTCATATCCAACATATTTGATGAGATATTCTACTCGACGTCCCAGTTTCCTCGAATCCAGTATCTCCTCCACTTCCCATTCGATTTCTTCTATCTCAACCGGTAGCGGTGGCGCAGAGGTTTGCCCAAGACAGCGCTTCATTAACCACTAGTGATAGTAACGAAACATGAAAGACCGGTGAATCTTCATGACGCGTAAACTCTAATTCATGTGTAAGAGCTCACAATCCATTTGACTGATAAGGACCGATCTGTTTCCAGTCCAGCTTCTGGCGCTTATTTCTATGTTTTGAGTTGAGAGTCAGACAAGATTGTTGACAAAGATAACGAGGTGCCGGAGTTCGATGTAAATTAGCCGACTCTCCTGTATCTTCTGGGCCCTAAACATCTCGCTTTTCAGAAAATCAAGACTTGTGACATCTCTCTCACTAACCCATTGGCTTGGTCCTCATTCACTGTTTTTCCGCAATGGTCCCAAACGCCATTCGGCGCTGTCGCCCATAGTTCGCTGGTGACATGTTCGTTGTTTCTGAAATGCGATTGTTGGTAGCGAATTCAGCGAGAGGTAGGAAGTCCACCCAGTTGTCTTGTTGATATGATACA
Organism: Morchella sp. 2016-72; assembly: GCA_024713865.1. Classification (NCBI taxonomy): domain Eukaryota; kingdom Fungi; phylum Ascomycota; class Pezizomycetes; order Pezizales; family Morchellaceae; genus Morchella; species Morchella sp. 2016-72. Next base: position 762,079 of record JAMJEY010000022.1, read on the forward strand.
TACCGCGTAGATATCGCTCCACGATTGCATTAGTCCTCCTGGCTTGTCCATCAGTTTGAGGATGAAAAGCAGCCGAAGATCGAGCTATTTCCGCGCGACAAAGTCACTTCTTCCAAAACTCAACGGTGAATTGTGTTCCCTATTCGGACTATCGCTTCCGCAATCCGCGAGCTTCCAAACTTGCTTCCGCGATAGACGGCATGCAGATCCCTGGCGCTAACATTCTCGGCCGCGCTAATAAGACGCTTCATTTTCACACCGATCCACTACTACCAGCGACAAGATTAAACCCTCGCTTTCCGGTTTCATCACAAAGTCCATGGTAATGTCTGTCCGGCGTCTTTGAGTATCGATAATGGCCGCAGGGACTCCTCAGAGTTGTGCTTGACCTTGCTTCGCCGACAGATATGACAGTTTTGAACATAGCGTTCAGTATATTTCCGCATTGGCCGCCAGCAGTATTCCCGCCAGAAGTTCCAATGCTTTTCGATCGTCCGACGTCCCGCATGCCACGCGACGCTTCTCGTAGCAGTAAGGTTTCAGTTCATCGTAATCGAACGCATAATGCGTTCGGACCGAGTAATAGCCCCTCCTCCCTTTCTTTACATTCCGCTAACAAGATATCTTTCGATTGTCGAACCCCATCCCGGAGTAGGGCTAGAATTTTGTTTGAAAAGCTATCGCATTGGTAAGCTTTGTTAAACAATTCAAGTATGGAAGACGCTACTTCAGCGGGTTCATTTGCCAAAGAACCCGCCAACAAACTTATCTTCGGATCAAGATTCTCCTTTTTCAATACCACTCGACTTTGTTGTTCCAATCTTTCATTCCCTTCTTTTGGTAGTATCACGGCATACCACGAGTTACAAGGGAAGGGAGGATATCTAGGAATGGGCTACGACACGGGTTTGGTCTTCGAGGTTCTTCGGGTTTCTAATGGTTTCTGTTACACGGAGGATGAGTCATAACGGACAAGGGTGCGGAGTACTATATATATGTGGTCATGGGTTCTCTTCTTCGTCTTCTTCTTTCTCTTTTCTCTTCACTTCGTCTTCCTGTTACCAACCCTCCTATATAGGGTTTCTCGTCTCTACTTGTCTCTAGTTTCTATTCTTAAGGAGTAATACACGGAACGTTCTCATACTTCACTTCGCCTTGGTCTAACTTCCCAAGGATTACGTAACTCTTGACTCAGCCCCTCGTCTACCCCGCTTCGCCATAGTCCATAGTCCATAGCCTAGTCCATGTCCGTAGTACGTATCATATACTGGTACCTTCGCCTGCACCACTTCGTCAGAGATTCCTTGTGGACTCTGTGCCCCACGATCCTCCTCCTCGGATAACTTTCCTCGCTCCTCGCTTCGCTCTACTTCCGTCTCTAGTCTCGTCTCGTCTCGTCTCGTCTTTAGCCCTGCTTCGGTTGTTAACCTTGGCCCTCTGAATATTGTCTTCGCCTCGCTCCGTAACACTAAGACGAAGTCGAAACCTCGCCAACCTTAACAACAATTCTGTCTTGTCGCGCTCCGGTCGCAATCATGGTCGATCTCAGCTGGGATGTCCCAATGGGGGATACCCCCAACCCCGTCTACTTCTCTCCTGGTCCCCTCGATTGCTACTTCCCAGAAAGGAAGGGCTTCTGTCACCTCGCACTTGTCCCGCAGTCTCACTGGTTTGATCTTGGCTGTCGCCATGGTGTGGACCCTCAAGTCCACGTTCTTCGGTCATACGCCCAAGACACGGACTCAAGCCGACGCCCACTGGCGGCCACGCTCACTCAACCAACGCCCGAAAGCTCCACGCCGGAGCCCCCACCATCAATCCATTCCTACCGCCACGACTTAAGCCATCATTAGGGTCTCAGAGATCCCACCTCTACCATCATACCATAGGGCGCCCGCAGAAAACCCCGCCCCCACCTCACGCACTCGACGGAGAGGCTTCAAAGCTTCTTGGAAACCTTTGGCCCGGTTGAGGAGGACTTCGGATATGAGCTCACCGAAGCTCACAACCTCATCGCCGAAGCACTCACCGCCCTGACTGTCCCTGTTTCTGACATCGTCCCCACGGAAGCTACCACGTGCACAGCTCATAAGGCGGCCATTGAGAATCTGGAACTGGAACTGGAAGTCACCGAAACCAAAGTCACTGATCTTTGGCAACGCTCGCGTTCGACTAGGATGAACAACCTCAAAGAGGAGGTTGAGGAATACAAGGCTGAAACGAACAACTCGCATCCGCCGCTCGCATAAGGAAGCCCTCACCACCGCCGACGCCGAACTTGTCACTGCTAAGGAAGAAACGCAACGCATCATCGCTGTCGCGAAGACTTGGGAATCCGAAGCCAGCACGGTCATTGCTGACCTCTACCGTCGTCTCTCTCGCCCCGCCAACAACGCCAAAAGCTCACTTCGCCTCGCCCCCAAGAACCTCGACATCTCGAACCTGAGAGATGTGGCATCGAAACAGGAAATCACTGCCGGCGTTAAAGGCCACTTTGCAGAATACAGGCAAACCAGGGGCTAGTCCCGCCACCAACCTTCAGACTTCGCTCATTGCAGTATCCGGCGACAGGATGTCTGAGCGATAATCTCGCCAGATTACGCACCGCCTCTCGCGACTCAGGAAAGCGCAATCCCCACCCATGCTCTAATAGACACGGCGCTTCAGATGCCTTTATCGACCAGGAATTCGCAACTCGGCATAAGATAAGCAGAGCTGACTCATTGAAAACCTCTCGACTTTGGAAGTGATCGATGGCAGGATGGCCGAGTCAGGAAAAATCACGCATACCAAGCTCGCGACCTGACATCACCCGACATCGAGGTTGCCCCTCTTCTTCGTTACAGCAAGACTATCCTCTACCATGGAATCCTCGACGCGACGTCACGACCTCGCCATTCGTCCTCGTGCTAATAATATCATCTTCGATTCGGACTTCTGCACCCAGAACTGCTCCTCGTCTCATGCCCCGGTCATTGTTAAAGGAATCTCCGTCTCATTCCCCGACGCCCCCGCCATACAGGTCTGCGCAATCGGAGCTGTACCATTCGTAGGCCTGGCTCGACGAAAGCAGAATCAGCTGTTTTGCGCTCATCAAGGCCATCGACGACGCCCCTACTGAAGGAATCCAAGGATGATTCGACGTCACACGCATCGCTGCGACATTCAAGAGTTTACGTCACTGTTTCGCGGTTGACGCCGCGCTACCACCGTGACGCTCTCAAGACCTGAAGATAAGACTATGCGACGGAAAGACGCCACCATTCGGTCCGCTTTATGGAACGCCCCAGAGCTACAGGCCTCGCGAAGACATTACGGAGAATCTCTCGGCGTTCATTCGTTACTCTGAATCTCCGCCGCGCCCAGTGCTTTCGTTAGTTCGATGGTTCTCTTCGCATGTGCCGACTACAGGAAGTTTCAACGAAATTACCGTCAAGAATCGACATCCATCGCTTTCGATCCCGGAAACACTGCTCTGCCTCGCCAAGGCAAAGTACTATACTGCTGGACTTGCGTGCGCTATCATCAGATTCGGATACAGGAGGCGATTTAACGGAAAACGGCATTTAGGACTCGATACGGTCATTTCGAGTACAATGTGATGCCTTTCGGGTTAACCAACGCTCCTGCTGCATTTCAACACTGGATCAATGATCTTTTACGACCTTTCCTGGATCACTTCGCCACAGCCTATCTCGACGATGTTCTAATATACTCAGAATCCCTAAAAGAACATAAACAACATGTCAGGGAGATTCTTAAGGTTTTTCAGATTCACGGCGTACGTCTCAAGCCGGAGAAATGTGAGTTCTACGTACAGCAAACCAAGTATCTCGGACTCATCATCACCCCCGAAGGCATTCAGATGGACCCCAGCAAGGTTTCAACGATCAAGGAATGGAAGGCTCCAACAAAACTCAGGGAAGTTCAGGAGTTCTTAGGCTTCGCCAATTTCTATCGAAGATTCATATACGCCTACTCCCGAGTCGTCGCCCCGCTTACTAGATTAACCAAGAAGAATGTACCATTTGAGTGGTCTCACAAGGCGGAGGAAACCTTTCAGAAACTCAAGGATGCGTTCACCTCAGCTCCCATTCTGGCTCACTTCGACTTCGAAAAAGAGGTTATAGTGGAAACCGATGCCTCCGACTACGTCTCCGCAGGAATCATGTCTCAGTATGGGGATGACGGAATCCTACACCCAGTTGCATTCTTCTCTAAGAAACACTCCCCCGCTGAGTGCAACTATGAGATCTATGATAAGGAATTACTGGCAGTAATACGCAGCTTCGAAGAATGGCGTCCGAATCTGGAAGGCTCTCGATTTCCAATAACGGTGCTCACCGATCATAGAAACTTGGAATACTTCATGTCCAACTAAGCTATTAAATCGTCGTCAAACTCGCTGGGCCGAATTCTTATCTCGCTTCGACTTCGTGATCAAGTTCAGACCAGGAAAGCAAGGAGGAAAACCGGATGCACTTACCAGGAGATCAGGAGACCTCCCTAAGGAGGGGGATGAAAGGCTCGCCCACCAGGCACAGACTGTTCTGAAACAAGGGAACTTGGATCTAGGGATTAAGCTAAGTTTGTTGGCGGGTTCTTTAGCAAATGAACCCGCTGAAGGAATGCCTACCGTAAAAGATCTACTGATCCAAGCTTACCAAGTCGATAGTTTCCCCGAACAAGTTCTTGTCATGCTTCGCACCGGCGTCAAGCACTCCAAGAAAATCTCACTAGCGGAATGCACGGAGACGCAGGACGGCTTCCTTCTGATAGGAACGCAATTTACGTAATTCGACCGAACGAACTTCAGCTTCGATCGTTACAGGAACATCACGACAAACCCTCCGCCGGCACCCAGGACGCGCTTAAAACTCCTCGAACTTCTTTGCCGCAATTACTACTGGCCAAATACGAGAAAATACGCCGATCGCATGCTCAGAATCGCAACACGCAGATCGCAGCAGCGCTTCTCGCAACGCTTTCAAGGGGTTCTTAAACCTCTCGCGGTCCCTAAAGGCGCCTGTACCGATGTGTCAATGGACTTTTTAACGGGACTGCCAAATAGCAATTGCTTCAATGCAATTCTGGTGATAGTGGAGCGTTTAACTAAGATGCGCCATTTTGTACCACGACCGGCGAAGCCAATGCCGTGACGCTACATGTATCTCGACTCAGTCTAAGCTTCACGGACTCCCGGAAACGGTAATATCGGATCGCGGAACTCAATTCACGGCCGAGTTTTGGAAAACACTTTGCGATCGTCTAGAAATCGCTCCTCGCTATAGTACCGCTTTTCACCCTCAGACGGACGGACAAACGGAAAGAATCAATGCGATCATGGAACAATATCTGAGAGCCTACGTCTCGTATCAACAGGATGACTGGACACAATATCTATCTATGGCCGAGTTCGCGACCAATAATCACGTGTCGGAAACCACCAAGATGTCACCATTCCAGGCCAACTACGGACGGAGCCCTCGGATGTCTTTTGCACCGCTACAGCATGGGAAAACCACTAATGAGGACCAGGCCAATGGGATGGCCAGGACAATGGCACAGATCTACGACTTTCTTCGCGACGAGATGGTCCGAGCCAACAAAATACAAGAAGACGCTGCGAACAAAAATCGAACGCTCACTCGCGCCACGCCGCGATGAAGTTTTTCTTTCAACAAAGAACATTGAGACCAAACGACCCTCGAAGAAACTCGACTGGAAACGTATTGGTCCCTTCGCTATCGTCGCATGGTCCACTTCTACGCCATTTAACTCAATCTTCCAGCCTCGATGAAAATTCACCCCGCCTTTCATGTTTCGTTACATTATCTCTCGCCTCAAGAATGCAGTTCCTGACAACAACAAACTCCCCATTACCGATCGGGAATCATAATATAATTTATGAGAATGCATGGATCGACGACGGCATGCACTTAATACTTTAGTGCATGTGAGACGATGAACCTCATGGCAACCTTTTGATCTTAACCACGCCCCGATCTTGTTCGAGTTTTCATACACGATATTCACTAAGCCTGCAGCCATCGTGAGTTAGGCCGCAGTGACCTAATCTATCACGATACCACGAAGCATGGGAAGGGATGATATCTAGGAACGCCACGACACGGCTTTGGTCTTCGAGGTTCTTCGGTTTCTAATGGTTTCTGTTACACGGAGGATGAGTCATAACGGACAAGGGTGCGGAGTACTATATATATGCGTCACGGTTCTTCTTCTTCGCCTTCTTCTTTCTCTTTTCTCTTCACTGCCTTCCTGTTACCAACCCTCCTATATGCGCTTCGCTCTCTACTTGTCTCTAGCTTTCTATTCTTACGAAAGAATACACGAACGCTCTCATACTTCACTTCGCTTTGGCCTAACTTCCCAAGGATTACGAATCCTTGACTCACTGCCTACCCCGCTCACATACCATAGTCCATACCTACCCACGTCCAGAAGACGATCATATACCTGCATCCTTCGCCGCACCACTTCGGCACAGAGATTCCTCGCGACTCGCGCCCCACGATCCTCCTCCCTGATAACTTTCTCGCCTTCTCGCCCGCTCTTTACTCCGCCTCTAGTCTCGCCTCGTCTGCCTCGCTCTTAAATTTCCCGCCTCGCTTGTTAACCTCCCTGAATATTGTCTTCGCCGCCCGAACAGGTAGGCCTCAGCCTCGCTCAAAATATCCACTTTCCTCCCTTGCCTTTCAGGCCTATATTGAAACGTGTTTGAATTGGGACAAAAATTCACCAGCTGAGCTTTGACACGATTTAACAATTTAGTTGACATAAAATATTCAAGATCATTTATCCGTAAAGATTTTGACTTGAAACTGAAATTGCCTTTTAAACGAGGTCTCCACTCTCAAAACAACGAATAATGGCCAATAGTTCTTTGTCATAGATTTCATAATTGCATTCCACAAGAAAGTGAGTTTTAGAAAAGAACGCCACTGGGTGTAGAATTTGTTCATTATCTCGTTGTGATAGAATCCCTGCTGACACATAGTCGGAAGCATCTGTTTCCACTATAAATTCTTTTTCTGGATCGGGGTGCATCAAAATCGGGGCCGTGGTGAAAGCGGTTTTGAGTTTTGAAAAGCTTTCTACCTTTGAGTTCACTCAACCAAACACGCTTTTAAAGTAGTCAACGGTGCCCACCCGAGAATAGCGTAGATAAATCGTCGATAAAAATTAGGAATCCCAGGAATTCCTGAACCTCCTTCACTGTCTTGCCTCCCAATCCACAATCGCTTGTACCTTTCACGGATCCATCTTCATTCCCCGAAACAATATCACGCCGAGATACTTTATTTCCTGCACACTAAACTCGCACTTTTCAGGCTTCAAGTCGACTTCATTGGCTTCTAGGGTTTCAAGAACTTGTTGTACATCCAACTTACGTTGTTCCAGAGTTTCAGAATATATGAGAATGTCGTCCAAGATAGTATAGTCGCACGATCCGTAGCTAGAATATCATCGATCCATCGCTGGAAGGTCGCAGAGGCATTGGTTAATCTGAAGGGCATTACCAGGTATTCCCAGTGTCCATAGCGCATCCTGAAAGCCGCTTTCCATTCATCCCCTCCTTAATCCTCGATTTGATTATATCCCCAACGCAAGTCTAAGTGAAATAATAATGCGCCAGGTTAATGGCTCCAGAGTGAGAGGAGTGATATCGGTCCTTCACTGCGATGGCATTGAATTTTCGATAGTCAACACATAAGCGTAGAGACCCATCCGCCTTTTTAACAAATAGAACGGGGGCACCCGCTGGTGAACTGCTTGAACGTAGAAATCCCTTTTGCAAATTATCGGCTAGGTAGTCTCGTAAAGCCTTCAACTCCTCCCTTGACATACTTATCACGGCGTAGAGCGCACTTAGCGATGTTCCGGGAAGAGGGATTAGTCAGGGGTTTCTTCTATATTCTTTGGGTTTCGGTAACAGGGGTTCAGTTCGGGACATCAAGAAGACTTGATTTGTCTCCGCTTCTCCTGAACCTCGGAGACTCTCCTGAGACTTGGGAGACTGTTGGGAGACTGCAGTCAGAAGTTGAGTTTGCTGACTGATACATCAAGAAGACTTGATTTGTCTCCTGAGGCCTCCTGATCCTCCGAGACCAAATTTTATTCAGGAGTCAGAAGACTCTCCTGAGACTTGGGAGACTGTTGGGAGACTGCAGCCAGAAGTTGAGTTTGCTGATGTAGGGATTCAGGTATAGGAGATAGAGACGACTGCAGAGCTTATGGTCGCTTCATGATTCTGTACAGGGTTACATTCTGATGAGTCATCGCGCTAGTATGCGGTATATATATAGGATTCTGTTCTCGCTTGTAGATAGTTTCTTTCCTTTCCTCTTCACACAATCTTCCTATCCTTTAGTCAATATAGTACTTTGACTCTTAGTCATCTGAATCTTCTGCCCCTAAGGACAGAAGGCGCTTCATCTTGTCTCGCTTAGGGTCTCTCACGCGCTCTTCTGTTGATCTCATCTCGCTCATCTCGCCTCACCTCGCTCGCATTGTATCTCTCGCCGCCTGGCCACACGGTAGTGCACTTGGCTTTAGACTTCGCCTCGCCCTGGCTTCGCCCGCGATAATACTATACATAGGGCCAAGGGCAGTACCATTCCTTCCTGCAGCTTGATCTCATAGTCAGGGATGATGTGGTGGTAACTTGGATGCATTTCTCTCACAAACAATTGTCGGAAGCGTTGATAGTCTATGGGAATCGTTCCGTCCGGATTGACTGGTGCTTCCAGAATTTTGTTAACAGCGTATAATGTAGTGGATTAAACTTGAACTGTAGGGTGTTGTGAGAGTTTCTTGAACGAACGTGGGGTAATAGCTGCAATGCGAGTAACTGGCTTCTCGGTGGTGAAGTAGAGATTCTCCGAAATTATAATTGGCTTGCCACTAGTCGAGCAGTGCTCCAGGCAAAGCTTAGACTGAAACTGAATCTCATTCCTTCCGCTATCAATAGTAACCCCATGTTTCTCATCCACGGTATCCCCACGACAAGCAGATAACGCCCTAACTGTGTAACTAAGAATCTGACACTCCTCCACATGCCCATTTATTTCCAACTCCAATGTCACCTTCCTGGTTACTTTTCCCGACTCAATAGGTCTCCCATCAATGACATCAATTTCCCTCTCAGTCCTCAACTTCTTCATTTTCAATTCATGGCAGCGCACAAAGTCCTCATCTATGAATGCATATCCCGACGCTCCAGTATCAATCAAGGCATAGGTGGGTACAATAAATTTTTTATTTTGCGAAACAGAACAAACTACAATCAATTGATTCCCATCCATTTCCCCTTCTGATACTGAGAACGTAGAAATAGCAACCTTAGAAGAACTCTGTGAAGGTCCCTGGGCTATGCCGCTTAGGCCAGGGACAAATCTTTTAACTCCTCATCCTCTGATACCACCTCCTCCTCCTGTTTCTTCCTTTCCTTCCTTGCCTCCAACAACGCTCCCCTCATCCTGGGTAGGGCTCTTCCCGAGGGAGTATAAGTACATTCTCTTACCAAATGTCCAACACTTCTACAATAATAACAACGATTTTCGATGCGCCGGACTTCCCTCTCCTTAGGGTCCGGACGACGACGACTGTTAGACAAATACATAGGAACCGCTCCCCCAGGCATATAGGATGGGTGGGCTGCAGGTGCTGTATTCTTTGAGGGGGGTGGCAGCCACTGTAGGCTGAGGATGTTGCTGGTGCAACAGGTGGTTGAGGGTTGAAGGGATTGGGTGGAGGTCCGCTGGGAATCTGAAATTTAAACCTCCCCATCCTGGCCTGTAAGGCTTTTCATTGTTATCCAGCTTGTTGAAGTAAGAGATCGCAGTCCTGATGGTAGTGGGGGTTTCATTTTGAATCATTAGCGCCATCAAGTCTTGGTTAAGTTCTTCCAAAAGACACTCAATCTTGGCCGCTTCATTAAACTCCGAACAAGAAGATATCGTTGAAATTCCGCAAAATATTCCGGTGCACTGGCATTGGCGAATCTCTCTTAGGTTTCGCAGCCATGGCGCGCGGTTCGGGTCTCCAAAGGAATTATCCAAGATTTCAAAGAATTCCATCATCGAGTCAAGAGCGACGCTTCATCAGAAATGTAGGCTAGAAATCGATCTGCTGCAGGTCCCTCCAATGAGACATATAGAGTATGCAATTTGCTGAGATGAGGTAGGAAAGCGATCGAGATTGACTGTGAGCTTGATCTGTAGCTGTCTCTGAAACATCTTCAAGCTTTTCCGATGTCCCCAGTATTTTTCCGGGTCAAGAAGCTTCTACGACCGAGATGGTTTGGCTAGGTCATCATGGAGCTCCCCGAGGTCTTATTTGATTCCTTCTTGTAGATTTTTGATCTTAGCCCGTAGTCTCTGGGTTTCTTTATGGAACTCGGCTCGGGCTTGCTCAGTTTCGGTGTGACGGGTTTGGAGGTCGATGGAGTACTGCCAGACCTCTTCGTAGGCCCGGAGGAGGAGACCATACGCTTGTATCGCCTCTTCCGTTGCTGCGGGGTCCACTTCAGGGTGAGCGACAAAGAAAGCCGCGAGGTCGTCATGGAGCTTTTGATAGTCAGGTCCATTGGTGGCAGGGGAGGTCATAATGAACTATGGTGCGAGGAACTCGTGCTGTGTCGGTCGAGTAGAGGTGGTCTTGTCTTAGTGTGACGGAGTAACCCAGACGCAGAAAAGACGACAATGATGACGCTGAAGGACTCGAGGAACACAGACAGGCAACGAGGACACAGACTCTAACGGGTGTGATCGGGTTCTATAGCAGGAGCAAGGTAGGGCAGAGAGTCCACAAAGAATCTCGGATCAGAACGTGAAGGCAGAGATACCAGTAGATGACTCTAACCGCAGACATAGAATGCAGGGACAAGGACGGGGTCGGCTCGGTACTATACCAGAGGCGAGGCGGAGTAACACTCGGGTTCAGGTTCGGGTTCAGGTTCAGGTTCAGGAACGAAGCGAGGCAGAAGGGCCGAAGCCAAAGTACTAGATTGCTAACAGGAAGAAGACGTTGCCTAGAGAGGCAAAGACATAGGAAAGAACGCAGACTATATATACAACTATCCCGTCGCACCAATGACTCATACCCATAGAATCCCATGGAAACTCCTACCCCTCCGTACAACCTATACTATTCCCAATACCCTACTTCTATCCCGATACTTCTCCATTTCTCCTAGCGCTTACTTTCTATCACCCGAGCTCCTTCCTAATTCATCATCCTACTTCCGACATCGACCGATCCTACCTAACAACCCTGTTCCGAAGATGCCTTGGCGGGAGGCGAGGTGCAGGAGGCGGGGCCGTGATAGTTGCCCTCTCTTTAGGTTCGAGCTCCGCGAGAACTCCGTCGGGTCTCGGCTTGGTCGGATACGCTGTATGAAAACGAGATAAAAGGCGAGGGACGTTGGTAAGATTTTCGGCATACTCCCACGTTGGTGCATCGTAACCCTTCCACTTAACCAAGTACTGCAGGCGTGAGTAATGAAGACGGGAGTCTAGAAGCTCGTCGACTTCCCATTCTTCATCACCATCAACGATTACCGGAGGTGCGGGGGGAGGAATATGTCCTGGTAGAGGATCGATAGCGCAGGGTTCCAACTTCGAAACATGAAAAACTGGGTGTATCTTCATTGTGGAGGGAAGATCGAGTTCATAGGCGTATGGACTAATGATTGACTTGATCTTAAATCTCCCTAGGCGTTTCCAGTCTAGTTTCCGAGAGGGACGATTGGTCTGAATATTCCTAGCGTTCAGCCATACCTCATCACCTATCTTATACATCGGAGCAGAAACTCGACGGGTATTAGCATTTGCCTCCTGTCGATCTTGAGCATAGCGTATCTCAGCTTGCAACTGGTCGTGAATCTCGGCCATTTTCCGAACGAGAGCATTAGTATCCTGAGGGCGGTCTGTAAGCGGAGGCAAGGCCAAGTTCACCGTGAAGCGTAGATCGAACCCATAGTTAGCCATGAAGGGAGAGATCTGAGTCGTCTCTGAGGAATGATTATTAGAGACAAACTCGGCGAGCGATAACCAGTCCACCCAGTCATCTTGCTGATAGGACACATAGCTCCTCAAGTATTGTTCCATTACCGCGTTGATTCGCTCTGTCTGCCCGTCGGTTTCGGGGTGGAACGCAGAGGACAAGGCCACGTTAATTTTCAGTGCCTTGCAGAGGGCTCTCCAAAACTGAGACGTAAACTGAGTACCTCGATCGGAGACAATGCTAATTGGGAGTCCGTGAAGTTTCCAAACATGATCAATAAACAATCGTGCCAAATCTTCGGATCCAGTAGTAGTATAACAGACAATGTAGTGTCTCATTTTTGACAGACGATCGACTACCACGAGAATCGCATCCTTTCCTTTGCTCTCCGGCAGTCCTGTAACAAAATCCATGGAAATATGTGTCCACGGTCTCTGAGGGATCGGTAGAGGACGCAGAACTCCATAGGGAGCATGACGAGAAGCCTTGCTTCGACTACAAACATGACAGTTCCTTATATAGCGATCCACTGTATGACGCATTCCTGGCCAATAATACGAGCGTGCTAGGAGCTGAAAGGTCTTGGCTTTCCCTGGATGTCCCGCGGATGGGGCGTCGTGATGTTGCTGAAGCAAGTGCAGATGCAGAGTCGTATCGTTCGGCGCAAAGAGCCTTCCGCGATAGGTCAGAAGGCCTTTCCTGGTGGAGCATTCTATCAGGGTGATCTCTCGGGAGTGTCTAATGCCGTCTCGGAGGAGTCCTAGGATCTTATTCGGAAATGGGTCAGTGATATAGGCCTGTTCAAAAAGTTTCTCTAGGGGTGACTGTCCTCGGACAGCCGGAATGGCTGCCAACAAACCCAGGTTCTGGGACTTCAACACTGTCTGACTTTGCTGCGTCAGGCGTTCATCCCCCTCTTTAGGCAGATCTCCTGATCTCCTGGTAAGTGCATCTGGCTTTCCTCCTTGCTTCCCTGGTCGGTACTTAATCACATAATTGAACCGAGACAGAAACTCTGACCATCGTGCCTGCCGCCGATTCAAGTCTCTCTTGGTCATAAAGTACTCCAGATTCCGGTGATCGCTCAGAACCTCAATGGGTTCAGCGACACCCATCAGCTCAGCTCTCCATTCCTCGAAGCACTTAATAATAGCCAGTAGCTCCTTATCGTAGATCTCATAGTTGCACTCGGCCAGGGAATGAGTTCCGGAGAAATACGCCACGGGGTGCAGAATATTCTCATCACTATATTGAGAGAGAGTACCCCCTGATACGTAATCCGATGCGTCAGTTTCCACAATGGCCCGACGATCAAAATCGAAATGACGAAGGATTGGTGCGGTGATAAAAGCGACTTTAAGACCTTCGAAGGCTTCCTCACAGACAGGGGACCAGATAAAGGGAACATTTCCTTTAGTAAGTGTGGTAAGAGGGCGGACGATCCCTGAATAGTTCTTAATGAAACGCCGATAGAAGTTTGCCCATCCATTATGTCCCTGCCTAAGACGGTTCCGACAGTTCTGCAAGAGGAAACAGGCTGCATGTAAGATGATTGTTGCGCTGGCGATGGACGGAGGTGGGGAGACGACGACGTCATATGATTCAAGAGATTCTGGCGATGGATTTGTAATGATAATAGAAGGAATGGTGGAGGAATATACGGTTACATAGAGATTCTAGGGCTTCTCCGACTGGTAGTATGAAATAATGCGCTGATGGCTGTTAAATAGAAATGTAAGTCTTCTTTAGTTCTTCTTTCTTTCTCTTCGTCTCGTCTTCCTGTCATCTCGGTACATAGGAATATACTCCTATTCTTCGAATCATAGTTTCTGAGATCCCAGAAGTCACTTCGGGATCTGTCATAGCTATCATCATCGTTCTCGTTGAGGTCCATCCGATCCTCACTTTGCCTGCCCTTGTCCTTGCCCCTGCTCGGAGCTTTGCCTCTCGCTCGCTGGCCGCCAGATTGCGCTCACAAGAAACCTCTTCTGCCTTCGCTGCCCTCGTTGTCGGCTGTTCTCGAGTCCTTCTGCGCTATCATTGTCGCCTTCTCTCGCCTCTACTCTCACACATTAAACACCTGTATGTCCCTGACATTGAGGGGGCGAGCCTATTTAACGATAGTCTCGATCTTCTTAGGGTCAAGCTTAAGACCTTCCGTGGTCACGATCATTCCCAAATATTTAACTTCCTTCACCTGAAACTCGCATTTCTCAGGAGAGCAATAAAGATCGGCATCCGTAAGAGCCTGCAGGACTTGGTTGACGTGGTCGCGATGTGATTCCAAATCCTCACTGTAGATCAGAATGTCATCCAAGTAAGCCGTACAAAAGCGATCCAAAAAGGGGCGAAGTGTGTCATTGATGAAGTGCTGGAAAACGGCAGGGGCGTTGGTCAATCCGAAGGGCATCACTTTATACTGAAAGTGGCCTACTCTAGTGCGAAACGCGGTTTTCCATTCATCTCCAGTTGCAACTCGTACCAGGTTATAGGCGTTCTTCAGATCCAGCTTGGTGTACCATTTGGCCTTGCAGAGTTGATTAAATGTTTCCTTAGGTAACGGCAGCGGATAGCGATTCTTGATAGTGATGGCGTTCAATTCCCGATAATCCACACAGAATCGCAGTCCACCACCAGGCTTTTTTACGAACAGAACGGGGGATCCTGCTGGGGAGGAGCTAGACTCGATGAAGCCTTTCTTCAACATCTCATCCACGTATTCAATCAATGCAGCCAGTTCATCTCTCGACATGCTATATAGCGGGCCAAATGGAGGGTCTTTCTCTTCGTGAAGATTGATTCGAATATCGTAAGGGCGATGAGGGGGAAGTTTCTGAGGACCTTCTTTCCCAAACCGTTGCCAGAAGTGATGATGTTCGGGGACTAGGGTGGCGATTTCGGAGGAATAGATTCTGTAGGCGAGAGCGAGCGTAGGCGGTAAGTCGCAGGTGGTTTCGGCCAGTAGTGGCTGACAATTTCAAAGTCGTGATTGTCGGAAGTGCGGATGAAATACCGCGGCGTCTGGGAATCGGCCGTCGTTGCAGCGTTGAAGACAGCGAGGGGACCCAAAGGTTAACGAGTTATCGGCAAAATTGATAGTGACATTATGTCGTCGGCCAGGAATCTGGCAAGCGGATAATGTCCTAGACGTGTAACATATGCAGAGATTTTTTCGACATGTCCCTGAATGCGAAGGAAAAAATGAGCAATATGAGTAATGCTACCGGAGGAGATTTCCCTTCCATCGATAACATGAAGAGCACGAGGATTGGGAAGAAGAGTAGTGAATATTTCCTTGTGGCGTACGAATGATTCATCAATGAATGCGAAACCGGAAGCTCCAGTGTCAACAAGTCAGTAGGTTTTAACAGTTTTATTCTCATCAGATACGATACATGAAACAACAAGATGATCGTTATCAAGGCATACCTCAGGCAGAAGCAGCAGAAGCAGACAAAGAAAGAGGAGGGACCTGGCCTAAGCCACCTAAGACAAGTCGCCGTGGCCGATCAGGCAGCAGAAATCGAACGGCAAACCCAAGCAGAAGAAGAAGAAAATAAAAATCCAAGCATGCTTGAAGAAGGGCGAGGCGTTGTTAATAACAGGGCGCCAGCCCCAGACATAATTGAAGGTCGCCGACCTCGGAAGTATGCAGCAATCTGAGCAGGGACGAGCAACAGGGGGCAGCGGGGCGTTCAGCGAAGTCTTGCGGACCTCCATAATGCAGAGCGCCCAGGCGCGGCGAACGCGTTCGGCGGGGTGATAGGGACCGCGGCGGACGGCTCCAGAAAGATCCATGGGCACCGCCAGGAGTAAGAGGATGAGAGCGAAGCGGTTGAGGCAGAAGCGGCGGCAGCAGAAGAAACAAAGGGTTGTGGCGGCGACGAATGGGGCGGAAGCGATCTGCGCAGCATCCCGGAGTCTATTATCCAACTTCTGAAGCAGGAGAACATATTCGGAGGTGGCGGCCGGGACGTCATGGTGGATCATGCGGGCGGAGCTGCGAAGCGCGAGTTAGCGCGTGTTTCTTGGCCTCGTTGTTCGGCGCCAGCAAGCGTTGAAAGCTCCGAAAGTAGGTGGAGAAGTGCCGGCTTCCTTGAGTAAAGCGCTCGAGTTACTCGTTCGGCAGTGGCGATGCGGTCGGATCTCGAAGGCAGTTTAGAATGGTGATAAGAGCGATATCGCCGTCGTCGTCCTCCAGCGAGGCGTTACGCAGGCGAGCTCGGCCAGAGAGAAGATTAATAGCATGGCGGCGGGCTTGAGCGGCGAAACCGATCATGATTGGCGGCGTCTTAAGGCAGTTGCGTGATAAAGCGGCTCCTCGCTGCCGTCAGCTTGGGTGGGTCGGGCAACCTTCGGCGAGGGTAGGCGCGGCTGCAGGTGCAGCCGGAGCGGGAGGAGCAGGAGGAGGAGGAGTAGGAGGCAGTGAGCACTGTCGGGAGGAGCGTGAGGCGGCCAGAGCGGTGAGCGACCAATGGCGTTTAGTTGGCGTAGTTCCGTCATTCTTGTTCAGCGCTATATGTTGTTCAAGTTCGGGGATGGCGGAGGCTTGGTTTCGGCAGCATCGGCGGCGGCAGTATCGCTCGCGTTAGGTTTCTTCTTGTCTGCGAGCTTGATCTCGTTAGGCGCGTTGATTAGCTCTTAGGTGGGAGGCGTTGAAATAGCAGTGGAATCTTACGTATTGATCGGAGAATTGAGCTTCCGTCGGAGGAGGTCGTGGGATCGGGATTGGAGGTGCATGGTGTATAGTGGGAGGCCGAAGGAGGCAAGCGTAGTCTAGCAGGCGTGATCGGGTTATGGCGAGGGCGGTAGAGGCGGAGAGTCGCGAGAATCTCGGATCAGGGCGTGAAGGCGAGATACCAGTAGATGACTCTAACCGCATGACGTAGAATGCGAGGAGACGAGGCGAGTCATTCGATCTTATCTGAGGCGAGTGAATGCTTCGATTCGAGTTCAGGTTCGGAGTTCAGGTTCAGGAGCGAGGCGAAGGGCGAAGCCAAAGTACTTAGATTCTAACAGGAAGAAGGCGTTGCGCAGAAATGAGCATGGAAAAAACGCGACTATATATACAACTATCGTCATGCGATACTGTCATAGAATCATGGAAACTCCTGCCTCAGTACAAGCATATACTATTACATCCTCTTCTGTCCGATCTTCTCCATTTCTCTGTGACTTTCTATCCAGCCGCAATTCAAATTCATCCTACTTCGACGTGGCCGTCCTCTCTCTGCCCTGTTTGAAGATGCGCGCGGGGCGAGTGCGAGGCGGGCCGTGTCTGAGCGAAAGCAGAATCTTGCCGGACGGGCGCATGAAACGTGAAGGCAAAGCGAGGCAGAGGCAGAGCAAAGGTAAAGCTCAGCAGGAAACGAAACGAGGGCGAGGAAAGTGAGGACGGATGGACCTCAGCGAAGCGATGATGATGATGATAGATCCCGAAACTAGGTTACGGGGCGCCGGAGACTATGGTAGAGAATAGGAGTATGTTCCATGTGCAGATAACGGGAAGGCGAGACAGAGAAGAGAAGAGAAGCCCAAAGAAAGATCATCACATTTAACAACGTTCTCGCATTAGTCCGTATGTTTCATCTCCTCATGAACTTCATAAAGCCCGTAATGTGCGTATTCCTCCCCACCATCTCCTCTAATTACATTCTCATCACGCCATCGAGCCTTCAGAATCCAATGGCGTCGCTGTCACTCTCTTGTCGCTCGCCTAACATTCTTTCCTTCCGCAATCCTGTTTCCAAGCTCTCGGGACCAATGCCAAGACGCCGGGACAGAGGGGGATGAACGCCTCAAATATCAATATTAGACTGTGTTGAAAAGGAAAAATTTGGATAACAAGCCAAATTTGTTGGCGGTTTCTTTGGCAAATGAACCCGCTGAAGGAACACCTACTGTCTAAGAATTATTTATCAAAGCTTACCAAGAAGATAGTTTTCCAATCAAGGTATTCACGATGCTAAAAGACGG
The DNA here is from genome assembly GCA_024713865.1 of Morchella sp. 2016-72. NCBI lineage: Eukaryota > Fungi > Ascomycota > Pezizomycetes > Pezizales > Morchellaceae > Morchella > Morchella sp. 2016-72. The sequence goes on from JAMJEY010000022.1 coordinate 780,082, forward strand.
TACAAAACAATCGAAACAAATCTCCCTCACTGAACGTGCGGAAAGAAAGGAGGGCCTTCTTCTATATAGATATTTCTTTGTCTGAACGTAAGAGCTACAAGCTCAGACTTCTTGAGAATATCGCGACAAAGTATTGGTATGCGGAGCAGAGCAAAACCTCGAACTCACGAGTCGGAGTATTATTGGTCAAACGTGCGAAAATCTGGCGTCATTATGTTATGAATTATCATCACTGTCGAAGAAGCGAAAGGCCAATCTTGTCGAGTTCTTGACCACTATCGATCTTTCAAGCCTTGTGGACAGATGTCTCTATGGATTTCGTCACTAGACTTCCTCTCAACAACGGATATAATGCAATTCTTGTCGTCATTGACTGTCTCATAAAGATGAGGTACTTTATCGCATGCACCGAGGAATCAGGAGCCTGAGACGTTGCCCGAATGTACTTGGAAAATGTTTGAAAGCTCCATGGCCTACCAGAAAAGCTAGTTTCAGACCGCGGCACGCAGTTCACATCCGACTTTTGGAAAGCACTCTGCGGCGCCGAAATATCATGCTCTCTCTACCTTTCGTAGCGGTGATGGTAGGCGGAGAGGATCGATCTCTCGTAGACAGATATTTTGAGTTCATGGACTACCAACAGGATAAGCGAAATTTCTTATCTAGCAGAATTTGCTACTAACAATCACGTCTCCGAATCAACTAAGCTCTCCCCATTCGAAGCCAACTACGGTCGTCACCCTCGAATGAACTTTGGTCCCCTGCGGCACGGCACCACCATCAACGAGGATTAGGCCAATACTATGGCAAGAGACACGTTAGAGGTATTCGATTTCCTGCAAGCAAAAATGCTCAGAGCTCAACGGATATAGAAAGAGTCGGCTAATGCAAGTTGAACCCCCGCATCTCGTTATGCCGTTGGAGACAATGTATGGCTATCCACGCAAAATTTGTTGATCAAACGACTGTCGAAAAAACTAGACTGAAAGAAAGTTGGACCTTACGCCATGCGTTAGCGTTGGCAGTCCATATCTTTTATGAGCTCGCATTCTGTTCTTGATGAAGGTATATCAGGTGTTTCAGCGCCATTCTGTCCTGCCAGCCGTTAGAACAAATACAGTCCTCTCAGTTGAGATCGGCGAACAGGAGTGGGAAGTGGGCCTGTTCTGATTAAACAACGGGGAAGACGGAGTATTTCGTTCGATATCTGGGTTATGATGGCCTGTGGCGCGATGGCGTAGACAAATCTCACGAAAGCTAGTCGAACTTTCGCGAGCGATACTGCATGGCGAGGATTTAGCGCCAGAGGGACCTAATATCTATCGCGGCGTCGTCAGCAAACTCAACGACTGCGGTCTCCCAACAGTCTCCAAGTCTCAGGAGAGTCTCCTGACACTATTGGATACATTTGGATCTCACGAGGCTCAGGAGGCCTCAGGAGACAAATCGAAGTCTTGCGATGTTGGCGCGATTCAGCGGCGTTGCGGGAAGAGGATTAGTCGGTGGTTCCGTTACCGACATGAATGAAACTTTCTTTCCTCTTGGCGTACCATATCGGCTAGTCGATACAATCTTTGGGATTTCTTAGTCATCTGTCAAGCCGACCTCTCTGCCCTCTAGAAGGCAGAAGGGACGCTCTTCGCCTTATCTCGCCCCTAGTCTCCCACACTTGCTTCTGTGCAAATGCAAGTTTCGTTCGCAAATGCCGATTAAATGCCGTAGTCGTGGTGGTATCGGCCATTTCGCGCCGTCGCCGTCTTGACATTTCCGTGATAGATTTCTATAGGTTTCTGATGGGTGGAGGTGTGAGTCATAGTGGATTAGTGGAGGAATGTGTTAAATAGGGCGCGAGGACTTTTCCTTTAGTTCTTTCTTTCATTTCATATGTGCCGTCTTACTTGTCATGCCGATGCAGGAATATCTTTCTGCTTTAGCGTAGTCGCGAGATTCCAGAACCTGGCGCCGGGATCTATCATCTATCGTAGTTGTTCGTTGAGGTCATCCGGTCCCGCTTTCTCTGCCTCGTCGTCCTCGTCATGTCCAGGCCCTTTGCTCTGCCTTTGTGGTGCTGTCTTTGTCTTGCCCAGCAGTACCTCTGTTTTCGTTGGTGTCCTCGTTGCCTGGCTGTGTTCCTTGAATTCCCCTACGTCATCATTGTCGTCTTCTACTTCGTCTCGCGGTACTCCGTCACAGTTCCCTAGCACCTATGACATGCCATGACAGTTGTGTTGCAAAAGCTGCGGGGCAGACTACCCAAATACTAGCTTGGCTGCCAAGCATCACATTATTTAAAGAATTATGTATATCAGACCAATTACAGCCCTTAGTAGGCCTCCCTTTTAATAAAATTTCCCAAAACGGGTTCTCAGTACATACCCTCAACACCCGGTACATGTCTAAGGGTCGGGCTATTAAAATACAGGCCCAGCACCTAACCCTAACCGTATAATGTCTACGGGGGTCTGGGCTAGTAGTTAGGATTGGGCTCGGTGCTGTCGATCATCCGGAATCATTTGTGCCATAATTCTATGCAGCCATGTAGATATCGTGAGGCAAATAAGCTTCTAACAAACACATTATGGATACATACGTAGGTAGTTCCTGAATTTAACGTCTGATAAGAAACCGGCGCGGAAGCCGCGCGTAGAGACCTGTATGTGCCTACAATAATGCGTCCAGTAGCACTGTGTATGATAGATAGATCCCTTCCAAGTTTCAGTCGTAGAATATTTAGAGAAATTCAGCTTTATCGAGATATCTAAAAAGGTGTTCTACCTAGATTCACCTTCTCGATCTTTAGATGTAACATCTATGATAGGCTATCACTTGCACGGATGAAAGTTGTCAAATTCGCGACCTCCCTCTTTCAGTGAATATTAACCTAGTGTGGTAAATATTTTGTTGCTATTTACCGTAACAAGCAATATAATTCCTCTACTAAGTGGTGCACGGTCCAGGTCGCGAATTTGACAACCGTAGCCTATATAGGCACTTCTACAGGGGTCTGCAGCAACCCCCCAGGCCCCACATGTCCACGACATCCAAGACATTTCTCACTTCGTAGCAGCTACACCCCAGCTCCAAACTCGTTCGAACCCTTTATGTTTGCCCCATAAACCTCTAGCTATCTATACCCTACATAATTTTCTATTACCAGGCTCCAAAATATCTAGCGTTATAACATATTACAGCAATACCTTTGCTGATCACGACTAAAAATCATTCTATCGGTTCAAACTCGGCTACTTTATAAACATTGTGTTGTTTTCTATATCGCCATTCTCCCAGTAGTCATGACTACTGGTTCCGCCAGAGAAGCGGAGGTTGAATCATTCACCCCACGCGGTGTTCAGTTTGCTACCGAAGTTCATCACCAGGATAGTTCTATGAATGGGATGGCACGAACACAGCTATCACAACTCGATGGCTCTAACTTGGATGATTCCCAGCATACCCCATATATGCGGCCCCAGTACCACGATCTGGATGGCGAGGAAGATATGATTCCTGGAGATGAGGATGCAGTTTCTCCGATTCGCAACGGGTCGTTCGCGCCCTGGAGCCCTGGTACCAGACCCCGGGGGGGAAGTAATTCCCTACCTTACACTAACAGTGTGGACAATACTGGACGATTGTCTCCAGAAAGCGTCCCTAACTCGACTACTCGTCTTCAGCGGCCATCTGGCCCAATACGAACACCATCAAGTACCTACGCTCCTGTAAGACATCCGATAAGTCACCTCAATACCCAGTCGCGGAATCGGGCGCCTTCCGCCAATCCCACCCGGCGCGGTGATCCTAGTGCATTGTACAAATCACAGGAGAAAGCTTATGTCCAACGGCTGCGTCAGGATCCTAATAGCGACTATTTTAACTCCTCGTCAAATATATTGACTTATCCTGGTGATCTGGATATGATGGATGACGAGTCGCCATCAGAAGTTCATTTTGACAATGATATATATGATGGGGATACATTACTGCTCTATGGTCACGATGAGATGGAGCCCTCAGCGGAAGAGCTTAAAATTCCGGAAAACAGAGAACGGCTAGAATGGCACTCAATGCTGGCCTCGGTGTTGATGGGAGATGTGGTAAAGCAAGAAAAGAAACGACTAATTGGAAATACGGAGGAGAAGGAAGGTCTAACTATGAAGACGGAACTTTTTGTTGGAATCCGGGCAAAGATTTGTGGCCGATCAATCCCAGCACAAAGGAGGATACTTGATGAAGGGCGGACCAAGGCGGACGACTTGATAGACAAGATAATACGATTCGAAATCCAGGGTAAAGACAAGACTCAAATGCTTCCACGGGCACAAGTGCAAGATATCATCGAAAAGTGGGAGAAATGTGAGCAATTGTGGCCAACAAGGGCTGCGATGATAGAAGAAAAGCCTGCGTCTGGATCTCCCGCGTTTGCTGCCAGTTGGGATGCAATCGTTTCTTGGCATAATATCACGGAACTCATTAATACGGAGCTCAAAATCCTTCAAAACTGGGTTGGCAACGATGACCTTGATTTTGGTCGTCAGAATGTTATCTCAACTAGCGATGCTAACGGTATCGACCGAGAAGCTTCATTCCTTGACCGCATTTTGAAGGAGGATAATTTGAAATCCCTGATTGGCGATAGTAATATGCTCATTGGATTAAGCTCAGTCATTGGCAAAGCAAAGAAAACTTTGATAGAATATGCAGACGCATTTGAGAAGCGACATCTTCCGCCATATGTCGAAGAGTTGCTTGTGCTAATCGGATTCCCTACGAGGCTTATTGAAGAAGTCATTGGGATGCGTCTGAAATATGCTGAACGGATGAGAGAGCCAGTATCTATGATGACAGATCAGCTAATAATGCAGTTTCAATCTGTTCTACAACTGGCAGTGAAGATCAAGCAAGAATACACTGTCATTTCTGAGCCCGAGCCTGGATGGGACTTGCCACCCTGCATGGATGAAAATTTTGAGCAAGTTGTGCTACAAGGCTTAAGATATTACTTCAAGCTTATTGGTTGGAGGATTGGGTCAAACAAAAACACATTCAAAGAAGCCGAAATTCTTGAGACAGAATGGCACTTTTCGAATGATATTGGTCGTTTTATTGAGGGCGGAGATGTTGAGGTTGCCGAGCAGTTTAGGTGTGCCGTGTTCTGCCTCATCTCGTAAGCCTAGCTGTTATAAGAGTCTGACAATTTTTAGTTCTTTAACGAGCAAGCTTCTCAGTCGTTTGATGGGCCATTTCGAGAAAGAGCTCCAAAAACCACCAGAAAACCGGGGCGAGGATATTAGTAAACGCTACAAGCAGACCTTAGACTCAGTCCGTGTTCGACAGAGAAAATTATTTCGTTTTGCAAGGTGAACTTAACCCCATTGAATATTGACTTTTCTGAGCTGACTATATATATAGGCTTCTGAGCCAGCGGTTCGAGAACGCAACAGAATATAGCGTTGAAAGATTCAAACTAAGAAGACTTGTGGATTCATTGATTGTGTCAGGCCACTTCTTGGTTTACACAGCAAGTGTTGAACACGAAGGGGTATATCTAGTGGCCGACCCATCCTTATATGATCGATCTCATCAAATTCAGTCTATTCTCCGAACGTGTTTTCACGATGACGTCGTTAGAGACGACCCGTCATGCCCCTACATCTTGGTTATCTATCCTCAGGATGAGTTGCAATGGGATGGCCGTATCCTGAGTGTCGATATGAAAGAGCCAATTGTCGATATCAAGCCTGGAAGGATTAGATTGGTCGCGGATGGCTCTCAGGGTAGGCTTGCGAATGCTCGCCATGCTTTCCACCACTCCACAAACCATAACCTCGATATATTGATAGAGCAACGTGCGAATCTTCCTCGAGTTAACCAGGAGTTGATGAAAATAAAAAAAACAACCTACCGGCTTTCCAACACCATTATGGACAGCGTGGAGAAAATCCGTAAACAAACCATGGGCCTGGGATGCCAAGAACTCATTCAAACCTGTTTTGCATTCGCAACGGAGTTCGGCCAGCGCTCTGTTCTTTACATGGACAATAACCGCAAGGCCATGAACAATCTCAAGCTCACTCGCCTTGCCATCGACTGGGTTAGCTTCATTTGTGACGATTGTGTTGCTTCGAACCGTATGACCTTCCGATGGGCAGTTAAGGCTCTCGAGTTTGCGATGGTCATGACTCGTGGCCAAAATATTTTGTCTTTCAGCGAGGTTGAGTATGAGAGATTGCGTTCTAAGGTTGGTGGGTGCATGTCACTACTCATCTCGCATTTTGATATCATGGGTGCTCGATCAACACTTGCAGCCCAGGCTGAAAAACAGCGAATGGAAGTCCTAGCAGGCCCCTTGAAGGGCGTAGACCTTGGGAAAATGATGGAAGATAACGAAGCAGCTGATCATGTGCGGAAAGAATGGCTGCGACAACTAACGGAGATCGACGATGTTCGTAAGAACCTCATGCGTGAACGGCAGGCATTGGGCAGGGTTCTCGATGATAGCAACCAGACAGATAGATCACTAACATCACTTTCAAAGTCATCGTTTTCAAATGTATCTTTACGTTGGCAGCAAGGTCAGTTTGTTGGCGGAGGCACATTTGGTACGGTATATGCGGCGATGAATCTAGACTCGGGCTATTTGATGGCTGTAAAAGAAATCCGACTTCAAGACCCTCAGATGATCCCGCAGATTGCCAACGCAATCCGCGAGGAGATGCAAGTCTTGGAATTGTTGGACCACCCAAATATTGTCCAATATTTTGGAATCGAGGTGCATCGTGATAAGGTGTGCCTGTTTATGGAATATTGTTCCGGTGGCTCTCTTGCAGGCCTCCTTGAGCACGGCAGGATTGAAGATGAAACGGTTATTATGATCTATGCACTTCAAATGCTTGAAGGTCTTGCGTATCTCCACGAAAACGGGATTATACATCGCGATATCAAGCCCGAAAGTAAGCTATTCACCTAGTATAGGGCTCCTGCCTTGGTTGATACTAAAATGTGAACGTAGATATTTTGTTGGATCACAACGGTATCATCAAGTATGTGGATTTTGGCGCCGCAAAAGTCATCGCAAGACAAGGAAAGACTCGAGGAGCAGGAACAGCTGCTTTGAAAACAAAGCTGAATAGTATGACTGGTACACCAATGTATATGTCTCCTGAAGGTAGGATACCCCTGCGTCATCTCTAGCAAAACCTCACTGACATCTCGATAGTTATCACGGGTACCGACAAAGGCCGGCATGGTAGCATTGATATATGGTCTTTAGGCTGTGTTGTCTTGGAGATGGCGACTGGCCGCAGACCGTGGGCGAATCTTGACAATGAGTGGGCCATCATGTGGAACATTGCTGGTGGTTCAGCGCCTCAACTGCCAGCCCCAGACCAGCTCAGTGAGCCCGGGATCGATTTTCTAAAGAAGTGCTTCGAGAAAGACCCTGCTATTCGACCATCAGCTGCAGAGCTACTCCAGCATGAATGGGTACGCGCTTTCGGCTCTCGGGCTAACCTTTGTGACATCAGAGACTGACATTTCATGGGGCTCTGTAGATTCTTACCATCCGCAACCAAGTGATTGAGCCTTCTACACCGGCCTCGGACACCTCATCGCAAAGCGGACGATTAAACTGAAAATATGCTGTTGGAGTTGGTTGGGGACCTGTTTTATGATACTTTTTTCTTGGTAATACATATAATATTAAGGTCTGATAGCAGATGGTAGGAGGGGGGGAAGGCCGGGGGGTGCAAGGTATATGTGACCGCAGGTCAAGACCAAGATATAATACCGAGCCCCTTTTCCCGTTTCTTTTTGAATTCTTCAATCCTAGGAATCTATCGCACTATATCATCAGTGCTTAATCTTTCTCTACGTGCGCGTTGATCGATAATTCACACATACACACATATACTTCACTCATTTTCTACATATCCATCCATCTTGTGATCAAAAACCCTAAAAAAAAAATCCTAATTTCCTTTGTCTAGTGAATCACAAACGCGCTTTCTCTCTCTTTTACCTCTCGCTTTTTTTTTTTTTTTTTTTTTTTGAATCAAGTGTATTTTTACCTCTCGCTTTACTACCTACTTTAATATACACTACTACATACAGGTCAATCAATATCAATCAATGTCAATCAGTCAATTCATTCATGTGCTTCATACGGCTCGTTTCATTCATTCGTGTCGTTCATTCATGCGCGCGCGTGCGTGGTCACGGCTGCTTGTTATCATTAAAGACCGCTGCGACAATCTCGTCGACAATGCTGTAGATAAGGGAGGTACTGTGCGGCCTGTTAGCACCGCTTTGGAGAGGGTATATAGCTATATATGTGGATATATAATGTGGGAAGCGAAGGAGAGAGGGACCTACTTCAACCGCTGGTTATTAAACGCCGCAAACAGCCTCCGTCCAGCCGCCTGCGCATTCGCTCTTCCAACGACGCTCGCCGCCACATCTATCTGCCATCAGTACTACTCCAAGACAGAAAGCGAGAAAAACAAAAGGGAAAAGAGAGGGAAAGGAAAAACCCACCAGGCACCAACGTCGCCAACATAGCCCCCGCCTGCTCCCTCGTCCTTGCCTTCTCTTTCTGCGTCCTAACCTTCTTCTCCTCTCCCCGGCCAGCCAACGTATCCCTAAGCATCTTGACATACTCAATCAAGCTCTCCTCTCCGGTCACGACCTTGACCTGCTCCCGCGCCTTCCTTTCAATCGTCCCGCCCAGCAACTGGTGCAGCACCACGACCACCGCCCGCCCCCGAAGCCACCCACTGCGCCCCCGGTTGAGCTCAAACACCTCCAGGAACAGGTCGCAGATCGGCTTCACGAACGGGTCATTGAACGCCCTAAGCTCCTTCTCTGCCTCGGCCACGTCCTCCGCCGTCGTGCTGCTGCTGCCCGTGCCCCCCTTCGCATCCTGCGGCAACATTGGCGGCAGTGGCGGAAGCCCGCCGAGAACGTCCTCCATACCATCCGCGAGCGTGCTATACAGCCGACTAATCATGTCCCTGCGGCCACCGCCACCGCCACCGCCACCACTATTGGAAGGCAGAGCCAGCGGGGCGATACTCTGCTGGGAGAGAAAGGCACGGAGCTCGCGGGAGCGGCAGACGTCAGGGATGAGGAGGATTGCGGTGAGGTATTTTTCGAGCGCGTTGCGGCGCTTCTCGAGGAAGTCCTTTTGCAGCTTCATGACGACGCGGCGGCGGGGGAAGTCTAGCTGCTTGACGGACTCGAAGCGGGCGCGTAGGGCCTGGTTGAGTTGGAAGAACTCGCTGTAGCGGCGGGCGACGGCCCATTGTGCTGCGGGCATTTGGTCATTGCCTGTGCGGTGGACTTCGATGATGTCTACAGGGGGGTAATGATAGTTAGTGTGAGTTTTTTTTGTTTTTTTTGAAGCACGAACACAACATGGGAGGATTCCTGATCTGAGAAAGAGGTAAATGGTATGTGGACCAGAGATGGAAGGCTTGCAGAGTGGTTAACACTGATACTGCCAATTTCTTCCACCTACCCCTCCCACGGACCCCAAACCCACTGCCGCTATACAAGCCCAAACCCTCAAAATAAATAAAATAAGGAAAGGGTCACACTCACAAAGCGCATACTCCTGTCCATTCTCATTCCCAACCATCGTACTCTTAATCCTCACCGTAGATCTCCCCTGTTCACCCCATTAGCACTCAATCCCCCCCTCAAAACTCAAAATCCCCTTCCCTCCAAACCAAACCAAACCAAAACCCAAAGGAAAAAAAGAAGAAAATAAAAAAGAATAAAAGTACACTTACAAACAACCCATTATCACTCTCCTGTACAATCCACATCTGCCTCTGAATCTCCTTCCTCCTCACCTCCCGTTGCAAGCTCGCCAAGCTCTTCCTCAATATCCTGAGCTCAACGACATTCCCCGTCAGCTCCGCCTTCCTGAGCAGACTCTCCACAACCGCCTCCTGGCCCCCCAACTTACTGATGTCGTAGCTCAGCGCACTGATCGCCTCCGCAAGACCCAGGTCCCCCGGCGCCGCCTGCCGCACCACGTCGCCGTCACCTTCCCCGTCGGACGCCGAAGCACCACTGTCGGACCCGTACTCGGGCCCGCATTCTTCCGGGAACAGGTCGTCGGCAAAGACGGCGTCACGTGGTAGGGCTGAGCCGGAGACGAGTCCGAGGGAGGAAATGGAGGGTGGTTTTTTTACATTGTTATTGCTGGAGGCGGTGGTGGAGGTGGGTTTGGGGGGGGACGTGGAGCGAGGCAGATCGATGCTGCTGCGAGGGGAGTCGGCGAGTGCACCCATCTGCGAGGAGGAGGAGAGATCTTCGGTAGGGCGCGAGGTCGAGGTCGAGGTCTCGAGGATGTCATTGAGTGCCGCTTCCATCGCCTCGACGATGCCGTTCTCGGGCGTGCCTGTGCTATTGCGGCGCGAGTCTAGGCTAGTGCGGGAGTTGGCGAGCGGGTCCGCGTCGCCCCAGTCGTCTCCATTTCCATTATTGTCGCCGAGCGAGTGGCGGGATGAGGACATTGACTCTTCCGCTGTGGTACTCTCGGCCGGCGACGACGAGGAGGGGCCACCGTTATGGTTGTTGGCGTCGGCATGCGAGCTCTCTGTCCAACTACTACTCCTGTGTAGCTCTGCCGACCCAGCCCCACCACCGGCCTCATCCGACGCAAGGTACTTGTAAAACAGCCCGCTGGCGCGAAATTCGACAAAGTCCTTCTCGCGCATCTCCTCGAACACTCCCGTCTGAGCCCTCAGTACCGCCGCGCGGGCCTTGACATACTGGGCCTGCGTCGCCTTGGCTCCTGCTGCCAAAAACTCCTTTACTGCGGCCTTGGAGCGCTCGTTGATGTGCAACTCGGGGATGGAGAGGTATGCGTCATGGATCTGGGCGAGATCGTTACGATCTGAGGGGGTCCAGGGGGGGATGGATGTGGTGGTCGTGATGTCGGACTCGGTCTCGGAGTCGACGTCTTCTTCTAGGGGATTGCGGAGACCGTCGACGACCAGCCAAAATTGGACATGGGCGAGGTGCTTTTGGCGGTCCATGTGTTCCTGTTTGTGTGTAGATAGACAATCAATCAGCTTTCCATTTTTTTATTTTTATTTTTTTTGCTTTTCCCAGAGCTATAGTAGTAGTAGTACTAGTAGTAGTAGATAAGAGTAGTAGAGAGTAGAGAGTAGAGAGTAGATACCATGAAATACGACAACCCCGCAGAATCCCTCAGGACCTGCTCTAGCGTCGCACTCTCAAGCCTACTCGGGGCCTTGCGCCCGCCCACATAAGTCTCGCTCATACTTCTGAGTGGTCCATGGGCCGCTGCGCCCATGCCTCCGCCCTGAGCGGCCGAGAGAGATGCAACCTTCTGGTCGACGACACGCTTCCCAGTCTCGAGCCGCTTGATGTAGACGCCCCACGCCTCGTTGCCCTCCACACGTCCATCGCGCTTCAGTTGAGCGCTAATCTCGTTACGCAGGCGCCGGGCATCGCTGAGGTTCGTGCACAGCCTGATGGAGCGGATAAAGCGCTCAAAGGTGCGCTCGTCGTCCTTGGGACCAAGCCGAACGAACGGCTTCTGCGAATGGGCACGTTTCGGTGGTGGAAATGAGGAGGTGGTGGAGGCGGTGGTGGAGGTGGTGGTGGAGGCGGTGGCGGCGGCGCGGGGTGTTGCGTGCTGGTCTAGTGCGGCGCGGAGCTTGCGGACAGTCTTGCGATCTTGGAGCGTTGAGCGGCCCTGCGCTCGCAAACAATCATTAGCCCGGCGGGGTCACATACAGCAATAGGGACCACTTACGATAGCCTCGACAAAGCAATTCCAAAAGTCTGGCTCCGCCAGCATCGCGAGAACGGGCGCCAACACGGCCCCCGCCACGAGTTCCCTCACCAGCACCCTAACGACCCCACTTCCGACCTCCTCCTTTGGCAGCAGTTGCGCCAGCACCTCTTCCACCACCGCCCTCAGATGCGTTCTTTGGGCCGCGCTGCCATCGCTATTACGGAGTCCCGCAGCCGGATGGAGACGCCCCTCCCGGTACTTTGCCGCAATGGCGAGATCCAGCTCCTCGCTCTCGGTGAGGCCCTTGTCCAGGTTGCGGCCGCGCACCAGGCGCTCTGCCTCCGAAAAGTCGTGGAGGTGGGCAGTGAGGAGGGGGACGATGCGCGAGACGAGGACGGAGACGAGATCGAGGGTTTCCAGACGGTCGCGCAGGGCCGTGAGGACGTGGCGGAGCGTAGCGTCGATGGTGGTGATGAACGAGGGGTCCGGGGTGATTGAGCGGTACCACGAGGCGACGTAGGTACGGAGGATGGTATCGAGAAGGGCATCGAGGGCATCCGAGAGGAGGAAGGAAGGTGGATGGAGGGGTTGGCGTTGAAATGTGTCTGAGGTGGCGAGGGCTGCGAGCTCTGTGTTCCAGATTGTGGGGTGGGTGAAGGCGAGGGGGCGAATGGGACGTGATAGTGGAGCTGAAGATGGGGTATTGGCAGTTAGGAGGAGGAGGGAGAGGAGAAGGAATATTGTAGAGACCCCGCCGAGAAGGAAACTCCAGAGGAGGTAACGGAGGGGGGGGAAGATCTGAGCACCAAAGACGATGATGAAGAGGAGGATAGAGCTGGATAGGGTGATGATTGACGGGATGAAGAATGGGGAGCGAGGCATCGAGGGGGCGGTTTCCTTACATACGGCGATGGTGGTGGTGGTGGTGGTGGTGGTGATGAGAGTATTGATGGATGATTGAACTCTTCTTCTTCTTCTTCTTCTTCTTCTTCTTCTTCTTTTCTCCTTCCTCTTCTTCTTGTTGTTCTTTTTCTTCTTGTTGGTTGGCCACAGAAGCACGTGTTGACGTGGTCAGATTAAGGTGTGGCCCAAGCTTCTTTCTTCTTCTTCTTCTTCTTCTCTGGCCAATGGCCGGGGGGACTGCTACTGTTGTTATCGCTATGCTACATGCGCTATTGCTACTGCCAATATTATACTACCATTGCTATCAATATTATACTACTATTACTATCATACTCCTACATGTCTGTATGTAGGTGGTCCCAAGTTGAACGTTTCTCTCCCTGTTTCTCTTACGTACGGGCTGAAGTGACGGGGGGTGAGTTACACTCTCTCACTCACTCAATTGCAAATTGCTCCTACAAACCCGCCAGTGCTTGATTGCCCTCCCGGCATCCACTTGCACCTCTCTCTATCAACTGGATATCTACTGCGTCATCTACATACAAACCCCTTCTTCCTCCCCCATTGGTATTAAAAAAGAAAGGGGGGTGAGAAGAGAAAAGAAAAAAAGAAGAGAAAAGAGTAAAAAGAAAGAGACACATCCCCACCCCCAACCCAAACTACGTCTCAAACTCATACCCCCCATTCCATAAAACCCTCTGCGTCATCGCCGCATCCAACAGCCAATCCGTCTTCACAATGACTCCCGTCTTCCCCGCTCCACTCACTATCCTCTTCCACGGTGCCCATAACCTCCTATCGCCAGCTTCATCGCTACTGATCAGGACCCACCTCTCGCTCTCGAGACCGCCCGCCCTCTTCGCCATCCGGAACGCTATGCAGACCCCTCCGTTCGCCTCCACAATGCGTCTATAAGTGTCAAAGCCCCCGTGTACGCCCGGCGTGCAGTAGATCGTCTGCCCTTCAAGCAATCGCCCCTGGTTTGCGCGCGCCCGAGAGAGTGATTCAGATAGGACCATGTTGAGCTTTGCCTCGCCGGCGGGATCGCGCAGCAGGTGCGCCGTGGTGTCGACTATGGTCGAGGACGCCAGGCAGGCACCTATCCAGCTGGTCGAGACGATGATGGGTGCCCGAGCGAGCGCGCAGCAAAACTTTTCCGTCCGGACTATGTGGGGGGCCGCAAGGTGGGTGCAGATGGAAGGGTCGGTGACGCATTGGATTCCGAGGGCAGCGAGACCTCTCTGTGATAATAAATCAGCGCATGCCCCCCCCCCCCAAAACTCGCATACTTCTACTCATACTAAAAATAAAATGGAAGCCAGATTACATACCTTATCGCTCTCCTCCTGGCCTGGGTTATCCACCCATCCCTTATAAGCCGTAAGCAGCAGGAACACCGTCGGCTTGACCCTCTTCCCGGTCTTGGCCTTCTTCGACCCATGCCTGCTCCCAGCCTCATCCTCCGTGCTCTCCGCCCCCACCGATGCCCTCTCTTCGAAACTGTCCGTGCGTCTCTTCCTTCCGGTGCCTAGGATTCCCCCCTTCCGCCTCTGCTCCTGCTGGTACCTCATGACGTCGGGCATGATGGAGTCATGTAGCCTTGCAGCCGCCTGCTCCTTCGCCTTCCGCCCGCTTGACGACACGGACATCGGTGTCTCCACATCCCTACTCCACCTCGGCCTCGTCGGTGTCTTCCTCTCCCTCTCCGCAATGGCCAGCCCTTGAGCGCGCCTCACCACCACCTCCTCGTCATCCACACTCATCCCATCCCTCCCCCTCCCCTCCCCATCCTCTCCTTCATCCGCCTCTACCTCTTCCTCCTCCACATCCCTCTCCAATGCACCCACATCCACACCCGTCATGCCCACAACCTCCATTAAATTCGTCCTCGGTGGCCACACAACATACCTCCTCCCAGCCACACTCTTCACACACCCCGCCGCATAGCTCTCCTCCAGCCACAGATGGTTGACCATATGTATATTCCACTCCCTGGCAGCCGTACACTTCTCACTATGCTCCCTCGCCGTGACCAGGTGTGTATTCTCCGCCTTCATACTCTTTGTGAACCGCGCACCGCACGCCTCGATCAGGTTCTCGAGATACAGCCGCGCGTCGCCGCCATAGTTGCTCACCGTGATGATCATGTCCTTCATTCCCGGCACGCCGTCCGGCGGTAGCGGAAAGTGCAGTAACCGCCGCAGCGGTGATGCCCAGCTGCCGTGTGCAAACATCCAGTACACCCACGTGAGGTTTCCGATGTCGATTCCGCGGGAGAGGGCGTATTTATACTCTGCCCCGGCGCGCCACTGGCAGACGAGGACGCTCGCATCCTCGATGGCGGTGACCATGGCTCCACCGGCGGCCTGGATGATTTCAGAGAGGACGGCGCGGAGGCGGAGGGAGATGTCGAGGTCGGTGGCGAGGAGGACGGACTTTCCGTCGAATGCATTGAAAGAGGGGCGCGGGGTGGGGGGGTCCTCGGAGGATGCAGAGGCAGAGGCTGGTGGGCGCCGGTCATGAGAGTAGGTGAGGTCTGGCCCTTGAGGAAGTGGTATGGGGGCGGTAGAGGGGAGGCGCGCGATTTCGGGGTCGGGGAGGAGGTAGGGGGTTTCGGGGATGCGGCGGGCGAGCTTGAGGCAGTCATCGAACCAGTGGGGGAGGACGATCTTGACTTTGAGTTTCTTGCGGAGGGCCTGCTGGCATTTGTCCTTGATGTATATTAGCATAGATTTCTCCACATGTACATACATATATCCAACTCACATTATCCATATTCAAGGCCACCACATGTGTCGTAAACTTTGTAAGATGACTTGTATACTGCCCCCCCATGGCCACCACCCCCCCACAAATGGCCTCCTTATCGCCCTCTGGTAGCTCCGCCACCGTCGCCATGACGCCCGAGAAGAAGAAGCGGGGGTCCGGATTATATGGGCGCACATGGACCATCCTTCCCTTTGCCAGGGAGACCGTCACCCACTCTGGCGTCACCACGGGGATCATGAACCGCTCTGCTTCCGTGTAGCCCGGGAAGTCGACCGTGGTGCTGATGATGTGCGTGACAGTGGCGAGGTCGATACGGATGTGAGAGTCGAGCGAGGGGGCGGCAATAGCACCATGATTCGTCAGGAGCGTTGTAGTCTATGAGAGAGAGGGGGGGGGGAGGGGAGAGAGGGAAGGAGGTTAGTTTGGTTTTAGGTGGGAGGAAGAAGCAGAAGAGGGAGGAGGGGTAGAGGGGGGGGCATACGGAATCTGCGAGAGTGAGGGGAAGCGTCTCAGAGGGGACGAGGTGAAAGACGACGTCGCTGAAGAATTTGGATGGGCCTGGGTCTGCTGCTGCTGCTGCTGCTGCTGCTACTGCGGCGGTGGGGGTCTCCATAGTAGGAGTGTAGAACTCTACCCTATCCTATCCTATTCGCCTCGTCTCGTCTCGTCTCGTAATTGTACCGTAGTCTTGATAATAGTTGTGCTATTAGTGAATAGTTGACGATGGAGAAATATGAAATACTTGCGAGCGGGGATGAGAAGGAGATGACGCGCCGAAGAGAAGAGGACGCGTTCAGTTCAGTGCTTGGCGGCAGCGTGATGAGCGATTATTAATTTTTATTTATTTTGTTTCATTTAATGTTTACTTATTTATAAAATGGGAAATCAATTCCTATAATTAATTAACTAATCCTGCATAAGCAAAAAGCAACCTCTGAACTCCGACCTCGGGATCTCCATCACAGACATCGATTCTGTACGCACATGCCTCATGCTCGCTCCCCAATAGCCGACAAAGCGCTCTTTCTACCCTACCAGTACTCCTACTCCTCCTACTACTACTGCTATAACAGTAATGCCGGCCCTAGTACCCCTCTCCCCCCCCCCCCTCCCTCTCCCCCTCTCCCCTCCCATCTACAAACTTCTCCACTTCCCTTCTAGCTCTCCCCTCTAGAGCTTATTTTACACCTAGGACCAGAAGCAGATCCAGACACCATGCCCTTCACCATAACAACTCACACTATTCCCGCCTCTTACCCCCGCGAGTACCTCCGCGCTACCACCACCTCCTCCCCCCGTCTTTACCTCGTCATAAACCAATATACGCCCCTCTCTCCCTCCCCACCCTCGCCAGGGGACCTCACACTCCTCTTCGCGCACGCCAATGGCTTTCCCAAAGAACTCTATGAGCCCTTCTTCGTCTCTCTACAGCACGCCTACGCCGCCAGTGGCCTGCGCATCCGCTCCATCTGGGCCGTCGACGCCGCGCACCAGGGCGCCTCTGGCATCCTCAACGAGCGCCACCTCGGTGACGAGCCCTCGTGGAATGACCTGCCGCGCGATCTCCTCCACATAGTCAACACGTTTGCTGCGCAGATGCCTGCGCCGATCGTGGGTGTGGGCCATAGCTTTGGGGGGCATGCGGTGGTGAAGACGGCCCTGATGCATCCGGGATTGTTTGAAGCCCTGGTCCTGTTGGATCCTGTCGTGGAGGAGAATGATGCGTTCCCTAACGTGACATTGCACCCCGCCGCGGCGACGGCGAGGAGGAAGGATGTCTGGAAGAGTATGGGCGAGGCCGAGGCGTTTATTAGGGACAGGCCGTTCTATAAACGTTGGGATCCAAGGGTGCTGGATCTATACATTGTAGGTGTTGAAGCTCGAATGCTGGTGGGATTGATTGACTAACAGGTTGATTGGTAGAAACATGGCTTCCGTGCGCTCCCAACTGCAACATACCCCGATGCCACAGGCGTCACCCTCGCAACCACCAAGCACCAAGAAGTCTACACCTTTCTCCGGTGGATGCCTGACGGTTCGCTCGGGCGCCCCGAGCCCGGCGCGACCTACCGCTCACTGAAGCAGCTTGTCCCGCCCGTACTGTACATTGTCGGCGGCGATTCAACCGTGTGCCTCCCCGTGGTGAACCAGCGTAAGATGGAGAACACGCCGCAGGCGGATATGGAGGTTATTCCGGGCGTTGGCCACCTGGTCCCGATGGAGGCGCCAGAGGAGGCAGCGGCGATAGCTGCGAGATATTTGGTGCGGCAGGTCAAAAGGTGGGGTAAAGAGGTGGAGAAGAATGAGGTGACGGTAAGAGAGAGAGTTTTGAGCGCGGAGTGGATGGGGTTATTGGCAAAGTTGTAGGTAGGTAAGCCTAGGGATATTTGGCGCTGTTATATAGCGGTGCTTTTATTTATTTATTTATTTATTTATTTTAGGCCGAATCGTCTGTAGCTGTAGATTATAAAGTATTGTCCCCATTATAGCCAATCCAGTTGTATATTCAGCGCTTTCAAGTCCCATAGATCATAGTGAGGCCCAAAATCCCAACCATCGTTGACAGTGCAAGCAAGCTGTTGAATAGCGCCAACCAAGACCTAGGGCGGCATTGAATGATATTAATATATTAATTCCAGTAGCAGCAATAAAAGCTTGTTCTTGTCCTTGCTTCACTGTTCGCACGACTTGTATCCCGGGTGTCGGGATCGGGATTGTACCCTCCAGCGTGCGTCCAGAACATTTATTTAACGTTCAGCACACCCACAACGTCGAGAGTCCAAGTAGTGGGCCAATTCAGAATTTTTCCCAGTCCTGCCATTGGACAGACCAGACAGAAACTTTCCATTCTCGCATGTAGAGAGAGATGTTCTACGATTGAAGTCATTAGCAAGACTCCACACACAACACACACACATAAACACAAAAAAGAAGAAGAAGGAGAAGAAGAAGATATAAGAGAACAGGAGAAAACCACAAAACTCACACTCCCGTGTCCAACCCAATCTTTCCCCTCCAAAGAAAGTGCCGCCAGCCCATGAAACATGTCAGCCCCGTAACAAGACCCAAGAGAGAGAGGCGTTTAATCTAGTCCCCTCCGAAACTAATACCCTTTTACACGCCGATGGTCATAAAAAGAAGCACAATATGTGGAGACTTGATAGATAGGAGCAGGGAAAAGTACTTATGTATGGGCGATGTAGTGCATGTAACTGCCCGCTGTCGAGTGCCTTGGTAGATTCTCCCTATGCTAGTAGATACTTACATACATGTATTGTACATACTTACTTGTAAATGGGTAACTTGATGTACACATACATACATACATACATTTAGGTTAAAGAAGGAATTAAGACCTGTACCCGGCCCCGCCTACTGGATAGTGTTGGGAGTATGTACATGTACTTATTTATGGGTCTATACCTGCGGTACCGGGGCTCCTATCAGGCCCTGAGTTTGACGTATGTGAGCCCAACCTCCCGTGTAAATAACGTACAAACTCGGTGCGAGATCAGAGATGATTGGATAGGTCATGCCCCATCACTCGAAGAGTGTTAAATCACGAGATCTCCGAGTGATATTTCATGATTAACTTACACGGGATATATGCCACTAACATCATACCATTATACGCCCACCCGTTCCGTCTTTCTCTTGTTCATTCGAGACTAATAATAACTCCTTTGATAGTCGACCTATGATGTTCTATATATTCAAAATACCTGTTACACCTCAAGCGCGTCGGAGCCCCCATCAGGTCACATCACCATTGCCCTACTGGCTACATGAGTTGTGCGCAGATACGTGTAATCCTCTCCTCTCATCACATAAGATGTACCTGGCCCGCCTTTTACATTGGTCGAGCTACAACCTCAAATAAACACAAACACAGGATAGAACCTCTCAATAACAACACACAAATAAATATAAAAAAACTAATAAATTAATAAACATCACCACATTTCAAAGGTACACATGCTCCTACTCCCCCCAAGCCATACAACTCAAGGCGGGCTGCTAATATGCATCCACAACGTCCCACAAAAGCACATCCTTTGCATAGTCCCCAGCCAATAACTAGGGCTCTTAATTGGTATGATATCTTCCACGACCGCACAACACCTCGTGCACCTCCTCAGTCTAATTTTATCATCGTCCTTCGGCAGCACCACCTTACGGATCGCATCGATCCTGTTTAACCTCCTATATTCCCTGCTCGCGACATCGTCATGGAAGCCCAACCACGTCACATCGTGCCAAAAGAGCTTTGCCACGTCGAGGTCGTTGCGAAGCGTCGGGAGTGCGACATTAAGGAGCCGCTCAACGGCTGATGCAAAGATAGGAGGGATCTCGTTGTTTACAAAGAGGAGTTTTTCGGCGTTTGCGCGCTCGGCTTCGGTGACATCTTGGAGAATCTGTTATGGATATCCTTACAGCTTAAGACGAAACAAACTTACCATGGTAGGCCGCCCGGATCGTTCCATCAATATCTGTCATGATCCTCTCAAACTGACTAATCTTAACTGCGCAGCTCTCAATTGGCACTTTCAAACTTCGGAACGTGGTTCTCTGCTCTTCGTCTACCGGTCCTCCCTGTAACATTGCCAACTGCTTCCCAGCTGTAGTTTCAAGTCCTTTAAGACTCCTACAGTTATATCTCAACAGTGCGCGTGGTGCGCTCGCAAGAGCCAAAAAGAGCGCAGGAGAGTTCTCTTCAATGACTGCATAGGAAAGGCTTTAGTACATTGATCTGGACAGGGATTGATAAAGATTTACCTTTTTCGCGGACGAAAGCAAGGTCGCTAGTTCTCCCCTTCGTGGCTTTGGCAAGTTCAAAGAGATCGCTAATAGTCAAACTCATAATATCCATCAACCATCTTACTAGCCCTAATAACGTTTGTAGAGCTTCAGGGCGTAGATCAAAATCACTACTCCCTCCAGCACCTTGCTGCCGTTGTGGATTGTTAAACGTCAGTGCGAATGCTACACTTGCAACACGAAGGTGCAGTGTCGCCCATGCAAGCTTGCCAGAGAGTCGCTTGTTGACCCTCTCTCCCTGGAAATCCAGGCTGTTCTGTAAGCTCAAACACCGCTGGAGGAGAGGATTACGGAAGAGCCGCTCCGTTGGCGACTCGGTTGCAAAATCCATTTTAAGACCCAAGGCTCGGTGTGCCTCCGAGAGAAACATGTTGTTAAACACCGGATTCCTATACTGCTGTACGACAAGTAATAAGTCGTCGTTGTTGAGATGGTTATTGCAACTATACGCATGTTGGTGTGCCAGCGCTACACAGGCGGTTTCCATGTTCTCCTCCTCTTCCATATTTCCGTTATATTCCATAACCACAAGTTTAATCGAATGATCACACCCCAACCTGATCGCAACTGCATTATTGGGAGATAAAGCAAGATCAATGCAATCTTCACCTTGAGGAAACCAGAATCCGGCCTGTACCATATTCACAACCAGATCTTTACTGGTACTCTGGTTCTGCAGGAGATTGAAATTGTAGCGGTCACGAAGCTCAAGAGAGCCGTCTGAGAAGGCAAGGGCAATTACGGTACCGGAAGTCACAAGTGAAAGAGATATGCAGGTTTTGGGGATAAACAGATCATCCATCCTGAATAGTTCAAGCTCCACGCTCGCCGGGCTGGACACACTACTTCTCCTCACCCCTAATTGGTCGAAAGATGGGTGTAAGGTGCTTGGGCTCTCCTTGAGACACCATCTACATATCACACTAAAGGACTGTCCATCTGCCCGGCGGCTAGAAAATACCGCTAGTACAGTAGGTACATTTGGAATCTGCGGGAATCCGGGGGTAGGCGCTATGACTTCTAAATGCGATAACTGCGCAGAGGAAGTATCATGGCTACCAGATTCCATAGGCATTGCGTGGTTCTCGACTTTGATATGTCTAATTTCGAGCGTTGGAGGGGCCGGGAGCATCGTGGGAGGTTGGTTTGGAGGGTTCTGTTGTTGAAGGTTCCAGTTTATAGAGATCCGGTATATACGAAGCTGATGTGAAAGAGTGTACGCTGCTAAAATAGCGGTATTTTCTAGAGGGTATGAATTTTAACCGATCAAAAACCACAAATTCCGGCCCAAGACCTAAGACCAAGAAGACTGGGAGATACCTTTGTTCCATGAGATCGCGGCATGAGAAAATAGGTCATCAAGTGATGAAAAGCCTTCAAGTTCTGTTGTAACCTCTTGATATCGACTATGCGCATCTTGGTACCACATTTTGACCTGAAATTGCTGTCAGTATCTTCTTTCTCTTGAGTTGTTTGCGGTGGGGCACATACAGTTCCTCCCCTTGTTATACCAATCGCGGCTACCTTTCCGTGAATAGGATGAAAGGGGCCATGGGGTCTAAAACTTAATGCTTGATACCTAAAGCTTCGGTCTTCTTGTCTTGTTGCGGCTCTATACAGTGCATACTTCCTCTCCAGTCAGCACCCCACTCATTCCGCCCTTCGTCGGGGTGACATACAGTTCTCTCGATTGGCAGCCACCAGAACCCCACCAACGCACTCAAATCATCGTCCTGATCCAGTATCTGATGCCGCGTAACATTCAAATGGTTGACCGCTAAAAACACCGTGTAAAATGACACCCGGCCAAGTCTATCCATCACGGCCAGCTCAGCACCATGGCTATTCCAGGTGACATGAGTAAGCTGCTGCCCTTCGTGATAGCGAGATACATTGGCGACTGGATATGCGTCGCTGAGTAGCCAGCGACCGTCCTCCGGAGAACATGAGAGATGTCGGGTTTCGACCCCGGTGCCAGCGGCGTTGATTATAGCTATTGACCCGAGTTTGGACCATGCTATCTTCCTATTAGACTAAGTTAGCCGAGTACACGGGGAAAACAGGAGAGGGGCTGACGGACTGCTTGCAGCCCCCGAGCCGAAGCTCGTCCATCCTGCTGTCAATTCTTCGCGACGAGATACGCGGCGCCGTGTCATCCTGAAAGAGGTCCTCAACACCAACACCAAAGCCGTTCTCCATCGAACTCAGTAAGATCCGTCCAGCCAAAATCTAAATTTGTAGACGTTGAATTTAAACTATGGGCGGCCTGGAGTATGTGATTGCGTCGGCGATGTGAGTCGGAGGTGATCTACAATGAGGCACATTTAAGTAAGTAGAGTACCTACATCCTGAGTGCAGTACTCATGTAGCAAGTCCCCGGATCCCGTGACATCCACCATGCATGGTACAAAAGAACAGTTTATTTATATCACGTGATGAAGGAAACGTACCTACATGTACCAGTATGTCACACTGCAGTAAGCGTTGGAATCCCACCAGCGCCATCATTACCAATATTTTTTTTTTAGTAATCAAATAATTATAACCCTTCCCTTATAATTCAGGCCTCTCTCTCGTCCGGGTCGGGTATTACAGCTAGTCGGTGCGATGGACACAGTTTGTCTTGAGAATTGTCGTTTGTACAATATATTACACATATAGACACCGTAAGAGCCCTTATTCCAATCCGCCAATGGCCCCCCATAACCCGCAATGATACCTAAAATTGTGGACCATAAAACACGTTTCAAGAAGAGGCATCTTAGCATTAATACTATATATCCCCCTCTTCTGGATTTTGTTTCATTGTCTTCTTGAGCCTTCAGCTAGGCTGAACTACAACTAAAGGGTAAATAAGGTAATGAGGGATTTGTTAACTGTTTAATCCGCCCACTGTTTCTCAAGTCTTGCCATCTCAGCCTCGTAATCCTTCTTGTTTTTCTCAACCAGATCCTCGAAACGCTATTGCATGTTAATCACTGCTTCTCTGGGGGTCCGGGAAACTTCTCATACCTTCTTCTCGGTTGCCGGGAGCTTTTCGTATTCCTCCGTGAGCACCTTGTTAGCAACCACGATGCTGTTCTTCCCCTCCGCATCCAAGAATTTTCTTCCGCTCGCATACTGCTCAGAGACATAGATAAAGTTTGGCCTTGAAATCCTTTTCGGAAGTCTGTCATCAGAAATTTGGGCAGTCCCCGAGGCGAGACCGAGTGCTTTGAGACGACGACGCGCATTATTGGCTTCCCGGATGACTAAAGGTGAGGTGCTTGCGACCCACTTTTTGTATGCCTCCTCTCGGGCAGGCTTCAACGCTGCAGCCTTCTTGAGGTAGGTCTTGTGTGTCACAGGATAGTCAGCAAATGGAGTTACGAGATATTGATCGACTTAGAGAAAGACAAACATACATCCTTCTCGTCCTGAGACAGGGCACGCCAATCTCCAGCAATCTCGGCAGATGGCACATTCTTCCCCTTTGCACGTTCCGTGAAATACATAGCATATCCGTTAGGGGGGATTCTGGGCGGCGGGTCTAGCGCCTTTAGCCTCAACTGCTTAATCAAGAGGTTCTTCTTTTGTTCATCTGTGAGTTCCTTCTTCGCAGCTGCTTTCTTGATAGGCTTTTTCGCGGCTGCCTTGGGCTTTGCTGGCTTTTTGGCATCTGTCTTTGTCTTGCTAGCGGCTTTGGTTGCAGTCGCTTTGACTCCCCCCTTTTCGGATGCTTTGAGAGGGGTCTTAAGTGTAGAGGCAGCTGTAGTTTTCTTTGCAGCGGCTGCGGAGGCCGCAGTGCGGCTGGCGCCGATGAAAGCGGGAATTATACACGCATTAAGGCCGCGATTGAGTATCAGGCTTGAGCGAGATAAGGTAAGAAGACGATGAGTGATAGTATTTGTGATTGCCATTGTTTGTGGTGTTTCAATTGACGGTGTGAGTGTGAGTGTAGGAAGTGTTGATGCGATTGGAGAAAAGCGGGACAGTTGGCTTGTGTGGCCTTGGCAAACAGATATCTAGTGGGGGGTAATTTTGGGCTTGGCACGTTTCTATGATTTAGACCCCGACTTTGTATACGAGAGGGAAGTACATCAGGTACTAGTACTTACATACATGTACTTATGTATATGATCTACTGAACTTTCTATAAAATGTACATGTACTTACTTACATATGTTCTCCTTCCTACAGTATGTAACTACATGTACATGTATGCACAGTACCAAATTGCCAAATAGA
The DNA here is from genome assembly GCA_024713865.1 of Morchella sp. 2016-72. Classification (NCBI taxonomy): domain Eukaryota; kingdom Fungi; phylum Ascomycota; class Pezizomycetes; order Pezizales; family Morchellaceae; genus Morchella; species Morchella sp. 2016-72. Next base: position 804,572 of record JAMJEY010000022.1, read on the forward strand.
GATGACTTCAAATTGTGACCTAGCTTGCTAGTGTAGTAGGTCCAGCAGCATTACGTCACCGTGGCAATAATGTATTTGCGGATATGGTCTTTACTAAATATATAAAGTACGTCATGTACATACGTAGTATGTATCTCCACAAACACCGCTTTGATGGTTATTGTGTATCACTACATGTACATGTAGTTGCAAATCATCTCATAAGCTTCAAAGTGTACTTTTACAGTACCAAAAAAGCAGGCGAGCACTAGTACTACACTATGGTATCACTACCTTGATTTGTGGGACAGCCGCATCATTTCAGCATTTTAGGGCCTATATTATTTATTAGAATACCACAGTAACACACACATGTAGACATAGGTGACACTGCTGGCCGGGAGCCTGTCCGAGGTCTATGGTATCTGTTCCAGCACCACCGCCACCACCACCATCATCATCACCATGACCACCAGCACCACGAGTTTATAAGGATCAAATAATTCATCATCAACCATTACTTTATCAATTGAAACCATACGTACTTATGTAGCAGCCCAAAATTTATTTTTTCAAAAGTATATCCCAGTTCTATAAAGCCCATATTGTTTAGCTATAGGTGATGAGAACCGACTGATAAATAAAATAATACCTGGCGATCTTTGATTCTGAAATGCTTCATGAAATTTTCAGGGTTAGGGAATATCATTGCTTTAAATACCACAAGAATGCCGTCTTTTGAGAAACACGGAATTACTATGATAGTATAGTTTTAGTATATATTTACACTACGCAATTCCGAGGATGCGCAGTCTACATAATACAGCACTAACACAAAACCTGCTGGGATACGGTAGTTTGATAAGTACATGTACCCCGGGGATCCCCAAAATTAAAATGATGCAACGGCGACAAAAACCGACAGCTACTGGCTAACGTGCCCAAATGTTGGGAAGTAATTTATATATATCGAATTGCGTCAGGCGGAGCTATATAATAATTAGTAAAATGGAAATACAAGTGGAAAAATTGACTGGGTCTAGCTTTGATGGTGGCCGCGACACCAGAATATTGAGCCCGTTGCATCACTTCAAGGACCCCCGGGGTACATGTATATAATTATTCTCAATATTATGTAAGTACTCCGGTGTGAAAGTAGAACGCGGCAGTGCGGTCCGCGTTGCTACGTTCTACTCACTTACCCTTGATACCGTAGTACATGTAGTACTTGCTTTACTTCAATTTTTACTGGGGTAAGTCTACAGACAGTGGTCGTGTCTACAGACTTACCCCGTATACAGTTGATCAGATCCTCGGCCCATTAATATTTCTATGTACTGTACCTGATTCTCCCGACAATAAAAACACCCATGGCCAGTTAGCCATCTTCCAACTATAAATATATTAGCGCGTTCTTACACTACATGTACCTTATATTTTATCCTGATGTATACGTATTAATTTGTGTACGCTACATATAGATACATGTACATGTATAGACCGACCTTCCCAAGCCAAGATATGCATTTCGTGAATAACATGGGTGTTACGTACAATGTATAGTCGGTTTACTAGGGTGCAGGTTCTATTCTAGATCCGATTCTACTTCTCCAGCTTATAATTAAATAGGTGTTCACTGATACGACGTTATATGCATTACAATACATTTCTCCATCCTTATCCAGAAAAACAAGATAGTATGTACAGTCTAGCGCAGCTACAGCCGAATCGTCCTATAATTAAGAGTACGGCCTCTTATCCCCTTGGCCGTCAGGACGACTCCCAACCCATAAGTTTAGCCAAGTCGGGTCGAAATAGTTCATAACTAGTAATTTATGTGATGGATACATATGAATAGGATGGTCTTGGTAAGAAAGTTCGAGGCGAGAGTACTATTATTTATCTTGTTGGGTTAGATTTATGAGCTGAGAATCGTCCTGATGGCCAAAGGGATAAGGGTAATTGGCTTATATATAACGGTATGGGTTCTCGGGCCATAGTAGCCTTCGTAGATGCAAATTCTCTTGTATGTAATGGTACACGACCTATAAGGGCGGGTACGACTTTGCGCCACTTTTGTAACCCTATACTCGACTGTAGCTAGACCTGAAGTACTGATTATATATAACACAGACTACATGCGCATGAGAGAGCTAGAACAAAGATATTGATTAATCTTACAACTCCTTAACTCCCTATTCAAGACCGGCTTCGGCCTAGCTGGGAGTACTTAGAAACAAAATGTGCTCGTGTCAAACCTGATGGTTGGTTGGCCATGGTGAGAAGAGTGGACACGCTATCGCGAGTGATAGATTATGAAGCGATTCCTGATTGTTAGCTCTACGTATACATACTCTATGTACATGTACTTAAATTATGCACATCTCATGTTTCCCTGATTACATGAGATATACGGTACATCGTAATTATAATATAGCGTCAAGAAAGTCGGCATATAAATTCCGGGGAGAATAATTGCACATCACACTCTTCCTACTAGACAAAAGACATTGCTTATACTTAGGGAATTATCCAGAGTACCCCTTCCCCGATCAGGAAGAGGGGGTTGTCATGCTCACATATACGCATGACCTTATCCATGTCCCCTACCTGCAACCTCAAATTCACCACATACAATTTCCATGAACACCTTGTTGGGCACTTCTTCTATTTGGGTGTTGGCAGCTCCACCCCGCGTTACCGCCCCCAATGAAGTCTCAGCTATTTCACCAATCTTCGCAGCTGCGACTATCACCGCCGCCGCCCCGCCCTCTCCAACTGTTGGCCGAATGCTCCCTTCGAGATTTACTTCACCGATCTCATGATATTCGCCCCATACCATCTGCCGAGAGAGATAGAGTCCCCTATTACCAACCATCTCTTTATCAATATACAAAGCTTAATTATCAGAACTTTAATTACGGCGGCCCAGAAAAGCGCAAGTTTTCACAGGCGATGGACGGACAAGGACTTCAACCCGACGATTTCCACGGTCAGGTACAGCAAGATCAACATCAGCAGCAAAAGGAAGCGGAGGACTCCCTGCCGTGGACAGGGTTAACATCCCCCACAAAAGGCGCAAATGGCGAGCAAAAAGGAGGATTAACTACTCTCATATGCGCAGCCCAATCTTCTCCCGAGGCTCCAAGCACAACACCTGATACCCGATCCCCTATAATTCCAGTAGCTGGAAATGCTGGGCAAAGAACAGCCTCTGTTTGCAGTGCATCCTCATCGTGCTGCGAGGATGATAATTGCTCTTCGAAATGCGAGGATGAGGATTGCAATGCTCCTCCATGCGAAAATTGCACTGTTTGCGAAATAGTCCCCCAGTTCTGCGACTCTGAATCTTGCCTTGAACAAAGCTCCTCTTGTCCGGAGGATGCTTCTTGTGTTCAGAAAATTATATGTGCTAAGGATGATTGCGAAGCCACAAGCTGCCATCCCTCCGACTGTGTGTTTGGTAGCGATGATGCCCCAGGGTTTGAAGTTCCCATGTGGAGCGTACCGCTAGGAGGGTTTGAGCAACCTCATAATCATAGTCAAGATCAGAATCAAGAACAGAGTCAGCACCAGGACCAGCACCAGAGCGGGAATGTTGAGCCAAATCTTTTGTCTTTAGATTATGGTAACCCTAATCAATTACAAGATTTACAACTTCACTACCCCCTACCAGCGCAACAGTTGATACATTACCATACTCCACAGCCAAATCTTGCATCGGAACCCTCAGAATCATCTCGCTCATCATCTGCGTTTCTTGAAACTTATAATGAATTCTCCTCCCCCTTCGACCACGATTATTCGGCTCCTTCAAAGCGCCGTCGTGTCTCTCAAACAACCCCCATCACTTCGCCCACATATGAATATCCCTCGAAACCGAATACACCATTCAGTACCGCTGAACCAGTACAAAACTGGCCGGGTTACAACTCTTCAAACAATGAAAGTTGGAATACTGGAATGTTATTCAACGCTAATCCAGTTAACAGCAATAATTTGATGGATCTGAATGATTGCCATTGGGATGGTTGCAACTTCCATTTCGCTTCAGAAGTTGACTTCCAGATGCATCTATCCACCCACATCAACGAGTTAACACCAGAACAGTGCCTATGGGATGCTTGTGGGACTAGTGTCGATGGCCTCGAGGATTTGAAAGAGCATTTAGCACTGCACTTGCTACCGGCGGACGCAGATTCATCCACCGGGACTTCTCCCGCGCCTACTATCGATGACGGGGGGCCAAAACGGTGCGAGTGGCTGGTTATTACTGGCAGCAATATCAGTAACAATAGGGAAGAGGAATTGGTGAGATGCGGGAAAACCTTTGCATCCGCAGAGGAATTGCAAAAACACGCAAAAGACGAACACATTTCTATACTTAAGAAAAAGACGGGACATTTCTGCGGATGGGCAGATTGTTCTCGGAGGAACAGACCGTTTAGTCAAAAAGGGAAAGTCGAGAGACATCTGCAAACACACACTGGATGTAGGTTGAAATAAATTCCATTATTATATCAAATAGGAATAAGTACTTTTACTAGAACAAGCACGAGATTAATAACATCGCCAATTGAGGCTGGGGGGGATCTCAACTTATTCATGATATTCTGTGCACAACTACACCCGTCAGAAGAATGCTAATATAATGAATGGGTAACAGTCAAAAGTTGCAAATGCACGTTTTGCAACAAAGAGTTTTCCGCTGCACAGGCGTTACAACAACATATCAGAACACATACTGGGGAGAAGCCATATAAGTGTGATGTAAGCTCCCTACTCTCCTCGAACCTCTTCAGATAGGCCGCAATCTTATTTATTGCTTACCTACCCCTCGTTTACGAATACATACACGGGTCGATCCGGGCTTCGTACCCCGGATTTTCGCTTTGGGTTTGATCTGTTTAACACTGACGTGCGATAATTACATCATTGTACAGGTTTGTTTGAAAGAATTTGCTCAAGGCTCGGCTTTGACGATGCATAAGAGAGTGCATACTGGGGATAGACCTTTGAAGTGTGAGTTTCCTGGTTGCGGGAAAAGGTTCTCTGAGAGTAGTAATCTAAGCAAACATCGTAAAAGTGAGTTATCTTACTCTACCTATTTCCCTCCTTTATCATCTTTTTTGCTATTGGATACCTTGGTTAATATCCGATGGTAACAATGAGTGGGGAAGCTCTGGACTTTCAAGTGCTAATGATATTTGCTAACATACGCCTCTTGACCACAGCGCATCTATCGGTTGGGCAGCACCGATGCGGCTTTGCTGGCTGCGAGAGGACCTTTCACAGGCTTGGTACGTTGTCTCTGTCCAATTCTAGCATTGTCCTTTCCCTTTTCCCTTCTCTGCTGCATTCTTGGGGTCAAACATTGTACCTGATGAACAATCGAGCGGTGCAAGCTCTAATGAAGGGGTCGGGGATTTGCGACTATGGCTGCATGTCTACTATTGTGGTTGTATCCTCGTTGAACACCGAACCCTTCATTGGTAATGCACCGTATCTTTTGGTTCATTACCAACCATGTTGCGTCACAATCGTAGTTGGGAGTCTGGTGAAGATTCCTGCCATGTCGTTATGATATAAACCTAAAGGATGGGGGAATATTGGTACTTTTCACAATGATAGCCAATTCCCCCCTTCTTAGGCTTGAAGGCATACCACCCAATATGAGATGAGCGTGGGGGTCTATCTTTAAACGGGATGTTCATCACTCTCCATCACGATTGGGTATCGCAATCTCGATATTTGGGATGAGAATACCCTGCTTTCTGCATCGAGATCCAGCATCCTTATATCAAGGTTGCGATGTGCCGCTCGGAGAAAAAGCAAACTATTCCGACCCCCCAGTCTTTTCCGCGGAGCCTTGTTCCATCGAGTTTTGATATTAATTGAATTTTTGCTGACCCGATTCACTGACTCGATTCACAGACCAGATGAAGCGTCACCAAAAAGTCCATGGTAACTTCGTTTCCCTCGCCCACAATGATAACAACGAGGAATCAACCTCACCTAACTCTCTATCGCAAACTCATACTGCATAAGGGAAATGGGGTATACCCCGGTAAAAATATCTGATATCCGTTCCCATGACCCTTCTTTTTTTTTTCCTTCTTCCTTGGGCGACTGGACTATGTGTTTTTGGTGTTCATTGGCGCATTAAAACTGTTTCAAAGGTTTTGGGTTTCTTTAAACAATGGGCACTCAGCATGACTGGGAAAACAGCTCCAGCATACGGAGCTTATTTAGGCAACGGTATGTTAATTATCGGGTTAAGCATAAGCAGACCTCATCCTTTTATTTTTTATTTCTTGTAGATAAATACATGTAGGTATGTAGGTGTAAGTTGAGCAAATTCGTTAGGAGAGAAAAAGAAATGAAATTTTTTGTACATTTTGTTTTTCTCGGGGAAGGACAACCCCCGATCTGCTCCCGATAAGGGATCTTCCCCTGAGTTATCTATCTTCTTTTGTTATTCTTGCTTAACCGACTTCGTAAGCCCGAAGGCACGGCGTCGTCAGCTATCGTGAGCACCTTGTGTGCAGTATCGATGCGAACTGGTTACATGTGTAGCGTCTGAGCCTTGGTTATTATTGCACATGACTACATGCCTGATATCCTGGGTAATTTCTCCGTCAGCCTTGCTATTTCTTTGGGGAATTGATTTATTGATTCGCCGTTCCGATTTACCATACCTATCACACCTTAAAACATGCCTGATATTGAAGGGGGTGTAAATCAAGTGATGGTTTTTGATATTGCAACCGGTCTCGTAGAGGGTTAGGCTTGAGCAGCTGAGTTTCAGCTATGTAGCGCTAGAGGATCGTGCTTGTATTTATTTCTACCGCATCCTCCCTTTCGTTTCGTCGATTGTGGGCCGGGGGGGTGGGGTAGATCTTACATGCTGTCTCTGTTGTGACGGCGCGTGAAAGTCCAACACAAGAACTTTTCTTTTTCCCCCTTTTTCTTCTTCCTCTTACAACTTGGGTGTCTTTCTTTTCTTTTTGTAATTTCCAAAGCAGGGACTCTGCTGGCTGAGCCGACGAGTGACATTGGGATGGACGGTGTGAGAGGATGGTCAACTGTTATTACATAGACAGCATAGCTCTTTGGATAGATAAGATGTGCATGTAGAAGAGTGATGGTATGTACAAGTATGTACCTACATGTGATAATATACATGTATAACTGATAATCTCCCCATCATAGTGGCCCACATGCTCTGGACTTAAGCGCTGACGAGAACCATAGATACAGTCGTTCACAGGGTTTTGGCGAACACAGGGTTTTGGCGAATCTCTCTGTAGCAACGCCATAGCAACGCCTAAACTGGCGAATTTGTCTAATAGTAACGGTTTTTATTGGCCCCAACCCCCTGTTCGCCAAAACCCTGTGTTCGCCAAAGCCCTGTGAACGACTGTACGTATCTTTGATGACCAGTTCCTTCCATGGATCCAAACAGTCAAATTTAACCTCCGATTAATCATTCCCTGAAAGGGGGAAGGGGGAACGCCCCCCTCTAAAAGAATAGGACAACAAAAAATAAATAAATTGTCACTCGGCGAGAGGGAACGAGATCGTGCAAGGGCCATCTAGCTGCCTTATTTTTGCGCAACAGCGGGGAGGGCGTTTGGGTGGTTGCGGATATTATTCCTTGGTATCCTATCATATATTATTGTCTCGGGGAAGCGGGCACTCCTTTCGCCTGGGCCAGATTCCCGCCCCCGCGTTCAGACTCATGCGCTGCAAAGATTGATGTTCCTTGGCAAGCTGGCGAGCTGGATAAAACGTGCTCCACTGGAACTACGACAAAATACATAAGAGAGTCTTTGAGAAGTCCAGATTTGCGCACAACCTATGTGCCTCCCCCCCGCGGGGGTACGGCAGAACAGTTCATGTCCTGCTAAAGGTTGAGCTTTATCCGCCTAAATGCAGGAGTTCATCCGATCAACATCGCATTGGACAATTCACACGCACAGATTCTTCTCACCGTTCCTTCTGTCTGTGGGTACAAAAAGCAGTACGTAAAGTGGCAATACTATATGCGCCTTCAAAGGGCGACGCCTACATACTAGGTACTGTATTTTTGTTTCTCCTTTACAAATCTTGGACCCGGGGTTGGGGGAGTGGAATGTCGTGCGTTGACTCGGACCTTAGCATTGTGTATGAGAGGGGATACATTTCTTATTTTATTTAGAACAGATACTTATGGTTATCTGGTAGGGCTGACTGACCGGCCACTTTGCCGGTATGTTGGGTAAGAATAATGAAATGTCTCTACCACGATCAGGTTCGCTTCTTTTTTTTTTTTTCCTCTTTTCTTTTTTTTTTCCTTTGAATGCCCGGGTATGCAGGCAGATCACCCAACGGCATAATATCTATGTAGGCAGGAACCATATGACACCTAGCCATTTGATGTCTATACGTGTACACATATTAGAACAATAGGCCTGGTATGTTCACAATTACAATACCAGTCTAGTGATCAAGAACATATTTCCTGGCTTTAAACCTGCGACCTTTCCCTTTTTTCCGAGGAAGTAGTATCTCGGGTGGGGTTTCCGGTAGGTTTTCCGGCGTATTTCCGCAGGTCCTTTCCCCAGGGAACGCCAAGAGCAGCGCTAACGTTACTTTCAAGCATCATGAATCAAACCGACAGAATAGACATCAGGACCCCTGCCCACATAAATCGTATTTGATACAACTGGCGAAAGAAAAGTAGGAGGGAAAAAAAAATGAAGAGGAACTTTGCGTAACCCAAACGAGATATTAGTAGCAACATCAAAGACCCCTACCAACTACTATAATTAGTATTCCACAAGATGATATACTTTCATTTCATTTTTCTATAAGAATTGATAGGAATTACAAGGCGGTTTAGGGAGCTTGACGGAAAAGCACTATTTCCGATTGCTTGAAGTAACGTCTTGCGTCTGTGTGCCATTTGTTAGTTGCTTTATCCAGCCACAACCTCCCCATTACCAATACGCCGGAGCCCGGCCTGGGAGTCAAAGATTATATACCCCCACGCCAAGAAATCTCTCGCTTAGGTGAAACAGGGCACCAAAAGGAAACAAGGAATCTAGTCAGTGGGAAAACAACATACCTTCATCGATCAGTACTAAGCTCAGATAGTACCGAGTGGAGTACTTCTTGTTAACCTCACGAAATGTGGGGGTCAAGTCAAACCCTCCAAGAAAAAGCCGAATTGGAATAGTTTCGCCTACAATAAATGCAGTGTCAGCGATCGTGCGGATTACATGTTCAGAATCGGTAATAAGCTGCATAATGTGTAGGTTATGGCAATTACCTCGAGAAGGAGATCCGTCCATAATCTAGATAACATATTAGATTCGGTGTGTGATGCCGAGAAGGATACCGCAGTAGGGCGCGTTAAATGCGGACTCACCTCAAACCTGACAAGTGTTTCGCTTTCATTATACTGATTTGGTGCTGTACCTGTAGTTTCCCTACGGATAATGGATAGCTCCATATGTTTAATCTTGAGTCGAACCAAAAGAAAGTATATACGCCCAACAATGACATCTTTTAAGTGGTATTTGGACTTTGAGTATTCGAACTCGATATGAAGGCAATCCTCGATGCCAACATCCATCTTGATCGAACTATTACTTTCCGGGGGCATGCGGTACGAGTATACCCAGATATCCTTCTCACGGATCACATCTGCCATCCTCCGCGAAACAGTGACTCTAATAAAGTAGCGGAGCTTGACGTTGATGCCATTATAGGACTCATACTGCTTCTCGACATTCTTGAACTCAAAGTCAAACGTTTGGGGATGCTGGAGATCGCCCGGGGCAGCAAGTTCTTGTCCTAGTGAGAGGAACTCGTAATGATTTCCACGATCAAAGAACATCTCTGAATTAAACACCAACAGATTCAGCACAATTTTCTCCCACTAGAAACATCCAAGGCAGAATGCACAAGCTCCGCGTCCTAAGTGGAGTGAGGATGCCTAACCTATCGTTCCAATGAACTGCACTTTGATGCCCGTATGCTCTAAACGTTTCCCATCTTTTGGTCGAATGGTCACTGCCCCCTTTACAGATTCGCCATCCTGGTAGAGAGGGCATTTCTCCCGTCTATTTTTGTCCAACTTGACATCTACCATCTGCCGGCTATCATCTCCATCATCAAGGCGAATATCGATGTCCAGAGGAGTAGAGAAGAAGTAAGACATCGTAATTGAGAATATGAATTGTGGTCAGAGCGGAGGTGGATGAAGGTTTGAAGCTGTTACTACTGTGGTGATACTGCTGCGGTCGGGACCTTCCAACAGCTGCTCCTAGTATCCCGAGGGATTTTTTTTTTTTTTTCGTAGGTCGTAGGGGTATCGAGATTTCGATTCAGTGCAGAGTCGATGATACGCGGTGATGTCGTGTGTCTCTGTGTGCAGTAAGTGTGAATAGCCGCCCCGGCAAACTTCCTGAGTTGGCAGTCGTAGCTGTGTTTGTGTCCAGAAAGGGTGACCCTAGTCCGGGTAACTTTCTAGTACATATAACTTAGACGTGGGCTTGAGTACGTGTCATACCTGCATAATGCTCTCACCTACAGATGTTAAGTGTGACATTGTGGGGATAAGCTACTCTTGCCCACACTTACCAGAATCGAGACCCAGTACACCCACAACACCCACATGTGTATGTACCTACCTGGTAACAGACAGCAGACAGACAGACCCTTGGAGCTAGAGTACTTACTCTAGTTACCCTTCCTTTTTTTTTCTTTTCTTTTTCCTCTCTCGCTACCAACTACGCGCTTGGGGCGACTAGAGACGTATTGCTTATACAGTTATTCTTACAGACTGGCGTGTATACATGGAACGTGTTAGCTATGGATCGCAAGCAAAGTGACCCTCCCTTTGGAAATATATACATCTTATAATACTAGATACCCCAATAAGCATCTCTAGTTGCTCATCAAGTGACGTCATTTACTCAGGGTCCAGTCCAGCTGCTTTGAAAATTCTACCATGCAGACGCCTGCGACCCTAGAAATTTCTAGCCGAATTTACTTAGACTATCTGGTTGCTCAGTGATCTACAGATATCCCAGGTTACCAGTCAATGGGATCAACTTCAGCTGCTGTAGTTCGGGGCCTATTGCCGACACTCTTTGGTTCGCATATTTGGAACTTCAGCAGCCCGGGCCCACATACACACCATGTAGAGTATGTTCTTTAGACGTATGTATTGCGTCGGCGAGTGCAGTGCCAGTGAATTCAAGTCGTATGAACAGAACCAGCTAAGTGGACCACACAAAGTGGAGGAAGACCTGTCTTTCGGTGTATGCACCCCAGGATTTACATGCAAGGTGGCTGTGGCCAACTTAAGAAGCCAGATGAGCTGAAGATATGGGTATTGAGAGGCCAGCCAGGTGAATCACTTCTACCCTTTAGGGTCTTACAATAGGACAGGGCTTGCGAGAAAGAAAAAAAAAAACCTTCATGGTCTATCTGTAGTGGGGACCAGGGCCGCTAAGTGACGCTCGAGCAGCCGTTTATGCCTCCGGTTGATTTCACAGGTACTAATGATCGAGTTGCCAAACCTGGTAGCCAACTCCCTTGTATACAATTTGCCCCCAATAGGCCATCAAACTGATATGTCCGATCGGCTCACTCATCTTTCCCTCAATTACTAAAAGGGACTCCTCTGTGGGCCCTGCGGATACTGGTCCCCCCACAGTTTGCTGCAGCAGGGATGGATAATCCCACGGCCTTGACCGAGCACCTCCAATCTAATGTCGTGTTGTTGGGCGAATTCCACTCTTCCAGAAACACCCAACGAAGCCAGGGAGAAAACAGATAGCTTTGACAATGCCACGGGACAGGAAGTCAAGTTGAGAATCAGAATTATGTCGGCACTGACGTTGGATCCGTCATCATACATTTGCAGTAACTCAGACATCACACTTCATGCCGCGCGCGAGGCTCAACAGCGTGGATCAAACAGAAAGCCCCATGAATTAACTAGAGAACTACATGTAGGTATTCCGCGTGCAGCGCATATGTAAAGTATTGTACAAGCATGTAATGCAATACATTGGGATGGATGGCACAGCAGGTATGGGTGAAAGCTGAGCTTTGTGCAGTACTATGTAACTACATGTATGTACTCTAAGGTAGAGAATTACTCCAAGTACCCTGAGCGCTGTTGGCCAGGAGTGGTGCATCACCTAGCAATCTTGTATGCTGAGACCTCTGCAACCCAATAAAAAAATTAACCCAGTAACGATCCCTGCTCACTCCCGCGTTGAGTTCCGGATTTCCCCCCCCCCCCCCCACGCTTTTTATTCCATCCCACTCCTAAACGTCCACCCTGTCTGTATATGTACAGAGTTCTTTGAGGAGAGAAAGTTTCTTTCACTTCCGAGTCCCGCTCTCTTATGATTTGCTTCATGATTCCGCACTACCCGTTACATACCTCTTAGAGTGAGCTATTATTGAAATTTGGACTTGTCGTTTTCTTTCCCCCCCCCTCTCGCAGTATGTACCTACAAAGAGGGAGATGAAAATGTATCTCCGCTAATTACTGCGCCCAGCAGATGCCTCTCCTCGCAAAAGCCGCAAAGAGAAACCCCCCGGTGGCGTGCGGGGTTGAGAGAGAGGGGGGGGGAGGATTGAGGGAGTTCATGTAGGAAAATGCTGCGAGTTCAACATACGGCATTTCCGCTTGGACCGGTGCGAACACCTGCGGACTCTTTCTTTTCCCACCTATGGCTGTACCAATTTGCTTTTTTTCCGCGTGACTCGCGAGACAACCTATACTACATACATGAGAGAATCCCCAGGTTAGGCATGGGTCAAGAATGAGGTTGAGGGGTGGCAGTGGCACTAAGTGGTAGCCGCAACATTTCACTCTACCAGGCACAATCTACAAGTATTTATATAAAGCTTCAGGTAGCCCTCCAGTTTGGTTATACGCTAAAAAAATCAAATCAACGATTCAAAATCTACCCGGCCATTGCATCATATCTGCTCTCCCTATATAAGCATTACTTTCGCAATCCAACCTCCTTCACTGATTCCTCAATCCACTCTTTCTTCTTTGCCTAGTAATCAATTCATTGACATCGGAATCCCCAATATGCTCTCCTACAACGAAAGATCCGGATCGGTTGTTTCATCAAAGCCATCCGCTGCACACCTCTTAAAAAATGTGCATTCTATCCCTACTGAACAGCAAGTTCGTCATATCTGGATTATTACGGGCCCTGCCGGCTGTGGGAAGTCCACGGTCGCTCAATTTATAGCGAAGCAGCTCAATCTTCGCTTTATTGAGGGAGATGATGTTAGTGAGCCCTGTCCTCAATTCCTGTAGAACATCTAGCTAATTGGCCTCCTAAACAGTTCCACCCTAAATCGAATGTGGAGAAGATGGCGAACGGTATTCCCTTGACGGACGACGACCGCTGGGACTGGCTTGAAACCCTACGCAACAAGGCCGTCGAGGAACTTGAACGAGGAGCCGAGGGCTGTGTTGTCACATGCTCATGCCTTAAACGCAGATATCGCGATGTCATTCGGATTGCTGGTCGGGAAGCGGACGATGTTGCCGTTCGCTTTGTTTACTTGGCTGCTAGTGAAGAGTTATTGCTCTCTCGCGTCCGCGCTCGTAAGGATCACTTCATGAAGGACGACATGGTCCACAGCCAGTTTACTGCCCTCGAAGAGCCAGATGAGACCGAGGTTGATGTTGTCCATGTCGATGTCAGTGGTACCCCTTCACAGGTACAGACTATGGCGCTGCAAAAGGTACAAGAGTGTATGGAATCAGATTGAAATTTGTCTTTTCATTTTTTCTTTACTCTTTCTTTTCTCTCTGGTGGGGTTTAAGGGCTATATTTATCATGTTTATTTTTTTTATTTCTTATTTTTTTTTTTTCACTGTTTCCTACCTCTTGGGGCGGTTCCTATATCCTATAAAGCAGCGTTTGAATTTTGTCTACCCTTTGGGAATGTTCTTGGTGTTCTTCATATTTATTAATGGATTTATTTCATGGTTCGCATTTTGGGATCAGACTACGGTTCAACTGTGGAGTAAAATAAGCTGTTTATTTTTGGTCTTTGGTTTATCATAAATCGATGCATGTTATTGTACTACATACCTTCTGTAACTCACCCAAGGCAAAGGAGACGATTAATTAATCCGGTCAAAAGAAATTCTGAAATCAAATTGTGGGGTACACATATATCGTTATCGACACATGCGTGGACGAAACCCCGTGGAAGTGGTTTATCATTCCCTTTCAGTTGAAGGATTAATAGATCGTCATCACGTCTAATTTTCAATGGGGCGGAGTTGAGCCCTGGTAACTGTTGAACGACATGTAAGCAACTACATGTATACCTGTATGTCTATTAATTCCCCTGTGACGTTGATATCAAATAAAAGCTGTAAGATACGATAGATGCTTAAACACCTATCGGTTGGCATTGCAAAAGAGAACTCCTCTCAAAATAGAGCACTGCATATGTATTTGCTCGGACTCAAAACAGTCCAATCGACATGGGTCGCGTCCGGAAAAATAAAGTAGAGATGTAAGACGCACGCCAACGTCGAAGCAACAAGCGCTCGCTGCGGATCAAAGGTTGCAGCGCAGTACCCCCACGACGTATGGACAAATAGACAAGGACTAATTATTATAGCCAATAGTTGTTCGTGTGGGGTACGGATAGTTAGCATAAGTTAGAAAATGGGGATTTTTTGCGAGTGATCCTCTAAAGTAGGTAGGGATGATGGGATTTTCGTGCATTGCATAAAAGAAAAAAAAAAAAAAAAAAAAAAAAAAAAAAGAGAGGAAATTAAGTACAAGGTACATGTTGGTACATGTACTTACATACTCTGCATACATGTATCTAAACTAAGAGTGTGAGGCGAACCGCTTGCATAGCGCTGGTCAGCTGGCCACGAGGAGGGAATTCAAAACAGAGTACTGATTGCGTTCAGCTTCTACAATTGAGGTTCGCCACGATACAGGGCCTGTTTATAATCCAGGCACGAGATATCAAACGGGGCTGACTGACGAAGTTTACCACGAGACCAGTTTTTGGCTGCTCATGGCATGCAAAGCCGGAAAAGTCCAACGAAACCGAAATAACTGCCAAGGTCATCTTAAAGCTCGAGCCCCCACTTAGATTATGTAGCCAATGGTGTCGTGAATCTTGGTAAAGGTAAATGTTCCCGCAGAAAGTGATTAACCTGAGACTGTGGTTGTATTCTTTGGCTCGACCGAGTGATATCCTATGATTATGCAAAGTCAATTAAAACACCCAACACAGTCTGTTCGAGCCCAACGATTTAAGACGAATAAATTCATCCAACCTAAAACAGAGGTAAAATCTTCTAGCAATAAAGTAAGCTGTGACACATCTAATAACTACAGATATGTTCTACGAAGCTGATATAGAAATAGGATTAAGTTATAGTCTACTATAAGAACCCCTCGAACCATCAACAGCGAACATGCTCAAAACATTACTCCTCGCAATGATATCCTTGCGTCTAAAACAGAGAAGCCACAAATTTACCATGTCTCATTAAATACTATCACCTTGAATAAGCCCACTTGGAGGATAGGCTGATTACTTCAATCGGGCCATCATTAACTCAGGCTCTTCAAGCAAGGTCCTGACTAGAGCTGCCATCCTAGCCATAGTTGCACCATCAACTACCCGGTGGTCCGCCGACCACGAAAAGTTGATCACTGTTTTAGGGAACATAGCGCCTTTATCATCCAAGGCGGGGATTTTGTGCGCACGACCCATGCCCAGAATGGCCACCTCGCTGGGAACTATCACTGGGGCCACAACTGTGCCCCCAATATTCCCAATGTTACTTACAGTAATTGTCCCATCTTTCAAATCGGCTGGCGAGAGTTTCCCTTCAGCTCCAGCCGCCTGGAGTCTTCTTAACTCGGCTGTGATCTCGAAAATGCTCAAGTTTTTGACGTTCTTGATGTTTGGTACAATAAGGCCAGTAGGCGTATCCATAGCGACTCCAATGTTATGCTGCGGGCGTAATACAAGCTGCGGTTTGTCGCCGTCGGTGTCAAGGCGACTATTAATGATTGGGTAGGTGTCAAGAGCTTGAGAAACGGCCTTTATGATAAATGGCATGTAGGTGACTTTATGCGCCACCCAATCTTTACTTAGGGATGTGTTGATGATAGTTCGAGCTCGTATGAGAGGATCTAAATGAATCTCGTCGGAATAAAGGAAATGTGGGATCGACAAGCTTTTCGTCATTGTTTTAAACATCATAGTTTGAATGGGTGTGAGTGGAACCTTCTGTTCTTCGATTACCTCAGTTGCCTTAGAGGTAGCAGCCACTGGTGAAGGCAATGACGCTTCTCCTGAATCCCGACGTTTCTTGAATGCCACGACATCTTCTTTCAACACCCGCCCATCCTTTCCAGTGCCTGATATCTTAGTTATATCAACACCGTGCTCCTTCGCCGAGTGTCTTACTGCTGGTGTTGCGAGTGATGTATGCCTCCCTGAAGGATGTGCTGCAATTGCTTTATTCGACGGTGGTCGCAGTTCTGCTGTCTTTGTTTCAGAGATTTCTTCAGGTTCAGCTGACCCTAGTTGTGATGTGTCGTTTATTTCTCCTTGGATATCGATATCAACAAGTGGCTAGGTTTAAAAGAAGTTTATTAGCTAGCTAATCAATTGGGGTTATAGAAGGACAGCCAAATACCTTTCCAACTATCGCCATATCCCCTGCTTCATAATGAAGCTTTTTGATTACACCATCGAACCGTGAAGTAATCTATTGGAATAGTGATATTAGAAATCCGTCCGATTTGGAACCGGGGAGAACCCCTGTAGGGCTAAAGGGGAGCTGTTACCTCTACGGAAGCCTTATCACTCTGGACCTCACATAGCTTATCGAATTGCTCTACCCTTGCTCCCGCCTCAACGAACCATTGTATAACCTCACATTCTCGTATCCCTACATGTATTTATATAGCTTAATGTCAATTCCAAAAACGATTTCGCGGAGGCAGAGCACACAGACAGACCTTCACCAATGTCGGCCAATAGAAATGGCTTCACCTCTTGCAATCTCACAGATGAGCTAAATTTTCTAAAAGTAGACGGCTGGAGTAGTGGGCTTTGCCGCCGCATGAACAACCGAGGCGTAGCCACAACACTAAATCCGGTAGTGACATGACTGATAGGAGGGGATGTCCGGAGTGATTTGAGGGCGTAACTTAATTTCATTTCAGTGAGCAGAGATGAAGTAAATTGGGAACCGATATAGTTGTATGGGGGGACGATCCACGAGTGCCTCTAATACTTGTAGGAGTTGGAGGAATGGACCTCAATGGTAACGGCGGGGTTTGTTATGGAAGCCGCTTCTAGCCGGTTGACTATCGGTAGTTACATGTATTTTGTGGGGAATGCAGGCACTGTTTCAGGTGCATGACTACAGTCGTTCACCGTCGCTTGACGAATACCGTCAGTTGACGAACAGGGGACTTCGGGCCAATATAAATTAAAAGGACTGGAGATCTCGCAACTTGGCTGTTGCTTGACTGCTCCTTGCCATACTTGGAATCCCTGTTCGTCAACTGGCGGTATTCGTCAAGAGACGGTGAACGACTGTACATGTAGTTTTGAATGGGCACCCAAAGCCACGTGAGACCTATCTTCGGAAGAGTCGTATATACCTAGGGGTGCCGGAAAGTGATGCAATGATTGAATAACCCATACTCCTTAGCTAACACTATGTGGAGCGAACCTATGGCAGTTTAGGAGCTAGAGAATAGCAATGGTAAGTAAAAGTTAATGGGAATAGCTATTGCTTCTCTTTTTAATTTATTACTATCTTTTGTCATAAGCTGTCCCTTCACAAGCCAAAAACCCCAAATCAACGACCTGAAAAAATGTAGACTTATGTACTCTAGAGACTCATGTATCATGCATATGACTAAGGATATTAAGTACAATTGTATTGCGTTTAAAAATTGAGATTTTGAGCGCCTTTCCGTTGAACGTTGTATTAATTTCCAGTACCCTGGGGTACATGTTTTTTTAAAATAGTTTTTTCTATTATGTTCTCTTGAAATGTGATATGAGGAGTTGAAGGGAGGACAGCCATAGCTTTTCCACCTACATAAGATCTTGCTTCTCTGCCTCAAGGGATAAATACATGCACCCAACCGGACAAACGGAGGAACAAGAAATGGGTTTAGAAATGCCCAACAAAAGAAAAAAAAAGACCCAGAAGCAGAACAAAACAGCATAATAGAATACCCCAAATTAGAAGAAAGAAGATTTCCGCTCCGGCCTGACACCAACTGTACACCCACATGATGAGATAAGAAACTAAAAGAACAAAATTGTCAAATGTACGCCGTGATGTGCCCACTTACTGCCATACCATCCAGAGGCAAAAGGATAGTGTAGAACAGAAGACATATAAACCCACTAGTAAAGAAAAATAAAGAAAAGAATAAAGGTGAGAATATCACTCAGCCCATACTGGACGAATATGATAGGTGGTTTTGTGCGGGAAGGGGATAAGGGAGAACGCAAAGAGCAGCAACAATGACCCCTCTGGTCCCATTTAAACACAAAAAGGTCGTTTCACATTCAACAATCACACCTGCATTAACCGCATTAATCGCCATTTTGCCTAGACGCACCCTCTGTGCTTTGCGCCAACTTCCCGAAGAACTCGGCCAGCGATTCCCAAGGCTTCTCATGGTGAGGCCAAAAACGCCAGGCAATATACCTTAAGATTGTTAGATACATTACTAGATGATTTGATAATAAACTCACCAAAGGTCTCTGTACTCTGTTGTCCCTTTCTTCTCGATGGTATTAATAAATTTCCCCACAGCAAGAAGTCCTTCTTTCAAAACTTTAAGTCTCATTTTCTTGTCGAGCTTCTTTACGTTCTCTAGCTCCCTCAGTTTGCTACGAACAGGTCGTAGTTTTTTCTGTAATAATTATTAGCTTTATATTTGCGTACAATATCGCTGCCGGTGATCTTACCCTAGCCGCAGATTCAGCTGCGGTGAGTGGTCTCTTCTCCTCAGGAACCTCCCCATTTTTCTGTTCATCTTTCTTGGGAGAGGTTTGTAGTGAAGTTTTTGGTTTCCTTCTTTCTCTACCGCCTGCCTCTTCGTGTCTGTGTCGTCTTGTAGACGACCCCTTTTTTTCCGATGACCGATGCTTCTCAGGTGGCCGGTGTTTTTCTGTTACGATAACGGTTGATTTATACTTGTAACGTTTGGGATTCGGCGCAGGAGAAGCTGAAGCAGATACTCTATCTTTCTTGCTAATCCGGTCGACCGCAGATGCGCCATTCCGTTTGTGTCTGGAATTCGTATCCGGAGATCTCCTATGTGACTGGCTGGTAGGTGCATCACCTCCGAAGCGCTCCCTCAAAACACTGAGCAGATAATCAGCCCTCCGAACAAGGTGAACTGCACCAGGCGATTTGGCGGTGGATTCAGCCCTGCCCCTCTCCTCTTTTTTATCGACACGATGCTCTTCAAGAAAGAATTTCCCTTGCATATCAAGCTCGGGATCGTCACGGATCGCAACCCAAGCACCATAACCATGTTTGGCGATACCAACGCAAAGCATGGCATCTTCGCGAGCACCCCACTCACAAGACCAGTTATGTACGGACTTGACATCATTAATGCGGAATTTCGACCGATCTGGGCAAAGGGAGACAGCTTTTCTAAGATCCTTCAATTCTTTGGGTCTTTGAACAATTGTTTCAGCGTTCAACTTCTTGGTACCCTTGTAATCGAATAATATCGCTTTCTTTTCTTTCTTTCCGATACCGTCATCGAATGTTGACCGATGCCTCTGGATTTCGATCTCACTTAACGCGACCAAGTCTGCAATTGTTGATTTGATCACCTCTGGATCGCGATTAGCTAATCCAGAGTCGTTAATGATATCGTTCCAGCACTCATCTAGACAGCCATAGCGACCATAAGCTCTATAGAGATTCCTAATTTCACGTTCGCTTAGCGGTCTCATGGGATCTTCGTCAGGTTCATCATCACTATAGTCAGCCCTTGCAGCTGAAAGCTCCTTGGCCCGCCGTTTGGCTGACCGGCCTTCTGGTTCGCCATTCACAATACCCCTGCGTTTCCGTTTTGTACTCATCTCAATTTGTTCATTGAGAAACTCTTCCTCCTAAATTTAAACAATTAGTCAGAGCAAATAAGAATCGATAGGTAGGCATCGATAGGTAGGCACTACCTCTTGCACTTTTTCTGCACCCTTGATCGCATCCAGCTCATCTTTCGGGATGATATCGTCCCAAGACACCTCCGCCTTAAAATCTGTAACTTCAAATTGCTTCAAGAAATCATCGCCTCCTTCACCACCTAAACCAGGCTCTACCTGGGTAATATGATCTTCTGCATTGAGTAAAATATCATCGATTTTCAGTTCCTCGAGCTTCTTCTGGTTATCTGTTGCTTCAAACATCTTGGAAGCACGTGCCTTGATGAAATTAGTCTATGCCAAATCAATTCTGAAGGCTATTCATACTTTGAGGATGGCAGAAAGTTCTGCAGACTCTAGCTTGTCCTTTTTTTTGACCTTGTCCGTGATACCTTTATCAGTGACGCCGAGAGAGATTACCAGATGCTCCAAGATCATCTTATTCCGAGCGCGCTCTAGAACTTCTTCTTCAATAGTATCTAAAAAAAAAAAAAGCTGTTATTTATCATTCCCGGATCGAAAAGGGGAAGAAGCAAATTACTTTTAGATACCAGCCTGTAAACCATAACATGCGATTTCTGTCCAATACGATGGGCACGAGCCATGGCTTGCAAATCTGCTTGGGGATTCCAGTCTGAATCAAAAAGAACGACAGTATCTGCTGTCATCAAGTTTATACCAAGTCCTCCTGCTCGAGTACTGAGTAGAAAGCAAAAATCAGGGCTGTCCTTGGCATTAAAATGATCAATCGCGATCCGACGAGGTCCAGCAGCTATTGTGCCGTCGAGGCGTTGATAAGCATATCCTTTAAGATTTAGATAATCCGCTAAAATGTCTAGCATTTGAACCATTTGACTGAATATCAAAACACGATGGTTATCTGCTTTAAGTTTTGTGAGCAGCTGATCAAGGAGAACCATCTTGCCACTACTCATTATCAAAGCTTTGAGGACATCTTCGCGTTTTGTACTGCCTTGCAGTATTCGATCCTCTGCGGATGGGAACATGAACGGGTGATTGCTGGCCTTCTTCAGTTCCATGACAATGTTTAATAATGACTGCTTCGGGCCTGTGGCTCCAGCATTCAAAGCTGCGTAATTTCTGGTGATAATATTTTTGTAATATTCTGTCTGGATATCTGAGAGTTCGACACGAATTATTTTTTCCGTCTTTCCCGGGAGTGACTTTTCGACAGACTTTTTGACCCGCCTAAGCATATAGGGCTTCAACGTTTCCTGTAACGCTTCGATTTGTCGAGCAGCATCTGCGGATTGAAGGTCGACGTCGTTATCGATTTGAATCCTCCCAGGCATGAGAAAGTCTACTAGCGCGCCAAGCTCTTTCAGATTGTTCTGCAAAGGTGTACCCGTTATAAGTAGTCGACTAGGTGCTTTGAAGTCGTTTAACTTATCATAGAGAGCAGAGTCCTTATTCTTGAGTCGATGGGCTTCATCAACTGCAAGAAATTGCCATTTGATTTGCTGCAGAATATTGGCGTCGTTTAGGATGTACTCATAGGTGGTTACCATGCAATTAAACTTAGTCTTCTTGGGATTGCCATCGACAAACATCTCATACTCGCGTAATACCTCTCGCGCCTTACCAGAGCCAGTATAAACGATAAAGTTCATATCCGGTGCCCAGTTTTCAAGCGTTTCCGCCCAAGAAGGGACAGTGGATAAGGGTACAACAACTAAGAATGGACCATGTTGAGCCCGATCATGTCGGAGCTGAAATTTGCACAAATCAGTTTATACTACGAAACTTAGATAGGGCCTTCCAACTACTTACCCAACTCATAAAGGCCACTGTCTGGACTGTTTTCCCCAGTCCCATTTCGTCTGCAAGTATGCCGTTATTGCCCTTTGTCCAGTTATATGCCAGCCAGTTGAGGCCCTTCATCTGAAAGTCCCGTAATTCACCACCCTTGATATAGCTTGGTTGAGTGTCAAGTTTTTGGTAACTTCGGCGAGTGCCTGTATCAGTTTCGGACTTCTTTGATAGTGGTGCAGAATTCGTCCGATCCCAGTATTTGTCGATCTGTTCTTGGGCGATTTTAGAAACAAGGTCCTCGTCCTCCCATGTACAACAGTCGTATGGAAGGCGTTTCCCTATAGCCATAGAATTAACACATCGAGGTGTTTCACAAAGAAAAAGGACTCCAAACATTTTATCATATACTGTAACCCCTCACCATGACCTTGGTGGCCAATTACCCTCTCCACGATGACATACTCTGCAATTGCATCACGTTCACGTTCACGATCAAGGTCCATCGCCTCGATTTCTTCTCTAGTTGTGTTCGAGCTGATCCGCATATAGTAATCTTGTTCGACTACCTTTCTCATGTAGTTATCTAACTTTCTTATCCCTTTGTAGTCGACCAAATTTTCGTATAACTCCCATGTTGCATGATAGTGTGAAAGTCCTTGCCATTTTATCTACTTGAGCTTAGTACTGGAATACTCAATGAACGCAGAGTTCTAGGGAAAACTTACATGGAACTCAAGGTCGGCGCGTTTGTAAAGAGGTTTTGAGGTATCTTGATCTTGTTAGAGGCGGAAGCAAAGGCTTTTAAGATAAGAACATACCTATGCCCTCCCGGGGCCTGTGGTCTAGAACAAGGTCTATTCCAGGGCCAGCATCCGGCTCTGGCTCTAGATATTCATAGCCTGGGGTAGCATCCTCCTCCTCGAAGTCATCCTCATCATCTTCATTATAATTTGTTACCCTCCCAGCTCGACGGGTGGAGAAACGAACTTCGGCCGGGGGGGTGTCGGTGGTAGGTGCGACGCGTCGTCTCTTTTTGCGTGACTTGTGGGAAGGCCGGACTCCGTACTCATCCTCGCTTTCATCTTCATCAGTTGAATTGTATTCATGCACTGGAGAAGGAAGTTTAGATGCTGAACAATAAGATCAATAAAATCTCTTTTTTTAGAGGTTATCTTAGGAGCGCTAACCTTTGGATGATTTTGTAGGGGCAGACTTTCGCCTTTTACGTGAGCGACTGCTTTTTGGTTCCGAGTCATCTGACTCTGAACTTGAGCTATCAATCTGTTAAATATATTAGATGCGTTTTTCAGATTGACTCAAGGCATATGATCAGCGGGAAGAGGATGGTTACAGTCAGTCGTGCGGTCGGGCGAGCTCGTTCCTAGAAGTAATTGGTCAATATGATGCATTATAGGACGGTTTAGATAAGAATTACACTTCTGCGTAGGCCATATAGGTCTGGATTCTCGTTGTAATCATCCGCAACTCTAATCTTTGTGGTCTTCCGTGGCTCTTTTGTAGACTTCACGGTGCTCTCGTATCCATTGTCTTCAACTGGCTCCTCAAGCGGTGTTTCTATTTCGTAGTCTCCATCTTCTGATTGACCTTCTACATCATCATCTGACGAATTGTCCGAGCTAACTTCCTCCTCCTCCTCATGGTTCGATTCGGGAGTCGATACCGACTCCTGTTGTGGTGTATGCTCCTCTTCTGCATCTGACAAGCCAGCCTCGCTTTCCGAAGAGTTTTCCGGGCTAGATGCATGGTTTACAATAGGGTATGAAGTGTCCGGGGGGGACGTGACGAAACCTGGGTCGTCCGGGGGAGACGGGATAACCACGCTACCTTCTATGATTGAGAGTCAGCACCACTATCAAGCCCACAAGCCACGTAGAAAGCAGCGGAAAGCTGCCAAAGGTCATCACGAGTGGGGCGACAAAAACGATTGTATCAGGCAGGAGATAGAGGCACTAGACGATGCAGGAAGAGATTTCGGGGATGCAGGACTCGATATTAATGATAGCTCGAGATGGAAGGTAGCGGAGGGTGAAAGAAGTCTTGGAAAGGTCACAGGTAAAAACAAAAGATAAAAGCGGGACAGTAACGTTACCTGCTTCAGCAGGCACGTTTTGAGGGTGGCATGCAAGGGAATGGCCATCGGGTACCTTTGGGGATAGATTCAAGATGGAGGGACGAGCGAGCGGGATGCACGAGGATGACAAGAATTTTTGCAACAACAACGCGCGAAACACGATAGAAAAAAAAGGAGACCCACCAGACATGGTTCGAAGCTCGACTAGACGATCCGAATATAAATACGGTATCGCTATGGCGCACTTTATGGTGAGAAGATATTTCGTGCGAGATTGCAGGTGGTTGGGTGATGAAGGACGGTAGGAGGTTGTGGTGGTTGCGGGAAGGAGTTGTGGGGGTTAGGGTGGGCGACCGACGTAGGTATGTACTGTACCCAGCAGCTGGGTGAAGGGAAGGGAGAGCACTACACCAGGAGGAGCAGGAGAGAGACAGACACTAGCCAATACTAGACCTAATATCTGAGTCAGCATAATTCTCTAGTCTTGTATCAGCCGCATCTTATCAGATTAGATCTCCTCGTCTCACAATCAATACATGTACTCAGGATCACCGTGTCAAAGTTCATATTGCTATCCTGCTCACTCAGCCCGTGAATCTGACAACAAGCCCAGTATACGCTTTCAAAATCCGTTCATCGCTCGTTTACATACAATCTCTCGCCTCTAACATACCAGCCACCATATATACTTCCTCCCAGATAGTTATTATTCATAGACATGCCTACCACTACTCGCCTCCGTCTTCGATCAGCCAATAATCACTATGTGTGCGGTCGCGTGGTGCGCTTATTTCTCCCATAGCTGTTATCAACTACTCCCAAATAACGGCTGATAGAGTGTCTTGCCGGATATAGCCCCTTGTGCACACGATTATCATACTTGTTGAGATAGTTGGCCTAGCACAACTGGCCTTTCAGTTCAGTTTACATTTTGCTGCAAAACCAATTTTAACCATGATGGTTACGAACGCGGTGCGATTGTTCTCTCTAAAGGGTGAAATCAAATCGTGATCGAAAGCTTACGCCGTAACTCAATGTCTGGCAGTAGGTACTCGGCGGAGTAGCAGATACTGTTGCCCAAATCGTGTCCTCTGTACAAGCAAGATCTCTCCAAAGGCCCTTGGACTCCTCCAAAAAGGATGGCATCTCGATAGAAATTCACGATTTAAACGAAAAGGGTCCTCTGCCGAGTCATCGGGGAGACCTTACCGGTACTTCAACAGGTTTTGATTTTGAGAGATGGATCAGATTCATGGCATGGGGTATTTAATTTTAGCTTGCTCTGCAACTAGATAGGATAGCGGAATAACGAAAGAACAGGTTTAATAATGGCGCCAGTGTCATTCTCATGGTTTGAATTTCTCTCTGAGGCCTTTCCCATAACACTGGAAAACAGAACCAGCCCTGCTTTATTACGCGTTCTTCTTGACCAAGTGGTTTTTTCCCCTATCTGTAAGTTCGTGCATGCAATTGGGCAGATATTATTTACACATCTTACTAACAAAATCCCTGTAGCCTTGGCAATCTTCTTTGTTTATATGACACTTGCAGAAGGGGGAGGAAAAAAGGCAATGGCACGAAAATTCAGTGTTGCTTATATTCCTGTTTTGTAAGAATCCCACTTCTCCCCAATTTGTACATGGCTTTAACCAAAGATTAAAACAGAAAAGTCAATTATATTATTTGGCCAGCTGTCCAAATAATTAATTTCCGTCTTGTCCCTCTTGCCCTACAATTGGTCCGTCCTCTATTATTTCTATTGAATATTCTGTAAGCTTACAGTTAATATAGCCATTTGCGTCCACCGTCGGCATTGCATGGAATACATACCTTTCGCTAACAAACGATACCTCCGATAATTGAGCAAAAACCGATCTTAAAGTCGACCCCTATTTGTCAGGCGTTTGCTGCGGATAAGAGTCCTGTTCATTGGCCGCTGCATCAAACCCTCATTTTTACCGGATACCAACTATTTATAGATAACTCTACCTAAAAGTTGTTTGTTTAATTTGAAGTGACCTTTATGACCTTCTATGCTTGATCTTTGAGGCATGAAGTGGTTGAAACGTTAAAAACAACGAAAGTAGGGAATTGCCAGAATGGAAAAAAAAAAAAATTTACATACATGTAGTATCACATTTGAGGTGCCAATATTTGTGATTGTAGTGACCGCTGAACTTGAAGTTTTTATTTTCAAATAGCAGTCCCAAATACACAAGTCTGTCACTCGGACTATCTGACCATGTGCCTTTGGACATATGGTATACCAGTATTACATGTAGGCCCTAAGCCTTATGGTTCACTATTCTAAGCGTGGGAGATTATTGTAGCCATTCCTTTTAGATATCGAATTTCACGTGACTATCGATATGTGGCGGAGAGCAGCATCGGTTGGCTGACCGTAACGTTCGCGAGCCTTCACAGGATATCACTCGGCCCAATCAATTGAGGCTCCGAACTGGAATTGCCACTTTTTAAGCCGCTCAGAATGAATGGCTTTGATTGCGGCATATAAGTCGGAACAGGGGCGCCTTGTGACACCCTAGGTTCACCGAATACAATAATTTGGAGGGTTGATGGATCTAAGCGCTTGCGCGGTTCTTGCCTAGTAGTCGTTTTTGACTGAAACCTACTACATATGTCTGCGTATGTAACTAGATATGATTACATTCGCCGCTCTATCATGTTCGTTCTAACTGATGCTATTATCCTATAGGCGCGGAAGAGGGGATATAATAAGTAGCATGGGATCGTGAATTAGACCAGAACCTTGATAGCAATACCCACTGCAGTGTCATGGCAACCAGTGAAAACCACTGCTTTTTAGGCCCACGACTAAACTGAGTGTGGCTTTTGTGGGGCGCCGAGACCTTGTGGCGAGTACCCAGGGTTGCCTTGAAAACGCTGGAGGGGAGAATTAGGCACTCGAGTCTGGTTAGAGTTCCAGTTTCCGCGCGAATCGGTGAGATACATGCAGTCTTAGATCTGCCACCACATTTAGGCGTACCATAAGCCGGGACGTGATCCGCCTTATGTGTGGCCTGAATGTTATGTGTGTATTATCAGGTATAGGGGTTTTGTTTCAGAATTGTCACAAGAATTTACCAGAGAAATATAAACATGTATTCAGACTAACTTTCAGGGGTTGTTATACACTTATATATGTTGTAGTGGCAAAGTCCACTCCGGGCCAAGGCAATGACCGAGAAACGCGGAAGTAAAAATCAAGGCATGCATGTTAGGCTAATAAGAAGAGCAGGAAACACATAATACAATAACAAGCTTGATAACGATCCTTCGAACGACCCAATTTCCACGGAGGAGCTGCATATAGCTCCTCGGTTCCGTCAAGCATAAAACATTAATCCAGCGATACAAGAGCACAACTTCACAGCAAAAACCCAAAAGTATACTTAACGGGTGAATACGACTTGGCCAACAAGACAAGTGATAGGGTCGCCGTCTTCCAGGTACGCGTTTGCGGCGACGTTGTATTTTCCCTGAAGAACCGTTGTTAACAATAGTCGTGGGAGTGACAGAGAAGCGCAGGATTCATGTGCGCTACACAGTTACACATAATATTGTTGGGATAAGGGGTGTGTGCTACTTACAGGGGGAACCTGCTTCGGGATATCGACGACCTTGGTCAAAATCATCTTTTCTGCTTTGATGGGGCACTCAAGGTCGACTTCGTCAACGTGGTCGCAGAGGTCGAGTGTCTCTTTAATGAGAGTGATAAGGCCGTATTTGACAGTTACTTCAACCTGAGCACCCTTTTCCACAGACCTGTGGAGAGTACCAGAGGCCTCTATAGTGAGCGATTGTCCACTAGAACCCGGGTTAGTATATTGCGGCTAATTATTATTATTGCAGGCGACAAACGGAACAGGTGGGTTTGGGACTAAATCAACTTTATCGATGGTCAGGATATCATCGGAGGTAGGTCCGCAGTGATATAGAGGAGACTCTCCAGGGACCTTTGCACCGGTTTGGGCTGATGGGTTTGAGTTTCCGGCCAACTGCTGGAAGAGGTTCGAGGCAGTGGCCGACGCGACGAACACGGAAAGAGCAACAGCGGTGAATTTCATGATATAGTTTGGATATATAGTCGAAAGGGTTTTAGGGATAAATATGAGGCTTTCGTACGTATACGTGAAGAGAGGAACAAGCGGAGGAGGACGAAGAGGAAGGAAGAGATGAGGAGGAAAGCAGCGGGTAACCACACTGATATGTATCTTAATCCTGGCACAGAGGCTGGGGAAGCCGAAGTGTGACCAGTGACGCCACTACAGTAGGGTGCATCTCAGTCAGACCCACAGCAGTGCCAACCTTCGCCAAGCCTCCCGCTACTGCAGCTCTTGGCAATCAAAGTGCGATAATTGACAGACAGCTCGACGTAGGTACTCAATCACTTTCTAATCCCCGAGACGTTTCAATCGCTACTAGTGCACAAGACTTGTCTTTTGATATTCGAAAAACGCGAAACACCATGGCTTCTGGTTATGGTCTTCATGGCGGTACGTAGGCCCCTCTTTCCCCCGCCTTCCGTTCCGGAAGGTGCTCTCAATGGATAAGGGGAAACTGATCACACTGGCCTATAGGAATCGGCAGAGTATTATGCCCCGCCTGAGGCTATACGATCTGAACTGACAGGAATGTATCATCACAGTGTTTTCCATTCTGGCAAGACATGTTGGCGTGCTACGTTAGGAGTACAAACTCTGGAAGCGATGAGGGAAAGTGGAAGTGCGCCCCCCAGCATGACGACTACTACGAGTGTCTTCACCACAAAAAGGAGGTTAGTGAATAACAGTTACTCCCTCTACTTCTACGTAGGCCCGGTAGAAGAGGGACAGCTATCTCGGGTGACATGGGGGGGGGGGGGGTTCGGGCGAATTTGCACTAATATCTTGCTCTAATTCCTAGCTTGCGAAAGCAAAGGCCATTCAATCTGCATATATTCGCCGCGCGAAGACCGGCTCTGATTTTGCTTCTGGGACCCGACCTGAAGGCGAGTCAGACGTCAAAAGCCTGGGACTATTAGGCTCAAAGTAAGGTTCTTATCATGACGAGGATTGAAGGGGCATCAACGAGTGCGGAACCAGGTGATATTAGTATCTGTGATGCGTAAAGGTATACACATGTGAATAAGCATTCTAAACCACCTCAATTGAATGACGTACACATCGCTTCACGGGGCCGTTGAGTTCGACGCCTACAGTAAATCTAAAATGCAGGGTTTCAATAATAGGATTATATTTTTCAAGACCAAACCAAACTCCAGTTTACATGCAATTAGTTGAAACAGGAATGTGATGTCAATGGCAATACTACAGGCAATCGTGTGCATCCAGGTAGGTTAAAGAAGGGAAACGCCAAACTGCCCCAATTCATAGGTCAAAATCGTCACCCCATCCCAAACTGTCATATATCGATATTTTTTTCTTTTGCTCGATCATCCTGTTCATCGGTGCAGAAGACTTGCAGGGTGTTTCCCCGACAGCGTCAGTGTCGTAAAGCATAACGCCGCCCGCGGGAGATGAGGGCTCATCTATCGGATCAAAAGGATTCTTTCCCATAAATTTTGAAACGCTGGATGGGCGTAAGCCGTTTCGGGGGGGAATCGCAGTGTTATTTATGGCCGACGAAGGGACAAAGCTGGATCCTATATCTACATCCAAAGAACGAGGCTGTTTTTTTTGCGGTGTTGTAAACCCACCTGG
Organism: Morchella sp. 2016-72; assembly: GCA_024713865.1. NCBI lineage: Eukaryota > Fungi > Ascomycota > Pezizomycetes > Pezizales > Morchellaceae > Morchella > Morchella sp. 2016-72. Next base: position 834,368 of record JAMJEY010000022.1, read on the forward strand.
AAAAGTTGCAGTTCCTCGAGATCCTGACAGCGGTTGGAATGGACTAGTAGCGGGGACAGCATCAAAATCCACCCTGCTATTTCCCCGTCGAAGGGGAGTGCCAGGAATATCCCGTAGAGTTCTCGGGTCAGGTACTCGGGGGGCATAGAACGGATCATGTGCATGTAAGCTAGGCGAATCTTCTGTCACAGTTTGAAGAGAGGACGGTGGAGGTACGATTGTCCTCCTCCGTTTCGGGGTGGCCATGACCTGAATTTTCGCTAGAGGGTTCCTGGCCGACTTCTTCGACTCTGGGTTCTTCTTAGCAATCTTCCACTGCGACATATCATTCGAGTGAGATGTACTCTTATTATTAGAAACCCGCTTCATCGACTCATCAACCAATCCAGAAGCCGCTGCAATACGATTAGGCTTTTTCAAGGAGTTTATAGCTTCTTTCAATTCCGCGTCAACTTTCTTCTGTTGCCCGCTCCGCGAGGTGACTTGGACCTCTCGTTTCGCAAAACTCTTACAGTTGAGCGTCCCTCCGCGGACGTTTTTTCTTGGCAAGGAAGCTGCATCAGCTGCCACAAGGGCTGCCAATGTGTCCACACTGGCTTCCCTTAAGTTAGGGGTAGCAGCTGGTGCGGTAGCGACCCTTCTAATAGGAGGCCTTTTCGTCTGCGATTTCCTTTCCTTCTTAGGTTGCCCCGGGGTACGAGTTCTCGAGCTCGAGCCCCCGCACTTTTTGTTGATCGAAGCACATTCCTCTGGAAGCCTCGACGCATAACTTCACTTTGTTAGTGAAGGGAAATTGAAAAGAGTTATGGAACTTACAAGGCCAAAACCACTTCCACGCAGAAATGTCTGAGGTGGTCATATTCCCTGTCTGTAACCTTCTTCTGATCAGAAGACTCCTCATCCAGTACTTCTGGACCTGAGCCTATAGATCTCCAGATACAAAGTCGATCTACGAGCAGATCAAGGAGGAGTTTAGGGTCTGGCTCATTCGCTTTTTTCGCTTTTTTCCCTTTCTTCTTGGCATCCTTCTTAGACTTTTTTTCGGATAATTGAATTTTGGCCGGGAGTCCTTTTGCTTGCTCTCGCTCGAGGGCTAGCATCTCAAGCAAGATGATGATTTGTAACTCAGTCCTGCCTCAAGTCTTAGCATTTATGTAAATAGAGGATATAAGGGAAACATACTCTCTTATTTTCAGTTCTTCCACTTTGCGCTTCATTGTGGAATCGGTGGCCTGCACTAATCTCTCACCCCATGTAGCAACTCTCCACTGCTGCACATATTCTTCCTCTCCAACTCTAAAGACTGACTCATCGTCTACTGGGTCTTCTGTGGCAACTTGGACAATCGATTTTCGGTATTTGGTGTCCATCTTATTGAATGGTAGGTACAAATCTAGCAGAAAAGTACGAAATCTGTTACTGGAATCAAAAGATGTTGGTAATTCGCTTTCTTGCTCTTGTTGCACGGCCACACGAGCTCGTGAGAGGGTCGATTTAGCGAAGTACGCAAGAGAGGTCTTGGCGATATATAAAGTTTTGTAATATTCTGCTCGAGTCCTTAGAAGGATATCAGTTAGAGTGGGCTCTGAAAAGTCCTCTCCTAATTTCAAGTTGTCTGCGGCTGCTGGAGGGGAGATCGGTGCATTTGGCTCGATCCTATGAACATTATGTTAGCATTAGATCATATGAAAGGGGGGGGGGGATGCGTACGGCAATAGCGTGCTGTCATGGTAGACATCCAGGTCAGAGCAGCCCATATGAAACTTGATAGTAGGTTCCACTGAACATATGGGATTGTTTATATCGAAATCAGGCACTTCCAAACCTGACCACCAGTCTGCACTTAGTATCCCTGTCATAGAATCTGTGTCTTCAGAGTTACTCTCTGAGCTTTGGCGTGATTTTTTCACAAGTGAGGCCGTTCTACGGACATCCTTCATCTTTAACTGCGACGATAGTTTGTATAATGTGCAAATATCATCCTTGACCCTTTCAATAGCAGCTAACTGCCGTTCCCCATCAACTTTCACGATAATGACATTTCCGGGAACGTTCAAGGCCTGTATTTGATTTGGTATTGAGAATAGACGTGACGGATACCCGACGAGCCATTGCAGCGGTATGTAGGAACGTGGGATAAGAACGGTTGGAGTAAGCTTGACCGAGGGTTCGAAAACCGAAGAGGAATAGGGCTATACAAGATGGTGGTTAGAAAGGTGTGAAAGAAGATTTATGTCAAAGACTGAGGTGCTAAAGTGGTGGGGTGAGCAAGTACCTTTATGACGAAAGGATCCCCGAGCACTGATTTCTCGTCTTCGCGTTTTCTCTTCCGCGATGATGTTGAGACTACCGTGCTTGGGACAAGAGAACTATTGTGTTCTGGAGTAGGGTGAGCCATGCCGATGACGAAAGACCCGAAACGAATCTTCGCTGGGGGAATGTAGGCACAGCTATCGCATCTCTTTGTTCGATCATTCATTCGCGTGAGTCGCGTTGGCATTGAATGGGTATTCAGGAACCCTAACCCTAAAATGCTACATCTACAGCCGCACCCAAAAAGCCCTGGCACTGGCTACTACATGTACATGTATGTTCCGCTTATGAAATTACTCAAATTCGGCTGTACGTATGTAAGTATTTGATAGAGTTCATGTATTCGAAATTATTATTTGCGTGTATGCCATACATGTAGTTACCTAGAAACGAAATGACATGATATATATAAAAAAAAAAGAGAGGGGAAAAAACGTACATGTACCTACCTACAACATGTACTAAATATCAAAGGTCACACCGCCGCGCTCTATTCTACTCACTTATCCTTGACACCGTATATATGTAATTTTTCCTTTGTGTTGACCGAGCTAATATTGTTGGCCTACCGTTATCACCAACCACTTACCGTCCTCAAATTCTCTGCTTATGATCCTTACCGCTACATACCTACGAGCTACGGGGAGGGCGAACTATTATTATGAGGACCTCCTGTCTAGTATTCCTAGTCATAGGGAATAGGGAACATCACGGAAGCGCCAGTCAGTCAGCGCCCTATTCTAAGTAGGTCGATGTATTCTCTGTGTTATGCTATCTTGTAGGTGATTTTAGCACTGGCGGACCGTAATAGGCGTCGAATCCAGGGCGTGAGGCTTCACTAATTCCGTTTCCTTTACTTGTGTAGACGCCTGCACCAGTCCGAAAACGCAACAGCTCGGAACGTAAGAGAAGCTGACCACCGAGATGCAAACTCCCATTTATGGCTAGATTCAGGGGTAGCCATGATACATTGGGAAGGCAACCCACACCCTATTCCGGTCGATATAAACATTCCCAATGTCGCATGTCTCATTTTCAATAGGTTGCGCTATAGCTCGAGAAATGTTGGAGAGATGGGTTACTAAAATATTTACTAAAGAAAGAGATACATATAGCCTGTCTCCATAATTCAACTGGGAAGGCCTCTATCTTTCTACGACGGTTGGAACTTATAGCAGGTAAGCAATTGGCACCTTCAACCATACGTTATTCGGCAGCGCCGCCAGTAAGCGTGGAGGGGGCCAAAACTAAACAGGGTTTGGTACCGATTTTCCTTTCCATGTCAGATGGTAGGGGTCCAAAGAGCCCCAGCCAGTAAAACACCGGGCGCCTCTTGGAGCAGTTGTAGTCGGCCCTATCTAGAAGACAAACATCAAGCTCTTTCGATTCAGTAGCCGTGCTTGCTGTACATATATCATACCTACCATTTCTACTACAAACGACAGAACACAGTATTTGCTCAGGCATAGCAAACTTTGGTGGCCCTCTCATTTACGTCTAGTTGATCCCTTGAACAAAGACGTGTCATTGGTACGATCTACTTGAAGGTCAGAAAGAACTCCAAGACTTGCAAAATTCCCCGACTAACTTCGGGGAAGTAAAGAATATCACCATTTCGATTCGCTAACCCTTGTAGACCTCGCGAAAGCAACCGCCCTGGAGGCCTACGGTCCACAAACTTGTAGCGTGCGTTTACCCAGGCATTGCCCGTTAGATTTGATCTGGCCTGTGCGGGTGGGTGATTGGACCCTCCATTTCCCTAATCTTTAGCGCATCGCCGTTCATTATAACCCGAAATTTTTGTCTCTCCTTCTCATTGCGCTCTACTAATTCAAGGGCCCCTTTTCTTTTCCATACATACCTTTATATGATTATTTTTTGCCCCCATCTTATTCTGCCGGTGCGCTGACCTTCTATTCTTTCTTCCAGAAGTAGTGAGAGAAAAAGCATCGATCCTACAACCCCTCGAAGGTCTAACCTCAAAAATGAATACCCACGGCCCCTCTACTCTCCCGTCTCTGCCTCCCCAATCTCCTCCTCGACTCTACGAGCAGTTGGAATCTCCTCCCTTTTCTTCAAACTCTCCTATACGCCGCAAACCTCTCCCTCCATCTGGCGGCAACCAATCACCGAGTCTACAACAATCTTTAAATAAAAAAAGCTCAAGTAACCGTGCTCAAGGTCTCTTAGAACATTCTCCTCCAGACTCAGACGGAATTGTCATACGAGATCTCGACAAGTACGGGCAACCAAGCTCCATGGCATGTTCCGAAGACCTATTCCTCTGACATATATTCTCTTCTCTAGATTCCCTCACGGAGACTCCCCCAATCTTGGACAAGGTCGCTGGGCTTCCGACTCACATGGTGAGTTTGACATTCGAGTCCAGTTTCCCACACCACGAATTTATCCATCATCTCCATTGACCTCTCATACAAGTCATGCGAGAGTCTGGAGCGAATCTTCAGTAAACAAAGGTAACCAACATATCGAAATCCCGCACCGGCGGCCTGCCTCAACCATGGCAAGCTCTTCTGCAGCGTCGGATTCTTCGCCGACAATCCCGGCGAATCTAAATCTTCCGGATGTACCCTTTCGCAGTCGTTCTCCGTCCATATCAGAGACCACCGAAGATGCGAATAAACCGCCAAGGTCACCAAGTACTCGAATAACCTCCTTTTTCCGATGGGGGAGTGCTTCTGATCAGGGGGGAATCGTCCCACTATCACCATCTACCTCAATTCCTGAAAGACCGATACCCTCACCAAAGTCTACCAGCACGCAACAATTATATTCATCATCGAGATCTATACCCCCAGCAATCGACATTCCCCGTGCAAATGCCGCGATTTCCGACGGTCTTCACTCCGACTCAGGAGTCTCCTTTGCCCCCCAAACACCCTCAGCAATTGATGCTATAGAGCAAGAGGTGCGGCTAGTTTCAGCAGATCTAGCTGCCTCTATCCGTCGAGAAATGGAATTAGAAGACCTTATTGAACGTTTGCAGACAGAAGCCGCGGAGCGAAATGGCGAGAGTAAAAGGACAAGCGATTATTTCTCGGATGCGGGAACCTCTACCAGATATTTGGATTCAGAGACCAAGCAGGAGGTTGATGTAGAGAAGATGCAACGAAAGGCCGAACAAGACATATCAAGAGTGCGATTAGAAATGCTAAGTAAGATTCAAGAAGAGAGGGAACGGAGAAAAGCCGTTGAAGCACGAGTGAAAGAAATAGAAGAGAAATCTGCCGTGGTAAGGAATCTATCTACATATTCTTGCTTATTTGGACAGACTGCTTACCGATACTAGCGTGAGAGTGCTCAGTTTTTGACTGCAGGCTCTTCAGGGAGGGTTAAGGAGTTGGAGGTAGGGTTGGACGAGGCTAGGCGAAGACTTGCGGAAGAACGCCAGATGAAGGAGAATTATGAAGATCTTCTTACTGCTCTTCGAGGCGAACTAGAGGAGCTCCGAAACGAACGTGATAACCTTCGTGATGAGATCGTCCCTCGATTACGTGCACGCGTCGAGGGGTTGGAGTCAGAAACATCGGAACTACAGAAGGGTATGTACGAGAACACTCAGATACAGCAGGATCACACGCAGATGCAAGAAGAGCATTCGAAAATGCGACAGGAACTTCTTAATCTTCGCAATGAAAATGCTTCTTTGGCTTCAGCAATTCAGGTTCAGGCTTCAGCAATTCAAACATCGGCAGTACAGAAACAAGCAAGACAGTCGGTCGCTGGAAGACCACCCCGCCCCGTTTCTTTGATGGGTTCACCTATCTCAATGATGCCAGGCATAGACAGGGAGACCCTCGCAGACAAGGTGAAGGATATCGAGCAGCAAAGAGACGCTCTACATTCTGCGCTAAAGAGTTTACAAGAGCGACACCGATACGAAAATAAGAGAGCTAAGGAGAGGATAAAAGCTTTGGAGCTAGAGCGTGATAAGGCTTTACAGCAGAGCAATAGGCGCTACGGCAAAGACCGAGAGATAAGCACAATAAGAAAGGAGATGGAACGCTTGCGCCGCCGGGCTGATGAAGCGATTGAATCGAAGGTTAGATGTGAGAAAAATCTTGGGACATTAAAGATGGACCTGGAACAAGCTGAGACTGAAACCGCCACACTAAGAGCCCTTCTTCAAGAACACGACTCACTCGTTGGGCGGCACTCAGAATTACGCGATTCCCATTTTCGATTGTCTAAACAGGTTTCACACTTAAAGCAAGAAAAAGCCAGCGAAGAAACCTCGCTTTCTCTACAGAGGGCTTATCGTGATTTACAAGATATCCATGCAAGATCACTAGCGCGCTTAGATGAGCTTGAAGAGAAAGGGAACAATCTCTCTGAGGATATTACGGATCGAGAGAAAAAGCTTTCAGAGGCGCATCTGGAGTCACAGCGAGCTATTACGAAGCTAATTCAGGGTGTTGCTGAGGCGGAGGCCGAACGGGACGAAGCTCAAGTTGAAGCGGAAGCTTACCGCAAGCGTGCAGAGTCACTACAAAATTCAGAGAAACAACACCTTGTTGAGGAAAGGAGCCTTAGTATTCAATTGAAAATATCAACAGAGAGGATTGGAGAGCTGGCAGCACAAGTTCGTTCTCAACTTGAATCGAACCATGCGTTGAGGGATAGACTGGCGGAAGCCATTGGTCGAGGGGAGGAGGATCAGAAGCTATCAGCACAGAAAATCAATGAGCTTCAGGAGAGGCTCAGGGTCTTGGAAGACAAGGTCCTTGAGGCCCAGCAGCAAACCGAAGAGGCCGTTGCTCGCCATGAGGAGGAAGTACGAAAACTTAAGGATACACATATTTCTCAACTTCGGAGGCTGAAAACAGCGGCGATGGGATCACCCACTGGGCTTGCTGCAAGATCACCATTGTCTCCAATGCTGCGATCACCGCGGCTAGAATGGACCGGTTTTAAGAAACCCTCTCAATCAATCCCGGATTCTTCAAGAATTGAATACTTAGAGATGCGTGTTGATGAGCTAGAGAAGGCCCTAGGCCAGGCGGATAACGAGATGGCCGAGGTTGTTGGAAAAATGAACGCAGCCCAAATTGAGGTTATGGAGCTACAGAACGAAAGGTATTATAATCCGTTGTAATGTGAAACAAGCAATCGAAATCGTGCTAATCTTTGTCCAGGGATGAATCTCTTCGTAAAACAAGAAAACTTCAAGCGGAAATCGAAATTGAGAGGGCCAATTTCATTAAGTCTGTGTAAAATGCGCGATTGATTCCCATGGAGTTCAAAGTATCTAGCCATCATTTTATTTTGTCCATATATATATATTTCCTACATTAACGGTCTGGTGTTGAGTGGCGAGTCTTTCGGGGGATTATACCTTATTTACAAAAGTCTAATGTTTTGGGTTTTTTGTTTCACTCTTCATTCTTCATCATTTTTTTTTTTTTGGGGGGGGAGGGGGGGCTAGCATCACTGCGTGCATGTTTTCTCTTTTCTTTTGGGTAATTTTTGTATTTGGTACTGCATTGGGATGGAAATTTCTTTTGGTTCATGTCTCAAGTCTTTCTTGCATATTCGCTGGTCGTCCCCCCCCCCCAACCTTTTTTTTTACCCGTTAATACCCTTCTCTCTCTTCTTTGTGGCCTAGCTAGCGATTGATATTTCTTTTCTTGATGGACCTTATTGATGGCTCCATCTCTTTCTCATCCTCCACCACTTTAAATGCTAGGACCTGTCTTGTATTGTGGAAACGAGGCTAGATCTCTTCTACCCTACATGTACATACTAAAGTTACTGCCCTCTTATTAAAATTTAGACTTTCCTGGTGCCTCAACCTGTTCATAGCAAATTGTATATTTACGATACCAAATACGAATCGAGGCCTCATCATTATGTCCCTCCACGTGTGCTTACACTGATATCGGAACGCTACATCCATCTGTTGCATTGACCACAAAGTATGTTACAATCACAGGATATCACTCACTCTATGTGCGTAAATTGCCTACTTTGCTGGATTGGTGAATTGTCGATTTTGCCATTAGAGTAGTAATTTGGGAAGTAACACTAACTCGCTGCCTAATGATCCTGACCGAATGTACATGTACATCGCAATAGTATAGTGACAGACCTACGCGCAAATGCGGTGAATGAAAAACACACCAATCTCTACCTGTGCATCTGCGGTTCCTGCGCAGAAACAGGGTTGAATGGCCGCCTGATGATCCACGCGTGACCTCATTCTATTTTCCTCTACACCCGGTCTATTTCTGTATTTCTTCTTCAAACCTCCCCCCCCGACCCTAACTGCTCCCATTTCCTCAATCTATTAATCGTATCTAGCGCTGTAGTCACCCTCAATCCAACCCTTGCGTCAAGCTCAAAGGCTCCCCAATTCGCCGCCTTATCGAGCCAAGATTTAATTTCGGAATACTCCTTCTGGCCGTGTTCTTTCCAAAGCGCAACAGCCCATTCATAATGCGCCGTCGGTGCTGTTATTCACCAGAAACGCCCAGCCATTAGCATTGAAAATGGACAGCTTAATAAGAGGAACCCACCCATCCAGTTATCATTCAATAAACCTTTAAACGCATTCCTGTCAATCGTAAGAACGTTCTGGATATACGTCTTCGTTTCCTCCATTTTATCAAGGTTCCTCGAAACAACACTAAGGAGGATCCACTGAATTGCCTGTTCGTCAACTGCATCGTTGGTCATTTCCTCGTCCTGCCATAGCAAAGCCTTTTTTGAAACCTCAAAATTTGACTGGTCCATCCGCTTGTACCCGTCTATGCAAATATGCCTCCTATTAGCCTGTAAATCTTCGATAGATATTATCAACGGTCCTTACTCCAAAAATAAATCATCTCTTCCACTGGGCTGACTCCGACGCCTTCGACAGCCCTTACACCCTTTGCTAGTGCCCGTGCCTTCCACTTCTTAAGTTTGCGGTCCGCAAACATTTCTAGGGGGAGGCCTTGCGCCATGAATCTCTTTTTGCCCATGAAGGTAGGAATCTTCTCGAATAATTCTTCGGCCAGTTCACCGTGTTTATTCTAAAAAAAAAAAAAAAATCTCATCAGCTTTTCGTTCGTAAACCTTAAGTTATGGACGCACGGATTTTTCCTTGTCTGTTTCAAGGTATTTTCTGTAAAGCTCTACTTGGCATACAGCAGCAAAACTGAGGATAGTTAATATCTGTAGATATAGTACAAGAGACAATAATGGATACTTACTAGTGGTAAAGTGCTGGACTCCATGTGTTAAGTTCTGTAAGCTTCGGCAAGTCAGTTTCTAGTCATGAATTACCACTACTTATCACCCACACCTTCAAAAAGCCATCAATTGTTTCCTCATAGCGGTGCATAAACATTAAGTTCCTGTCGTAATATGTAAGTAAATAAATCATATCCATGGATAGGTAATATCTTACAGTGACTTCTCGAATAGTGTCAATGCCTCCACCTGTCTATATTGGGATAAGTGACTTATCCCACAGAAGAGCTTCGAAGGATATACCTCATCTGGGTCTGTGTTGGCTGAGCTAATATTGCTATGGCCTCATCCATTTGGCGATCAACAGCAAACATTCTGGCTTCCTCCAATCGCCATAGAGCGCTTTTAGAATATTTTGCCCTTAGTCGTTCTAATGCTTCTTGACACTTTTGTTTAGGGTAACCTGCGCCAGAGGGATGGTCTTGAGGTGGCAGGATATCACAGAACTGTACTGAATTGCCATAGTATTGTAGAATGGCTAGTACGGCGATCGCACCATGGAGATTACTGTAGGTAGATGCTTTCCATAGCATTTCAATACCTTTTTCACGGTCTTGAAGAGGCTACAATGTTAATATTGGGCCAAAAGGAAAAGGTAACATCAGGATTACATACCGCCTCTAAACCCCACTGCAGACATTACTACCCTCATACTTGGTGGAATCATACTAAGAATAAGTAGCAGAACCCCGAAACAAAGATTGACTCCCGAAATTACAAATTCATCCACAAGATTTTCTGAGCGAATCCTGGCAGTATTAGGGCGGGAGCCTGTTGACCGGATACTAGCACCGGAGCCCTTCATTTCCAGCCCGGGGGTCAATAAAACTGAGGGTTCACCCCCGGAATTACTCCCGTTCCCAAGGCTTTGTCTACTCTTCCCGGCTCCGTCCAATTGCATTAGACCCTTAGCCATCTCATTCTGAATACCTTCCAAAGTCTTATACGCGGTCCGTAATTTGTAGACCGCTTTCATAGACTCTATTACTGATTCTGATAGAACCGCAACCACAGCAGACATTAACTGAGCCTCCGCATGTGCCAATGCAAACTCGGCGCCGACTGGACAGGAGCTTCGGTGATGGTTTTCCTTGATGGACTTCTTCCGGTCCCGTTCCGCAGATGCTTCGGCGTCCGCGAGGCGTTCCGAGGCTATTGTTATTTTTTTTTTACAAAGGTCAGAAGATGTTAAAACTATCCAAAAGGCATAAACCATAAACACCTTCTTTCATAATTTCAGTCTCAAAACCTAGACTTGCACGAAGAAATGCAACGACACCACCGGCGAGCTACATTTAAGAGTAAATTATTACTTCTCCATGAGTGTTGTGAATAGCACGCGCGCAGTTGAAGGGAAAATAACCTTGTGGTAACTTGAATTTCCTCCTTCGACAGCTTTTTCAGCGCCGAGAACGTCATCATTCAAGAGCAAATCCATGGCTTCATCTGGTTAGCATAATGGGCTTGACTGTGGTGAAATAATTAGAAGTGTAGCGGGAACCTTTCATTGCTTGGTCCACTAGATCATATTACATCAGTAAAGTTATGGTCGATCGCGTTTAAACGCTCAGGGGCACAAACATGCTTGCGGCTCATCTAAAGCACTTAAGGACTGGGTGGATTTATTATGAGTGACCTGTGCTGGAACCTCCCCACCTCCGAACCCAAGCCATCCCTTCAACATGGTCGTAACGAAGGAAGGCTGATGTTATTACGGAGAATAAACAAAGAAGAGAGCAATAGAGTAGAGTGCAGGCCAATATTGTATTTTGCAAATATTGAGGACAATGGTGTGCTAGGTCAAGAAACGGCCGTGGAAGAGGAGAAAGATGTGAAGGGAGAAGAGCGGCTCCTAGTTTTGCAAGCCAGCTTTGTTAGGATCTAGAAATAGGTGTATAATCCTAACTAAGCATAGGCGGAAGGCTACTGTCGGGAATGTACGCGTGAAAATGTTTCAGGCTTGGGCTTTGGGCAGGTCACTAATCTTGAAGATCGTTGTTCCGGAGAAAAAATATAGTCTGCACTGCCCAGTGAGCTGTTATACTCCCGGACTAATATCTATCTAGGCAATGGTATTCTGAGCAGCCGAGCTTACTTATTTGTTCGTATGATCACTAATTTAAAAAACTTTGGTACAAGTACATAATTAGGCATGTATTATGCACCCTCTCGGTGTCATCGCAAAACACGAACATTGTTCCGCTGATAAACATACATGTAAATACTGGTGTCCGGAGTTTAGTGCCTATCTCAAAGAGATGGCTTGGCAATAATACTACTCCTCATTCAGCAGTTAGGCTTCAAGGTTACCCTGTCCGCTACTGTCATAGGGGCCCAGCTACGTATGTAGTGGATATCAGAAGCATAACCCCAAGCCCCCCCCCTCACAACGCATGTCAGAACACCCCACCATCCTCAACACTTATCATGTCATCAAAAACTACTGCACCGAAGCCCACAGATCCTAAGGACGACAAACCTACACAAAAGCCAAATGTCTCTTTAGAAGAAGATGACGAATTTGAGGATTTCCCTGTCGAAGGTAAGCTCCCAGATCAATGTCCGGGCGGGTCCATATTATCAGATCAGTATATGATTAAGGAAATACAAATGGAGATATGAGGCGAAAACGAGGACTAATATCCTGCTGTCGTGGCAGATTGGGAGGATGCGGAGGCCGATGTGCCTGGCGGGAAGGGAAACCTCTGGGAGGAGAGCTGGGATGATGACGATACTAGCGAGGACTTCTCTGCACAGCTAAGGTTTTTAATCACCTACAGATCCTAAAGCCTTACCATCTTGAACCAATGCTAATATGATATCTACCTTCTAGAGAGGAGCTTAAAAAAACTGGGGCGAACAAATCATAGCTAGATACTAGATCTCTGCGGTATTTTCGGGGTCGGCACTAGTTGGAGTAGGACCGGGGGCTTTGTAATGTAGCCCTGGTAATTATAGAGCGACTTAGTCCAGACAAGGACTCCAGCTGCATGCTCAGAATATATCCGCTTCTATCTCAACTATACTTTCTACAGTTTCCACACTTAAAATACGATTTTTATGAAAACTATGCCTTTCAGCTTCGCGTGTGCATGTGGAATTTTCTCTTCTTTTTTTGGCGCGACTTCTTTTGTTATATGAGGAAACAGCAAGTTACAAGTTCGATTTCCGAGAAGCTGTTATGATATCATCCAATAAGATATATATGTCTTTGGTTGGTATAAAGCGAATTACGTTTACTTACTCTAGATTACTATTAGCAAGCTATTTGTGAGAAAGAAGGAAAGAACATCACTCACCGAAAGGGCAGAGACACCGGGAAGGTCCTTTCCTTCAAGGAGTTCCAAAGAACTTTATTACAAAGTTGTTAGACTCTAGCAACTTATTTTAGGGCAGATAGGACTTACGCTCCACCACCAGTCGAGACGTGGCTCAACTTGTCCTCGACACCATACTTAGCAGCGACGGTGGCGGTATCACCACCACCGATGATGACAATCTTGCCTGACTTGGCGGCGTCAACGGCCGCATCCAGCATAGCCTTAGTACCCTTTGCAAAAGCATCAAACTCAAAAACACCAGCAGGTCTAATAGATTAGTAAGGGTTTCCAAGACGGGCTTTTGATTTCTTACCCGTTCCAGAGGATGGTCTTTGCCTGATCAATAGTGTCTTTGAACAACTTGCGGGATTTCTCTCCGCAGTCCAGACCCATCCAGCCGTCAGGAATACCCTGTTCATCAGTAGCGTACCCAGTCTCGGCATCCTTATCAAATTTATTGGCAGTAATATAGTCGACAGGCAAGACGACCTTAACGTTGTGCTTCTTTGCCTTCTCAATGATGGCACCGACGGTCTTAGAACCGGCCTCATCATAAAGGGAGGTGCCAATGGCCACGTCCTCAAGGGTTTTCTTAAAGGTGAAAGCCATACCACCACAGATAATCAAGCTGTCCAACTTGGGAATCAGGTTGTCAATGAGTTGAATCTTATCAGAAACTTTAGCCCCTCCGAGAATCGCGAGGAAAGGGCGCTCAGGAGACTCGAGGGCCTTGGCGAAGTACTCGAGCTCCTTCTTGACGAGGAAACCGGAAGCCTTCTGGGGAAGATCGACACCGACCATAGAGCTATGTGCACGGTGGGCAGTGCCGAAAGCATCGTCTTTTACCAGATTAGACATACTCATCCACAATCGCCATATAGGACTTACTGATGTAAATATTCCCAAGGGAGGTAAGCGACTTGCGGAAAGCCTCGACAGCCGCAGGATCGGCCTTAACTTTCTTTCCATCAGGCCCTTTTGAGGAGCCTTCCTCCTCGGCGTGATAACGCAAGTTCTCTAGAAGAATAACCTCTCCTGTATCCACCAATCAGCTCCTGAAGACCTATTTGATTTTCGAATCCATGCTGACCTCCGCTGGACTTCTGGACATGCTCTTCAACCTCCTTTCCCACACAGTCGTTCAAAAAAGTAACATCCCTGTCCAAGAGCCTCTTCAACTCCTGCGCTACAGGAGCCAAAGAGAACTTCTCAACACGCTTTCCATCGGGACGGCCCAAGTGGGACATCAAAATAATGGCCTTAGCGCCCTGCTCAGAGGCGTATTTGATAGAAGGCAAAGCGGCGACGATGCGCTGATTGTTTGTGATAGTGGTGCCATTGAGGGGGACGTTGAAGTCAACCTAGAAAGAACCCCCCGCCAATCAGTCCCATATATTAGCATACATGAGAATCTAAGCTACTCACTCGGATCAAGACACGCTTGTCCTTGAGATCAACGTCGGTAATTGCTGCAAGAAACGGGAGGGTGTCAGTTCTTAAGGAGGGGAAACAAAACTCCTGTATTAAATATGGATGAATTCTATACCAAGTTTATTTGAGAGAGACATTTTGAGTTTTTGTGACGTTTGATTGATAGAAATTCTTTTAGGTTCCAACCTTGAGCTAGGGCCGCTCGATGCTTTTCACAGTTGAATCTTTCGGACAGGAACGGGGCAAGAGAGGAGTATATTTATCGGCCAAGAAAAGGGTGGGGTGGAGGGGTTGGTTATCCTGCCCAACCGTGACGCAACAGGCTCTGGTAAACGAAACCTCCCGTAATCAGCGTGGGATGTGCAGGCCAGTAAAAACCACCAGTTGAAAATAGTGGTAACACGCCTGTAGGTAATAAAATACTGTCAAGGATGTCTAGGATTATTGCTCCATCTTACTATTGTACCCCCATCTGGCTGTTTCGTTTGACATGCCAGTACCTTGTTACCAGGAATAGAAGCATCAAGACGATGAGCATCAGTTTCGCAAAAAAAAAAAAAAGGAAAGAAAGCCACCACGTGTTTTGGCCGCTATCAATCCTAATTCGATAGGTTGATCTACTATCCAATTCACAACGTTTTCGAACACAACCACTACTGCATACCATATAGGAACGTGGCTTGGTGGGTTTTTGTGTGGCATGCGATAGCGGTTATATTCAAGAGCGTTGCGAAATAGGAGTTTAACAGGCATATCAGGAGGTGGGGGTTAAGGGTGAGCTTGCAAATATGTTCAATTGCCTCAACAAATATCAGCTCTTGATATTCTGATTAATAACAAACAATGTCGCTTTAACTACAGGACGTAACACGACTTTTCCCGATCCGAATCCCTTCTTAACCTCGGTCTCGGTTCCATCCCTCAATCCGTCTCAACATAACTTCATTGGAAGAGCTCAAGCTCAGATGCAGCCGGTACCAGTTTAGGATCAATAAGAAAATAAAAGTGGCTATGTAATACACGGTAAAGAAGATAATGCCAAAGGATTGAAAAGCAAGAACTACTTGCTATACACCCGCAAAAGCCTTTTCCCAGTAATCGAGGAATTCATCGGTTACTACCTTGACCTCCTCTTCTCTGGCTGAAGCCCAGCTGGTGCTGGCCATACGCCTGACTTCGATTTCGGTCAAATTCGGGATCGAAAGAGTTTCTTTGGAGAGCTGGATACCGCAGGTCTCAGCAATCCTAGGAAGCCCGAATAGCCCAAGTGCCCCTGCAGGCCATAAATGTTTTGCTCCTGCAAGCAAACGCAAGCCATGGTTCAAGTTCTCCTCCTCTGCTGGCTGGTCCTGTAGAAAGGTTTGGCATGCAAGGAATGTATAGTGACAGAACGGTAGGATGAAATATTTATGCCCAATTTCATGCCGATATCTATTTGCAATTGCAATTATTTCTTTGGCTGCTTTCTTGCAAATGTTCCTTGGTGATTTTTCGGACGGGACCCTCATTGGGACCTGCAGGAACGGCCGGAAAAGCATGATGGTTGTTGCCCGACAGATCAAGCTAGAATTGTTTTAGTGATTGCTTTATGACGAAAGTAGGTACAGTCAAGACTTTACTTACTGGAGTTGAAGAATATGCGGTAAAGTTGTGGATAATTTCAGTTCCTCGGGTAACTCTTTATCCCAAGCTAGGAGACGCGCATGAAATCTTTCCAACATCTTTGGTGTAACCATTTCTTCTTGGGTTGATGGAGAATAGAAGGCGTTTACTATATCCTTGGCAATTTCTGACAACTTGATATACTGTAAGAATGTACCGTGAACATGCGGGACTTTTCCTGTGGAGTACCATATATATTCCGGTGGTTCTAGGTGCTCCTCCCTATTTGATTCATAATCGATCCTTGGCAGTTCAAAGGGCTTTCCGGTGAGTTGAGGTAGCCTTGCTATTGCAATTGACCACGACCTATATTGGCAGTATTAACTACGACCCACGAAATTAAAAGGGCAGGTGGGAAGGGGGAGAAGAAGAATCCATACAGATCAAGATTAAATAGTCCCCAATATGTCACTCTCCAAACTTCAAGGTCCGGCTCGGTAAAGTCTTTTGCGCTTTTGTGTAATGTTTCCGAAGCTGCACGGAGAGCAAGGCTTCCATAAAACCATCCTTTGACGTCCCGAAGATACCCACTCTCCCTCATACTAAGAACCCCAAGAGCCTGTATCGTTGTGATTTTGCTTTGTACGTGTTCAATATCTAAAAGTCGCTCTACCTCAGCGTAGAAATGGTCGCCTGCCGTTGTTGGGTCTTTGGGGTCTGTACGGGTGCCGGGCCTATCTGAAAAAGCACACCCCAGGGCAAGCAGGGCGTTCACAAGAATAGAACTGCAAAAATCAGATCTGCCTGTAATAAAGTCCTCTAAGAACCTCCGCCTTGAAAAAATTGGGGTACAGGCGTGCTGCCATATAAAAAAGCAATCCAGAATGTCCCGGATGAAGTCGATATCATCAGTCACAGTCGTCCAGGAACGAACCGTCGTATTTATATCAGGAGGAGGAGGGCTGCCTAGCGACGGTGGACTCCCAACAGAAGTGGTAGAGCCTCCGAAAGAGCTTGGAGTGGTACCACGCCCATTATTGTTAAACTGCCACCCTTCCTCTAATTCCGGAGACCCATAAGAATGCACATATCCACCGATAGAAGAATCAACATCTGTTGATCCAGTTGACTCCCGTTGTTCTCTTGGAACAAGTTGACTAGATCCATCGGACTCTGCTGTGCTTGGTTTACTCGGAGGCGGTTCTGAACCCGGGGGGTGCTCCTTGATGTATTTCGCAATAACTTCAATATCTTCTTTCATACGCAATCGGTTGACTATATTACGCATATAATCTTCTGATGAATTTTGCAGAGTCCCTAAAATGCAACGGAGGTTGTTGTTGTCTGAAGACAATTCCGTAAGGTGTTTTTTCAGGGTACCCGATCGCCGACCATCACTTTCCTTATCATAAAAACATTCGGACTTGTCGTTCGCTAGACACGCCGCGCAGGGAGTTTGCCCGTCACACTGTATTTTGGGGAGGGTTGTGTTAGCCGTGTTGGAGCGCATACCACCCCAAAGCAGCGGGTTACCGCCGGTGTCATAACTTTCTTTCAGGAACGAACCTTTGATCTCCGTTTCCGACATGGCATACAAGCTGTAGCCACACAGTTCCTTTTGACCCGCCGGTCCAGGGGCTTGGTAACCCGATTTTCGTCTGCCGACGTAGCTGCGAACGAAGGCTTCGGTAACAGTCGTCGAGACATTACTATTATTATTTTAAAGATAAAAGCTCGAGGTTGTCGATTTGGTGCCGCAGCGTTGAGCCTTTTAATCGACCTAGCTTGCGGGATGTGTATCTTTCTACATACAACCCGGGCGAGTGCGCGAAATGGTCTCCTTGGCAAGAAATCTGCTTCTGTATTATAAATTGCATAGAAAGCCACCTCGTGAGCCTTTGCCTCGATTCTCTGCGCAAAGTTCTAGCCAGTAAAACTACAAGGAGAGGTTGCGGAGCTGAAGTACCGGGTGAAGCTGATTGGCATGTACATACATGTGGGAAATTTGGTGACATCTGGTACTGCTACCATCCTCGATGGGGGGTGGTATGGCATGATACCGCCTCGCCTCCACCCCGGAACTCCATATCTTGAAGATCTGATTTGTCGAAAGTCCGGTGGATAAAAAGAGCCTGATTTGAAACGGGTGGCCTAGAAAACCCAAGAACTGAGCGAGCCGGGGCAACATGTGGACATGCCGGCCACTAATCCGCTGGATGAGGTTTAAAGGTGGAGATGTGGCATTAAAGTGTTCAAGGATTTCCCCTACAACTTGCATGTCTCGAAATGAAACCTTGCATTCTCATACTCTCCGAGTGATCTCTGATGAGTACTACATGTAGTAGGTACAGTGCCCGGGCGCGGTCGGAAAACGGGGGAATCCACTGCGGAGATGTCCTGTCCATGCCTTGAGATGAGTTGATCAAAGTTGGGACATCTTTGGATAATCTTGGGCTGGTGTGAATTGGATATATAGTGATCAATTTTGGAATATTTCTTCTTGAGGGAGGGTGTGTGGGTGATCGTTACATGAAGGTATATAAGTGGGAATCTGGCCTTTGAACTAATCGGAAATTTTAGCGAGAATTAAAGATGGGCTATGTAAGTAAGTAAGCACTTAGTCTAGATATATATAGCTAGAGAGTATCTCTAGTAAGTTCCTGAGCTAGGACCAATCAACAAACTGGAATGCGAATATTTAATTCCTCGTGTAGAGTATCTTACTAGATACTTAGTCGGGACCACTGAATTATTATTAAACACGTACCGACATTCAGTCTTTTAGGTCACCGAATGTTTTTTATGATACAATTTGCCAATCTTACGGGGCTGTCTGAGATACTAGACCTATCATGTAAATAACATCGTCGGAAGGAGGCCCAGGCGCGCATTAAAAAGAGGCGCTGGTGCATGGTTGGTACCAGTGGAATTTGGCATGAGAATATAAGTATCTGGATGCTGGCACCTCCAGCACCAAGACTAAAAAAAAAAATCTCCCGAGGTGGCAAAGCCCCATCCTTAACCTTATTGCGAGCCCGAGTACATAATAAGTAACTGTAGCCTTCAATTTCGATTCGATCACGGGCAGTGCGTATAACGAGGTTCATGGAGTATCACTCGACACTCGTACAACCGGGTAGGAATATTATGGATGGGCTTATAATAGACCCGCAAGCTTTGCTTTTTCTCTCTGTTCAATGTTAACGTCCCCACCGCTCGATATGGCACTGCGGGCTGCAAGACAAGCTCGGACAGCTCGCTTGATGAGCTGTCTCCCTAATTAAAATTATAGGAGTGAACTTACATTCTTATCTCACAGTTTCTCGACCAAAAATCAAGACCAATCGATATCTTAGTACATCAGAGTCCTGATGTAAAGCAGTGTGTGGTGTATAAAATACTACACATGTATGTACCTGTAGGATGAACAATCTACATATAAGTACGTACCTCGGACGTACATGTACATGTAGTTCTAAAAGTTGAAATACATATAACGACAACAAACAAGTTTATATAACTCCAGAGCCATGATACTCTCTCTTTACATGTATCCCCTAGAGAAGACACCCGGTTATCTCTGGAAATAACAAGATTGAAGAGGTTGGCGCTGCATAATAGCTGTGCTCTAGTACTACATGTACTTACATAAATGCATACTCTATGTAGGCATATAGATGATTAGGCACCTTATGAGGAATACAGTACTACATGTAGTCGGATGTAGTACATACATGTACTTAGAACCAAGAAAATTACTTATGCAGATGCTCAATTTAATGGCAGTGGCACCACTCCACACAAATAGCCCTTGATTTGTCACTGGCATTTTCTGGTTAGTATAGAACATGTAGTAGGCGTAATTAAGCCCCTGCAGATGTTGGTTAAAGCTAGACAGCTTAGGTACATTATCAGCTACAAAGGGCTATAAAACTGGGTTGCTATTCCATATTCCATACATAGAATAGAATATTATATATATACGTATACAATTCTGTATTTTTATATCGGGTATTTTCACCGTCTCGAGATCACTTTAGAATTGCTGTATTGCCCTCAAAGTGATGATAAAGCATTTTTACTTGGGTGTACTCTACATGTTCTTGAAAATGTGCCAAGACCTCATGTTCGTATGGCGTCTTGACTAAATCCGCCCAAATCTCAAAATCTTAGATTTCAAATTATGTGATACAGCTCCTGAGATATTTGGTAAGGGGGGTATAACCCGAAATATAAGCTCATTATAGTATATTCTTCAGTTTGATAATTTCATGGCCTGTTCAAAGGAATTGGGATCTGGCTGGGTAATTAGAGAGTTTTAGCTATGTACACTAATTGATGGACAGAAATTCTAGCTGTTTTAGGCAAATACCTACAAGGATTTAGCCAATAAGAGATGCAGGACTTTCTGCCCAAGTGCTCGACTCCTAAAACTCTATACATGTAAGTACGTCAGCAAGGTCCGAGCAGCCCTTTGTTCTAGGTGCGCATGTACTGGTACGAGATGTGCTCTGCAGCTAGATATTATGTAGTCTAGCTACTCGTCCTTCCATGACGTTTCCGAACACGACTAATATTGCATACACACAAAGGGGTGCCAAATCCCCCTATTTGTATGGTATGCAATATTGGTCGTGTTCGGAAATGTCACGGAATTAGTAGGTGGCAAGCCAAAACCAAACCCCATTAACCTGTTCGGGGAGGCTATATATATATATGTATATAAGTATCTAGTAGACTGTTTCATTTATATTTACGCGCGAGGCAATCACTAGATGACACGGATAATCTTTACTAATCCAAACATGAGCCAATAGATACTTCTAAAGTGACATCTCCATTGTTATCCCAGTCCTTGGGTTATCGAGCTCTACGGGTACGGTTAAATAAGTCTTGGTATTAGTTTTGCTTTCGTTGGGACAAAGTAGGGAATATCCATGCATACCGAACCAGTCGAGATCCATGGAACCACTTTCACGAGCCGCAACAAGTTCAAAGTCCATCCTCTGGCCATTAAAGCACCGGACCCTAGCTCCGTCCACAAAAGCTTCTCCACCATCTGTGTGTTGCTTCTCAGACATTTAGGTTAGTTAGATGGAATACCTATTGAGGATAATAGAAAATATAACATACAGTCACTGAGAATACTGTTAGCGGATATCTTTGCGGCCTCTTTTCCCAGCTGAGCTCTCCAGGAACAATGGGGCTTGTGACCAGATACACATCGAACCTTCCACTTCCATGAGCTTTCCACTCGTATCCCCAAGGGACCGATGGTGGCGGCAAAACAAATTTGATCACGCATTTTGTCGCCTCATTCTCCGGGATATCGAAACCAACTTTATATACAGTCGGTGGTTAGTTTAACTCAGGCGTAGGGTAATATGTCGAATCACGTACCAAACATTGTTGTCTCGTTCATATCACGGTCATTGCCACTGTAGCTTATATGGCCTGTGTTTTGTGTGCTGTATGTAGTGCTTGGGGATGTCTGCACTGCGGGAACTAGGTAGGTGGGGAAGACCTCATAGACAATGTCACGCTTTTTGCCCGCAGGGGCTGCTAGGGTGGCTGGAAGGGCAGCTAAAATAAAAACAGTGAAGATTATTAGTTTTGTCATGATTGACATTGGGGCTACGAATTTGAGCCTATATATATGGGGATTGGGAGAGTATGAAACGAGCGGATAAGTTGCATGCTGGCAAGGACTTGGGGGGTGCCATAGTATCTATATACTTTTTGATAAGGCAAGCTGAGTTAAGTTACAAGTCGTTTGTGTACCTTTATCACCTCCTTGCGTCATTGTGAATTGAATCCCTTGCATGCATGAAATAGGTAGAATATTGGCTGCCCTTAAGAATTCACAAATAATACTTCAGCATTTCTCGGTCCTCACAGGATCTCACTGAGATCTTGAGAACTCTACTTCGATATTGCCTTTTTTCCAGGCCCCCCAAGACATGAAATATCAATGATAGATTCGCGTACCCCTCCTCCTCCTCTCCCTCCTCTATTACGTATACGCCTTGTCACCACCATCAAATTATCGCCGTCGAGTCGTCAATCTTATAATAAATTAATAGCTACATGGAAGTCCTCCATGCGACCATATATGCATATTGTATATACTACAGCATATTGCAGTGGTTATAAAGCAACAAATAATATCACCCAATAGCAAAACAGTAGATAAAGAAAATTTATAAGTCAACTATATCGCTATAAACATAGGATCATTCCCAGCCCTCCCACAAAGAACAGCAAGCTGTACGTCTGTAGGGGGTGGGGACGAGACTACATTTTAGACATGTATATACATACATGTACATGTATTGTAAGTATGTACTCTACATCGCATGTAAATGTATCATGCATGATTATCTGTGTTTTGTGCCCAACCCGCGTCATTGATAGTACACCTATCACCGTAGTAGAGGCTGATCCCGCCCGGGGGGATCTAGATCTGTCAATTAACATAAGAGCAGGGCTCATATATACAACTTGTGGCCCAAAGAGTCATATTCATTCGAGTGTTTGGTTAACAGTTTCTGCGTATATCCACTTGTGCATAAACACAACTAAATTGATCTCCACGTAAAGGAGCATTATAATGGCTCATGGGCATTATTCGATCCCGGTGTCTTAATACCCTACTAAATATACCTACAATACATGTATGTATCCTCTATGTACCACCCCATCCGCATCCGCAGTACTACATGTACCACTACACCAGCCTCCTTTTTTTACATGTAGTACGTAGTATTTTACCTTAAAATGGATAGCAGCACAGGCTGCCTTTTGGCCAAAGGGGGCTATATAATGGCAGTATATATGAACATTGTCCGCCGGTGGGGAATTTCACCACCAGTGGTAGTTCATTTTACCACCAGTGGCAGCTATTTTACCACCGGTGTGAAACTGTTGGTATTAGTGATAATGCAGAGTAAAGACTGAAAGTTAGCACTTATACTGTACTGGAACAAGTACTGAAATTCAGTGCTTATACCACCGTTGGTAAAATTACTTTTGACACATTTACCGCCCCATACCTACGCACCCTGTATTTATAAGTATCAGCTTAATACTCTCTACTTCCAATAACTTAACTAGTATTGGAATCTTCTTCGCCGGGGATAATTCATAGATTGATTCATGGCCTATTCTTAAGTACATATAATTACTACTCATCAATTAACAGGATGACCATAAAACAATAAAAAAAAAACCCCCCTCTATAGTCAAAGCGCCATAAACTACAATCCACACGCCTGCATGAACTCAATATATTTACAAGACTCAGCAAATTCTCTCCTCTGGCTTTCTATAAGGCACTCCTAGAACCTCGAATATCTCCTCCTCTGATTCTCCGGCCACTTTTGTCCCATCATTCAACTTCTGCCTCTGTGGACCCCTCAAAATATCCTTGAACAAGCCCCTCTGGTTTAGCCCATAGCCTTTCTTGCTCGCTAGTAATCTCATGGAACGGTTAAAGATATCGTTCCCCGTAAAATATAGTAGTGCAGCTCCCCGTTCATCCCACGGAACAACCAATAAGTCAAGGCGCCTCCAAGTTGGAACATCTGGGAGCTTCGACGCTCCATGCCACTTCGACCCATCATCTCTCCCGCGTGACATCGCAAGCCCGCACATGGCGAACCTAATCTCAAATAGCCGGTCGACAAGCTCATCGAGGAGCCCGCCAATCTCGTGGGCGTTAGCATTGGGCTTTGTGATCATAATGTCGATGTCACCGCAATCTTCGGCACCGCGGCGGTAGCTACCCATAATTTGGAGCTGCAGCTGAGGGTCAAGTTTGGCAGCCGCTGACATGACAATATCGCCGTGTTGTTTGACTTCACCGCGGGGAATACGGGTCGCGAAATCCTGGTAATGGTCTATACCAATCTTCTGGGAGGCGGTAAGGCGCACATTTTTGACGACATCATCGAGCGTCTTGTAGCCAGACTGGACCCATTGAGCGGCGACACTAGGACTAGGGAATGTTAATACCGTCATTACACATTGACCAGCGCGTTGTGCAATGGCCGTGAGCCAGGGGAACTACATACCCAACACCATAGACTCCCAGGAACAATTTTAATGCTATATCTCCGGGCTCTAGTTGCGCATACTCCAGCCTTCGTAACCGGTCCGTCTCCACGATTTCCTCAATCTTCTTTGCCAAGCTCTCTCCAATCATTGGCAGCCTAGTCTTTCATATCAGTAACCTTCATCTTCACGGCACCCACAGGATATAATTCACTTTCTCGCCTCAGAAGCCGTAGATATCTTCCTTGTCTGTTTCCTGAGAACGGTGATCCCCTTCCGATAACTGATGGACCTCCACTGATCCTTCGTCATCTCATAGTATTTCTGCATCTCCAACAACTATTATCAGGCTCCCATATCAGTTATCGTCCTATAGATGATACTATACAAGACTGTAAACCCAATTGTAAAACTCACGATCTCAATAGTCCTCGCATTTGGGTTACCCTCCTGTTGTTTCCCATCGTTGGCATGCATACACTGGAACCCATCCTGCCACTTTGGATTACCTGCTCCTGCTACAGGCTTCTTCCGGTTCGCAGTAATTGTAGGCCCCTCATCAGGGGAAGCCCCTCCGTCATCAGACACAGATACGTCATCATCTAAAGGCTATATGAACCGAACATCAGCTGACCGAGTGATATCTCATGTCCGGGTCTGGTGCGTCATACCAAATCACCCATACGCACTACCTCAGCAACCACAATATCTAGTTCATCCCTGTCATCCTGTGTTTGTTTAGTACCTGATCCTAATGTAGATAACAGCTCTGTCGCGGGCTGCTGATACACTCGTTCATCAGTCGTTACACTGTCTCCCGGCTCGGTCACGATGGCAGGCTGATAATCTGTGATGCTCTCTTCTGCTGTTGGGCTCGGTGTCTCAAGAACTCTCTTGAGCCGTTTTGACCTGGTATGGAGACTCCGCGCTGTAGCACTGGAGCTCTCACGGGATGGTGTTTCTGTCGGCGTGGAAGACGGGGGTGGTGAGTGCAGCTGCGGAAGAAGAAATGAGTTCTCAGCCTGGGTGGAAGGCTGGCCGGCAACTTTGTACTGGACCTGATCATGATTTAATACACGCGTAAAGGCGAGACAGTCGCTAATATATGTGTCGTTTACTATGGCTATATGATCCTATACAACGCGGGGAGTTTAGTAAGGTCAGACGAGAGAGAGGGATACGAGGGGGTTTACGGGAATTGATTCTCGTTTAAGGTATTCCAATATGTCAGAGTACTTTAACCTTGAGTCGACAATGATGTGTGTGATATCTACGTGTACACTGTCAGCTAATTCCCTCCCCGCGAGTAGCGGTATGCTCATACTATGCTCTCTCCATTCTTTGAGGCAAAAACCCCCGTGTTCATCAGCTTTCTGGACCCTGATCTTACGAACAGGGTTTTTGATATTGTTGGGCACGAAATCTTAACTCCGCAGATACTAGTTAGCACTCGTGGTCAATGATTAGTGGAGGAGTCAAACTCACAGAAATACATCCCGCTGAATATCTGCTTCTTCCCCGGTGCAGCAGGGGCTCTTTTCCTTTTCGCTGTTTTTGTGTCGACCGGTAGCATTCTTGAGGACTCCGGAGGTGGTAAATGCTTCTGAGCGGATTCGAGAGATACCGGAGTCATTGAAGGGATTGTAGCAGCAGAAGTAGCCAAAGAAAGATTAGTTTCCGAGACAGCTGGCCCTGAAGCAGTAAAAGGGGTGTTTTTAGTAGAAGCCTGCATGCCTTCATTCCAAGCAAGGTTTGGAGCAGCGGATATGATTTTTGCGGGTGAATTCGAAGAGGCCGCCTTCAGACGAGAACTACGTCGAATGATACGTCTATATCTCTGGTCCCTACTCGCTGCAATAGCCAATGATGCTTCACTTGTTTCCTCCAGGTCCGTCTCGGAATTAAGTGAGTAAAGCCTAGCAAAGAATTGCTCTTTGTTCAGGAATGGGTCTTCAGAATGTTCCCAAGACTCCCACATAACCACAATTTAAAGGAGCGGGGGAAGGAGTGTTTATATATAAGGGTTGGGGGGGGGGGGGTACTTTATGAGTCAAGAACTCTGTTAGTATACAGCCGGTCGGGAAGACGCGCAGTATGCAAGTCACTCATTGCATGATGGATCTGACTGGCTGCAAGAACCTGGGAAGGGATCGTGTTAAGAGGGCGGTTCGGAACTACATGCAATTGCCACACGTGATCCTGTGTCGCGCTAGTGAGAGGGGGGGACTGGGAACAAGGATGGACGGGGGGAATGGATGTGTGGATCATGATATTTAATCATGAAGCTCGAACAACCTATTATGTATCTTGAATACATGTATGTATACATGTATCCATTTGGAAATCGGTTGCAATAGAAAATCCCTTCACCCCCGTGGTCGCCATACCCCCCCTTGAGAGCGTCTACTTCTACTTACTATTCAGAGTCAGAACAAGGTCGAAGGCTTGGGTGTTAGATACATGTACTTACATACATGTAGTGATAGGATAAATGTACGTATAAGCACATGTAAGTACATGTACATGTATGAGTTCAATCTACAAAAATTTTAAGGTTTAATATATCATTTGGGGATAGAACAAATAAAGGAATTATAAATAAAGAGTAAAAGGATAAACTATAATGTATGTACTTGTATGTACTTTGAATATTAAGTTTACATGATGTATTCACAAGTATCCGGCCGCGCACGTCATTACAAGTTGTTTAATGATTGGTGATCATATAAATTCAAGTAAAAAGGAAAATAACATGAAGAGGCTCAATTGTGTAAATCCTATCGTCATGTCGGGGTTTAATTACCCTACGGTAGGGGGGACCTCCACATGAGTGATATCTCATGACGCTCCTTCAATGACCCCCCCAAAAACGTGTAGATGCATACAGTCAACTCGGTCCTCATAAATATTGAGGCTGAAAATGTGTCTTGTGTGGGGCGGTCGGTTGACAGCGTTGCCAATGCATTACTTGCATGGTTCCCCTTCAATCCTAGCCTCAATCGTAGTAGATTGACGGGGAATGGCAGGGGCTCTGTTATCATACATCATCTACGCAGTGCTGCATTTGAAGGTGCCTAACATAGGTCACTCTCCCGGCAGATAGACTGCCATCGGTCACCCGGTCGCTTCCCTCACGGACAGGCGAGTGAAGTACAAGATGAATGTGCATGCAATCAGCCGTATCGAATTCGATTTCTTCCACATTCCAGCTACCATGGGAAAAGAGTATCCGACAGAGAGGGGGGGGGGGAGGGATTGGGTGAACTTTTCTCTAGAGAACGGATTGGAGAAGGGTGTAAGAGGAAGGTGTGGGAATTGGGATTCTATGCGAGAGGACGAAAACTGTATGGTGATGGGTTATTACCATAGTACCAGTATCGACAGATACGAGTCCCTCGCATAACGGGAAAAAAAGACACTGAGAATGGAGAAGTTACGGCAGGCGGATTTGACACCGCGCCCCCGGGCAACCAACTGCGCCGAAAGATGAGGGATCGGGAGAGGGCCTCTCTTTTCCTTCTCTTCTTACAATATAAGTTGTTACAACTTAACCCAGACTTTCCCTCAGTGGAACCCTTTGAGGAATCCTACAATCAGAACAGTAATAGGCTTTAATGTTATTGCTTCTTGAAACATCACGCCAAGCGCCAGTGCCAGCACCACAGGCAGCGTCCAGCGTCCAGCCTTCTGTGCCGCTGCCTGATGCTTCTGCGGGAGCATCTATGTACATGTGTGTAGTAATTGTATGTATGTAGGGTACTGTCTGTAGCCTACTCTTTTCGGTACGTTAACTTTCTCACTGCTTCTTCCGCTGTTAGCTTCCCCCCAGTCATTTCCGTATCGTTACCTCACGTTCGCTGTCCATTTTCTCTCCCACCCCCTTCCACCCTTTCTGCACCATCATCACCATCATCACTGTCAACACTGTCACCCCCACCCCCCTCCTCCCGCCTGATTTCCTTCCGTTCCTACGCCATCGTAATCACCAGCTCTCGCTCGTTCCTCGCATCACCCCAACTCACGATGCAAAATGGCCCTGAACCGCCGACAATGAGGCAGAAAACTTCCTCTCCCGCCTCCACGGTCGCTCCTGTGGAACCCCCCGCGAGAAAACCGCCTCAAATCCTGGACTTCAAGTTCCCTCCCGTAGAGCCCGTTGCTCTGAAAGAACATAAACGTTCGATAGATTGCTTAATCAAGCTTCTACAGAAGAAGAAGAAGATAGTGGTCATTGCAGGTGCTGGCATTTCTGTAGGAGCTGGAAGTGAGAATTCCCCTATTCGCCCTTCCCACTTGTTTTTGTTGTGGTTCTGTCTACTTGGTTAGCGTCGTGTAGTACAATGCTGACTAAGACGACGAATCATAGTTCCCGACTTTCGATCATCAAATGGATTATTTTCTTCTTTAAGAACAGATATGAAGTTAAAGTCTTCCGGGAAGCAATTATTTGATGCTTCTGTTTACAAAGATGATCAACTCACTTCGTCGTTCCACGATATGGTTCGCAATCTCCATACCATGACATCGAATGCTTCGCCGACCGAGTTTCACCACCTCCTAGCAACGTTAGCGAACCAAGGAAGATTGCTTCGTTTATACTCCCAAAACGTTGACTGTATCGACACGCAATTACAACCTTTAAAGACAGTAGTTCCTCTCGGTAGCAAGGGGCCTTGGCCTCGGACTATTCAATTACATGGAGGATTGGAAAATATGGTCTGTTCAAAGTGTGGATGGTTGGCCGCGTTTAACGCGAGTCTATTCAAAGGATCGGAGCCCCCAGACTGCTCAGAGTGTATGGAAATGGATTCTGTGAGGGGTGTGGCTGGAAAGCGGGCGCTTGGCGTTGGGAAATTAAGGCCAAGGATTGTCCTTTACAACGAATTTAACCCGGACGCCGAAGCGATTGGTGCGGTCACAAAAGCGGACTTAAAGTCGCGACCTGATTGCCTGATAGTAGTCGGAACAAGCCTAAAAGTTCCTGGTGTGCGGAGAATCGTTAGAGAAATGTGTGGAGTGGTTCAAGATTATCGGGGTGGGATGACCGTATGGATTAATGAAGACGATCCACCGACCGGCAAAGAGTTTGAGGGCGCTTTCGACCTTATTGTTAGAGGGGATTGTGAAAAGGTTGCAAAAGCTGCCAACATGCCAAGATGGGATGGCAGTGAGCCGCCCTTGCGGGCAGAGTCCGAGACAGATAGCGACAGCTGCGGCTCATTCATGATGGATATAGATCCTAATGAGCCTACCGGGAGTAGCAGCAATGTCGAAGTCCACATTCCCCCACTTCCTCAAATTACTCAACTTCCTAGCCCTTCTATAAGCCCACCACCGAAACTAAAAGGCGCGCGCAAAAGGCCGGCCCCTGACAGCAAGGCAGGCCCTCCAGCGAAGAGAGCCAAAACAAAGGCAAAGGCAGCATCTACAGCTACAAAGGCAAAGGTGGAGCCTAAAAAGAAGACCAATATCGCTACCGCATTTAAAGTTAAGAAGGCCGCGCCCGCGGCAGCAGTCAAAGGGTCAAAAGCAAAGCCTGTAGTTAAAGCACCAAGAGCGCCAAAAACTATAAGTGCTACATCTGCAAAAAAGATGGCGGCTTCCGTTGAGATTCCGGTAAAGACAATTGCAAATAATATCACTGTTGAGATACCGGCGATGGCTACAATTTCGACATCTCCTACTACACCTACATCTACAACTCTGTTTGGCAGTGAGAGATCGTCTTCAATTCCGATCTCAAGTTTGCTCAATTGAGTAGACATGTTTATAATGTAAATTTTCCGGATAGCTAAGACAAAGAGGTTACGCACCTTATGGAGGAAGGGTATATTTTCAACTAGGTTATTGGTTGCGTATAGTTCAGGAAAAGTGGACCTCATTTGGAACTCGCCTAACCCGGCTACGTTAGGAATCAACTTGTATTGCTTGAAGTCACGACGACATAAAAAGGCGTGTACGTGCATGGGAGGAAGGAAACGGGGGGACCTAGTCTCAGGATACGTTTAAAATACGGCTCGGAAAGAGCGGGAAGGCTACGGATTTTTCATCTGGTTACTACCCACTTTATTCGACTTCACCTCTTTCCCTTTGTTTATTTATTACATTGGAGTCGTGGGACGTTTTGTCAATTCTCTTTACTTTCCTATTTCGTCCCCTTTCCTTTTTTTTTTTATATCACTGGTTGTTTTTAAATCCTAGATCTTTCTTTTATGGTGTCGAAAGGAGTTTTGGATATCGTTCGAACTGAGGGATTTGTTTTCTTCCAATAGCATTCTTTTGGTCTACATGCATAATTTTCCTTCCTGCGCTGGACTGGGTCCGGAACTTTGTGTACATACAAATGTCGCATATACAGACGGCGGTAACCTTCACTGTTGCCGCGCCGTGGGGTGCTTTATTTGAGTTGCCTAGAGGTTTATTGGCACGCGCACGAGCGTGTGGGTACACGGGGAACATATACATATTTCAGACATGCGATTAGATGGGTGTTGTATTCCAGGTGCGCAGCAAACCCTTGTTATGCAATTCACTGGGGCGGGGAGTATCGGTGATGGATCATGAAACATCACTCGTATCATGTGGAGGGAGAATGCACTTTACGAATTGATTTATTCATGCGCTTTAGGAAGATAAGATGTTTAGGGGGATAGCGAAGCCGCCTTTAGCTTCCGGGCGTGGAAGTAGTGATGAGAAACTCTAAACCTAACATGCTAGTGACTCGAATGTTTCTTGTTAGACTTAAGCTCTGTTAGGTAGAAAATGGAATGCCATAACTACTTACATGCACTACATATACTACAATATCACCCCAGGGCCGAAAAGGCTAGTGCGGTAACCTTGAGCATTTTTCAAAACACATGTAGATATGATATTGAGGTTTTATCAGTCTGACAAACATCACATCTAGTGGTTACTCAAATATTACCAAAAGAATAATCTGGGATGCTGTATACACCAAGTATACTTACCCAATATCACGATATTGGTTACAACAGGAACAAAAGTTTTATTGGCTTACTAGACTACGAGTGCGTTTCTGGAGAGTTGTTAGTACGTCCGCGCGCCAAAACCCTTATCCACCCAGTTACCATTACTTTTTAACCCAAATAACATGCCAGGCCGGGCTAGGCTACACGCTGAGATCTTTTTGTCTCTTAGCAATCCACACACCTAAACTTCCAGGTATGCGTCCTGACACAACACAGGGTATAAGAGGACCATTGGCTTACACGGCCCGAGATGAGGTAGCCTACATGCAGTAATGGTAAGTCTATCCATCTATGCTAGCTAGATCTTGTGTGAGACCTCTCGGCAGAAGAAATCAGTTTTTTGGATTCTTGACCTCACTTGTCCTTTACTTTTGAAGCTATTACATATGTAATTCTACACGTACCATCATATATGCCTCTGCTGAACCTCAAGTTTTATTTCACCGTGACTATGGCCTGGCTGCTGTTTGGTTCCGAGCCTGGGACTAAGAAGGGGGTGTGGAGATAAAAGCATGAATCAGGTAGCCTGAGGGCTGGCGACAAGATCGGAGGGCGGGGTCGGGCGACGATGGAAATATAGGTTAATGGGCGTCGAGTCCGATTCAAGAGACGAACAGGGAAAATAAGACGTGACATTGGGTTATAAGATGAAACTTTTTGAATTGAGATGTATATTGCATTTGGAGAGAAGGGCTACATCCTAGAAAGACCTAATTATTACTGATGCAGGTGTATTTCTATTCATTATATCTCATAGTAAAGCCTAAGAGATAACGGAATGGAGTTTTCTGATCGGAGGAAACTTGAAAAAGGGGTATTTCCTGGTGTTGAGGGAAATGCATGCCATCACGACGTTTCAACGAATTTGTGGCTGAGGCCTCAGTGGTCAACACCAACCTATTGATCAATGGGGCATCCCAGTCGGCAACATTGATGGCTGGGAATCGTTTCCGGAGAGGTCAGAACATCGATTATCAACCTTTCGGTGTCAGAAGTACCGAGTGATAGGTTATGAACACACCATCACATCAACTCACTCGGTAAAATTGCTTTTTCCGGCTTTTAGTCTAAGAATTGAAGTTGGTAAGAAATAATGGTAAGTAGATAAATTCCTTGCCCCAAACCCGGAGATTCTAGATCTAGGTCTAATATGAATATGAAGACTGAATGGAGAGAACAAAAATTTATTTTTTACATGAAAGCGGCTAAATGCGGAGAGGATAGTTTTGTAACACCCGAACTCTTACTTGGGCATAGGATTCCCTTATTTAGAGGTGACTTTATGGATACACTCCGCGACATACTTGACGTTACTTGATGTCAAGCCTGCTACTGAGATTCTTCCATCCTTAGTCCCATAAATTGAGTACTATACTCAGTGTCAGAAGGTCCATCCACCTCCGGGAAAAAATGAGAAAATACCTTAGTTGCCAATTCTCCGACCTGTTCTGGTGTCAAACCAGTGTAGCAGAACATTCCAATCTGGCTAGTGATGTGGTCCCACTTCTTCTGGGACCCAGCAGCCGTCAAGCCGTCTTTGAGCGCGTCACGCATGCTGATGATACGGTCTGCCATGCCCTTGACCTCAGAGAGCCACTGCTTGTTAAGTTCTGGGTCGTTCAAGATCTCGCTCGCGATACGGGCACCGCCGATAGGGGGGTTAGAGTGGAGAGGGCGGACAAGAATTTTGATTTGTGAGTCGATGCGGGTCTTCTCAGCTTTGTCGGCAGCAAGGAGGGAGAAAGCGCCAACACGCTCACCGTAGAGCCCCTGGTGGGGTTAGTACTGGTAATATAGGAGAGCGAAAGAGGGACTACCATGTTCTTTGCGAAGGACTGGCAAAGAGCAACCTGGTGACCCTGCTCAACAAAGTGGCGGAGGGCATAGGCGTCCTTGTCAGTATCTCCTGAGGCGAAACCCTGGTAGGCCATGTCAAAGAATGCGAAGTGGGCGTTGTTCTTCACAGCATCGGAAATGGCACGCCATTGTTCGGGGGTGGGGTCGACACCAGTGGGATTGTGCGCGCAGGCGTGGAAGAGGAAAATTGAGTTCTTGGGAGCATCCTTGATATCCGTCAAAAGTCCGTCAATATCGAGACCGATTGTCTCCTTGTTGTAGTACCTGTACTGTTTAACGCTCAACAAGGAGTCTTTAAAGATGGCACCGTGGTTAGCCCATGAAGGGGTCGGGATGTAGATGTTCTTTGTGTGGGGCCAGAAGCGCTCAAGAAAGGCGCCGCCAATGCGCAAAGCACCGGTTCCAGAGATGGATTGGGTGATGGCGATGTTCTCAAGAATGGGCGACTTGGCACCGTATGCGAGGGTGGCAGCTGCCTTGGTAAAGGATGGAATACCAGTGATTCCGGCGTACTCCTTGTCAAGCGCCTTGTCCAGGAGACGCTTCTCAGCGGTTCGGACTGAGGGAAGGACGTAGGGCTTGCCAGCATCGTTACGGTAAGCACCAACCCCGAGATTCACTTTTCCTGAGAAAGCATCGGCTTTGAACGCCTCAGTGATACCTGGAGCTTGTTAGTTATCGGGGAGTGGTCGACTACAGGTGTAATGAGTCATACCAAGAATAGCCTATAGTTTATTGAAAAAACTATGTGAGCTATACGGGTGTGAAAAATATTATAGATGACTGCGAATGGCGAGGAGAGAGACCAAGAACGGTTACGAAAGAGGTTACGAAAGAGTTCGGGTTATATCGTTCTCGTATATCGTTCTCGGCCTCTCTTTTTCCAACCAACGAAACACCAAAATCGAATAACTTACATCCTACCAAATATGACAAATTAGATTAGCAATTGATATATTTACAGCCAATATTGATCAGAGAGATTGCTTACTGGAGGACCTTGGGGAACATTCGCCCAACTGCTGGAAGCCCTGGAAGCAGCTACTAAACGGAGGGGAGTCCTGGTGGATGCGGTCTTGACAGAGGACAGCATTTTTACTGGTCTCAGAAGAAGTTCGGAAGAGGTCGACAATGGAGTTATAGAGTAGAGGGGGGGCGAGGGGGAGAGCGGGATGATATAGCTAAAACCCGCAGTGTGCTTGGGGTGGAATAATGTGGGGGAGGCGAGCTTTAGGCTCAATATAGGATGGTCTAAGAAACACTAAGGGGGGAAATTAGAGATACAGGGGATCTGGTGGTATTTTTTTTTTTTTTTTTTTGGTAAAGGCTCAGAGGCGCCTTGAGTCCCGGTGTTTGATACTTCCGCATGTGTGGGCCCGCCACTTCAACTTCACACTTCAAGTCAAGCCACAGGGCTAAAGCCCCAGTAATCACAGTCCTTAGTCACAAAAGCCCACCACAAAAAAAATCTGGTCAACGATTTTCCCTTGAAGATTATATCTCAACATCGACGATAACAACCCATCGCCAAAATATCCACCGACAAATATCTCCCCCACCACGGTCGAAATGCCTAACGCGTATGCAACCCCTCCATTGTCATTTTCCCTATAGACGCGCGATATGGCCTCCGCTCGCTGGGCTTGTCTTTTTCAGTCCCCGGAGGGGAAGACAAGCCAGCTCGATTTTCACTTCTCCTGGTATTCTCAAGGATTTTGTCCCTCTTAGAGAGACAATTGGTTTAAGAGATGCCGGGGTTTTGGGTTGAAACCGTCTTAAATGACTTTTTCTTCCTCAAATATATACTGTCCTACACTTGATCCTCGAGTTATTGGAAACAATAGTCGGGTTCATCTGTTCGTACATGTTCTTCTCCCATGGTCATACCTCGGGGTGTTGTTGGATAAGTTTGCAGCTTCCATGGTTTCCATCTCTCCGTACATCTTTGCGGTGTACAGAAGGGCTCTGGCCAGGACAGCCATTCTCACCAATTAAATCAATCATAGTCGAGTTAGATTCTAGCCTTATGAGATAGCACAGAAGTTAATCTTCTTGTTGCTTATACTCGGCGCTGTCTTGACTTCATTATTTATTTTGCGGAAACGGCCATACTAATGTTTTGCTACGTTTTCTTCTTTTTTGCGTGGGATTAACAGGACGGTTCCCACCCAAGACCAGATTCTTGTCCCCGAGACCCTTCTCAAGAAGCGCAAGGCCAATGAGAAGACCACTCAGGAGCGTGCCACCGAGGCTGCGGCCCGCAAGAAGGTTCGTTAACCCCATAAAGGTGGATGGGTACGATAAGAGGAGGAGGGTATTTGATGATGAAACCAATTAAACATGTAGACTAGCCCTATCGGCGATGTTGTCATTGTTAACCATCTTTCGGGACTGAGAATAATAAACCTTCTTTTGGCAATCTTGGGGTTTCTTTTGTCGTGGCTGAATTATGCTAACGTTTTTTCGGGAATCTAGGCCAACAAGGAGAAGCGCGCCACTATCTTCCAGCGTGCTGAGAAGTACGTGAAGGAGTACCGTGACGCTGAGCGCGAGAAGATCCGTGTCTCCCGCCAGGCTAAACTCGAGGGCTCTTTCTACGTCCCCGCCCAGCCCAAGCTCGTCTTCGTTATCCGTATCAAGGGTATCAATAAGATCGCTCCTAAGCCCCGCAAGATCCTCCAGTTACTTCGTCTTCTACAGATCAACAACGCTGTCTTCGTCCGCCTTACCAAGGCTACTCTTGAGATGCTCCGCGTTGTGGAGCCATGGATCGCCTACGGTGAGCCTAACCTCAAGAGCGTCCGTGAGCTTATCTACAAGCGTGGATATGGAAAGATCGATCGCCAGAGAATTGCTTTGGTATGTGCCCTTTAATAATCATAAAAATTTAGCCCTTAGCCTGCCTCAGTTCTGCCCTCAATGATGAAGAATTTCGGATGTAAATCACTACTATATATGTCCAAGAGCGCAAAACCATGTGGATATTTTCCGTTGCCTTCCTTCTGAGCCCCTATTAGCCTTCTCCACATGTATATTAGCTGTGCAACTTGCTACTACACCTAACTGACTTGCTACAGACCGACAACAAGCTCATTGAGGAGTCCCTCGGTCAATACGGTATCATCTCCATCGAGGATCTTATCCACGAGATCTTCACTGTCGGCCCCAACTTCAAACAGGCCTCCAATTTCTTGTGGCCATTCAAGCTCTCTTCCCCTACTGGTGGATTCAGAGCCCGCAAGTTCCAGCACTTCGTTGAGGGTGGTGACCTTGGTGACCGTGAGCAATTCATCAACGGCTTGATCCGCCAGATGAACTAAAGGGATGATAGAGGGATATGGGTTGTTAAATAAAATAACATTCTTTTTTGCTTTAATTTATGCGGGAATGGGATGGCGTTTTCTTGTTTCTACTTGGAGAGGTTGCCCGAACGTGATATTGATTGCTGAGTCGTAAATTGTAAAATCGTAACATAGGGTGGTGAGTTTTCAATGTGTATTCCTGCCACCAGAGGGCATTGGTTCCTGGGGATTAAGTCACCACCCATCACTCGGACTGTCGCTCATCACAGTAAAAGTGCCCTTGCATGTAATACTCCAATATCGACAATCCAATATCTTAACTATACTACAATGTCATACTCACTAGTGCTTCAACCTCAAGCACCCCTTAAATAGCTCTGCGGGGTTCCCACTGCTCAGCGCGTAGCTCTCTGTCACGGTCTCCAATGTCACTGAACCCTTATATATTCCGCCCGCATTGTACCAATCCATCAAAGTCTTGACCTCTTCCTTCCTCAAGGGCGAGCATTTAATAGTCTTCGCACCTGTGATACTTGGCGCAATACGCTCGTCGACCTTATCCCAAGGCCCTGGCTTCTCACCATTTAGTGCGAGGGTGAGGTCGGGGGTACGCGGGGAAGGAGCAGTCGCAGCGATAGTAAGACCCCGCGGGAAGTTCTTAGTTCCATTGAGGTATGAGAGGAAGATACTTGGAATACCAAGGTCGTGTGCGTGTATTTTCGCAAAGTTCGTATCGCGGTTCTCGCTGGGACGGGAGATGAGGCTAAGATTGTCGAGGGCAAAGAGGACAGGAGGGCTATAAAGAGAAACAACTTAGCCACTGAGTCTTCTAGAGGATGCACGGCTCGGGGAGTACCAGTCAGCCATTGATAGCTCGGCAATTAGGGCCATGAAGATGTCATGTGACACTGTTGAGTCTTCGATACCAGCGTCAACGAGCTTGAGGAGTGTTGAGAATGTCTTCTCGGTTTTGCCAACTTTATGGGATGTTGTAGATTTAGTGATTTTAAGCAATGGTAGATTTGCCTTTTGGATACGCTGCAAGAGGGCTTGTGTGTATTCCCTCTGGACCCACACGTTCCAATGTGTATCATATTCGTATTCTGTATGCCCGAGCACTAGTTCCAAGGCTTTGGGGGTATTAATAGCTAGATAGATATACGCGCGTGTAGGGAGGAGGAGGAGGTACAATTCGGAATGGAGATGACGATCCAGTCGCTCTGGAAAGCCCATGCCATTGCTTGTGCTAATAAAATACTTCTCCCACTCCCTTGAACACCATCCAAGATACGACGTTCTTGTAACTCGGCTCCTGTAAGACGAGCTTCATTAATCGCATTAATCAATTCCCCGATCTCCGTGCTCTCCTTCCTGACTAATGTTCCCGGCTTCTGAAAATATGGCCAGTGCTGCCCCTTCTTAAAGGCCTCGGTGCTTCGCAATTTGTCCACCACTGGTCCTGGGATCTCAAACACCGTATTCTCAGTTTCCGGGTTCCCCGCTAGCTCCTTTGCCATCACAGGAAGGGTGATCGCCGGGGCATTGGTGTTACTAAGGACAATGGTATTCTTAATGGCTTTGCGCTGACCCTCTAGGTAGTGTTGCTTTTTTACCGGGATATCCTTCTTTTTTCGCTTGTGCTGGAACTTATTGGAAGACGCGCGCTGCTTGGCGGCGATCGCTTTTAGGTTCTTCACATTACCGCCTTTTTGGGTGTTGGCCTTTTTGGGGGGGGTTGCCAGGAGGGCGGATGATGTGGTGAGAGAAGCAGCAGCTCCAAGGGTCGGGAAGGTTCGCGGAAGATGTCGCAGAAAGAGTGGGGGCTGGAGAGCTCCCAGGTAGCGGAATGAGAGCGGAAGGAGGACCATTGAGGAGGTGGTACTGAGATTGACCTGATGGTGGGGGGTGGGAAGAGTCTGGTGGGGGTGGTTGCGAATCTGTAGTTACCCTGTCGCGAGGTGGGTTTTTTTTTTTTTTCTTTCAGGAATGCAGACACACTCCGCAAATATATCTGCAATCGGTATATCTACTACAATGCCCACAGAAATGGAAATAGATAGCAAAGTGGAGAGACTGTATGTTCTAACCTCGTTGCCTTTCCTTCTAGGATCATTAATACTAATACTATGCCTAGACCTGTCCTCGTGGAAAAGCCAATCCCTCTCGATTTCGACATGGGCAATCTCTGCGCTTTCGACACCAACCCTCTCGACCCTACAGCCTACAAAGAATCGCTTGAGCAGTGTCTCCGCGAAGCAGCTCGTGACGGCGCACAGGCACTCATCAATCAGGTCTTAACCACGATTACACTAAAGAGCACTCCCGATGGTGTATACGCTGAGCTACCGGAACCAGTGACACCATTACCAAGAGAAAAACCAATTCCAAAGGCCAAGGAGCCCACTAAGTGGTATGTTGTATTTCCTCATTTCCGGCGATTCTTTGTGTCGAGTGCTAACTATGCTACAGGGAACTATTTGCCAAGAAGAAGGGCATCAAGGCTAAAGAGAAGGATGGTAAGCTCGTATACGACGAGGAGAAGGGCGAATGGGTTCCTAAATGGGGTTACAAGGGTAGAAATAAAGATAGTGAAGGGGACTGGATCGTTGAAGTCGATGACAAGAAACTGAAGAAGACCGGTGAGGAGGGAGATATTGATCCAAGGTCCCTGAGCCGGGCAGAGAGAATAGAAAGGATCAAGAAGAACGAGAGGCAGATGAAGAAAAACGAGAAGAGGGCTGTTGCAGGTGGAAAGGCATGGGCCCCTAAAAAGAACCCCGGTTTAAGGAGAGGTAAATTAGATCTAACGAAGTAATGAGCTAGTCGGGTTAGGGTGTAATTCCTGTATATGTGTAATATTATTAGGGTTTTAATTCCTGATTACTGAGCTGAACTGAGATCATTACCAAGTATCGATTACCTATCATCTGGCATGTAGGACAATATATGTAGTTCTAACCACGCACAACAATCAACCAGCCGGTTACTTATCCCCTACTCACAGATATTTGTCAACTCTCAGCAGCCCCGTGTTTGCTTTGCGATATTTCCTGAGCGATCCAGCTTATTTATTCACGATCGGATGTTAGCAAAATCCACGTATAATAATTGCAAAGTTAGGAGCTCTAGGAGACTTCCTTTAGTGACTACAGCAGACTCTCGATATTCGATATAGTGATATTCTCACCAAAAGAATATAAATTTGCCGGTCCGCATTTGCCATTGTGTTAAGACCCTCTCACTTCGTATGAGGATAATTCGCTATAAGGATATATTTCTGGTCCCGACAGTATCCTTACAGTGAGATTGTACTGTACATAGCTATATGTATGTTATACGCCTCTTCTCCTATACATGGGACGACCAAACCAAGACCAAAGGTTGTGCCCGTGCATGTGTGTGACCCCTTCCCCAAGGAGACTATGTCTCTTGAATCCGTTGAATCAACAAGTGGTTTTCTCCGGTTCATTAAAATTGAATTAAAACACTTTGTGGCTGCAAACAGCAGCAATCTCACCGCAAAAGTGCTTTTAGAAATTAGGTCCAGCGTTGTGGTAAGCTTCTGTATTTAAAGAAATAGCTCAATTGTTAGTCTTGGTTCCCTGGCCCTGCAGTCAAATGTGGGATAGCAAGACCTAATTGCGGGAATTTCACATACTCCATAATTGTCTACATGGTCGAAAGGACAAATCAACCCCCCATCCCTTTGTGTTGCCCCTATTGTCCACAACGTATAATGTTGCTAGATTGTTCATTTTTAGTTGCAAATCGTTATGTATTTTCGTGGATCAGGATCCATTCTATCAGCTTATCGATAGGGATCCTGGCCGAATACGTATGGCTATATATACCGACATCTTAACAAAGGTAAGTACATGTAATCACCAGCAATCAATTTACCTAATTAGCTAAATACATACAAAGTAAAACGGTTTAAAAGTACTAGAAATTTAAATTAATATTGAATTAATTTATTTAGGAGTACCGGAAACCTTACAACATACCATCGCGGCCATGGCCACCTTCTTCCCCTGACCTTAATCCTATTGAAGATATCTGGAACACCCTAAAGAACTGGCTTAATAAGAGAAATCCAAGACCTAAAGGTAAAACTAAGGTAAAAACTACAGTTTTAGAAGAGTGGGAGAAAATTACAGAAATATGTAGATGCTAGGGCACATACTCACTGGTAAATTATAAAGCTGGTTGCCCGTTAAGTTTTATATTCGCCATAGTAGAGACTTTGCGCAAATAGAGTCAGCTCCATTTTCCGGTAACCAGATTGATGCCGATAGCCCGCCAATCAGATAATTGAAATATAGAGCTGGCTCTATTTGCGCAAAGTCTCTACTACAGGGTTAGGGGTAAGTCTTCAGAACTGGGTTGCTTTGCGATTCAGGTCGACCACCCACATTAAATGAAGATTTGTCACACAGGACAAACGAACCCGTCGTCTTATCTGGCAAGAAATCAAGGATGAATTAGATCTTACATGTTCTACCAACGTTATT
This sequence comes from Morchella sp. 2016-72, assembly GCA_024713865.1. Classification (NCBI taxonomy): domain Eukaryota; kingdom Fungi; phylum Ascomycota; class Pezizomycetes; order Pezizales; family Morchellaceae; genus Morchella; species Morchella sp. 2016-72. The sequence continues at coordinate 875,002 of JAMJEY010000022.1, forward strand.
CGCAATATTATGGCATCCTTTGGATACCATAAACGCAAAGCACGGCAGAAGTTTTTAGTTCGTCCTAATAATCGACCAAAACGTGTACAGTGGTGTCGGGACCGACTTAATTGGACTCTTGAAAAGTGGTTTCGTACTGTCTTTTCAGACGAATCATACTTTTCAACTGTTGGTTTTCACCATCGTTCGCTAAGTAATAAGGAAAGCTGGTGAAGAAGATGATCCAAACTGTGTTGATTGTAGAGAACAGTCTGGCCGTAAAGGAATTATGATATGGGGTGCTTTCTGTGGTTCTGAAAAATCAGAATTAGTTTTTGTGCCCAGGAAAGTCTCAATAGACCCTGTTACTTATACAGAATCTATTTTAGATTCCTATTTTATTCCTTTTTGGCATAATACATGCGAAAAATATAGTTGGACAAAGGTAAAATTCCGCTATATTTATTTAATTTTTTTACTAACAGTCATATAGGTGGTAGAGGATAATATAAAAAGTATGCAATTGCGTGCCGAGAACAGAATCAGGTGGATACCCTAGATTGCCCCCCCCCCCCACAGTCGCCAGACTCCAACCTCATTGAAGCGTTATGGGCCCATATAGAGTGTGAACTTGGACAGATATGGGGCAGGATTGATGATTTACAAATGCTTAAAATTGCTATTAAACAAATATGGGATAATATTCCAACTTCACTGCTAGAAGACTTGATCAGAAGTATGCCAGAACGATTGCAGGCTGTTATATATATATATATGCAGGAGGTGCTGCTGCACACTTTTAATTGTAAATAATTAAAATCAATCGATGCAGTGCCACTGTACCATAGTTCTGGAGACTTACCCCTACCCCCGTAGTACTATTATGCAACCTTAGCCCATACACGAGATCCCATCATACTATTGCGAGTTATCAAAAATAATGGGACGCACTGGGAAGACAGAGCTCAACGAACACTGCGACACTCACCCTGACCCCGTAGGTTCCAATGAACACAGTGCCAAATCTGATGTAGTTCGAGTCTCTAATATTTATTATTACAATTTACTTTGTTTGTCGCTTCTTCCCGGTTGCGTCTCATTGTTTTTGACAACTCGCAATACATGTATTCAGAACGGTTGAGTTAGTTGTGGGGTTGCGGGGTGCGGTTTATGTTGTAGTCAATCATGCCTAACACAGGCTAGGGTTAGGGCTCTAGCGCGACATTATCCCGAGGAACCTTATCCCCGCACACCCCTCCATATAATGAGTTAAACATCTCTAAAATTCACCAATCAACGCTTTCACGATGCCCTCTAGCTCCCTTTTTGACCTCACAGGGAAAACCGCCCTATGCACCGGCGGAACCCGTGGCATTGGCCAAGCTATGGCCGTTGCTCTAGCTGAAGCTGGCGCAGATATAATTCTTGTGCAGGTATATATTATTGTGGCTTAATATTATCTAGGTCGATATTAACCTCACAGTAGAGGGATACTTCAAACACGGCGACTCAATCAACTATCCAGGCTCTCGGCAAATACTGCAAAGTTGTTATCGCTGACCTATCCTCGGCGGAATCTGTTTCTGCGCTCATTCCTGCCCTTACTGCCGATCCCTCAAAGCTGCCGAACGGACGCATAGATATTCTCTTAAACAGTGCTGGCATCCAACGTCGCCACCCTTCTCATAAATTCCCGGAGGGTGATTGGAATGAAGTTCTTCAAACAAATCTCTCGACGGTTTTTGTTCTCTGCCGTGACATTGGGAACTACTGGCTCAGCCCATCGCCTCCTATGCGAGGACGCGTCATAAATATTGCATCTCTTCTCTCCTTCCAAGGAGGGTTGACAGTTCCAGCATATTCTGCCTCAAAGGGTGGTGTGTTGCAGCTGACAAAAGCCCTCAGTAACGAATGGGCCGGTAGGGGAATTGGTGTCAATTGCATCGCACCGGGATATATCGCGACAGACATGAATACGGCTTTGATTAATGATCAGACTAGAGCGAAGCAAATTATGGATCGTATTCCTGCTGGGAGGTGGGGTAACCCGGATGATTTCAAGGGGCCAGTGGTTTTTTTGGCGTCCGAAAAAGCGAGTGGATACGTAAGTGGGGAGTGCTTGGTTGTTGATGGAGGATGGATGGGAAGGTAGGTAAATCGGTGTGTTTTCCATGTAAATTTCTGCTTGCGTGTGGACTATTATCTATAGGTGGAAAATTATATAGAATTGCGACTTGTGCTAGATTTACTGGATAGGTAGTACTGTACTAAGAAGGTATGAGTAGAGGCTAGAAGATTCCCCCTTAAGACCTAAGTATATACCTTATCATTTTACTACGTTGAGGATATATCTGCATTCAATCGAGAGTTGATTCCCGGAGTATACCCCTCTTGACTTTCAGAGCGGTCTCAACCTTGGGAAAATCCATTTCTAACCTAGCATTAACAAAAGAAGTAAAATCCTAATACACGGGGAAGATTAATTTGCGGAGTATTATGAAATGTGGTCTAGGTTGCATGAAGTTTCGAACACCCTATGAGTACCTCTGCTTTAGTTAGGCTATACGGCGTATGGCATATCTGCCGCGTGTGTATATACTATACAAGTATATAGTATAGTACATGTAGGTATGTGCATACATGTATCCATCTGGGGATGGAACTACATGTAGGTTTTGTTGAACTTTCCAGTTCCAGGGGAATCATGCTAACTTTATTCCACAGGGTCGGGTCAATAAATCCGAAGGCTAGCTCAGAAGACCAATAAGGACAGATACATGTACTTTAAGGGGCATAATGGCCCCGAGTGATTTTATATGATTATTGCGGTTACCCGGGTTGGCTGACTACAGGTAACTATTTCATTTAGGGTACAGGGCTACCGGCCATTAGGATTAATGCCTCGTCCACTCCTCTCTACCACAATCATCTCTGTTCAGACATCCTTGAATCCGACCTCCATCGGCGACCTCCATCAATCCATCATCAGCACCTATCCATTTTTATATACAATCATCCTATTGTCATTCTTGAAGCACACCAAAGAGAGAATTTAATATGGTAGGTGACCTTGAAGAGGTGATACCTGAGATTACTGGAACTCAGCGTTATCAGCTACATCAAGGGTTTTAAGGTAGCCAGAAGCTCTAGAGGCTGATATGTTTCATATAGGGTAGCGCACAGTCTGGTATGGGTGGTCCTCCCTCCGGGGACCAAAACGATAAGTCACAGGATAAGAAGGTAATTACCCTTTTCCGTTGCCGTTTCCGCTGCCACAGCCCTCACTCCCTGTTTTCATCACTGGAGTTCATCAAATTGTCATTTGCCAACAGACAAGACGTGCTAACAGCTCAACAGAAGGAAAAGCCAAAGTACGAACCCCCACCACCAACTACCCGTGTTGGCCGCCGCAAACGCCGCGCAAACGCCGGCCCCGATGCTGCTAGCAAGCTTCCAACAGTGTTCCCAAATGCACGATGTAAATTAAAACTATTGCGTATGGAACGTATCAAGGACCACTTGCTCCTCGAGGAGGAGTTTGTACAGAACCAGGAGCAGCTGCGCCGGAATAAGGGCGAGAAGGGTGGCCTAGAACAGAGGCAAGAGGAGGAACGAAGCCGTGTTGATGATATGCGAGGAAGTCCTATGGGTGTAGGTAACTTGGAGGAAATGATTGATGATGACCATGCGATTGTTTCTTCCGCAACCGGGCCTGAGTGCGACACCTCCCCCACAACGAAGTTTTGATATGGTTCAAGTCACGCTAACAAGTAAATAGATACTACGTCTCCATTATGTCTTTTGTCGACAAGGACCTTCTTGAACCCGGTTGTTCTGTTCTCCTTCACCACAAAACTGTCTCAATTGTCGGTGTCCTTACAGAAGAGTCGGATCCTTTGATTTCGGTTATGAAGCTCGACAAAGCCCCCACGGAGTCATATGCAGATATTGGTGGTCTAGAAACGCAGATTCAGGAGGTTCGCGAAGCTGTCGAGCTACCACTACTTCATCCTGAGCTATATGAGGAAATGGGTATCAAGCCTCCAAAGGGTGTTATTCTATACGGAGCTCCAGGGACTGGAAAGACTCTTCTCGCCAAGGCCGTAGCAAACCAAACATCCGCCACCTTCCTACGTATTGTTGGTTCTGAGCTTATCCAAAAATACCTCGGTGATGGACCTCGTCTTTGTCGTCAAATTTTCCAGGTAGCTGCTGAGCATGCACCCAGCATCGTATTCATTGATGAGATTGATGCCATCGGTACTAAACGTTACGACTCAACAAGTGGAGGCGAGAGGGAAGTACAAAGGACTATGTTAGAGCTTCTAAATCAACTTGACGGTTTCGATGACAGGGGCGACGTCAAGGTTATCATGGCCACAAACAAGATCGAGACCCTAGACCCTGCGTTAATTAGGCCTGGGCGAATTGATCGTAAGATTTTATTTGAGAACCCAGATCGTAAGTTTGCACCCCAGAAGAGCTAAATTGCAACAAAGCCACTAATATCTTCTACAGAAAACACAAAGCGAAAGATTTTTACTCTCCACACCTCAAAAATGTCCCTCAGCAGCGATGTAGATTTGGAGGAGTTCATCAATCAGAAGGACGATCTCTCAGGCGCCGATATCAAAGCAATCTGCACTGAGGCTGGTCTGCTCGCGCTGAGGGAGAGGAGGATGAGGGTACAAATGGCAGATTTCAGGACTGCTAGGGAAAGGGTCTTGAAGACTAAGAATGAGAGTGAGCCGGAGGGTTTGTACCTGTAGGCGTTTTAGCCAGGCGTCCGAGCACAAACATGAGAATTTGATGACGATTAATACATTCTTTCCACTGTTGTGAATCATAGCACTCTTTGTCAATACCAAGCAAGTATTCTTCTGTATCAACTCCCTCCCCATCAGATGCGAAGTTTAATATTTACTGTGTCCGGTTGATTGTAATTTTCTTTGAGTGATATTATTTACAAGGTAACCATAAATGATAGAACGCCGTGTGCATCAATTTAAAGTTTTAGCATTTATCTTAGATTTAAAACAACGTATCTTCCTGCGAAATGTTAGAGACACAACACATGCTCGGAACCTGAACCGGGTACATACGTCTCTCAGATACTCTCCAACGTCGGCTTGCCTAAAGGTCGTAATACCAGTAGGATCAAGTCTCCTAACCTCGGCGGTCGATCTCGCAGTTACTCCGAATCCCTAAGGCTATTATCAGCATCAAACTTCACTCCCGAAAAGAGGCTCGGGAAAAAAAAAAACCAATGGTGTATCATTCATTGAGTAAACAATAACTCCCTGGTGCTCTGGTGTATCCTCGCTGATCCTGCCAACATGTGCCTTGACGACATTATTCCCATACAGGAACGGCATTTCTCCGTTGGGCTTCACCCAGACCTTGTACTTCGCATGCTCCGCGATATGGCTCAGCGCTGTGATATGAAGTTTGAACTTCCCGGTCTTGGTGAATTTTCCCAGACAGGTCCCAAGAGAGAGGAGACTGTCACGAGCAACAGAGGTGGCTAGCTTTGCGATCGATTCGCGGACATAGTAAACTCGATCCCTCTGGATGCGGAAGCAGTGATGGTCGTCGGGTCGGTCAATTAAGTGAGTGATATTACGGCCAATATAGTTCGCAAGCTTCTCGAAGAGGCGCTCGGTCTCGGTATCAGTGAGGGGGCGCATTTTGAGATTTGGGGCTTTCTGGCGGGTTGTCTATCGCTGGGGCGTTTTTTTTTCTTTGGTTTTGTTTGCGGCTCTGTTTGGACAGGGTAACAAGCTATTTGTACCAATACTTGGCTCGAAATTTTCCTGGGACATAGATTATCACAGTGGGGCTTTTGAGTTTTGTTCCACCGTGCTTTTTTATAATTCATCCGCTAAGCTAGACGACAGACAATGGCAGCACCAAAACGGAAACAGGATAACTACCCCGCGGCCAGCAAAAAGCCAAAACACGGGAAAGAACCTACCAAAAAAAGCGCCGAATATGGCGAAACTAAGAAGACCAAAAAGGGCCTTGCTATTGGTGTGCCAAAGTCAAAGCTAGCATTAAACGTGGAGTCCGACAGCATCGAATTAGATGACGACGACGACGCGCCTATAGAGGGAGAGGGAAGTAACGAAATGGACACTGAAGGGAAAGCGGATGCGGGCGCTGAGGCTGAAACTGGAAATGGGTGTAAGTGGATTTTGGGTATCTTGTTAGACTGGAATCAAATTAGAGAAAACTAATGTAATTGTTCCCTTGATAGCCTCGAAGTCCAAGGAGGCGCATGCAGAGCAGAAACGCCTTGCAGCGGAACGCAAACAAGCGAAGCCATTTGGAAACATCCTCATTAGAGGGAAAAAGATATGGGAACAAATCAGAAGACGGCAATTACCTGCCGCCGAACGAAAGGAACTTATTGAAGAGTTGTCAAATCTAATCAAAGGAAACGTGAAAGAGCTAGTCTTCAAGCACGATGCTTCCAGGATTGTGCAGACTGCATTGAAATATGGAGACAAGAAGACGAAGGAAAACATCACACTTGAGCTGAAGGGAACATATGTTGCGCTGGCACAAAGTAAGGTACTAATACTTTATTCAGAGAAACACGATCATTGACTTGATAATTTAGGCAGCTACGGAAAGTACATGGTGGTCAAGCTCATGCATTACGGCTCCCCCGAAATGAAGAAGATGGTTGTAGAAGAGTTCTACGGGAGCGTACGAAAGCTGATCAAGCATCGTGAGGCATCTTTTGTTATTGAAGATTGCTTCCGGGAATATGCTACCCCAGCGCAAAAGGCAATGCTTCTCCGCGAATTTTACGGTGTTGAATTTGCTATTTTCAAGAATGAAAAAGATACTACGACATCATTGAAGGATATTCTCGAGAAAACGCCCGATAAGAGGGCCGTTATTATGAAGTCTTTATTTGACCTCATCTCCGGCGTGGTAGAGAAGGGTGCTGTGTTTTTCACAATTGTCCACAGGGCCATGTTGGAATATATTTCCAATGCTAAGATTAGCACCCCAGAAGTAACCGAGTTCATCGAGCTAGTAAAGGAGCACGTGCATGATATTGCATTTACGAAGGATGGCACTCAGGTTGTTATGCAATGTTTGGCTCTAGGAACTGCAAAGGTATAGGGGATAGCCGCTTGTAAAACTATCGGCAAAAACACTGACATCAAGCAGGACCGAAAAGTAATGATAAAACAACTCAAGCCAGTCACTGTGCAGCTTGCTACAAGCGAAGTAGCCTACCTAGTCCTCATAGCAATATTCGAAACTGTGGACGACACTGTCCTCGTGGCCAAGTCCCTGCTGCCTGAGTTCCAGTCAAACTTCAATAATCTTGCAATCGATAAGTTCGGCCGGATCGCTGTGCTATATCCTTTTGCAGGGCGCAAACCCAGGCTCCTCCCACCTTCGGCACTTCCTCTCCTCAAAGAGGTTGACGAGCTTCGCCAAACGACTAGGTACGTGAAGAGTTGATATGCCCGCTTAACCAAGTTCTTGGGCACATCTAAGTATCGTTCTCTGACGTGGTATCCCAATTTACAGTAAGAAATGCCCTGAAACGCGCCAGGCTGAGTTGAGAAACCACTTTTCCCCTGTCCTAATAGAAGGAATTACCGGAAACGCCGAGGATCTGTGTGCCAACTCGTTTGGGTGCCAGTTTATCACTGAGATACTTTTGGGAGCCACTTGTAAGCCACGTGATTCTTCATCAAATACTCGAATTAAGCTCTTTCTATGGCTAATACTAACTCGATTTGCCTATCTGCAGGTGATAAGTCCACAACGCTAGAGAAAATTGCTAAGCAAGTAGCAGACGACCCAACCACCGAAGGCCATATCGCGGGCACGGCCTTTGGTGGCAGGATGCTAAAGACTCTTGTAGCAGGTGGTCATTACAATTCTGAAGAAAAGAAGGTTGAAGGTACGTTACTGTTACGCCAACAATAACCTTGCCCTACTAACTTTGCTGGTTCCATTTACCTTTTCATTTGCGCGATTCTCCTTCCTCAATTAGGAAAAAAAAAATGCTAATTTGCTCCGGATTTTTCCAGTTGTCACGCCACCAATTAATTTCCACAATCTTCTTTACCCCAAAATCAAGCCTCACCTTCTTTTCTGGGCAACGGGTGCAGGATCGTTTATCGTGGTTGGGTTGCTCGAAGCAGAAGGCTTTGAGCACGGATCCGATCTACGCAAGGAGCTAAAAGAGAATAAATCAATGGCGAGGCTGAAATCTGCAGCTGAAGAGGGAAACAAAGGATCCAGCGTCATCCTTAAGGCTCTAAAGTAAATATATATTCGGGTCAAGCAAGAAGAACCTGAACATAAAAACGCGCTAGCAGGGGTCAAATTGGTTGCTACCAAAAAACGTTCTTCTTGCCTGACCCGGGTACACAGATTTCACCCCGAGACTATGTAGTCTTGGTGGTGGTTAGACGGGGAAATGATTTGGAAAACATCTGTACTATACTAAAACATGGACTGTTGTCCGTATGAGGAATTGGGCTGGTATACAACTGTCCACGCAGTAGTCAAGCCAGGGATTGATCGTGCCATGTTGGGGTTGCCCTACTTACTACCTACATACTTGATTGGCCTGCGTATTTCATCCCATGCATTTTTGGAAAGAAAAAAAGATCGGAGGGAAAGGGTAAAAAGGGCAATCACATACATGATGTACTCCGCAAGTACTGTACCTATTGCTCTGAAAAAAAAAATATCTATCATCGATTGCCCGTGCCTATTCGTTGCTTGGTCGTTTATTAACTTAGCTACTTACTTAAACCTAGCCTATTTCGGTACGTAAGTGACATGATCCCCATGTCTCGGCAGGTAGCACGAGTAGCACGCCGTATCCTTGCACGGGTCTTTGCAGCAATAAAGCCAAGCTTTTCGGTCCGTGTTCCCAATTCCAGGAACATGAATTTTGGTATCTAGGTCACCGCGACTCCCAGACCACCCAACCGCCGACCACATGTACATATATCTATCGACTCTTTACTGAATAGGTCTTGTTGTCAGTATAACCAGTACAAGGTCCACGCGGTGACTGAAGGCCTGAAAAACTTAGCCTTCCCTTAGACAATGATCGCAAAAGCACAACGCAAAATAGAGCACCAGAGTGAATTATGGAATTACATGTATCAAGCTTCCGGAGAACAGTCCGATAAAAGTGGTAATAGAGCCAGATGCATTTGTCTTGTACTTCCTGATACAGCATTTGATGATGTCAAAAACGGGAGAAAAGAAAGATGCATATGTAGACTGATAATTAGATATTAGGGGTGTTAAATAATAATCCCCGATTCGCTATTTCATAACTTTTTTTCCAACCTCAATCCAAGATTCAAGGTTTGTCCATTTTGCCTAGCCATCCGTTTTGCTTGCTTGGCCTATAAAGGCCAAGTCCTCAAACAAACCAACCTACCTTTACCCATGTAGTAGTGTGACTAGTGTCAAGTAAATATAAAGTGAGAAAAGAAAAATGGGGGGCAACGAAACAAAATCATTCAATGCAAAAAAAAAAGCCATAAAAAAGTAAAATTATCCCAAATGTCGTAACCGTCAAATGAGTGAACCGGCCAACCAACACCCTCTTGTGTCTATATAAATGAATGAACGCCATCTGTAAAATTGAAAGCGGAGTAAGAGAGAGGCAAAAAGGGTGGAGTGCATGCTGCGCTATAGGCGCCACAGCAATTAGACAATGAGTGCCGTCAGGTCATTTTTTAGCCCCCCAAAAATGAAAATGAAAAAGCCAGTCGTGAAGCGTACAAGACAAAGGAAATGCATAAAATAATCAATCACTGCTTAACTCTGAGCCTCCGGATCCACATCCTCCCCTTTGCCCCTTTTCAGCAAATTTTTTCCCTTCCCTTTCACGGGCTTTCGCTCTGGTGACGAGCAGGAGCTAGATGACGCTTGCTCCACTGGCGCTGGCCAATTGCTATCACCATCAAACGGAGTCCCATTCCGAGTTGGTAAGGGATCCGCTGAGGGCAACTGTGGATAATGAAGGCCATCGAGTCCACCTTTTGGAATTGCAATATCCAGAGCATATACTGGGTCAGATGCAGCCTGGGAATAAAACAGCTGGCTTGCTTCACCAGTAGGAGTTACGTTGCCAGGATTGCTTGACTGTCGTTTCCGCGGCAAGAGCTGTCCAACCTCAGCGGCATGAGACAGCCGATGTGAGTGGAGAGCCGAGAGATCTCCTTGCGTTGTTGCTTCGGATCCTAGGCGATTCAATGCCGATGGGAGCGAGGGTGAAGAATATGTTGTTAAGAACCCACCGGGCCTTGAGTATCTGGGGTGTTGGCGACGTTCGAAGCTTGAATCAGACTCGCGCGATGACTCTTCTGACGGTCCATCTTCATCTACTGAAGGAAGGCTTGGAGAAACCTGACTTTCAGGAGGGCTCGGTGTTCGGCTTGAACCCCGCTTTCCGCTCTTTGAATAATCATAACCGGATGACTGTCGTCCTTCCAATTTTGCAAGGGTATCAGCATCTGGAACTGTTGGGATAGACTTCCCCTGCCAGTCCTGTCCATTCTCGGAATGAGCTCGGTGGTTCTGTGAAACCCTTTCAGTCGAAGAGTGCCGGGTAATAGGCGGTGTACCATTAAGTGAAGATGCACTTGATCTCACCGAAGACATTCCGGCATAACTTGCTGGGGGGAGCTGCACGTAAGGACTGGGCTGGTAGACCATTGGGCGCCCGCTTTTCATTGATGGTGCGGGTGATGAGCTTCCGGACCCGTTTCCATGAATAAACCTAGGGCTCGGAGGTCCCTGGCCACGAGACTTCTGGCTTGCCGCATCGGATCCTACAAGGGTGGCTTGGCTTTGGGTGTAGCAAGCAGGAGTGTTGGGTCGTGAAATATAAATTCCTTCCACCTCTACTCCGGCCTCCAATGCTTTAATTCCGAACGGAATATCTTCCTCCTTGGACTTGACGAGGTCAGTTCCACCACCAATGCTTTCTATGTGTGATTTTCTAGCCTCAGCGATTTTCGTGTGCTTCTTGACTCTGTACTTGTTGTATATTAATTTGAGGCACGCAGCAACAAGCGTTAAAAACATCGCAACAGCCAACACCTTTCCCCAAGGTCAGTATATTTCAACGAATCAAGCACACAAGGCAACAAACCAACAACATCTTCTCCCATAACTTCATGTGGTCCCAGAAACTCATGTTGGGCGACGACTGGCAACGAGTGAATAGCTAAGCTAGATGTGTCAATTCTACTCAGCCGCTCTTCTCGTCGGCTACTGTACGATGACCAGACGTTTGTATTGAATATAACAATTGAATGAACAAAAACGATGGTAAGGTGTAAGGACAAGGGCACCCGGGATTTTGAAAGCGAATATCAACGATTCCTAATGGGATTGGGTGATCTTGTAGTGACTTTAACGGGAGTATGCAGTGAACAGCGGGATGAGGGATCTGTGGGAAGACGTGTTAGCGATATGTAACGTGACATTTAAATATCAAGTGCATAGGCATAAATAGAATTATAGGTACTCACATTGTATCAGCCTCGTGCCGGGGAAAAGCAAAGAGAAACAATAACAATTATATGCAATTGATACGAGTAGCGACTGTTTGACGAAAGCAGGGCTGTGAAACGAGTGCAGTGTTCAAACGACTGTGGGGATGGTGAAGGAGGAATGAGTTAGGGGGAAGAGTACAGAGTATATAGGACGGGTGAGGTGAGGGATAGGAAAGAGAGGGGGGGCGCCTGAAGAAGATTAGAGAAAGCAAGATGTTGGTGGTAGCCCTGGTGGGATTGAAGCGAACAGGTGAGACACTAATTGACCGATGGGGGGTGCACTATTTACTGGACAGCGCAGTAGCTCTTGGTACTCCAGGTCTGGGGTTGTGGACGGGAGTAGCGATTGGCGGGGGACACCGCGGAACTGAAAGAAAAAAAAGTTATTTGCTTATTTCTTCTAAATCTGCTCCCTGTCTGTACTATTCAGGCTTTCCCGTGTCCGTGTAGATGCGCCAACGCACGGCTCGCACTTTTCCAGTGATGGTTGTTTCAATTGGTTTTGTAAGTAGATTATACACCAAAGTGTCTCAGCCTCTGATACTCTACACCATAACCTCGTTCAGCGCTATTCACTACCGCCTCCACCATCCAGCAATTCGCGATAGTGGGAGTCGTCACTGCGTCCCCAAGAGGAAAAAGTAGATCGTCCTGGCGGCTCACACTACTAGCAGCCAGGTATAAACCTGAAGTATATCATTAATAATATACTTAGGATCAGATCAAAAACAAACTGTCCAAACAGGTGAGCAAAACAAGATCTCAAAGATAGGTACATACATAGGCCTCGGCGGTACAATTCATAAAAAAAAACCTTATTCCAATACCGAAAAAGAGTAAACCCCCACCTTTCCTCCCTGTAATCCTGATTTTGATAGGGAACGTGATCTCCTCCTCTCATATAATAGCGTGACGGTGGTGCACATAAGATTTTTGTCCTACCAAGTGAAAGTCAGGCAGTCTGAGGAAACTACAGGTGATCAAAGAATTATAAAATCTGTCACTGCCACAAGGTCAGGGTTGTGCAACAAAGGACAGGCACCCAGGTCCCAGGGCAATAAGAGAGCTGGCTACGACTGCTCTAGAAGATGATGGTGGAGGTAGAAAAAGAAAGGCTAAAAATGCAGGCATGGTGCAAAGATCGCGGATGTGGTGGTGGTGGGCGCCCTGCCAGAGGAACTTAGCCACTAAGTAATACAGGACCGTTTTTTTTTAGAATGCCCAAAGAGCTAACTGCACTTGGATCAAAGCTGTGATTATGATCGGCATAGCTCTCCTGATCCCCACCCTGATTCGATAAGGAAATGTCGTTGTTGCGGGGAAACCTTTGTTGGACAGGGGAAACCTCCCAAATTGAGACAGGGTTGATGTCAGGGCCCCATATCCACAAGTTAAAAACGCCGACAAGTACTTTGTCTCGGCCCCATCCAGAAGAGCGAGTGTCCAGTCGGAAATACAGGTAGACTCACGTTCCTGGTGGATAAGTATTGATAAATACATATACTTATACCTACGCGGGGTATTCTACGGACGTGACCATAACTACATGTAAGGAATGTGGGTCAGGGATGTGGTATTAATTAACTGCTCTTTCAGATTAAGGCCTGACTTAGAAGAGGTCTTTACCAGTAGGGTATCATGTAGTACTTACACGGGTTTTTTCTCTAGATTATACTCTGCCTGTCGGGCATATGTTTGATGAATGTTATTGCCCTACATCTAACGTCAATGGGACCCTGGCCGACTGGCTAACTGATATGCAAACAGGTTTAAGTATACTCTACAGCCGTTCATGGGGTTTTGGCGAACTGGGAGTTGGGGCCAATAAAAATCATTATTCGCCAGTTTAGGCGGTACATGTATACAGTACTATGCCCTCTTTTCATCACTCCCAACAGGGGACGAACAAGAAGAAGCACTTTACCTGTATCTCTTGATAAAGTGTAAATACTAGCCTCTAGTTACTCGGGGGTAGGGGAAAGAACCAATAGGGTTATTTGTATGGCAGAGAGCTACGCCACTCCATTCCTGTACGCGAGTAACCTCTTTATGTCACCTAAGTCACAAATGAGCCGCACGGCCTCTCGGCACTGGCCAATTCAGCGGTGACGGCATCGAGAAAATACGAGTGAGACATCTAACACAATCAAGGTGCCCACCAACTATTGCTAGCTGTCACCCACTAATTCACTAATAGCAGGCGACTTTCAGAGCAGACTTTTCTTGGTGGCGACTACTATTTAAATAACTTACATAACGGCTGTAAGACCAGTTGCCTTCGGAGTTCGTAACTTAAGATTCCTATTGCAGAGCTTATACCTATTGAATCCTGTCCGGTGCACAGGTAGGGTTCCTAGAATCGAATTGTTCCGGTACCGGGGCATCCTGCATTAGTTACTCTTAACTACATGTACATGTACTAGTACATACACGTAGAGTAAGTTGTATACACCCTTGTAGAGAGAAGAGGAGATCTTACGGCTCAGTTTCCCTGGAATGTCCCACGAATTGGAGGAAGCGAATTATGCCACAAACCACCTTTTGCCCGACGTGCTACGTGCTGTCATTTAAATTTTAATCGTGTGAACGATGAGTTGATCTATCCATTCCTCCGCTCAGCCAGGTGTGTTGAAACTTTCCAAAAATATAGTATACAGACACTACGATGTGCTGTTCATTGAAATGCCCTGGTACAGTTAGACCTCCCAAAAAAATTGTTGCGTGCTAAAGGGCCTAAGTCACGCCGCCGCTGTCCCCACGTCACGGTTTCGACCCGGACGGGGATCCCACGTGTCATAGAACGATCAAAACAGAACACTCGGCCTTCCAGCCCAGTCAGCCGCACTATGAGCCACATTCCCCTTTCCGTTCCTTTTTTCCTCCTCTCCCCGTAGCTTAGACCAGAAAAATCTAAACCCCCCTCACTATCCAATACAATAGATTATGGTATCATAATCCTCTCGTTATTCGCGATCTGTGTACATTCTTTAAGTACAATCTATACTTAGGGGCTTTCTTAGGCCTTGTTCCAGCCAAGGCCGACACCACAGGAAAGAAAATCTTTCACTTTCAAGGAACTTACCGCTTAAGCAGAGCTGAAAGGAACGAAAGACTTGAGTTCCCGATTTACTCGAATGCAGACATATCATGCTGGACGGGACACCCATTCTGCCGGTATATACCGGGTTAGGTGTTCCCGATTTCCGGGTATCTGCGATTGTAATGGTTATTACAACTGTTCAAAGTAAGTGAGCCCCGAGACATATGAGTATAATAGGTTTTAACAATCCATAGTCCAGCAGAGTCACATATGATGTGCTTTATGATCCCCCCCCCCCCGGTACAAAGAATTTTACGGTGTATGTGGTTAGCTCGTCCGGTGAAAAATCGGCCACCAAGACACAAAACGAGGCCGTCAGCAAAGTATTTTCTACTGCTGGGAGTACCCAGAGCTACTAGTAGTAGGGGTGTTCTACAACAGGGGGTACAAGCAAATTCTAGCCAGGTAAGTCAAAAGAGACATATGCCAATCTCAACGTAATAGAGAGAGCACATATGTAGGTACGCTAAGATATCAATGATGCAGACCCAAGTTCCCTTTTGGTGCTATTCTTGTTTCTCAGCTACTCCCTACTCTAGGCATCAATGCAAGGCCCCTGCGGGTCATCGACAGGTTTTTGATCCGTCGGTAGTTCAATTGGTACGGGTATGCTCGTACAGCTAGTTCCGAAAGAAAAAAAAAAAGCCTATTCCGGTGACTGCTCGACCAACCAAGGAACCGAGAGATCTAACCACCCTTGACTCTATCATTATTGTAGTACCTATTATGCCCAAACTTTCGCTACCGTAGATTCGGGATCGGGAGTGGCTCGTGTGGGGAGCATATCGTTGACTAGACATTCTGGGCTATATAAAAGGAAATATCATAAGTTCCCTGGTTGGAACGCACAGAACTTATGTTGGCCTCTGCATGCGGAAAATCTTTCCTCGATATTACGTTCTTGGCCCGCAGTTGTTTCCTTTTCTTGGTTATAATTGCTACAATGAGATACCTACAGACATCGTCATGAATTATCACTCGGTACTTGGCAAAGCTCGTATCCAACGGTAGGGGAGCCTTTCGTCCGGTGAACCCAAAGATTGTGGGTTTTAGAACGTGGACCACCCTGTAAGGCATGCTTTTTGCATCTTTCAGCCCATGTGCGGAGATTCCGCTCAGGATTTCCGACTGCTAACCTCAGTTGAGTCTCGCCTATTCTGCCGCCGTCTATAAAAATACGGCGCCTATAGAACGACCTACTCCATACGTCTTTAATATTTCATGGTCCCCCTCGCTTTTCATTCTTTGTTTTATTCGGGCTAGATCAGGGGGGCGAGGCTGGGGTTGCAGCCTACTCCATTGGTATCCCTTGGACTTTCAAATTCGCAGCTTGCCTTTTTGAGATAATATTAGCTTAAGCAGGCAGCTAATATTTATTTTTGATTGGCTCTATGGTTGTTATCAACCATTAAGGGCAACGGATATACCCAGCTCAGTACGTGCACGGTCCAGGCTGCGAATTTGACGATTTCATCCGCCAAGGGATAATCTGCACATAAATGGGCACTTTAGTGTTGAGGCTTAATAATTTACACCGCCACTGCTTCAGATCTAACTACTCGCTATCCACCATAAGAAATGCAGGTGACAAAGACAGGGATAGTTTGTATGGAGAATCGTCTTGGCCATACAAATGTTGGCGCCTGCGTTTTCAGGTTCTTATGGTGGATAGCGAGTACCACCGCAGGGTCTCGCTGCACTACAACAGGGGTATTCTTCAGTGCAACGAGATTTTGGGGTACTCGAATTTGTAGCAGTTCATCCTTCATCCAAATCGGGGACTCCATGTGCCCCTGGCTTTGTTATTGCTAAAGGAAACTTTATTTCGGTAGTACTATCAGTTGGCGTGGCTTACCGTCTTCGGCGTTCCAACTTCCATGAATTGGCCGTGGCAACGTGCGCAGGCGCGGGCAGTATGAATTCGAAGCCGAGATCAATTGCCTTAATATCCACCCCAATGTTATATGTTTCATCGCCAACTGACCGCGGTATACAGACCCGGCCTTCAAGATCTAGCCCACTCCCACTAATAATAATATCGTCATCGTCATCCTAGGCCTCGTTAGTTGAAGTACCTAATCTCACATGTGGGGTAGCTAGATAAATTATAAACCGGGAAGTCAAGTTTCTGTGTCCTCGTGGATACATGTCTACTGTATGGAATTTCTTTTTCGGGGCATATATATGTAGTTTATGCTTAATTATGGGGTTTTAAGTGTTCCGTTATGGACCGGGCCACAAAGAGGGGTTATGCAGGTGAGCATAAATCATAAATATCAATTATTAAACTTTCGTTTTCTTTCATCCCCAATATTATATATTCGGGAGGGGGGCGGGGGGTTCTTTGGGCCTTATGTTTCTAAGAGAACCTAAATTCCCTCAGCCCGTGCACAGTCTTGGTGTATTATTCAAGGCTCAGGTACATGCGACGGGATAATAATTATCGTTTGACTCCCATTAACGCACGTGGAAGAGAGGTACCAAAGCATAATCCAAGTGGTCGCTGGTGGGCGTGGCTTAAATGGAGAACGGGCTTAGAATATAGTTGTGGCCGGCTTTCCTTGCGGCCCACAGATACCAACAGTCAGAAGCACTGCTACCCCAGCCTTCACATTGGCCAAGAAAGGGATGCTACCAGCCACCAATGTATATGATCTAATATGCTTGGCAAAAGCAAACAAAAAGCCACACCACGGATTCATCCCTATGCATAATTGCATTTAGTCTCGTTCCCAGACCCGATCGGTATTTCTTTATGTGGTGTGCTAATACATAAGAAATACTACATCTCCAACCACACCAAAATAGGGGATGTACAGCGGTAGCTAATAAGTGATGGAACACAATGATGCCTGTTTTGGTAAAACGCCACCAACATTTGGTGTTTGTACCTCAGGGCGTTCCATCACTTATTACCTGTCGCTGTACATGTATGCGATGCCTGATATTAGTGTACTCGAGTGTGTACCGAAGTGATCACAATTAATTCTTTTCCAAGATCCTCATGTAGAGTAGTCTACATGATTTACCGGGACCGGTTCTAATCTTCAGGTTGAACAGCATCTGCGCAGAAGAAGATCCTCTGCATATATTTGGGGGGTTCCAGCAGCGCAGAATCATTACATGTATATCCAGTCATGGGTATGTTGGGCTTCATTTTTTGCTTCCTCGATCTCGACCCTTGTGAACAGGAAATAGCTTCCCCCCCGCGGATGGTGATAACTTCTGTGGCGCTGTAGGAATGAACAGGGTCTGTTAGCCAAAGCAACAAGTCCCCCATACTCTATTTCGCCCCCACCAATATCGGTCGTCCCGGAACCTTAATTCATATCGACCCACTGATCATGAACACCAACAACCTATCCGTTTCCAGAATTAATTATTCACCAGGTCATACACTCTGATCCTGAATTTATTTTCTCACAACCAGCTAGAAAATGGTTTGCCACACCACCCACCAGCCCTGGTTCTAGATCTAGATCTCGCTTCTAGAATAGTTCCTAGCGCCAGGCACGGCACTCTTGAACCCTTTTTTATTTTTTTTCTTTCTTCCCTTATTCCGACTACCGGGCGCAGATAAAACTTCTAGTGGCGCACCTACACCGTACACGAATATACTGTAGGTTCAACCCGGAGGTCATAGAAAATGACTCGCATAGACAGACAGAAGCAGAGGTATGTAGATGCAAGTAAGATCCCTCTTTTCACATACTTATCTGCATGATTTAACTCAAATTTAGCCGATAGATACTTCGCATTTCTCAATGTTAGCCTTACCCGCGGTCGCTGCTGTTTGTAGTTTTCTAACGTTCCCGAACTGGACTGGGTCTGCATATGGGCGTAAATCGTGCTTGGCAACTAGATTTTGGTGGTAAGTATGCAGACCCAGTCCAGTTCGGAAACGCTAGAAAACTACGAGTACATGTAGTATGACTACAGATGTAGCCTGGTTATGAAAAAGACTTGAATCAATAAATTTACCCGGAGTTTTGAAAAAGGGAGCCTAGGCATACACCACATGTATGCATGCGCATACCGCAAAAAAAAAAAAAAAAAAAGCTCTTCACAGTTTGAGCTTTGCATGCAAGGCACTGGAGAAGAACCTTCATACACAAGTACCTTACCTTAAGTTACTAATATTTAATATTTGCAGAGAGAGCATGCGACTTGCAGGTCCACATTGTTCTGTTCCTAGGCTGCACACGGGTATCCGGTTTCCGGCCTGCCCTAGAGAATTTTAACTGTAGAGGAAACCCACGCTGTCAACCTATCCCAAACTGGCTTCTGAGGTGGAGGAAATAGAGGAGCGGATCTGGTCTGTGGAGAAGGGTCCTTCTCAGAGAAAAGCAGCCTCGGGATGGTTCAACACCACCGGGGAATGCCGGTATGCGATCGAACGAACTGAATTTTTCTCTTCGTTCGTTCCTTCGGCTTTTGGAGCTTCCGCTAGATCCATGTAGACACATACATGTACTTAGAGGCAGGCACCCATCTGGTGAGATGATGAGCTGTTGCCGCTGTCTGTCGCTGTCGCCGTTGGAGTGCCCACATACCATCTCTCTCTCTCTCTCTCTCTCTCTCTCTCTTACAAATCTATTATTGATCTTGCCCAGTAGATACCAAGTTTTTTTTCAGCCCAACCAGCTCCAAAGTAAACACAACCCCTCCCTCCACTGTCTATCTGTCAGTGATAAAACCTTTTCCCCAAACATTCCAGTACATACCTTACCTACCCTCCCCTACCAATATGCCGGTTATACGCAACCCTTTTCGCAGGACTCCTGCTCCTTCAACTACTACTACAACAACTTTCAACAACATCTCCTCCGACTCTGTAATCACTGAAAATCTCTCCCAGTCGCAGGTCTCGCTTGGCTACGAGGATAATGCGCGCCCGAGGACCACCCTGACTTCGTCAAAGTCAAATGGGAATGTAAGCGCGATCAGTATTCCGAGAGCAGATGATGAGGGGTACAAGTTGAGTGGTATGTAGCTTCCCACACCGTTATCATTGCATTTTGGTTGTGACGTTGTGCCCCCTCAAACCCCACTTCACATCAACTGAAACTGCGGTGATCGAGGAATGGGCGGGGGTTGAGTAACGATAAATGCACTACGACGATGCCTCAGTCCCAACAAGTAAACGATTATCCACACTAACTCGTCCATCATACAGTTGTAAACGACAGCGGAGTTTACCTTCCCCCCTCCCCACCAGAGAAGAAAAGCTTCTGGAAGAAATCCGATAGCTCCTCCCACAGCTCCAAAGTCAGGACCCCGCCCTCCGAAGAGGAGCAATTTGTCATCCCGCGTGAGTCCTTCGAGTGCTATCGGCGCTCATTCGACATCTCTGCGCGCTCCCCGGTTACAGATATCGCATCCTCCCGGGGCTCCTTTGACTTGCGGCCAGCTACGCGCGCTTCACTCGACATACGCCCAACCACTCGCACATCTCTCGATGTGCAACCGTCGCGCCTCTCTTTGGACCAGCGGCCGCTGAGGAGGGGCCCAGGCTTCTCAAGCACGCTGGAGGACGCATTCGAGGAGGTGAAGCTCAATGATGATGGCGCCGCAAAGCCGAAGAAGAGGAGCATATTCTCGCGGTTTGGCACCGATCATGGAGCAGCTAGGGACGCGGGGTCCGTCAGGAAAGACGCCATGGCGGAGGTGGCAGAGAGTGAGTTGAGGCCGATTGCTGTGGGTAGGGATTAGTAGGGTGCGTTCTTATGATTTTTTTGTTTATGGGCTGGGTTTGATATATTGGGACGGAGGATTGGGCGTAATGTCTTTTTATTATATACTTTGGATGTTGATACCTTTCTGCTGATGGGTTTGTTTCTTTTGGTTTACTAAATACCTTCTTTTTATCGTCGTATTTTTATTGTATACATACGCATAGGGTGGGTCTTCGGAAATGAGGGGAGGGAACTTATCTAGTTGCCACATTTCTGTCGCTCTAATCGTAAGATAGAGAATATCACCACATCTTCCAAGCAATCCACCACTTCCTCTTGAACTCCAGTATCGTGCGGCAGCCATGACTGAAAACGAAGGTGCAATAAATACAATTTCTGAGTATTTGAATCCGTGGGGTCAACTGGATATGTATCTCTGCTCAGCTCCGGCGGTGAGTATGTACCTACCTTGTAGGTAGGAGGAGCACATAATACCTACATAAGTGAACTGGCCCATAGCTAGCTGATGAGTGAGCACCTATGAAGAATTACAATCCGGACGAGGCATCGCCCCATATTACTTGCCCCCTCTCTGCTGGTAGCTCTACTCTACCCTGGTCCAGGACTAGAGTAGCCAGCGGATGCTGGTTACGGGTACCTTTCAGCTTGCTTTTCAGCCCGCGGCTGGCAGTGATCGGGGTGCATATAATTATGTACCTGACTGGCCGGCTGGCCGGCTGGCCGGACGGATGGAGAAGGCATGGGGTCTGAATGTGTGCTAGTAGGTATATACACTCTTTTGACAACTAGCATTTATGTTCTATGTATCTACTCGCCGGGCTGGCTAATCCACATCGTAGCTCGATATTGATGGGTTGATGTTGATAGAAAGGAGGGCGAGAAAGGGTGGGAGAGAGCTAGGGAGGGCCAGTGATCGGAATGGTAGAAAATGGGTTGTGCCGGGCGCCGGTAACCCTAAACCTGGGAGCTCTGCCCGGGCGCTCTATCGGTCTGGCGGGGATACCGGGCACGGGCAGAGGATCGGAATAATATGAGGGCGGAGATTTTCTGGTGTTTGTTTCGGGTAGTGTGCGGTGAGGGAGGTTAGGTGAGTGATCGATCAATTGCAATCGGAGGCCCGCGGTGCAAAAGTGTCATGCTCATGACACCCCTAACCCTCTAGATGAAATTCTGAGTGTGTATAACTTAGGTAATTGTTCTTTAGTCTTCGGCCTTCACCCAGCTGCGTAGGTCATGGTCATGACTATAGGTGACCTCAGGGTCATTTGGTTATCCGGAGATTCCAGAAATAAGATATACGCTAGAATAACTCATGGAGCTTCCATGGCCATGACCTTTCCATAACAGCTAAATAGATAAACTAGGTCTTACTCTGCAGGTACCCACTGGGGACCCAGAACAAATCATATATCGAGCCTTGAGATGTTGTGGAAAACGTGTCCACCAAGATGTAGTTACCAATGTCTATGAGCGGCCCCGCCATCTGCCAGAGAGGTAATCATTGAACAAACATGTTTTATCAATACTATCTGCCTTTAGGTTTTGTCTAAGACTAGATCAAAAAATATACTGGCCGTTCCTGCAGAAAGCAGACCGCAGTTCCTAGGATATCTACATTCAGCGACCAATCTCCGTGATACAGTCAATCATTCACAACGTGTGTGGGTTAGGGCTCCCCGTGTTCTGCGGCCGCAGATTCCAGTAGCGGCGTATTTAAAGGAGCATGGTCACTTAAATGGGCCGAGTAGCACCGGAAATGATATTAAGCATAGCTATAGCTATGAACTAGCTCAACTATAAGGATATCCTAATATTGACTAACTATATCAAGGGCGTTTGGTTTAGGGGTATAATGTCTCATTCGCATTAGCGTGATTTGAGATGGTCCTGGGTTCGATTCCCAGAACGTCCATGACTTCCATTTTTTTTGTGGGGGGGGGTTGTTGTGTTGTGGGTTAGGGGTCAGAGACACGCTGTACTCCTCTACCAGTTCCTAGTTACTTAGAAGCCCGCTCACGGCCCATGGCTCCGTCGTCAATGATAATCATTACATGCCATACAAAAATACGCCAAGCTCATGATTTTGGGTGTATGCAATAATGGCCCAGTTCAAAAACGTCAGCGAAAAACGAGTAGTACATCATGTAGGTACTTCATTCCGATGGGATCCTTCCTGCGCTGCTCAAGTGACGTTTCACAAAAAACCCAGCCTCCCCTTACTTTACGTCTTGTAATTCCTTTTTTCCCCCTTCTCTTTTTGCGCAGATCAGATCATAAGTAGACGTCATAGTTGGTCACCAGCAGCTCGATTCCGAGATCCCGTTCTAGAGTCGGTATGTATTAGCTGTCTCAGTCCTGACTCCTGAGTGCTTTTTTTTTTTTTTTTTTTTTACCCTCCCTTCCTTCCTCCTCTTCCCTACTCTTGCGCGCGGGAGCGGAGTAGAGTAAGCTGTTTGAGATGTAGGCATTGTGCTAGCTGAGCAAAGAGGGCTGAGGGCGCGAAGCACAAAAATGAATAAATGAATAAATAAATAAAAATAAAAATAAAAATAAAGAAAATTAGGGATATTAGGGCACGAAACACCTCCTCGGAGCGAGGCGAGTCTTTCTGATCGTTTCACATTCAGTCATTACTCCCCCCACTATTATTACCATTATTATTATTATCATCTCTTGATTTCGGGAGTTTGGGGGGGGGGGGGTGCATCGGACGAAAACTGCGAGTTTGTTCCAATTGGTTTCAGCCCGTGAATGATGGGGGGTCACGTAAGTATCATACAACCGTAACGTAACGTAACAACGTAACCCACATCAATTGAGTAAAACTACTTACTTGTGTACCTACTCTAGGCCCCGTAGGTCTTTGCAAGGAGTGGAAACGCCGGCCGCTTTAGACTGTGTTGTTGGGGTGCAAGGGGAGGGAGGGTGGGTGGGTTGAGGTGGTCTGCAGGTACTCACTCGCTCATCTGTTAATTAGCCAACAGGGTAGCAAGGTAGACTAAACACACGCTGCAACCAAAATAGTACGACATAATCGCGCGTTTGTAGACGGGTGATATCCTGTGACAGACATTTAAAAGCGGCTGGCCATGGGGGATCCAAGTACTTAGGGTTATATTCGGGGGGGCAGATAATATGATAGGTAAGGTTATTGGTCCAACTGGGGCCACGTTTTGGTAGTGAGCTGGGGGGATGCTTGTCTAAGTGCTCGTAAGATCAATTGGGGAAGGGGCCAAGGCAAGTGAACGAGTAAGGCAGTAAATATATGATACAATAATAACTACATACTGGGCAGTGGCTATCGTGGTGGTGGGTGATATGGTGTGATTGATTGATTGATGACATGATCGGACGAGTTTGGAGGTATGCAATGACTTGTATTGTTGGAATGTTAAGTACTTCTATGTGCGTACGTAGATAGTAGTAATAGTAATGATAATGTATTACTGACTCAACTATGTCGTGGGACGTTCAGTTAGTACTTTCTACATAATGTAGTATGATCTAGATCTAGCTATGTTATCAACTATCTTGGGTATCGATATATTAAACACCTTGAAAGTGCAAGTGCAAGTGTACATACCTTATTATCTATCTATGCAGGTACTTCTATTAGCATGTATATTACCCCGCCCCCAGATCCCAGATCGATCATCTACCGAGTCGGATAAGCAAACACTACCAAATTAATACGTGCCATCATGACATTAGGAATACTTATATATATACTAGTTAGGAAAGCACACTGCTCTATGTAAGGCTGTCCCTACCGAAATAAGCGTCAGCATAGACTTAATCGAGGAGTGTAAGTACGTTAATTGGATATCGATATCCTCAATCGCATTCTCGACCAATTTCTCCGCCAGTCCATGGTCGAAGATGCCCTACTCTATACATATGGGTTATACAAGGCGCTGCACTTCATGCCTGTGTCCTGTGCAGAACACCTACTAAAAAAAAAAAAAAAAAAAAAAGTACCGTCCAACGCAGCTGCAGGCCCTTATAGTTTTATCAAACTTGTTCATTGGGTGTCATACGTTAATAATCACTTTAGTAAGTGAGACAGAAGACTTGCAGCTAAGTAGTTATCCTCTCTACCTACATAAGTACATACTTGCTGAGTGATGAGTGACCATGGGTATCCGTGGGGGCCGTAGGACAGGTCAGGGGGGACTACATGTATCTATGCATGTGCCAATGATATTTTAGGAGCGCAAGTATATATGTATGTCCTCGAGTCCGTGACCTTATGCACCACAGCTTTGCTGTCGGATATTATGCAATTGCGCAACAGATGAGCAAACAAATTACAGATCTGCACCGACAGGCGCAGGTACCAAGTAGACATACAGGGCTAGCCATATCAGGTGAAGCTGCTATGTAGGGACACATTGTATCATTGGCTGGACACTGGTAAATTGTGGGAGGGACGGTGGTTGGTTGCATCATGAGATATCATTCGGTGCTATCAACTAACAACGCTACGCTTTTTTGTTTTTTTGTTTGCTTAATCAAACGCTGCGTAAGACAAGTGGAGGAGAAAAAAATGGCATAACATACATATTTTAAACTACTCATCAATTGTCCATACACAAACTAAGAGAGATAAAAAAAAACCCTGCAAAAAAGAAGTAGGGGGAAAAGAAAACAGTGAATAACAATAAAAAAACACAGGGAAATGCAAAAAGAAAAAAGAGAAAAAAAAGAGGCAATAGTACATATTTGCCCACTATTACTAATATGGTCCCCTCCACTGATCTGTCTGGACCGCACTCATACAAAGAACCCCCCGTTCAGCAACAATCCCACCCTCTCCACCTCAATCTGATAAGCCTTCCTCACATCCTCCACCGTCACCACGCACCTCTTAACCGCTGCCCCCGTGCTCCCCGCCTCATTCCCCACCCTCGTCCTCTTCGCCACCGCCCCCGCCTCCCTTTCCGCCCTCCTCGTGCTTAATATCCACGCCTGTTCATCACCCACACATGCCATTGCATTCAGCAGCACCAAAAACCCATCCGACACGCTGCGGCTGCCAGGGTCCGCCGACCCTACGCTCGCCGTCTGCAGGCGCTGCAGGCGCTCGTGCAGGATTGCGGCGGCGCCACGGTAGTCGCCGCGCTGGACGCGCCATGCGTACAGCACCTTGTGGAAGGGCGGGCCGGTGGTCACGTCGATGATGGAGGAGCACTTGAAGACCAGGGCGTCGTCGACCTCGTCTTGGAGGCCGACGAAGGGGTAGGAGCAGAGTTTAGAGCCTTGGCCGGACTCGACCATGGAGCCGACGAGCTCGCGGAGGGCGGTGCGCTGAAGAGGGAGATTTGTGTATTGTGTGAGGGCCAGGTAGGCCTGGTCATAGAGAGAAACTTGCAGGTTGGATTGGAAGAGTTTGAGTAGGATCTCGGAGTGGAGCTCGGGGTTCTGTATAGGTGTTAGTAAGTAGGGGGGGATGATTGGGGGGGGGGGGGGGCTTACGGTGTCGTCCAGTGCGACGAGGGCAGCCTGACAAAATTCGGCGACATAGGCGGGAGCGCGAGCTTCTTCGAAGAGACTGGCGACGTGAAGGTAGTACGCTGGCAACCCCTTCCCGAGAGAGGATTCAAGCTCAACATCCGACAACAGGCTCTTGACCGCCGAGTAGTAGGTCGGGTTCGCCTTTGCTATACCACATTGTTAATTCGGCACTCACAAAGCCAATCGCATACGGCAACAATGGGGAGACATACCAAGTCCACAGGCGCTCTTCCTGAAGCCCAATGCCGCCGCCTCCACATTCCCATCCCTCAAGTGTATCCTCCCCGCAACATAATTGCCCCAACACGTGCTCGGCAAGTACTTCGTAAACTCCACCGCCGTGCCAACCGCATCAATCGCCAGCAACGCCGAGGAGATAGTGCTGAACCCATTGCCGTACGTCCCTAGCTCCAGTGTCGTCAAAAACTGCCTCACGCACTCCGACAGCGCCAAGCTGCCGCCCCTACCAAGGCCCAAGGCCGGGGGCCCATAATTCTCACCCAAAAGCCACTGTAGAACCGACGCTCTGCGCTTCTTCTGAGTTGCCGTCGCATCGGAGTCTATATGGAGCCTGTTAAGGTTCTTGGATAGCTCCTCCTCGGCGGAGAGGCGCTTGTCGGGGATTAGGAGCGGTGTGCGGGAGACCCAGTCGAGGACCTCGTACTCGCGCACGTAGTCTAGGAGCTGTGTGAAGAGCCTCTGGTTCTCGGCGATTGCGATCGTGGGCCCTTCGGGGGCGGAGACCAAAACAAGGAGGAAGACGAGGCTAAAGAGGAGGTTGTGGTTGACATTAACAACTTCCTGGCTTCCGGTCACTAGGACGGTTCCGCCGAAGGTGGTGAGCCTCGTGCTGCCTGTGTAGGTGTCTGAGTGGAACAGACTGGAGAGAATGCTGGAGAAGGCGTTCTGAGGGTCGTTCATGGCTGCAAAGGCACTCTCAATCTTGTCTAGGGTGGAGGGTGATAACTCATCGTGTATGCAGTTGTGGTAAAGTGAACCCATCCTATCTTCATAGGAGAACCGGGCATCATCCAATACTTCCTTTTGCAGCCTCCAGACACAATTATCGTATGCCCCGTCCGTAAGATCACTCTTCAGGTCTGTTGCGGCCTGGACAAGCCTTAGGGCATCTGAAAGTTCCTCCCCTTGTAGAGATGCACCAAGTCGCCTTGGTGTGCGTTCTGAGAGCAGCTGAAGATTACCTGCGTGTGTCCCATAGTTATGAAGAATGACCTCGCTCTCTGTGCATTCCCTCAACGCCGTGATACCATCCGCATTGACAGTCCATACAAACCCGCTAACCGGGTCCGCAACAAGTGATAAAGCCTCGCTACGTTGCTTGTCGAGCTCGGTACAGAGTCTGCAGTACCGCAGCCACTGCAAACCAAGCTCATGTCTGTATTTTTCATAGTCTGGAGACCCATCGACTGTCTTCTGCAGCTCAACCTGAGCTGGAATGAGCTTGGCAACGCGAGCTTTGATAGGATCATTCTCGTCATCGTTGTTAGCCGGCACAGAGTAGTAGTCCTCATACACTGCAAGAGCCGTCCGGAGCACATGGTCCGTAAAGCGGCCCGGGAAGAAGAGCCAGTCAATCCAATAGTCCGTAATATCTTCCGATGTGACCTCCGATGGAGTACGGCCCGGGGAAACATGGAGTGAGTCCGGAGTGGCACTGGTCCACTTGTTCCAGTACGAAGTGATAGACTCCATCCTGAATTGGAGGTTCTGGACCTTGAATGTAGTGTTTGATTTCCAGAGGACCCAGAGGTTAAAGAGACCGGAGTCAGCGGGTGGTGCCGCAGTAACGCGGAATTCGGAAATGATCCAGACGGAGTTTGCAGTCGGGGGGTCGGCACAGAATTCGTAGGTGGGGTAGAGATCGGCAAGACCTTCGAATTGGCCTTGCTCGTCCCGGAGCACGGCCCAGAACTTGAATCTACCAGTTGTGGCGGAGGAAAAACTGACAAGATAGCACATGTGGTCATATTGCAGTGATGCGTCGACAATTGCGAGCAACTGTGAAGGTGCAGGGTCAAGGAGGGTTCTGATATTGTGATTTGAGGTAGGAGTGTTTTCGTTAAGGAGATCGGTGGCATGCAGGAGGTGGCCTTTGTTCAAAGCCCAGATTTTCAGGGTGTGGTTTACAGAGACAGTGAATAGAAGGGCATTCGCTTCTTGGTGGTAGTCGGTCACCATTGCATCCTGGGACTGTCTCGGTATGTATACTGCAGATGAGATGACCGCCGAGAACGAAACGCTATCATTTCCATACCGCACATGCCCGGTTCGCCCTAGGAACGGCATTCTACTCTTTAGTAAAGAAAGGTAACTCCCTTCGCTGAATGTCTTCTCAAAATACTTGGAAACCGATGTATCTGGGTCTGTATATCTGTTAGCCGCCGCGCTCCCCAAACGGATAGGTGAACCGCATACCATCGGGAAACAGATGGCTTTTCTCCAGCTTAAGCAATGTGCCATCCTGTAACGACACAAGCAAAGACTGATGATCAATCGCCGTCAGAAAATGCGGAGAATGTATAATGAACGAACTCGGCGAATAGGTTCTGCAGTAATCGCTATCCTTGCTGCCCTTCTTCACGACCGAATTCTTCAGTAGAAAGTCCGCCGACAGGTTCAACGTGTAGATGACATTTCCGGTCGTCAGGGCATAGATTATCAGTTCATCGCGATCCGGATTATCTGTAAAGCCGACACAGTTCTGCTTGATCGGCTCCGGAAAGTAGAATCTAAACGTGGTTGCAAACTCCCCTCGTACATCGTTCGGCTTTGTGAAATCGACCGACGTCACAGACAACACCTGCGCATTCTCCAGAACCCTCCACATGATACATCTTGGGTATCGATCGGCAGGTCTGTAGTACACCGACGCAGAAGTCGCAAGGAACCTGTGGGAGAAGAGCGTATCAGGCTTTCCTTCTGGTGTCTGGATGAGATCTGTGGAGTTCTGGGAGCTTCGTTTGCTGGGACCACCGTGGTGATCGGGAAGGAAGATGTTTGCTGTCAGTCGGTAGGCATCGTCCCAGTCAAGATTTATACGCGTCTCTTTGTAGAGGAAACAGGGTGTTAGGTCTGTCATTTTTCTTCTTTGCGCAGACTGTAGGACCACACTGTTCAGATATCTTGAGCTGTTTGAGGGTTTTGGATTTCCTTGTGGACGACGCGGATGTTGGGGCGACGTGAAAGCGGGCCCTGCCAAGACGCAAGGTTGCTATCGCGAAAAACAGAAACGAAACGAAACGAAACACCACCGGGAGTCGACATGTGTATTTAAACTTGTACCCACGTTTTCTTCTAGGTATTTTTTTTATCGTTTCCTTATGGCGATTACAAACAAACAGCCTACTTAAAACTACAACTCGAGCCATTCCCCATGACTGGGATTTGAACCCTTGTATTGTAAGTATTATTATGGTCCCCCATAATAAATGGACTCTAATATTCAATATTGAATCATACATACATTCTTATGCAGTATGCGACTACAAATGAGAGGTTATTCAGAGGTTGCCAAAGCCAATCGCGTCCCACTCAACTTTATGGTAGGTACATGTACGTGCATGTATACCTCATCTCATGCGAGGACAAAGTACATGTATGTAGGTACATTTGTTCTGTACCTGACTTGGACCCCCCCCCCCTTCTCCCTCTCACTAGGGGACAGCCGCAAATTATATGCTCTTAATGGCAATCTAGTGGGCCAGTTAGAAAACTTTTACTAAACTACCTTGTTTTTCTATAAAGCTACCGCCACGAGGGTTCCTCTTTTTCTACGCACCATATATATATGCATATTTTACCAACATCACTACACCATCACCATCACCATTATAGACCTAAGCTCTAGATACAATTAGATATTAGTTCCTACCCACTCATACTCCTTAGAGTCAACATAGATTCCTCTCTCCTTTTACCCAACTGGTTGGTGGGGCCCCTCTATAGGGAGCTTAGAGTAGAAGCCATTAAACTACAAACTGCACTCCAATCTAGTGGGGACACAGTGCTCTGAAAGAAGGACATCAGGATCAAGGACAAAAGCTAGATCTACCCATCACTTTCAGCACGTCCCTGGTACAATAACTCACCGCAACCCTTATTAAGTCTCGACAACAAGGCCTAGGAGCAGTGGGCTCCATGCCATAGACCCCCATTCCTCATCACCGGGAAGTACTCTTCACTGAAAGGGTTTACCACATAGCTTATATTTATTCCGGCACCAAAGACCCCCCGGTCTCTGGGGCTATACGCATACTCCACCTGGTTTATCTCTCCTGGGAGAATGTATGAAGTGATGAAAACCACAGATTTCAAGCTTAGAATCCCATGGCGCAGAGGGCCCGCAAGCCCGGGGTCCAACGCCCACAGAAGCGCCAATCTGCTGCTCAACCACCCTCATCACAGAAAACTTCCTACCTATGCTCGGTTGGGCGTTATGTCTATCATGGAAACTGCTCAATTGTAGCGCTGGTGGAGGTGGTCTGTAGATGAGGACTGGTTTGTTAATTCTCTGATAACTTCACACACAAAAGAACGTTCATACATACCCATCTATACATACCGCCTTGGCTATGGTAAATATACGGCCAGTCTCTACGGCTATCTACACGCAGATGCCATACACTTTCGTCGAGACATATCGAGTGAGAGGTTGTGATGATGGCCCGTGTGGGGTTTACGCCCCTGGCGAATAGTACTTTCTTGGTCGGTCAGGGCAGGTCTCCATCTCTTGATTGAGAGATTTAACAGAACTACCCTAGAAGGTATTGAAAGGGCCGGGCCTGAACGCAACACTGGTGCGCAAGGACAAGCTCCGCAAGCGCTATGGTTGCCGAAGATATTCCTGTGTGTTGAGAAATTATATTTTGGGAATCTTCTTTGAACTACAGGTACTAGTCGGGCGTAGCCTAGATATAAAAACTTCTTATTCAAATCTATACATGCGCAGGTGTCTTGCTGCTTTCATCAGCCTTTTTATTTACAGAGTTTTCGGAATGTAAAGGGATTTGTGAACCGGGTGATATCGCATGAACCAACCCTAACCCAATAGTAATAGGTCTTATTGCACGGTTTACACCTCCTTTGAAAAATATGTGCCGGATGTATGTAATTAGTATCTTGTACTATTTCTCTTCAAGCAGTTTAGCTATTCGGACACGCGGACGCACCCGCGCAGCTCAGCATTGGAGTTAGAACGCTGGCTTACTTGTTCTTCTCAAGCTGAACGGGAAACCCAATGCCAAAGTTTACTCAGGGAATCCCTATACGCTATATATAAAATCAGACCGATAATGCCTTTTCATGGAGAGTGTCTTATATGTATGTATTATTATGCGCAGGTCGTTGTACCTTGGCGTGCAGATTTGTGCCCAATGTCGCGCGCGTGGGTTTCAGCTGGTGGTGGTCATTTATGATAAGAACTGCATGTGATGGCCCGCCGCCGATCTCGAGTGTGATTGCAATTCCCAATGCCTTGGAAGCTGCCTTCGCGATGCTGAGTGGTGGTACTCTATTTATTACCACATTGCTGGCCGGGGACGAGTAAATGTGTCCCAAATATAGAACTGGGGAGGTAGTACATGTCGGGTTCTGATTCATCGGAGTAACTGTACACTGGGATGCTGATCTGATGTGCAGTTGGGTAGTGTGTCTTGAGATAAGTAACTGGAACTAAAGTGCGTATCATACAAGTTATCCCTCAGATCTGGGGGATAATTAGAAGAGACGGGAGTGACGGTGGGTCAGGATGTACAAGCAAGCCACATAAGATGGGTCAGGAGTTGGGACGGGGGGTGTGAGCGGGATCACATAGGTTATGGGGGAGGTTAAGCACTTTGACTTTTCATATCAGAGACTCTGGTATGGCGTTACTTATGGTGGTGGTTTATATGTCTCGGGGCTTGAGTTGTTGCATCGTTAGGTACATGTAGAGTACTCTACATTACCTAGGTAACACTGTCCTATCCTACAATGCATGAAAACAAGATCTACCCAAAGTACAGCTCATATCTAACAAGTGGGATGTACTTGATACTACAGGCTCATACGTACTTCGTGAACACTATTATTGAATTAAGCACTTGCAATATCGGTGATGGTAGAGGTGATTTCTCCGGTTCATGCGCCGTCGCCGGCGGCCGTGCTTGCAGACTCACGAGTATCACGGCAGAGCTTTCGAATCGTGAGTATGTATGAATAGAAACCGTACTCAAACCACTGAATTGTTGCACCTGGCTGAGATGTTGGTATTAGTTGTCAAAGGTGATTAGGAGCGACTGCTGTCGGAAGACATTAACTGTTGCAAGATACATGTAGTATATTGGCAAAAAGGAAACTTGTCCCCTAAGAATAGAGTATTTGCGATGTCTTCTTCGATACGGTCCGGAGACCCCCGAGGTGTACTAGCTAGATGTGCCTTGAATAGTTTTAGTATAGATGCCCGAACGGAGGTTGTAGAGGTATGTACAAGAAGTACTTGCAGATACAGAGGTATCTGCGGTTTCGCATTTCGCAGGACCGGACCCTGGTCGATATGATCATTACCCCTGCTTACTAAACTCCGGAGGCTTGTCTCCGTGAACAGTTTGTAGGGCATTGGAGGGGAGGCACCTCGGCCCAAGGATCCCGTTGTTTGTAGTGCCATTATCATTTGGGGCCTTTTTGTTCTGCAACCAAGTTCTGCCTGATATAGGGGGTGGTGTGTGGGAGGTATATGCGATTGAGCGTCAGAGATGACGGAGGGCTTTAGCTAAAGGCGGAATTGAGCAACCATGTGTTCTATAACCAAGAGTGTTTCTGCGTAGAAGAAGGTTCGTGGAGCGGCCTAAGCCAGGAGGGAATATTGGGTCGTTGAGGTCAGGTTAGATAGGGAGGGGGTGGGCTCATGATCGATTACGAGGCGAACATGTACCTGTAATCTGTAATTGGTGACCGCTCCCATCATTATATAAACATCGTCAACACCAATGTACCTTCATCAAGCACCTTGCCCATTATCTCATTACACGCACATCCACATGTAACTTAACCTCGGAAACATGCTCCATACATGTACTTCACAACTCACGAGCATCACCCCAACCTCACTTGTCTCACGGCGTATTTGCCAGGTCATGTTCGAAACAGCTCTTTTCCATCTATTCGAGCAGAGAGAGAGAGAAAGAAAGAGGAAGTACAAGTGCATAATCAGACAAGAGAAGGACAGAAAATAAAAAGAAATACATCACCCAAGCTCACCAGACCCTCACAGACCAATCCATCCAGAGAGGGCTCTCAATTTTGGGATCTTCTCCCCTCATAAGCAGTAGCAGAGCACACCCCTTCCCCAATCAACTTACTTAGTGCCCGGCCAAAGCTAAAGAGATCCTATTCTTACCAGACCGGCCAGAGAAAACCAACACGGGAAAAAAGATTACACGTATACTAAACATACTGTACCCTTACCTACCAAGCAAAGGGGTCCGAGGGGGAAACACCCCCGCAAAGAAAGAAGGAATCATATCAAACACGCAGGGAAATGAAAAGAAAAAAAACAAAAAAAACAAGAGAGAGAGAAAAACGATAATAGAAATACAAACCATAATTTTCGTTTCCGACCTCCAAGACATTGGCTGGCCAGGAGTGCGTGAAGGAAAAGCGAGTAATGAAGAGAGACGACATTATTTTGATAGGAAAATACCTTGGAGGAATAGAGCAGTATGAAAACTCACAAAAGAGATAAAACTAATACAATACAAGCGCGCGCAAAATTGACTATATCTGGACTCACCCAACCAGTCATTCTTCCCACAGACTGGTTTTGCCCCACCCGAAGTTCTGTTGGTTGCCTATATGATTTGCAGGGGAGAAAAAGAAGGAAAAGACTTTCCATTTCATTCCGGAGTGTTACCAAGTGAGTGATACATATGCTGCTTTTGTTTTGAAGACATTGATGTTGATAAAGTTGATATTTTTGTTGCCCGTGATAGATGAAAAAGATGGCGAGAATAGTAGGTGATTTTGGAAGTAGGCTTTGACGGTGGTTGGAAAATAAAAGGATTGGTAGATGATGGTGAGTTATTCCTTTACCTTCATTGAAAGAGTTTAGAGGTTCAGGTTGGTCAATCACACTACTGATACCTTCTCCTGTGTCTATCGCCACTACCATACCCTCCATCACCGGCACCATCGTAGGCTCGCTTTCTCGAATGGCCGTCGTCGTAACCGCCCCTATCACCGTGTGAACCTCTATCACCATGAGATCCTCTATCACCGTGGGAGCCCCTATCGCCATGACCACCCCGGTGATCGTCTCTGTGCCCACCAAACCTGCCT
Source organism: Morchella sp. 2016-72 (assembly GCA_024713865.1). Lineage (NCBI taxonomy): Eukaryota > Fungi > Ascomycota > Pezizomycetes > Pezizales > Morchellaceae > Morchella > Morchella sp. 2016-72. The sequence continues at coordinate 909,192 of JAMJEY010000022.1, forward strand.
CCGCCGGCGTCGCGGTCCCCTCCATACCTGTCACCGCCTCTGCTGCCACCATCACGGTCGTAACCACCACCACCACGTCCACCGCGGTCGTTGCCAGAACTGCGATCATACCCACCAGATCCTCCTTGATACCCACCGCTACCTCTGTGTTCGCTACTGCCATACCCACCACCTCCGCCGCCGCCGCCTCTGCGTCCTCCGGGCCCAGTTGGCGCATTTGGCGGAGCCTCGGCTCCGCTGGGGTGTCCACTGCCCCCTCCACTGTAGCCATTCTGGCCACCTCTGTCGCCTTGGAAGCCGATACCACCCCGGGGGCCACGCCCACCTCCGATCTCGAATCTGTTGCCTCCGGTGAACCCACCACCTCCACGGCCACCCTGAAAACCACCACGGAAGTTACCGCCTCCGCCGCCTCTAAAGCCACGGCCTCCGAAACCGCCTGGCCCACCTGGTCCACGGGGTCCGTCACCACCAAAGCCAGAAGGACCTGTTGGGCGCGTTACAGGGATCTTGGTGTATCCACGACCACCGAGACCACCACCAAGGCGCTTTGGTTTCCAGCCCTTTACAGTACGGCCGCGTTCGACATCGACGAGGACACGGCGATCCTTGATACGAATTCCATCGGTTTCTTTGTAAGCAGCTGTAAAGGAGCAAGAAAGAAGAGAAAATCGTTCAAACCCGTGTCAGTTTATTTCTTATTTCATACTTTCCTTTCTTATACCGCTTCTTTTGTGAGAAGGAGCATTTGCTCGAGTGGGATTGGTGATATAAAATTAAGATGGTGAGGGGGAAAGGAGTAGATAAGTCAAAACACGACACGACACTGAAACGGCGGCGCAGCTATGTTTTTACTTTTCACGTCCGGGGGCTAATATGCGAGTTGCGGCAGGGAGGGGAGATAAAATAGATAGGGGGAGTCTTCGGTTTCAATACCCTTCATGTCCTTCTCACGCTCATATACAATGAACGCATACCCTCTGTGCTTGCCTGTTTCTTTGTCGTGCACGATACGTACCTGCATCATGGAAAAGAGTGTCAGAAGTTGATCATTACCAAGAAAGAATTGCGTGGTGGGAAAATTCTTATCTCACCCTCTCAATGGGACCAAAGCGTCCAAACTCGCGCTCGAGATCATTCTCCTTTACTTCGTAACTCAATCTGGACACAAACAAGGTCTTATAAGGATCACCTCTGACAAGCGGATCATGTTCTGGGTCATCTGTTGACACTTGTTAGCCAACCGTGTCCTTCACGGATCATCTCCCCTTCAATAAATGTGCACATACAAGCTTCAAGCCCTTCTTTAGTCTTTTTCTCCAAGGCTGCCTTCTTCTCTTCTCTCAGCCGGTCCCGTCGTTGCATCCAGCTCTCAGTTGGGACATAGTTCGGATCCGGTTTTTTAAGCTCCTCAAGGAACGCGGCAACCCCACTGATCGGGGCGGTCCTGCGCTTCTCTGGTGCGTAGTCGCAGTGAGGGAGGTAACGAAGAGGTGGTCGGGGAGCAAAGAGCACCAAAAGATTCGCTGGGAGTTTATCTGTCATTGTTGTGTCAAAGGGGGGATGTTAACTCTTGCGATCAAACAAGGCGGTGCAAATGAGGGAGAAGTGAGCGACTAAAGTAGGTGTGTCGTGATGGCGGCAAACTATAGATAATGGTACGCGGTTGTGAGTGATGATCCTGATAAGGATGGAGTATATTGTTCCTTGATGATGTTGGTTGACGCGCACACAGGCCCTTTGTTTCCGCGATTCGAGTTGGGAGATGTTGACCCCTAATGAATGTTTCAGTTGTCGATTGGCGAAAACAAGGCCTTTGTCAGGTTAAATGTGGTGGCAACGTTACACATCCCGAAGAGATTGTCTCGTGGCTAAGGTCTTACACGTGATTGCGCAATGAGTCATCAGCCACTAGTTAAACGCGTTTTCCTGAGCCACCGGGAAAGCACTTAAGCTGGCACCCCTCAACGCGGACTTAAGTCGCGTTTCCCTCTCAGCTCCTTGCCACGACACACTCACTTCAACACGACTTCCCACTCGGAAGCATTCATTTTTTTTTTTTTTAAAAAAAAAAATCGCAAACAGAATCCAGTTGTCTTAATCGCCAACATGTCTGGAGAAGGCCAAGAAGATCAGTTCGACGACAATGCTTCTCAGTTTGGTGGGCCTGGTGCTCCCACACCGCTTGCATCACTAGAGGTATGAAACGCCACCCTCTCCAACTGAATTGAAAACAGCTAACGGAATACAGGGTAATGGTATCTCCGCGAGGGATATAAAAGCCGTTGTCGAGGCGGGATATAACACTGTCGAGTCGGTGGCATACACGTCAGTTTCATCTCCCCAGAGCCAATATATATATACCGTTATAGTAATACCAAAAGTGTTGCCAACAGCCCCAAGAGGCAGCTTCTTACCATCAAGGGTATATCAGAAGCAAAGGCGGATAAACTCATCGCCGAAGGTACATTTTTAACCCGGAACTACTTTTGTCAAAAATGAACAGATTACTGACAAACCCCGTAGCTTCCCGTCTTGTGCCTATGGGCTTCACTACTGCCACCGAAATGCACCAACGTCGCTCTGAGCTGATTTCGATAACAACCGGTTCAAAACAACTTGACACACTCTTGGCTGGGGGAATTGAAACCGGATCAATCACAGAGGTATTCGGAGAGTTTAGAACGGGCAAATCGCAACTATGTCATACCCTTGCTGTAACCTGTCAGCTGCCGTTTGACATGGGCGGCGGAGAGGGCAAGTGTCTCTATATTGACACTGAAGGAACCTTCCGTCCCGTCCGCCTCCTTGCAGTTGCGAATCGCTACGGTCTCAATGGGGAAGAGGTGTTAGATAACGTTGCATACGCACGTGCCTACAACAGTGACCATCAATTGCAACTCCTTAACCAGGCTGCTGCGATGATGACTGAAACTCGGTTCTCCCTCCTTATTGTCGACTCTGCGACTTCACTGTACCGCACGGACTTTGCGGGTCGTGGGGAGCTTGCGGCGAGACAGACGCATCTCGCAAAGTTCATGCGCACGTTACAGCGCCTTGCAGACGAGTTTGGGATTGCGGTGGTCATCACAAATCAGGTTGTGGCTCAAGTCGATGGCGGGGCCGCCATGTTTAATCCGGACCCCAAGAAGCCCATAGGAGGAAACATCATTGCGCATGCCTCCACTACGAGGTTGTTTTTGAAGAAGGGGCGAGCAGAGACCAGAATTTGCAAGATATACGACTCGCCTTGTCTTCCCGAGAGCGAGTGTATGTTCGCTATCAATGGTATGCTCGATATTTCCCCTACAGCTTTCTCGATTTATATCACTAATGATATCACAGAGGATGGTATTGGCGACCCAAATCCCAAAGATCTTGAAAACTAGAGTTTTCATCTACCGTATTATCATTATTCCATTGCATTGAATTCCGCTTTTAAGCTTCATAGCTGGATATTTTTATTGTAATCTTTAGGATGGGAGGACTTTTTTTCAATCACGATTTTTCGATTTTCATTGCAATTGGCGTTTTTTTCTTATTTTTCTTTCTTTCTACCCTTGTATATATACAGAGTGGTTGGGGTTTGGAATGGAGCCGTGATTGGATTCCATTGAAATAAGTTTTATTGTTACTGGAAATTTTGCGTTTGGGATTTGTATACATGTGGATCCTGCCTTTTGTGATGTGTTGTCATGTTCTTTATCTCTCTGGAATATACTCAGCATACGCATCTATCTAGAGACGTCGTCAGTCGGTTTTATAATTTACAGAATTCCTTAGCCCGCTTGCTGCAGAGCCATGATTGAGGACCTCCAGATTACACCATCCACCGCGTTCAGGGTAGGATCGCCTGTTGGAGCAAGGGGAGGGGGCTCTGTTTGGTGTTTCTTGGAAATCTTTACTCCCGATTCAACCTCACCCATCAAGTCTAAGAGGCAATAGAGGGATGTGATTCACCAATATTTTCTCCAAATTCTGGTTTCAAGTTCTGCGGTCTCTAATAAGGAGACACGCTTAAGGGTTCACGAGGGTGTACGGGTTAGGCGGACTAACTGATAGTTGAGTTGGGTGATTGACGGATAGTTGGACGGAGGACTAGAATTAGCTCGTTTACCTTCACAAAGTGACTAATCAACTTAGTACTGTTGATAGTGATTTTCGACCCTCCTCTACTTGCTACGAGAATAAGTTTCCGCCATTACCCCCGTTTACAACCGCGTTTTCTCGCGAGGGGTTATTCCCGCCGCAAGTACTACAACCACCCAACAAGCCCGGCATCGAGTGATATTCTATGAAGGATATTATCCAAGGCATTACAATCGCTCTCCTCACCGAATAACCGAATGACGTGCATGCATGGAGAGGTGGGATACATGCCCTTGAATAAATAGTATTATAAACACCTGATAAAATCATTTACCCTGCGGCGCTGCGGAACTATGATTCTATAGTTAATCACAGCATATCACTCGATGAGGTAGTTGGCCTGTTCCCTTACGCAATGTGACTCTAACAATTGACAGTGGCTTGCTGCGGCGTATATGGCTGAGCGGTTCTGGTTGCTGGGTGCTTGTGGTCGTCATTTTGCTTCCCGGGCTCAGAACTTGCATTCAAATAGTGCCTGTGATTGAGGTATATACCAGGGAGAGAATAAATGGGAGAGGGAGGGGGATACAGGGAAATGAACGAAGTAGTAGTTATGAAGATATGTTCTATGGGGTATTATTTATAGGGCTAAGATATCTAGCATTATGCTGTCGTTACCGACTGGCGTGCTTATTTATTCTTAACTCATTTCAATACATGTAGTCGTTGTATGTCCTCCGGCCGGAGAGAGCCTCATCACATACATACATGTATACATGAAGTATTTTAGTAGGAGGTTACAGGGTCCGGCCCTAAGCCGGGACTCCCTGGTGATAATATAAACCCCTGGACGCCGAGCCCTCCCCAATCTCCTTGTAGGTCTGGTATGTATGAGGGAGGAAGTTATCGGCGCTAAAGCTGCATGTACCAAACGCAGTGGACTCGTCGTTGCTGGTATTAGAGTAACCGGACAGTATAAATATCAGCACATGCGCGGCCAGGCCTCAAACGGGCGAAGTCTTACAGGGAGGCAGTCTGGATTTCTAAGTTGAAGTGTTTGAATACGGGGTTCGGGAGCATTCGTCTATCCTTGGCATCGGGTACTGTCTCTTAAAGGGAGATTCACTTTCCTCTTTTGCAATAACCGTTGATCCCCCATTGACAGGAGAATTCCCGCCCAATCTAGAAATCGAGAAACAGTTCTATTCAGCTAGCATCTTTCTATTCCGGCCTTTTGGACTTGATTGCTCTATTTACCGCCACGGTAAAGCGCTTCCTCAGATGTAGTATTGTTCGAGTGGGCCACCCTAAGTCACTATCCTCAAGCTCGACGGATCCAACCTACGGTGTTACGGCCAACTCATACCTCACCGGTAGGTTGGGCCGCCTAACACTGAATACGTTTGCACCAACCCCGCTCATTTTCTCTTCTCCACCAAGCGTCCCTTCTTTTGTTTCATTATGCATCTATCAAGGCGTGATTGACACCCAAAAGGAATACTTCAGACATTAATTTGATGGTGAAGGGGGGGTTGGTGATCGGTTGAATACCCGTTATCGTAAAGGAACACACCCGATGTGTTCCCTAATACATGTATGTATGTATGTATGTATGTTTACAGGCCTGAGGCTTCGTTTCTAGGACCTCGGATCAATAACGGTACATAACCTCACCAAAAATTACGGACACCCCCCCCCCCCCAATCCTCTAATGTTGATTACATGATTACAACTCGTGGATGCATCTAAAAACTGTCTTTACAAAAAATATAACCGAACTAGTAGTGCAAAATTGTTTCAAAAATGAAATTCATGCCATCTCGTTAAGAATATCCTTCAAAATCGGCCTATTTCCCAAGAATTGCGCTCTTGACGTCAGGTTTTTCCTCCCATTAATAACATTCACCAACTTCGCCGCATCCGCCTCAGGAACACCTCCACGGCTTTCCTGTCTCTGTGGTTGGGACTGCATCTGGAATATAGGTATGATATGGCCCGCCTGTGCCTCCGCCGGTAGGTCATACACCCACTTATTCCTCTCCATCAACGCTACAAAGCTTGCTAACAGCTCGTTGGTACTGAGTGTTTTCTTGCTCCCCAAAATTATTAACTTAGTCTTGGCCCTCGTAAACGCGACGTTAATCCTCCTCCAATCTCGTAGTAACTCGCCGACGTTTTGATCATCGTTGGAGCGAACAAGCGAGATGATAACAACCTCTTTATCTCGACCTTGAAACTTGTCCGCGGTGTGCATCTCGACAGAGGGCCGGCTGCGAAGCAGGTTCTGGACGATTTTGATTTGAGAACGATAGACAGATATAACGCCTATGGAGGAAGGATCAATCCCTGTTGTGATGAGACCTTCAACGAGCTGGAATGCGAGCTCGGCTTCGACAGGATTGTTGATTCGATCGCCGCGACGCTCTTCATGGGCTGGGACGGCATCAGTATTGAGGAAACATGCTTTCACACTAGATGATAAGGAGAGTTAGCAATCATGACCAATCACTCGGTATTAGGGATGCCGTACTCTTCGCTCAACATATCACGAATCCAGCAAGGGCTACCAGTACATGTTTTTAACTGGGAGTGGAGTTTATCAAGGCCCTGAATATTCGGAATTTCGAGCTTCTTGTTCGCAACCTCCTCATTGCCGCACTTGAGCATTCCATTATAAATGAGCTCATTTGACAAAGTCATAATCTCTTTGCACATCCTGTACTGGTGCTCAAGATTGACAACTGCCTGTGGGTGTGCTTCAGATAGAAGCTTGAATAGGCTGATATCCAAACCTCCCTCTCGAGCCTCTGGATTTCTTACGAGTGGTGGTAGTTGATAATGATCACCAACCAGGATAAACGTGCTGGCCATGCGGATAGGCCCTAAGCAAACTGGTAGGGTGATCTGAGAAGCCTCATCTACTATACAGTAGTCGAACTTTCTTTCACTGAAGATGGTGCTGAAATTAATGTTAGATGCTGCTTTCCAAGGTATCTAACAAGATAAAGATTAACTCACTGGTTGATACCCAAACAAGTCGTTGCAACGACCTTTGGCTTGTGGAAAGCATCATGAATTTCCTTAAACGTCTTCCTCGGCGTCTCTGCTAATTGAGCAAATCCCTTTACCAATGGATGGATCTTGGCTGATGAGCCTATTCGGAGGGTATCAATGTTGTCGTTCCGAATCTTCAGCAGAATGTTGTCAACAGCTGTGTGGGTGTACGAAGTCAAAAGCACACTCTTCCCCTGGTTTACTAGGGCTCTTATTATGTGTGCAATGGTTGTTGTCTTCCCCGTCCCAGGCATTCCCAAAACAAGCGCATAATCATGAGCTATTAAATCAGCAATGATATAGAATTACGATAAGGGACTTAAAACCTACCGGTCATAACTTTCTCGATTGCCTTCCGCTGGTCCCCATTGAAGCTTTCAGCGTTTTCTAGTGTATATGCTGTCGAGGAATGCTTGAACTTTGGCATTTCAAGGTCGACAATCAATCTACGATACTTCTCTGCTGATTTTGGTGTCATGATTTGTATAAGGTTATTCCTCACGGTAGCCATGCCGTTACTGAACTCGTCTTTATCCAGCCTAAACAGCATTTCTTCGTTTTGGGCCTGTAGTAACCAAGCATCAAGAGGCCTCTGGACATTCTTTCCGTCTTCCGTAACCTCCATAATCCCGGTAAAAACCTGATTCTTCTTACCGTCAAAACCTGGCTCTCTCGTCCTGGCATTATGAAGTCTTCTATCAACCTGCACTGTGATTCTGTGGCTTTGAATATCGGTGACATATCCCAATGCCAACGCATAGTGGCCCTTCTCGTCCGAAATCACAATTGGCTCACCAAGACTAATCTGGGAATCCAGGAAAGTGAGCGTAGGGTCGCTGGTCTTCCTGTTGAATGAGTATGTATACTTGTTAATCTTTCCTGAGGCTTCATTCACCGAAACTGAGCTAGGTTCGATCACGAGACTCCCAAAACATCTTCCCACGGCCTCTCGTTCAGAGCTGACCATCCCCCAAAGCTCCCTGCGGAAACGGAATAGATCCTTCTCTTCTTTGGACAGCAATGTATCCCAATGTTTGAAAAATTTTGCGTCAGAGCTGCCGAGTTGATGGGTAATTTCTGTAAAAGCCTTTTCGGCACCGCTGGTTTCCGAGGTCCCATCCTCCAAGAGCTATACTAAAGTTAGCTTGTGGTTGCTAGCTGCCTTGGAACATAAAATTACCTTGTGGTAAATAAAACATGGCGTTTGGACGTAACACCTTTCGCATGCGCTTTTGTTCCGTAGCATTTCAGGAAGAGCTGTGCGGTTGCGACTGTAGCTAGCAATTTCGTTACGACCAATGATCATCCCACGCAACTCGTCCCGAATTGCTGGGACACGAATCATCTCTGATCTCTCAATGTAATACAACATCCCACATGCCACATCGATGTCTATCACCGGGGGGTTAGCTCATTGTCTAGTAGGGTTGCAGATATATGCTTGGCACGAACCGTAGCGGTCTGACATGAGGAGGGTATATAGCATAGTTTGTGCCCTGTGCATGGTCGAGCCCGAGTTTTTCCCGCTCTTCAACTCTAGAGGGATTGTTAAGGCCCTTTCACCGGTACTGTCGATAATTGTGGATTGAATTGTCGCATCAATATTACCCTTGAGCCCGTACATAGGTGACCAAATACGCTCCTCAATATCAAGCAGCTTGTTGACAGCAACAACAGGAGCACTTGTACCGCGATGATCTATTACTGCGGCGTTTTTCTACAGGATGGTTAGCTTTTTTTTTCCTTTTTTTTTTTTGCCAGGGAACACGCCAATAATTTCATACCTTTGGTCTTACTGCTACAAATGTCTTTGCCCATTCTTGTATTAGATAGGCCTTTGCCCTCACATATTCGGTCGCGACAGGCATTTCCTCGTGGAGAGCATAAAGACTTTCTACATGCTCAACAACAAGTTTATCGATAACCTCATTTAGGTAAGTAGTTGAGAAATCATTCGCCATTAACGCCGCCTGAAATAAAGCGTGCAGAATATTTCCGTACACAAGCGGCCTGCTGACATCCCCTGCTGCTTTTACACGATCCTGCATGACAGATTTCCGAACACAGCTGAAAGAGTCTGCCACAACTGTACATGAAACAAGAAAGTCGGGATGTAGAATGATCATGTTGTGGGCGTTGTCGACGATACATGTGCGGGATGAATCAAATGATCCAAGTAAATGTAGATGATCACCCTCGACCACAATCGTGTCATACCAGTTCTCGCGAAGTTTGATGGTGCACTCAGCCTTCTCCTTTTCATCTTTCACTTTTAATACCTAAATATTGAATTTTTTAGACTCTTAAATGGATACGGCTCGGAAAATTCGGAGTAAACCTTCTCTTCCCTGTCTGCGTGGTTTTTCCATACCCAGCTTCCCAGAGAAATCTCAAGAACTAGATATCTCCTTATGCCCTTTGGTTTTAAATCTTTCTTGAAATCATTAGACGCCCAACGAAACATGATTAGGGGGACATGACGCACCAGTCCACTAGATATTTCGAGTTCTTCCGCGTTCCACTCATCAAGGTCGATATCACCATATTCCTCCATAACTTGAGATGCTGCAATCTGGGCTGCGGTCTTATGGGGGTTGAATCGTGGTTGAATGGGCTGGCTTTCCTGAAATGGGCTTGGTGTGTTTGGATGATTTGCAATGTTGGCTTCGTATACTGTGGTCAGGGTTTCGATAACAGCCGTAAACGCATCATCATCATCACCATCATCGAACTCTTCTTCATCTTCGTGTTCTATTACTGTTCCTTTTGCGGGAGCCAGGTCCTGTCCTTTTTTTGCAGGTAGTTCTGGCTCTGCGGCCGGGTTTCCTATAAAAGAGGTTGTGGTCTGATGTCTGTGTGTGTTATTCGCTGCGAGCTCCTCCGCTTTATCTAGCATCATCATATCAATATCCTCGTCATCAAAATCTCCAAAGTCCTCAGAGTCAGAGCTAGAAATATGTTGTCCCCGCTTATCATTATTGTCATAATCATTGTCCTCCTCCTCCTCCTCCTCCTCCTCCTCCTCCTCCTCCTCCTCCTCCTCCTCTTCCTCCTGCTCGTGCTGCTCCTCCTCGTGCTGCTCCTCTTCATCGCTCTCCTCAGCCTGGGGCTTAATCAGATATGTCCTCCCACCCCCTCCCCGACGAATTGGAGAGGAAGTGCCATCAAGAGAATTTTCACGTAATGGTGAGGAGGACGCTATATTTGGCATTGAAGAAGGCTTCTCCAAAGTTTCCTTCACCTTATCTACCAATCGACTGAGCCTCGATAATTTTGACGGGGCAGGCATGTGATTCCCAGGCTCTCTTTCGCTCCCGGGAAGCCCTTCAGGGGTCTCATCCAATTCAGCGATATCCTCTGATGAAATTATTTTCCTCCTTTTTAACCTTGCTTGAGGCCAGTCCGGCCCACAGCTGTACGCCCTTCTCAGACCCAGAGGAGATTGATTTGTCCCTTCAGCCCCAAATAAACGTGCAGCTGGATTGGCGTCCGAATTTGAAGCACTTGAGTTACCGGCAGTCGAATATTTGCTCCACAACTGTATTGCTGGGTCTGCTAAAGGGGTTTTAAGTACACTCAATCGTTGAAGATCAATTGCCTCTCCACGCTTCCTTCCAACAGGGGTTACAAGATTCGGGGATTCAGTCCGCTTCTTGCCTCGCCTGCTTTTTTTCGGTGCAGGTGTTGTTTGTGAAGGAACGGGTGACATCTGCCACATAATTCGATCCTCAGGTGAATCCCTTGCTTGAGGAAGAGTCTGGGTGGGTGTTTCCCCATCGCCAATTCCTATCAAGTCTGATATCTGTAGCCTCGGGGCTGGAGTTTGGGGGCATTCTTTCGTTGGGCCAGGTGTTTTTGAATTGCTAGTTGGGAACTCTAAATCTGCGTAATCATCGTCATCTCTTCCTCGACACGCGGGCTTTTTTTCTGTTTTAATTGGCGTTGATCGCTTGTTGAATGCGAAAGCTCCTAGCTTAGATTTAGTCTCAGTAGAAACTGGGATAGAGCTGGCTGCTGAATTCGTTCGAGATGCATGCGATGAAAGATCACGTTCTTGTAGAGCGTTTGGATTCCTCCCCCAACGGGGAGCACGCTTTGGTAACAGTTAGTAACAAGAATCGATATGTGACCAGTGTAAATTAAACGTTAATGGCATGGAGCTGGTAGAAAAGATACCTTCGCGGAATGGTCCGTATCGAAGAAGCTAGCTGTTGGCTTTCGAGACATTAGTTGCGTAGGGGAAGCTAGTAGATAGTTAAATTAAGGTCGTAAAGTAACAACTGCGAGGTAAGATGTCCAAAAATGATAAACGTTGAGGTGTTATGAAACTCGATGTTCTTTTCGGGAGCTAAATCGATGATCAAGACGCGTTTTGCCTAATACGCGACGCGATAACACTTTCAAGATAGCCTGGATTCGTCTCAGGGTCCTAGGAGGCTATGGCTTTGGTGCTTCACCCTACGGTTTTGAAGCCAACTATCGTAATCTATAAATCCCATTGATTACTATTTGTCCATTATTATGGGTTTCAGTGTTCATCACTATCGCTCCTACCCATTCCAGATGAATGGGCTTTCTCATCCTCCTAGTGCAGCTTGAGCCTCCATCTTGTCATACGTACAAACACCATCCATAACCGAGTTCCTATCGAAGTCACCCGGCTTTCTCCACCCCCGCCTTGTCGCTCAAGATCCCACGGTCTGAGAGTTACAATGACTTTAAGCCCTCGTGTGCCATTTATAAACTCTTTTTTCACTTCTTCAAGACTTTGTTCCCTCACCACCCTTTTTACATTGTAACTTTACCCCTCCACCCACCATCAAAATGTCTACCAAAGATATGCCCATTCCATTTTCCGTGACATTTGCGGCCGGTGAGTAATTCTGGAGTTTTTTTTCGTTTTGATATTGCTTTTTTTTTGCAAGAAAATTTTAAAGCTGACCTGAGAAAATAGGTGCAATTGCGGGAATCAGTGAGGTCTGTACAGCTATGTGAAGATAACAATGGCAGAAATCGCAAAACTAACTCGGCTCCTTGCTCTGGCAATTAGATTCTCACCATGTATGTTCTTCCTTCGCTATGCGCGATCCTTTCTGTTCCTATTACTAATGTCCTCTGCTTGCTTAGGTATCCTCTCGATGTTGTCAAGACTCGGGTGTAAGAATCCTCCAAAAAATGTCACTAGACTTCCAGCTAAGCCCCATTAGACAATTGCAAGATAACTCTGCCGTTGGCGCCGACAGGTACAACGGTATGGTGGACTGTTTCCGCAAGATCATCAAGAATGAGGGGTAATTATTTCTTCGGTATGAATATAGCTCTATATGCCAACCGGGAAACAGGTTTTCGAGGCTGTACCGTGGTATCACAGCTCCGATCTTGATGGAAGCTCCTAAGAGGTAAATTCTAAACCAATGACTAGCACCGAAGGTTTTCCTCCAATCGACTCTCTAACACCACTTCAGGGCCACCAAATTCGCTGCCAACGACGAGTGGGGTAAGGTTTACAAGAAGCTCTTTGGAGTTACTGAGATGAACCAGCCTTTGTCGGTCCTCACGGGTGCTAGCGCTGGCGCAACTGAGTCCTTCGTTGTCGTGCCCTTCGAGCTTGTCAAGATCCGTCTTCAAGACAAGGCATCGGCGGGAAAATACACTGGCATGATCGATGTGATTCAGAAGACCATCAAGGCCGAGGGTGTTTTAGCCATGTACAATGGTCTTGAGAGCACAATGTGGAGACATGTTGTGTGGAACGCTGGTTACTTTGGTGTCATCTATCAGGTCAAATCCTTGCTGCCCAAGCAGGAAACCAAGAAGGGTCAGATGCTGAACGATCTTATTGCTGGATCAATTGGTGGTACTTTTGGTACCATGTTGAACACCCCGTACGTTCCCTAGACTGTGGTACTATCCGTTGCTATTCCTGACTGGGGTGAGTATAGTGCGGATGTGATTAAGTCTCGCATTCAGAACACTGTCCGTGTTCCTGGCGTGGTCCCTAAGTATAACTGGACTCTTCCTTCAATAGCACTGGTTGCCCGGGAAGAGGGCTTTGGAGCCCTTTACAAGGGTTTTATTCCTAAAGTCCTCCGTCTCGGGCCTGGAGGGGGTATGTTAACCCTAGCACATGTTTAACACCGGCGATTTTCTGACGCTCTTTAGGTATCCTGTTGGTCGTTTACACAGCCGTTCTTGACTTCTACAGAGCATCAAGAGATGCAAAGGCTGCTCTGACGATCTAAAAAAAGAAAAAAATTGAGAAAAGGGAACTAACAGGGGGAGTGGATATAGTGATGAATTATTTTTGTTTTGTGGCTTCGTTTGGCCGGATGGGTAGAATAAAGCTTAGAGTGGTGGACCCACGTTTTTCTTTCCACGTTAGAGAAAAGCACACTTCTTCCTTTTGCCGTTGTTCATGCCTGTCGTAAGGATTATTGCCATTTTCCTCTGTATATATACTACTCCGTAACTTAATTGTTCACGAAGAAGCTCCATCCTGCCGCTGCCTGATATTCCTGACCGCATCTGGCTCAATGACGTGTTCCTGCACAGCTTGAGTGATCAACTCCCTGAGCTCTCTTTGCGTCTCCTCACTCTCAAAGTTGGCCCGCGATGCCATCTCCTGTATACGCTGCCTCAGCGCCTCATCGACAGGCGGAAGCGACTCGCTCACATCCTCCTCTGCGCTGAGGTTCACTGAGACACCCGGCGGAGGCTTCGGAATCACCGGATCGGAGGGTTTGCGATCGCGTAGATAGGCAGCCACTAACGGGAACGATCCATCCTCCTCAATTGAGTCCGCAGCCTATGCTGTTAGAAAAAATTGCCTCTCTGACGAGCAGTAGTGATTCATACAGTCATTCCCGAGCTATTTGTATGGTCCACATTTGCGCCGAGCTCCTCGACAAGGACCTTGGCGACCTCGACTGTCTCTGCGGCGAATAAAGGGGTGTCGCCGTCATGGTCCTCGACATTGACGTTTCCGCCGTGGGTGCGAATGAGGGATTTCAGTAGTGAGATGTGGCCGTACGATACGGTAGCGTGGATCGGTGTGTCTTTTTGTTCATTTTAGAAATCATCTTGGAACGTAAATCAATGTTTCTTGTTGGGAAACATTATATATATCTTCAAGTACTGGATGTCGTAGTAGTACTTTAGTAGTAGGAAGTGAGGCACTTACAACCGTTCTCATCATGAGCGTTGACAGCAGAGGGGTCTTGTGCAAGAAACTTGCCAACAGAAGCGATGTCGCCATCGCTGGCGGCGATCCAGATATTGGCGGAGGGCATGTCGTGAGGTATTTGTATTATTTCACTCCCGAGGTGGTAAATCAAAGGGACGGAGAGGTATGAGTGGTGTGAGGCTCAAGACCCTTTTCTTTTTTCAACGCTTGTCGGTTGGTCTGTGGGGCGTGTTTGACGTTCGCGCCTCGCTTCGGTTGGAAAGCAACTAGGATTACGTAGGGAAGAGGAGCCTCAGCCGGGCATTGACCACTCAGCTGTCACAGACCTGGGGAATGATTCTGTTCGATACAAGTACCTACTTTAACGCCGGAACGGATATTCCTATAAGCCTTAGTCAAAAGTTAGTCTAATAAAGACCTTATATATCCTCAAATCATTCTTAAAAAGGCTTGAATAAGGTCTTTATTAGACTAACTTTTCACTAAGCCCTTTTTAAGGCTGAAATCAGGCCCATAGGAATATCCGATCGGGCGTTAAAGTAGCTCTTTCTACTACATGTAATCATCAACAGCTACTGAGGAAATTTTAACAGAATCGGCAGGTGCTCAAGGATATCCCCCTTCCGCCTCCGGTCTCTTTTTGCCCTGTGGTACCCGAGTGATTGCATGTGCATGCGTACTTCTCTGCTAAGGGCCTCCAATCGGTTCAACGGAAGCTTTGTATCGAGTAGCCGTTGTCAACAATGGTACCAAGCTTTTACTAGTTTGGAGGTGGTGGTTTGCTCTACATACAACATGTACTGTACTTGCCTACAAGTACTTTCTTACTTCTCCTCCTACTACTCTACATGTAACTAACAAGCAAGAAAAACTGATTTGTTTGTGAAAGAGGGCACCGGTCCTGAATATGAACGAGCGAACATAATGGGATCTGCAAGCCGTCGTCGGAGTGAAATGATAAGATCGCCGATATTATCCATTACAAGCTAGATCCTCCAATAAACATTGAGGTGATGTAACAAATCTTATGCTCCCATGTGAGATCTCTGCGCGTACTGCAGCCCCGAAAAGCTTACAACTTGTTACTTTTGCAGCAAGGCTCTGAGTCGGAGGTTTTGGGGTTAGGTGAACCCCTCGTGCGCTGTCTCCCCCCCCCCCTCGCTCCATCCCGCGGTGGGTACGAGAAGAGAAATTTTTCCCCTCTTCGTAATGGGTGGCGCGGGTGAGTGATTGTTTGAACCATGGAAGGTCGAGGTTGATAATGGCCTGATGTTTTATCCTTAAACCCACAGGTACCCTTTTTACAACCTAAACCACAAAAAAAAAAAAACGGCAACGGCAACGGCCAACTGAACCCGATGAGGTCAAAAGGCGACCAAAATCTAAACCAAAATGCGATGCTACTATATCCGCATAGAAGCTTACGTCCCACAACTTGTGGGTAGCTGTATCTTCCTTGAGACATTTGGAGCTGCCATCCATAATCTTTCCTGGCCGTCTCAAGGTCGTATGAGCGGAATATTCAAGACATGTCGGATTGGTGGCATAAATTCCTGGTAGTTAACAATGTGGTTGTCTGGTCTACAATTATTATTGCCTGAGGCAGGGACTGGGTATGTGGATAGTGGATAGTAGGAAAGAGAGCTAACTGCATATACATGTATTTAAGGTACATGTATTTACTTACTTACATGGCAAGACATGTAGCTTTGGCCCTTACCCTGAGCCCCAAGCCCCTACAGGACCGGGCCGCGCCTAAATGTCACGGAACTTTCCGGTTTGGTTCGGTATGACCTGGACAAGGATTACAGCCATGTAGGCTTCGTTCGGTATCTCATCTACCCTACAGCCCTCAGTTTCCTCAACCCCCCTTGATTGCCTTCCAAGAGACCTCTCTTTCGGCAGCATCTGAAAGCTCTGATGGTGCGCGGCGCAGCTTCCAATTGTTGGCGCTAGCAGCACGGAATGGTACAAATGGCAAGCTGCATAAATACATGCTATCTACCTCCCGGTAGTAGTCTCGCAGGGAACGGCAGTCGCTCAACGCGTCTCTTCGGCCTCCTTTTCAATCACTCGGCAATTCCGTGGGACCTTAAGAGAGCTGTTTTATATGTCTATTTGGTAGGGTGTAAGTAGGGGGTGTGTATATATGTATCTTATTCATGTATGTACATGTAGCTATATCTAGTGCTCCTCGTGGTTGCGGAAGTTGATCATTGTCTTACTCTTGGTACTGCTAGTGCTCGCTGCTGATACTCGTCGTACTGTTTATGAGTGTGTCTTTTACTTTGTTTGTGTAGTGAGATTAGGATAGGTGTGCAATGCCACCATAATTGCAGTACCGGTATGTAACAAAAGTGTTGGGGTGGTGGTGGTGGTGGTGGGAAGGGGGGGGGGGATTTGCTTCTCAGTCCGATCAAATCGCTGTCGGCCTGAGCATCCGTGCGGCTTCCACTGCCTCATTCGGACCGCCGGGTGTGTAGGCACTTGGTGGACAGAGAGGTATCTATTCAGTCTACCGGGTGTTTTTGAGGGGAAGTTGTATGAGATCTCGAGATTTCAAGGAGAATGGAGGTGAGGAAGGTGTTTATGGTGGGGTGGGTGTGTGAGTGGAAAAAACATTAGAGACGTTCCTCAAAATTCTGTGCTCTGCTTGATACTACATACATCTGTAGGTACTGGTTGCTGTAGAACACTACCACTCATACTGTTTAGCCCAATATACCCCCACACTCTACATACCTATCCTCATACTCTACATTAAGTTACCTAGTGCCCACATACGGTCATACCGCACAGACGGTGGCAGAACTCAGAAACCACATACAGCCATCTTCTTTCCTTTTTTTGCGCCAACACTTCCTATTGCACCCCTAGCCCATTCTGCCTGTCGAAGCTTTTATTCTGGGGCCTACTATTTAATACAGTAGCTGTCCTTTATTATATTATTACTTACATGTATTTACGTCTGTTGGGTACATACATACAGTACATTACAGACCTCCGTCTATCCATACAGAGACATCTCAGTTTATCTTTTACTCACACCCTTCTTGTTCTCTCTCAAGTAATCTTACTGTTGCTCTACACTTTCCAAACCTTTGGCGTCCCTCCTCCAATACGCCCCCCCCTTCTCTCCCTAATACCACCACCCTGTTTCCTCGGGCTGAACAACCCTCCCCCCTCAAAAAAGGGAATTCAAAGAAGGAAAGAAAAAAAGAAAAAAAAGAGGCAAAAAAAAAAGCCCAGAATAAAATAGAAAATCCCACCGTCGCCGTTGCCTTCCTTCGCCGTCACCTTCAACAACCACACACCCACATCCATCTATAGAATCGATTGCAGCCTACTTCGCGAAGGTTCATTAAAACTCACAACCGTATTAACTTCCTCGACATCAATTACCCCACTGCCCGCAAACTAAAATCCCACTGAAGCTAGCTAGCTGTTACCCGGCGCTGATAGAGCGCACCTCCGTTCACACGGACAGTGTCCTGATTCTCATGCCTCTTTTTGTCCTGCGTTAAGTTACTTATGGTAATATATTCACTTATTTTTCGTTCCTCTACCCCCCCCCCTCTTCCTTCGTTACACGGGGTGATTTTTTTTTTGGTTTTTTTTGTTTTGTTTTGGCGTTATTGGTGTTGCAAAAAAAAAAAAAAAAAGCTCTCTTATCTGACTCCTCTTAGTTTTGGGCTCTGATATCGCCATTTAGACACACAGCGGAGCCGCCGCGACTCTCCACATCCTCTCCGCTCCGGTCATTTTTCCAGCGCCATGGCGAAACGGTAGCGAGGCACCCGATCATTTCCATTGTCGCCTCCGTGGTGTTCGCTGTCGTGCTATGTTACCCTTTCCCAATCCTCTATTCAGCAACAGCTCCCGGACTGCCTTCCGTGCCCCATCATGTCTGGACTTCCGCGAGGCCCTTCTCGAGTTCATACACGGTGCCCGACATTGGGGTCAAGCAGGTGTGGGTGCAAGGGTCGTACATGGATGCGATCAACAAAGATGTCCTGGAGGAGGCGTTGAGGATTCAACAACTATTGTTGGGGCCGGGAACTTCTTGTAATTCGTTCTCGGAGGAGGGATACTTTAATGAGATGATTTCGAAACCGACCAGCCTCCCGGCAGTGGATGGGAAGAGAAACAAAAGTTCTGAGGGAATGCCGGATGGCATGTTTATACACTCGCCTCTGCTATATTGGAATTGCTCGTTAGAGGCTGTTCATGATGACCCTGATCTGATACGTACAATAAATAAGGGCATTAATCGCCGTTCAGCAGCAAATGTGACGTTGCGGTGGGGATCTGTGTTTGCTGGGAAAAGGTTCCATCATCAGGAGTTGGCTGGGGCAGATGCTTTGGTTATAAGTCTATTTTATCAGCTGGATTCGCCAATTGGGGAGATATGGGACCAAAAAGCGGAGCTTTTGGCAAAGGGCGCGGAAAAACATCAGAGATATCAGGTGTATCCGAGTGATGGGAAAGAAAAGGGAAATACTCTATACGAGGTCTGTCGATTGCTCGAATTAGGGAGGAAGGGAAATGTTGATGTTAACAATGGGGAATCATACAGTTCCGGTTTCAACCTATGAGCAGGCTGGACAATATCATGTTGGCTGGATGCTACTTTTTCACTTTGGCATACCTCGCCATGTCCTTGAAAGGCTTGAGGGCTGTGAAATCGAGGTTAGGCCTTATCGTCACGGTTTTGACACAGGTATTTTCTCTCTAGGGTCCATACTAGAGGTAACAAGAAAACGCTAACACGATTTTCAGATAGGCTTCTCTATTATGTCTAGTTTTACGATACTGGCTTTCCTCAAAGTGCCCGTGTCCCACGTGCCGAGGTATGATTCGTGTCCAGTTCAAAAGATTCAACAAAACTGTTAATTTACCCATATTAACCGGTTGCTTAGAGAGTTCTTTCCATTCGTCGTTATTGTTATTGGACTGGAAAACATGTTTCGTCTCATCAATGCGGTGCTAGAAACACCGGCAGAACAACCTACAACAAACCGCGTAGCTATTGCTCTCGGCGAGGTTGGATTTCTCTCGACGGTTGCTGTGGGGACAGATCTTGGAATATTATTAATCATCGGCCATTTTTCTGTGCCGGCTGTTCGGGAATTTTGCACCTTTGCCGGGGTGGCCCTTGTTATGGATTTTTTCTTGCACTTAACCTACTTTCTAGCTGTTTTGAGCGTTGATGTACGGCGTCTTGAATTACAAGATTCGCTCGATCATATGAGCTTTAATGATGACCATGACAACAAATACCCCTGGGATTCTCCGTCCCGTGAGTTCCTCGGGCTTGTCATGAAAGGTGCACTACCTGTCAGTACAAGAATTGCTGGCACGGCGATTGTAATACTTTCTATCTCTTGTAACTGTTTTCCATACTTTATTTTTGCTAGGACTAACATATCTTATAGATGGTTTGCTTCCTTGTGGTACTTAATATGCACTTCCTGGAGAACCAGTCCCCTTTACGTACATTTTTATCATTGATCGAGATGATCAAGAATAGTGTGGGTAGAGGCCCAACAGCCGTGGCCAGGCCTCAGGCGACATCTTTGCCAATAAATGTGGCTAGAACACCCACATCTTGGCTCAAGTTACAGGATCAACTTACCGGCAAAGAACTGATACGAGTCGTCAAGCCTGGAGCGTATAGAATGGTTGCTAAAGTTTACAACCCAATATTTTGCGTCATCAGCGGCTCGAATCGATCGAAGATACCTGGCATGTTGCCAAGCCCCGCAAGCATGATCGATATGGAAACCATTACCAAGCATTTCCAAGGGTTTCTTTTGACCATAGTTTTAGTGGTGGCTGGCGTAACGTTATTGATGAATTATCTCCTCATTAAGTATATTGCAGACGATATGAGCGATGGTGCAACAGAGAATGAGGGACCTTTATTGACTTGCCACACGCTATACGAAGGGCATTCGTTGGATGTGGTGATGCTTGCGGCCTCAACGAGGGGAGTGGTTGTATCAGTTGGACTCGATAGGAGGATTGTTGTGTGGAAATTGAAGACAAGGAGGCAGGTTTCGTCAAAAGACATTATTCGCCCAACCTGCGCCGAGCATTCCCTATGGCCCGTAATGGCGATTGCATTGGACGAAAAAGGAGAGTGGCTTGCGATCGCACCAAGGCTAGGGAGGATATCGATATGGCACGTCGGAGAGGCGACCTTCAAGAGCTCAATACCAAACGATCTGGCAGGGCAGCAGCCGGCGGCATTTTTCTTCGAATCAGGAAAGGATGGGGATGCACTAGATCGGGGGCCATCATTAATTATCCTGAGGCAGAACGGATTGCTTTCAGAAACCTGCATCAAGACTGGACAAAGCATTCAACACCGGATATGTACCGGTGTGGTGGTTTCGTCTTCGCATGGAGTTTTCACGCCAAGAACGCCACTAAGGATCGTCACAGCTTGCCAGAGAGCGAGGATATTTGTGACATCAAAGTCGGGAGGGGTGTGGAACTCGAGGCAGCTGAACCTGTTGGAGCAGCCCTGGTCAGGAGTCGATGCTGCTACCACGGTTTTGCCATTATCGGCATTAGGGATGATTGTCGTTTCTAGGTCCTGCAGTGTGGATCTCGTGGATCTTGTGTCGGGTATGTATAGTAGCAAGCGTGGGTATTGTGAATTTATGTTTCTAACATTGATTAAAGGGAGTATTGTTCGAACATTCCAGACAGGACAGTTCAAATCTAGCTCATTAAGGGCCTTCCATGCTAGACGGCAAACATGCTTATACTGCGGATGTCCTGCTGTGCTCTCGTTCTCCATCGCTTACACGGAAAAGGAGTCAGGCATGTTCATTATGCACACTTTCTTCTCGTCACGGGGAAAAATGCGGGATGTCTGTCTGCGAGCTGAGCGTGATCGAAGAGAGCGCAAGTGCTCTGGTTTTGAGAGTGTTGTTGAGACAACGCATTGGCTCGAAAACGTCGAAGGCTGGGAGCCGACAAGCTTGAACATGGTTACCGGAATCCGGCGGCGAGAGACTGCCCAGGAAGATCAATCATCTGACGACCATGATACTTGCTCTTCCTCATCACAAGCTTACAGTTTACGCAGACGCAAGCAGATGCAGAGAAGATCTAACATAGAGGAAGAGGACGAGTGGGAAGCATGGACCATGCATGCAGACGGCGTTGTCACAGCATATCCACTATCCTACAAGAATGGCGGAAATAACGACGATTCGTTACTTGTGAGCACAGCAGGCCCCGTGTGTCGTGTTGGGCAGAGGTCAGTGGCCGTCGGTTTCGGGAACACTGTAAAAGTTTTGCTTATTGGAAATGAGCGCTACGAGGATGAGGACAATAATGACTTGCACCAGATTTCACGCAAGGCACGCAGTTACCGACGGTAATGATCTTGTAGATGAATTTCCTGTTTATTTTTCATGCCATACTCTTTTTTCTTTTCTTTCTCGGATTTCTCCATTGATTCTTGGGAGGGGGTTCTTATTTTATTTCTTTGTGTCGTCCCTTTCTTAACTTTACCCCTATATCTCTCCTCAACGATACCAATTTTGCGGCCCCTCTTCTAGGACACGTACCTGTTGCGTCGCATTGCAAAATCTGCTTTCTCTCTCTCCCTCTCTCCTTCTGGTTTTATCTGTCATGTAGGTGGATCTCCTGTCATTGCTGGCTGAACTTGTGGTAACTCTTTTTTTTTTTTTCTTTTTTTTTTTCTTTTTTTTTATTATATATCTATAGGGGTTAAATGGAGTTGGGTGGGATTCGTCATTCTAAGAATGGAATAAAAAAAAGAGACTTGTTAAATCGCTCGATATTGACTGTGCACATCTGGCTATTATTCCTCACTTAGTTATGAATCCGAGTCCTTCTGTGCCTCCTTCTCCCTCTTTGCGCGCCTTAACCGTTGTCTTTTGGCCCGCTTATACTCCCTTATGGCCTCCTCCTTCCGCTTCTGCTCAGTCTCGATAATATTCTCGAACCTCCTCGCCAGCCCCAATCCCCGCTCCTCTGCAGCCCTCATCCTGTTCTTCACCTCCCCCCACGCCTGATCTGCCTCCGGCC
This sequence comes from Morchella sp. 2016-72, assembly GCA_024713865.1. Lineage (NCBI taxonomy): Eukaryota > Fungi > Ascomycota > Pezizomycetes > Pezizales > Morchellaceae > Morchella > Morchella sp. 2016-72. The sequence continues at coordinate 931,588 of JAMJEY010000022.1, forward strand.
CAAAGAACGCCCCATCATTCTCCACCCCTAAGAGCCTATCAAACGCATCCTCCTCGTGCGCAACATTTATGTGCTCCTCTAGCACCACACCCAGATCCAACCGCTGCTGCCGCTTCTTGATCTTATTTTTGATGGTCATGTCCATGGCCGCGCTCTGCATCCTCCCAGGCCTCCGTAGCACTGGGAACGCGGACGAGTGCCCCATGTAAGGCACCCTACGGCGGTAGATCTCAGCACCTTTCCGCCAGCGCTCACGAGCGACGGGATCAATTTTGACAGCGAGGCGCTTCAAGCGCTTGAGGCGGGCGGTGGGCGGAATGGGAGGCGGGAATGTGGGAGGCGGCCGGGACGGCGCTTGTGAGAGTACTTTATGGGCACGTTTGAGCTCGCGGTGGGCTTTTAGACGCGAGAGGAGTTCAGAGGTTCGGGTGGGATTTCCGATGGCGGCGCCGCGAAAGAGAGATTCGGTCTGTAAACGTTACTATGGGCGGGTGATATATAGAGTGGAGAGGAGAGGTACCTCGTAGGCGCTCTTGAGGGCTGCACGGATGTTTGCGAGGCCCTGGATGGTTCGACCATTGCGGAAGCCCTTATAGATTGCTGTGTGTGCATGCTTCTTGAGCGCCTTGCTAAAGGGCAGGTGTTTGGTGTGTGTCAGGAGAGCTTTATAGAGAGCGAAGCCTTTTGGTCTTTATTAGCTAGGTGAGCCGCTCTATGCAGGGACGTTCTTTATTACAGGCGGATCTGTGCGCGCTAATTTTATGGAAGTTTGGCATATCGAATACTTATTTCTATTAGATGGGAGGAGGTATGAAATATTATATTGTAGTTATATGAGTAGGGGTACTGGCGGAGACTGGAGGGTGGAAGGCGGTGGAGGGTGTGGGGGGGGGGGGTGTTGAGGATGGAGGGTGGAGGGTGGATGGAAATGATTGGAGCTGCAGGAAAAAGGGAGTGTCTCGCCTGTTTTTCTCTGACGTTGGTCACTCGGTTAATTTGGTTTTGGATTGTTTTATGCAGTGGAGGGGGGTGAATGATTGACTTGACAGGAAAGAGTCTGACTGACACCCGACGTCCGCACTGACCAATCCAGAAGAGCCCCACGTGCCGGGTAACCGCTCAAACACACACGCAACGAGGATTTGAAGATATCACTCGCAAATTAACCTCTGGGGAGATCCCAAACAGACAGCCGAACCAAGAGAGAGAGAGACCGTCTGGCATTCCCTTCTTCTCTGGATAGCTACTGGCTACATATTGGTCTTCTTTGGTTAGTGTTTGTTCTATGGAGTTATTCAATTGGGCCACTTCCCCCACCACCACCTACACCCATATCCTTATAATCCACCACTACCTCCCCCATAGACCTGGAGACAAAAACTGATTGAGGAATGGGTAGACCACGAAAAATGATCAAGCCTATATCGCTCTCGCGGCTGCTGCTGCGGCAGCCACTGCTTATGCCGCGCCTACCACTCCCAGTCCCTGTCCCTGCCCTTACGAGTATCGCTCTCCGCTTCGCCTCCACTCGTGTCCGTACGCGGAGGCCACCTACGCCCGCCCCTAAGGAGGCCGTCGTCGAGGAGGAGGATGCGCCGCAGGTTGTTGGTTGGGCCTCACAGATGGTTACAGCCGTTGACAGGACCGGCACTGGCAAGGGTTTCCACATGTATGTAGTTCTTCTCTCTACTTTTATATATATATTGTATAGTAGGGGACTAATGGGTACCCACCCACCAGGCGAACCTACAAGCCCCGCACCCCCGGTCTCCGCCACCTTAAGCGCCCCGTCGAAGACCACCTCTGGAAGGGCGGCCCATACCGCCCCCTCACCTTTGCAAAGATCGGTCACGCTAAAGGAGGCCGCAACAACTCCGGCCGCGTGACGGTCCGGCATCGCGGAGGCGGTCACCGCCGCCGCATCCGCACCGTCGACTTCCACCGTCTCGACCCCGGACCGCAGCTCGTCGACCGCATCGAGAAGGATCCCGGCCGGTCCGGCCACATCGCCCTCGTTACAAACGTTGCATCGGGCAAGAAGACGTACATCCTTGCGGCCGACGGTGTACGCGCCGGCGACACAGTGCAGAGCTACATGGACGGCGTGCCGGCGGAGCTGATGGCAGAGATGGGCGGGAAGATCGATCCGGGTATCCTGGCGGCAAAGACATGCTGGAAGGGGAACTGTCTACCGCTACACATGGTTCCTGTGGGGAGCATTGTGCATGCTGTGGGGAGCAAAGCGAGGGGCCCAGCCGTCTTCTGCAGGTCTGCGGGAACGTATGCCAGCATTGTGAGTAAGGATGAGAGGACAAAGACTGTCATCCTGAAGCTGCAGAGTGGCGAGGTGAGGAGGGTTAGTAAGTGGGCGCCGGCTACCATCGGCATCGTGAGTAACCCGACATGGCAGCATAGGCAGCTGGGAAAGGCGGGGAGGAGCAGGTGGTTGAACATTCGGCCGACGGTGCGTGGTGTGGCTATGAACGCGGGTATGTGACCTTCTTTCCTTGGGTTTTGATGTGAGTAGTACTGACGACCATTGATAGCCGACCATCCGCACGGAGGTGGAAGAGGAAAGAGTAAGGGTAACAGACATCCCGTCTCGCCTTGGGGTATCCCCGTAAGTCTTTTTTTTCCCACAATCCGATCATTACCACCTATACCTAACTCTCTACTAACACATCCACCACCCCCTCCAGACGAAGTCCGGCTACAAGACTCGTGAGTTTCCCCCACACTCCCTCCCCCTTTACCCCCTCATACTACTACTAACATTATTACCCCCAAGGCCGGCCGAAGAAGGTCAACAAGTACGTCGTCACCCCCCGTCCCCGCAACCACGGAAAGAGACGGGCCAAGAAATAGTTTCAACGCCTTCTTCCTCTTCCCTTTGTATATACTATCTTTCTCTTTTCCTCTATCCCACAAAAAAAAAAGGTATACATTACTATTCTTTTTTCCTCCTCATTTCCCTCCCCTACCACCTCACCACAGCCACAGCCACTAGAAAGTACTACATATATGTACAGTAGATAATGTAAGCGCGGACACCATGACGTGAGCCCCGCGTAGCGTAGATTAGTCGGGTTATCTAGCTGGTTGGTGGTTTACAAATCCGTAGGGATGCCCGCAGAGTAATATAAGTAAGGGGGGGGGGGAGGGTATGCCGCCTGATTTGGTTCGCAACCGAAAGACTCAGAGCTGCTCACACATCCCAGTAGACTTTCTGTTTTCCGCCTATGTACCTACACCCAGCACTGTATGTGTATGATGGTACTTTACTACCCAGGGTCTCTCGGCAGCTGCAGAAGAAGAAGAAGAAAGCGTTGATGCTTAACTCAACTTGACCCTCTGCACGGCGATGTAGATACTTGCCGGAAATTGATTAATAAACTCTTTCTCCCTCACTCTCACTCGCACTCGCACTCGCACTCTCGCTTCTCCTTCTCCCTCCCCCCTCTACCTCTACATCCCCCTCCCCCTCCCCCTCCCCCCAAACCTCCGTCCCATCGATCACCCACCTATCTATCTGTCCCCCAAGGTCCCCAAGCCAACCAGCTAGCCCCCACACACGCAGCGGTGAAGAAAGTAAGCAACAACAAAAAAATAAAAAAATAAAAATAAAAAGGTGAGTACAGGTATCCCGACACCAGGCACAGGAGTGAGTACACTTAGTCCGTCCGTCCGGTCTGGCCAGGGAGGGCGACAAGTTAAGCTTCCGCCGACCAGGGGGATACATACCACTTCTACATACACCCTAAAATTGCTATAATTAATTACTAAGCGGCCGATAAAGTTATGGGGGCGCAGCTGGTCTGTTCGGTACCGACGGATACGATGATGATGATGGTGGTGTCTTCGTATTATGTTTTGTGTGTGTGGTGTGTGTGAGCCTTAAGTTGGGTAGAGTACGTATGGTAATATTAATATACTACGGCAATTAATATCTTCATGGAGTGGGCAATACTTTCAATACTTGGTGGGCAAGACAAGGCCAAATACGATGTTGTCCAAGCTAGAATTATAACTGATGGCACGGAGTACTTGGGCCTGCCAAAAAAACGTTGCCCATCAATTCCAATACATTTGTCTACCTACGGTCCCATCATCCCATCCGTCCCCCATCCCCATCCCGGCCCCCCTGTGCAACACTCACTCAAATCACACAACCTGAAACTTGTACATACCTCCAATTACTTTCCCATCTGCTCTGTAATCTGGAATGTTCTTTAATCGATTAGCAACCATCCATCCATGGGGTGGGGAGGGTATGCGCGTTCATGTTCGGCCCACCAATATAGGTACACAGACACACAGCCTCACGCACACCCGTAGGAGAGAGCAGAGCAGAGAGAGCAGAGAGAGCAGAGCAGAGACAGAGACAGAGAGAGGGTGGTCAGTGATATGTAATGCATGTAAGTATGTAGATACTACATACAGTAGTGCAGAGTATGCATGCATGCAATGCTACTCTACCACCACCTTCACCACCACCACCACCGCCGCTGATGATCAGAGACAACTTAGAGTAGGGTGCTCTAGGCGGGCGGGCGTGCGGGTGAGTATCAACTTTGTAGATACCCACACCCAAACCCGCGATGCGCACACAGAGTCGTCTATCTGCTAATTGGGGGGGAGTCTTGTTGGGAATATCTGCTGGGGGGAGGAGGAGCTTTTGTAGTATTCCTTCTATCTCCCCCCTAGGCCTGAGGAGTAGTTTGATTAGAATTAGAATTAGGATCACTACAACCCCCCCCCCCCCTCTGCCTCTGATCAACTCGCTCACTAAAACACCCTGTTACGGATGATGCATTAATGCTTCCCCCCCCCCTCTCACCCTACCGTCGCCCTCGCCCTCTCACCTCACACTTGCCCTCATTGTCTAAGACTCGATCTCTCTGATAATCCTCGGGTCACATCCCGAGTCTTTTTCATTTTTCCCTTTTCCCTAGCCTTGTTCCTTCCACTTCTTCCACTTCCTCCCCTGTGTATTCGTACGTACTCTATGCAGCATTAGATTCCCATAACCATCTTATTTCATTCCATAGACGCTTTGTGCACCCCACCAGTGACTCAGTTTGCGTGAATTCGCTTGCGTTGCCCTGTCCTGCCCCCGGGCCTCGGAGGACTTGACGCCCGTCTCAACATCAGGTTTGTCCGTCACTCGCAACCCTTCCTTTGTACCTTAAACCAACCGGAACGGCACCTCAGAAGCAAGCACCACCGAAGCCCGGCTCGATCCATCTACCCAGCTGCCTGCTTGTCTGCCTGCCTATACGGCTCAATAGTAGTTTTGCAATTACACTACAGTGCTATCTACTACATACATACTACTATTTATTACTATTACTACTGCCTATCAGCCACTCCCCACTCCACCGCCACTACTCTCCAGGCTAATACAACTATCCGCCCCCCCGAAAAAAAAAAGTCCCTTGAATTCAGTGATTTCTAAGAAGCAAGCAAAACAGCTCAAACCACTACTAACACCGGGCTCACCCGCCCGATCGAATGAACGCCAGCCCCCAGCTCCCCGGCGCCAGTTTCGACCCTTCGGAGGAGTTCAACAACTTTGCTGACACAAGTAGCATGTCGGCGCCGACACCCAGTTCAAACAGTGGAAGTCCTACATCCGTAGGAGGGGATAACAGTCAGAGTAACGCTGGAACAACTCCGGCGCCGTCCGAAGTACCAAGGCCGAAAAGGATAGCTTGCGTTGTCTGTAGGAAGAGGAAGCTTCGGTGCGATGGTTCAAAACCTAGCTGTGGGACGTGTTCAAGGCTGGGCCACGAATGGTGCGCTTTTCTCGCCCCCCCCCCCCTGTGGCCTTAGTTTTTTCTTTCCTTCTCTTTCTCGTTGTTTCAAGAGCTTTATTCCAGTGCGGGATGTTGACGGTGGCGATTGCAGTGCATACGACGAGATAAGGCGAAAGAGCGGCCCCAAGAGGGGATACGTCAAAGCGCTAGAAGCTCGTCTTGGTATGTTGCTCTATGTACCTCGATGACCTCCTCCCCAGCGATTGGGGCCTGTCCTGTCCCAGTTCTGACGCCGGCCAAAGCTCAGGTAGAAACATTGCTCAAGGAAAACACAACCCCAGAACCACCGGCGACAGCAGCGAACTCCTTCGTACCCAACTTAGCCACCCCTCCACAGGTTTACGGCGGCAATGGCATCAATAGAGGGGATGGTGGTATGCTCAATATGTCGGAAGGATATTACGTTGGATCTTCCCCCGGGCAGGGGCCTTTTGATGTGAACTCTTCTATGATGGATATACCGATGCCTGTGCCGAGTAGTATCTTAGACGAACCCCAGCTGCAATGGGACCTAATTTCGATGGGGTTTGAGGAGGCACTGCCGGAGCAGTCGATGATTGATGATTTGTATGCGGTCTTCCACCTTACAGTCCATACACATACACATACACTGACCACCCTGCCCTCAAAGGCACCGGACCTACTTCGACAAGATCCACCCATGTGTGCCGGTAGTCCATAAAGGCCGCTATCTCGCCAGTCTCGCAATGGCTCCCGCCCAGCGACCGCCAGTTTGCCTCCGGTACGCCATGTGGACGATGGCCGCGTCCGTCTCCGACGAGTACTCACACCGCCAAGCGGACCTCTACAGGCGCGCTCGGAAAGCCATTGAGGAAACGGAGCTACGCGGCCACGGCGAGTCTATCATATCTGTAGCATGCTCACAGACATGGAGCTTGATTGCCTGTTACGAGTTCAAGCTAATGTATTTTCCGCGGGCGTGGATGTCAACGGGGAGGGCAGTGCGCCTAGCGCAGATGATGGGGATGCACAGGCTTGATGGTGTGGGGTTAGACGTTAAGCAGTGTTTGCCGGCGCCGAAGGATTGGTGTGAGAGGGAGGAGCGCAGGAGGACGTTCTGGGTTGCGTTCTGTATTGATCGGTATGCCAGTATCGGAACGGGCTGGCCTATGACGGTAGAAGAGAAAGATGTAAACAGAGCAGTGTTTTCTAGGTTTACTCATTAATAGTGCTAATTTTTCCCTAGATTTTGACAAATCTCCCGTCATCGGACGAGGCATTCGACCTCGGCCAGCAAGAGCCAGGCTTGTCCCTGAAAGAGGCCATGACAACTGATGGGGCGTCAAGATTATCACCCTACGGCGGTGTCTGTTTGATGGCCTGTCTTTTTGGGAGAAATCTCATTCATTTGCATCGACCTGATGCGGACGATGCGGACGGCGACATTAACGGCGCTTTTTGGACACGCCATAGATATATGGATAATATTCTCTCAAATATCAAGCTTTCCCTCCCCGCTCAATTCCGCCTTCCTAATGGAATAAATAATGCCAATATTGTGTTTACTAATATGAACATCCACACGTCGACCATTTGCTTACACCAGGCTGCAATTTTCAAGGCGGATAAGAACAGAATGTCGCCTTCGGTATCATCTGATAGTAAGATTAGATGTATAACTGCCGCTGCGGAAATTGCGTCGATCATGAGGATGGTTTGCCATCTCGACTTGTCAGGGGTAAGTTACTGATTTCCCCAAATACCGGCCTACCTTCTGGGGGGAAACAATTTAGAAGCTCACAAGGTATCGATTTTCAGATGAACCCATTCATTTCATTTTGCCTTTATGTTGCCGCCCGTGTTTTCGTACAATATCTGAAGTCCCGCCCCGGCGATGAGCAAGTCCGCGCATCTCTTCAGTTCCTCCTGACCGCAATGGGCCACTTAAAGAAAAAGAACCCATTGACAGAGTCTTTCCTCGTCCAGCTAGACGTTGATCTGACAGGCTCTATGGACGCACCAGAAAATGTCAAAAGATTCCCGTATAGCCTCAAGAAGGGCCAGGTAAGACAGGCGCTCAGGAAAAGTCCTTTTATCGATCATAACTGATATGCTGAAACGAATAGCAGCCAGAAATGTATCCAGGTCAGGGCTGTGAAGGCGGCCTCGCCGTCTTACCGGAAGTAGACGAAGTTGTCAGCCCCGACCTCGCCCAGAATTGTCCATGTATGTCGAGTGACCTACGATCTCGGATTGAGCAGCACGCGCGGATGGGCCCACCCACCGCGAGTGTCGTCCACGAGCTCCAAGGAAAGTTGCCAAATGTCTGCCAGTGCATGACGCCCGAGGTCAGGCTGTTTGTAGAGACATGTGCAAATAAAGGAAACATGCTGCCGGACTACAACTTGAGCAATAGTAATAGTAATAGCCAGCATTCGTCGTATAATGTCAATTCAGATAATGGGCAGTCACCAGCATCGATGGATTTGTCTGATAACTCCCAGGGTGTTACGCCGAGCTCTCATGCGACTCCGAATCAGATAGGATCGGGGTATTCGCCTATTGGCTTTTGTGATATGAGCCAGGTACAGGATCTAAATGGGAGCCAGTATAGTATCCCAAAGGGTGATTGGGATGCGGAACTACTAGGGTTGGAACAATTTGATGATCATCTCGGGGCTTTGTCAAGCCAAAACTATAATGAATTTTTTGTAGAGACGTCGACGCTGATGAGAGAGCACTAATAGTCTGCGGATTGGGCTGGGAGGTCGGGGTTCTTTGCTCTTTCTCTCTTCTCTTCTTTCCTTTTTTCAGAGGAGAACTTCATCGTAAAGGGTGTTTAGTTTGGCGGTGGCACTGGGGCACGGATATATTTTTGGGCTTAAGGGTTTTTGTTTTATTCCCTCCGGTTTTTTTTTTTTTTTTTTTTTGCTACGGGGTCTTTCATGCGTTTTTTGCCTTTGCCATCATATTTTTTTTTTTTACTTCACCTGACGGATATCCAGTGAGTCAACGGAAGGAGGGATCCCGTTGGTCGAAAGACAATTTTACCCCTTCTCCCCTCCGCTCCCGTATCAAACCCTTTCTCCCCTCTCGAACCCAGAAGCCACGAATTAGATATTGATGTAGATAGTTTAATGGCTTTCTCAACACCTGTTGTCGTGGACATCTTAGCTCGATATGTGAAATAATAAATGAGTCATAATTTAGGATCTATCCGCAGCATGCTCGTAGACAAAGATATGGCCTCGTTGGAGCCAAAATAGGTGGTAAGTGGCCAAACCAATAGCACCCTTCAAACGATATATGATGAAATTTGGGGTCCGGAGGTCCGGCCCCGCTGTGGGATTGAGCAAGTATTAGCCAATAGGTGTCATTATCACCTGACTCGGTGCCATGTCTGATCTGTCGAATATTCTGTCTAAACTCAATGAGGAGGAAATGTTGTACCCCCTGTCGCCATAACCATGGATGTACATAATAGAGGTAGAGAGCCCGTAGCGTGTTGAAGCTACTTTAATCCTGGTAAAGTTAAATGAGATAAAAAAGTGTACAAGTAAAGCCGCGTGTAGTACATACAGCTTTCATGAGATACCGCGAGCATGTAATAGGTTGATCATCGAGGTGAGCTAATCACAGAATATCACTCGACAAAAGTTCGGTCGTGATAAGTGAAAGAGTTCCATGGTTTGGTACGAAAAAGATCTCCAGATAGTCCTGTAGCCCTAGAGCCATAGACCGCCGGTTTTATTGGACTTTAGAAAGTGGAATACAGTCATCTTAATACCCCAAATCCATGGGGAAAGGAATTTAGAAACCATCCGTCGGCTTAAGCTTTGGTCGAACTCGCTTGTGATCGTTAAGCATTGTTAGACCGTCGGGCTTCAAGACTAATCATTCCGATTCCGGTCCGGATTGGTTTGCCCGGTTGGATCCAACTATTTCGGAACAGGAAATAACTAGATATGCTTCTCTCAATCTTGAGGTAAGTATGACAAAAGATGATATGCAATTGTATGCACGCTGTCCTCAGAGGCGTATACCATAATGAAGTTTCCATCACGTTATGGTGGGTGGCTTTCGGCTGAAGTCCTTGGAGTTGAGGCCTTGGGGCGTGCATCTATGCATTTGGTGCGAGAGGGAACTATTGAGTTTGGGTCTATTTCCACATAATAATTAGACTAAATCAGAAATTTTCCGCGTGTTAGCCCCCAAGAATTCAATATGTAGGGAAGGTTTATGGTCTCCAATTGAAAGCAAACACATTTCCTAGCATAACAGCCACTCACCTCCTAGCAAGGGCCCCCCTGATCAAGTATACATTGCGAGTGTCATAATATGACCCTTGTTTCCACTGGTAAAGGTAACAGTACCTTGGTACATAAGTATATGTAGAGGTTTGGGGTGGTATTTTTGCTGGTATTGCTGCAAGTACGCAGATGTCCTTTTAGCGTGCAGTAGCTGGGATTATTTTACCTGGACCAAGTTTATTTCTTGGCAGAGTTTTGGCCGCTGCTAAGAAATAGTGCAGCTCACGCGCCCACGATTTTCAAGTACTCAGTGCTACTCCCTTTATTAATTATCAACACTTCCCACGATAATAGGGTAATACCGTGGATGCCCCGAGTACATGTAATTAAAGTACTTGAGTACTGAGAAGAGGCTGGTACACTATAACTAAGGAAGCATTCAACAAAGCTTCCCTCAGTGTGAACTTGATATCCCATGGACCTTCTTGTCATACTGTAGATTTTGACGGCATGATTCATAGATTTTAGCAGAAATTTTGGAAGCCAGTGGGGGTATGCCTGGATACGAGATGAACTCGATGAGAAAAAGTGACATGATGCACAGCAGGGAAAAGCCAGACTTCATGTAGTCAATAAAGTTTGGCACTACATGCGGCTACATGTAGCCAATTGGGACGTCCCGGCGCACAAAAGGTCGGGGACCACTCGCCGTAACCCTTTAGAACTCTCCCATAGTTAAACTTCGCCAATCTCAGCACCTTCTCGTCAAATAGCGGCGTCCCTTTGAGGTAATCTCGGGTCTTCGTGTCCTCTCTATCGTTCTTGAATCTCATATTCTATGGTGTGAGCGTATGTCCATGTGTTGGCTTGATGTTACATGTGGCCGTAGCACACTGAGAGCTTGTCAAGGTGGTTGAGGAGTTGACCTGAAGTAGGGAAAGTCATATTTACACCACTTCTCGTGAGGTATGTAGCTAGTAAGGTGATGGGGTTCTTGGCTCTAAGGGGAGAGCCTTTTTACTCCTGATTTTACTGCGCAGTTACTCTCCCCCCTAAGTTAATTTTACGTCTATACACCGTGCCACAATTCCGATGATAAAGGCTACTATACCCCACACAAATCTAGTTCTTCGGAAGGCTACTAATAAACGCGGGGCCCTCATAAGGTGCCTTTTTGTGTCTGATATGTCTCATAATACGTATACCGTACCGCCCCCCACTATTTACTTCCCGAAACATGAACGAAAACCCCCGTTAACAATATGTCCCCCAGGTCGAAGTAATCAATTAACGTAAACTTTCGTAACCCATAGAAGCTCGTTATGAGCTATAGTTTGGAACCTTTCCATATATAAGTTTCGAGGGCCAGGCAAGGGTTTTACATACATGACGTATGTACCTAGCATATTAGGTTTGGGTCATATACCATCACTCGCGTAATACCAGTACCACTCAAGATATTTTACTACTAGATGGTGATATACATGGTCGTGGGGCTATGGAGCGACAGATTAATACCCTCACCAGCTGCTGGCTCGTTAGCTGCAGTCAATAAAACTTCAGATCCAGGAATGTGAGCTCCATCTCTTATTCCATCCCTTATTCCGTTGCATGTCCTTTTGGATAACATAGTCCGACGGGAGCAATTGGCGAACGCTCCCATAGGTAGGAGACTTTCATGTCTCTAGCAGATACTAGACTCACAATATATGGGGAAGAGGATAATATAGCTAGGGGAACGGTCTGCAGAAAGTGCCATGGTCTAGCCAGCTAGGTCCCAGAAGCTCAGCTAGAGGTAGGATATAGAAGATGCGGTCAATTAAGTTACAAATGAGGGTACCGGGACCGACGAAAGGGACTCCAGAGAAAATATTTAGTGGTTTACCGTCAAAACTTCTCGCCTAATCTGTACGTGGGTTATGCCTCAATGTGCACCCTTTAGTGTTTATATTTCACCCTTTAACGCCCCATGTAAGAACCCTCGAACAGCAATATTGTATGTCAAACCCACCAGAAGGGAAGAGGGGAGAGGTTCACCGACCCGAGTGAAATTATAGACCCAATATCGTACATGGAATCGAGTGGCCTCTGTGCCGAGACACGAGCCGTTAGGTTAGACTAAGCCAAATCTCTCTGATAAAGGTCATATTCCTCTTATCAAGAACATTGAGCTAAATCTGTTTAGGTCTGTATTGAAACACTCATAAACTAGAAATTGTTTTACATCTGAGGACCTAGAACCCAGTAATCCATGCTTATGAAACTTAAAAGATGAGGTAGAGTACATGTGGGATGGCCGGGATGAAGCCTTAGAGATGAAAAATCGCTACGTATAACTCAGGCTGCAGTGACCAGTACCTAATTGGCAGAACTTTGTTCTTTTGTTATAATTCTCGATTCCCATGGCATACCCGCTCCACTATCTGTTGTGCCGGCCTACAAGTCCCTAGGATACTCAAGTCCCATTCTCATTTTCTTAAATTTACCCGTACTAAAGAATCCATAACCTGTTGGAGCTAATGGTCTAGAGCAGTAGGTAAAAAGAGGCCCGCTAGCTCCAAGAAGAGGAAGAGCATACTGCCTAGAACGCGATATACCTGTTTTTAAAAGAATCCACCATTGAGGAATTCGAAGGCATCTCATCAGATAGCGGCGTTGAATAGTCCACGAAGGGCCATGAGTCAGGGGGATGGTAAGGTGCTCAGGGCTGACGTACCATGGCATGATTGCCTAGTTCTAGCCAGAATTTAAAAGTTTCTGGAGGGCGCCTAGGTTTCATATCTAATATCGATAACCTAGGTTCAATGGGCCACGGCGCTACTAGTTCATTTCCTTTTGAGGCTCTAGCAGTTTATAGGCCCTCTCATTTAGATAAGTGTACCCGGGGGCAGAGAATGGTACGGAAACCATGTCTACATGTTATAGGAATAGACGGAATTTTCGTGTAAGAGTAGATATTTCCTTTAGTTAGGCTTACGCTAGGAGTTCGTTATATCGATCACCACAAATCACTCGTCTTTATTCTGATGGGGAATCTTTTAGAGTTACATACATGCATGCATGTTTTCTCCAAGAAGACATCGCCATCACTATCAGAAGTAATTGAGGCTAACTCGCCTGATCATTGTTGTGTGTTGGGCCCTACTAGGTGCGTAAAGCCCTCTCGATGAACCAAAATCGCGAGCTGTTTGGTCAGCTTCAGAGCCCATGTGTTGCATCGCCCTCCAGACGTCAATGATCAGGTTTCCTGTTTTCCTACCATCTACGTAACCGATGGATGTCCAACCTTATAACCTTGTGTTAAGGCCGCTTTAATGTGTCGCCAAGACGCGCCTTTTAGTTTTATGCCAACATGCAATTGAGAGCGGCAACACAACACTCAGCAAACACTAACATGGGTTAAAATGCACGGGCAGTATACTATGAGGAGCCTGGGCTTACTCAACGAATTGCACAAGGGGAGACCATCACTTGACCAGAAGCAGGTTTTGAACTAAGAGGGTTATAGTACCTTCTTTATAGATTACCCCCAAGAAAATCATCATTGGAAGACTCGATGGCTTTCCCCGTGCTATTCTTATTTTTGGGCCAGCTTTCTTTCCACAATTTTCTCTACTAGAGACTCCAGCATGCCCCCTCCGGCTCCACCGAGGTATGCCTTCACTTGTTTCTGTAGGAAATCAGCAACCTTCCTTAATCACTAGGAACTTGTAATCTCACCTCAATGTACTTTCCCGTCATATCGACCTCGATGTTGACCTCACCGCCGACCGGCTTTGCCGCGGTAACGACCTTCTCCTGCGTGTATGCCACCAACATAACCTCAAACCAGTCGGCCGTCACAGCAGTCACAGTCAAGCTTGCACCATCAACAGTCACGTAACCCTTCTCCACAACGTACATCAGTACGTCTTTATCCCTTGGTTGGAAGCGGAACGTCACGGCGTTTCCATCAGGCGTCTTTGATAGGATCGTCGCGATGGTGTCGACGTGACCCTGCACGAAGTGGCCACCAAAGCGGACGTGGCCGGCAACGGCACGTTCGAGGTTGACAGGGGAGCCCACAGTCAGTGACCCGAGGTTTGTGCGGCGGAGTGTTTCGGGTGCGACGCCGACCTTGAAGCTGTCGTCATCGAAGGACGTCACGGTGAGACATGTGCCTTGAGGGTATTAGCTGAGCTCAACTGGACTAAGAAGGGAGAGAGGGACCATTGACGGAGATCGAGTCGCCAAGGTGGGCGTCGGTGAGGATTGGGGTGGCGTTGGAGATGGTTAAGGAGGTTCCTCCACCGCCGGTGGTGGTGTCATCTTGTGGGATGAGGGAGGAGACGGCTACACGAGTCAGTTATTGGGAATTTGTGAGGGATTGGAGATGAATAAGGGGACATACTCCCGATTGTTTCTACAATTCCAGTGAACATGGTGGGTATATTTAGTGTGGGTTGCGGGGAAAAGATCAATTGAAGCTTTGGGGCAGAGCGTCATTAGTATAGTGCTAGTGCTACTAGTGGCAGTTGCCGGGTAATCCCGTCGAGGGTTCGTGAGATCAGGCTCTACGTAGGAGGAGAAATATCTATTCTGGGATGATTGGTAATGATCGTTTATACTAGTCGCTTGATCGTTTACTATTGACGATTTGGTGATGAGGTGCATGCATTCAACAAGGGCATCACAATTGTTAAGCTTGAGATGCGAGTGGCACATACACTGCGTTAGTCTTTACCCGAGCATCGAGTGACATTCAGATCCCAATAAACATCTGATTATCAGATTCTATTCCGAAAGATTCAAAGAAAAGCAAAACCAAACTTCCCATATCATGATCACATTGTTTACCATGGACAGAAAAAAAAAGACCTTTGAAACTGACACCCCGGGAGAAATGTTTTTTTTTGTGTTACAAAAAAAAAAAAAGGAGAGCCCACTTTTACAGCTGGGTCTCCTATCTCATCCCTCCATTCCCATCTCCATACTAACTTTTTTTATTTAGGATATAGGAAACAATTAGGCGGCGGTAGTGGTCTTGGCGGACTGGTTGGGGTTGACCTTCTTGCCATCCTTGTTGTACCTAATCCTTGGGGGAGGAGCACGGTTGCGACGACCTTCTCGGGAACGGACACTGTGAAAGATATTAGTCTGGGAAGCTGAAATTCAAGGCTCAAGTGTGTACGGACCGGACAATCTTTCCGTGGATAGCGCAAGAGACGCAGTACTGGAGCTTCAGGTACATCTTGGGGATGGTGTACTCCTGGAAGACAGAGGCATCGCTGATATCACCTAGGTACCCGCATACCGTCAGCATCCTTGCCAACCAATTCGGGCAGCACTCCAGCCTCAATTCCTCTCAATTCCCCCTTTATCCATCCCAAAAATTCCTCCTTTATGCCATTATATAGAACATAGTCCCTCCTCCCGTTCCTCCCCCGTAGATCCAAAATTGAAAGGAGAGGTGGGCGGGTGCACATACGGACAGCAGCTGACTCGACCATGTTACGGATGGTGAATCTCTTGATGGCCTTATCCTTAGGAGTGCATCTGGAGCAGTTTGAGCAACGGATCGGCTTAACGTGACCACGTCCCTTCTTGTTACGACCACTATTTTCTGCTGGTCAGCAACCAATCCCATCATCGTATCTCCCCCGCCCCCCGCATGCGCCGCCCAACGTCCCGTATATATCTGCTGGAGGGGGAAACCCGTACTTGGAAGCTCTCTTCTTAACCATGATTGCGGTTTATTTGTTGGTACCTAGTTTTTGCTAACCCCCCCAGTCAGCATTTCCTTCGCGGGCAGCACTACTAGCAGCAGGACGGCGGTTCAAACGTACGAGTAGGGTTTGTCGGCGGGTTCGTCGGAGGGATATCTCGTGGTGCGGCGGATTGTCGTCGTAGAGTTGGTAGCGGCGTTTACAACTTTTGGCAGGGTAGCTGTGATTCGAATGTGTTGTGTGGGTTGCTGGCTGGTGTTGTGACGGTGCAGGAAAGGGTGCAGCCCTAGTCACCTGATATGGAATTTCAAGAGTCCCCCAAACACAGATTCTTTATTTGTTGACTCTTCTCTACCTGAATTACTGAAAATCTTCCTAACCCTCAATTCGTCGTGTAAACCCCTGAATCCACAGTCCATAGAAACCAATTGTCTACTCCAGGTGACCTAAATTACTTGCCCGGCGAACTCCTCATCCCGGTAGCCCCTCCATGAACTGAGCATAACTTTTTTTACTACAGTCTTGGCAAACCCACACTTCCCTCCCCCCACTAAACAACGTCTGTCGGATCATCCATCGACATCTCGAAGCCATCTCGAAGCCCTAAAACCGTAAATATGGAGGCTCCCACGATAAATACCCTTATGGTCGAGGGGTCGTTCGACGGTAACTCCCGGAATCTGCAGAAAATGCCGTTTTTGTAGGCAGTGGGCTAACGGACAGGGTAGACCAGATCCTCGAGATGGCCCAGTACATCGATGTCCGCAAGGGATCACAGGATCTTGCTCCCGAGCTTGAGGGTCTTGTTGAGTCTGGAGACAAGGAGGCGGCGCTCAAGAAGATTGTTGACGCAAGTAGCGTGCTTTCCTCCGCGCCGGAGAAGGGTACAACGATCTCTACCTAATACACAAATATAGAACTATAAAACTGATAGTAAAAATTTCACAGAGTACATCCCAGCTTACAATCTCCTCATCCACCTGATCCGCAGCTCCGCCGAGCTGCCGAGTCTCCTCCCCACTGTCCTCCAGAACCTTGCTACCCCCCCTCCTACATCACCACACAACGGACCTGCATTGTCGATCCACGCGCTCTCAACCATCTTCAATGTTCTCCCGGCTAGCAGCAAGCTCCGATACCCCGTCTTCAAGACCACTTTAAAGCTCACCTCCGACTGCGGAATGTACGAGACACTTCAGCCCCAGCTTAAGAACGTTGAGAAGTGGGTTGGCGAGTGGAGTTCCTCCCCCGAGGAAGTCAGGGAGTTGTACCTCTCCATTGCAGACACCGCCGAGAACGCTGGCGACAACGAGTATGTCCAATTTACCCCTTTAAGAGCACCGATATCTTAGTAAACTTGTTACTAACACACGATATAGAGAGTTCTACACATTCCTTTTCAAGGCTCTCCAGACCATCCCCGCCGCCGACGCAGATAGTGAACAGGCCCGCGCTCTTGCTCTCCGCCTCGTTAAGGCCGCTGTCAACATCCCTTCCCGCCTCGAGTTTGACGACCTGATTGTTCTCCAGGCCGTACAAAAGCTTGCTGGCACCGACCCTGAGGCATTTGCTCTCCTCGAGGTCTTTATTGGTGGAGATCTTGAGGACTATGAGGAGTTCAATGATGAGCACGACGGTTGGGTTGATGACAATGGTTTGTCCTTCTAAACCTTTCCTCTTCTATTTTTTTTTTTTTTTTTTTCATTTACTAATATCAGCGTAGGTATCGACCACCCCATTGCTTTCCGCAAGATCCGTCTCCTCACCCTCGCCTCCCTCGCCTCACAGGCACCCAACCGCGAACTTCCCTACAACATTATTGCCCGCCGCCTCCATATTCCCAGCGACGAGGTCGAGCTCTGGGTCATTGACGTGATCCGCGCTGGTCTTGTCGAGGGTAAGCTCTCGCAGCTCAACCAGACCTTCCTCATCCACAGATCCACGTACCGGTCATTCGGCAAGCACGAGTGGGAGGAAGTTGCCGGCAGACTAGACATCTGGAGGCAGAGTCTGAGGGGAATATTGGAGACTGTCCGGGGTGCCAGGGAGGCGGTTATGGAGCAGCATGGGAAGGAGCAACAGGCGTCTGCGAACGCCGTGGAAAGGGCGGGGAGGTCTCTGGAAATCGAGGCTTAGAGGGGAGAAGGGTTCTTTGTGTTATGTCGTGGGTTTGTGGTTTAACTAGGTAGTTAGTTGGCAGGCTTATCCTCTTCTTTTTTTTTTTCACTATTTACTTTCGGTCTTCTTTATTACTATCATCTTCTTTTTCTTCTTGTGTCAATTTTTTTTTCTTGCTTTTTTTTTTTTTTTCATGAGGCCATGGAATTAAAATGGGAGCGGGCGGATGGGTCTAAACAAAAATTGGAGAGGTGAAATTGATAGAGCGTTTTTTTTCCCCTCTCTTTTTCCTTGCTTCATTCTCTTTGGACCCTATGGTATACATGTATCTATATGTATTTTTCCACGACGGGGGGCGCGCGGCCTGGTTCACAGAATACATACATAAAGTACATGTACCACCACTCCGTCCATGCGGGCCCGGCCTTGAACAAATCTGGTAAAGTCGGCCGATCTTTTTAGCGCGGGTGATATCTGGTGATCCAAGCATTCTCACTCCCTCGGCCCGGCGTGGTTGCGTGTACCCGATCGCTTCGCCGGCCCCTGTCTCCTCCTGGCGCCGCTGCATGTGTCTCTCTCTCTTCCGGAACTGAGGGAACGTACATGTACTTATGCAATGGGGGGGGGGGGGCAAACTGTAAAAGGATCCTATCTGCTTCTAGATCCGTCAACGAGCAAAACGCCCATCTTGGTCCAGCGCCATCTATGCCTCCTTACAACCCGCTCTGTGAGGTGCCTCGTGGCGGGGTGTTGTAGGGCTGTGGGGGTACATGCAGTTATATACATGTAGCTGAGAAGGGACCCCCCCCTTCTATGGGTAGTAGGTAGACTGAGGGCGTGGTCGATGTACTCCAGAGGGTGCATCCCGATTCGATACACACATTTAAGTACATGGCCGTGGTTCCTGGCTGTCGACTCTGGTGCATACACGCTCGGAGGGAGAGATCAAGAGTGCTCTCGCAGCTATGTAGGGCTACATATCGGCTACATACTTGACATCGGCAGAGACCCCACAGATCACCCAGCGGCCGGTGGTGTATGGCTACATCCTACATATACTTCTTGGGGGACTAGATGCACTGCATGTATCGCCAGCAGACCCCTCCTGCTGGACGGTCGTGGAACTACATGTACCTCATAACTGATTCTTCTCACAAGTATACGATAGAAGAAACCTCCTTCGAATCACAACCGAGTAGCACCAAGGCCACTCTCGCTAAACCGGGCAATAAAGACATTCATACACGCCTAGTCCCCCCATCAACCACCATGCTAGAAATAAGCATAAGTACCTACATAAAGTACATGTATGTACTATAATATTATAATATTTATTACTATTACTCTCAGTCCAGCTCCCCCGGTAACAATACCGCTGTTCCTGACCTGGCCACTGCCCAATTTCTTTGTTGGTCCTTTGTTGTTTGTTCTTTGTTTTCGGGCAGTATATAATAAAGTCCATCACACGGCGGCGCGTTGTTTCGAAACTGCAACTCACAAACAAGACAAACAAAACAGAAACCTGCCACGAGTGACGGCGCATGAAGTTGCCTGAGAGCAATCAACCTTTTTTTTTCCTTTCCCCCCTTCTAGTCCTTGGCACTGTTGTGGGTGACTCAAACAGCCAGAGAAGGCTGTGACTCTTCTTTTACCTTTTACCTATAATACAATATATGTAATGTAATCTAATCTTCTTCTTCTCTTTCTTCTCCCCTAAACTATACATCGCGTCTTGTATACCAAACAAATACTTACCTACCTGCCAGCTACCTTGCACGTGACCCATAGCTAAGATCACAACCAAAATCACAACCAAAATCACAACCTTTATCTACAGTCCCTCATCCCCCACCATGCCCCCACCGCCAAAGCCTTCCTCCGAGGACTCCCCCGAGTCCTCCGGAACCGGCGGAAGGAAGCTCATCCAGACCAAACTCAACTTCCCACGCCTCTTGCCGCGACCCCCTGCCGAGTCCTCCTCTTCGTCGTCGTCCTCGTCGTCCTCGCCGTCCTCCAACGCTTCCACTACACCCGGGCTACTCACGGGTGGCAACCGCGGGCCCGACGGGCTCTACCGTCACCGACAATGGTTGCGCCAGGATCCTCCCCCTGAGAACAACGAAGAGCAGACGCCGCGGCAGCGGCAGCAGAACACCCGAGGCGGTGGGCCCAAGGACGAGTGGTGCTCCTTGGGGCCGAGGGTGTTGAACAAGCCGAGCAGGGGAAAGCAGGATCTGGCGGTCATTGCGAGGGAGACTCTGTAACCAAACCCCACCCCACCCCACCCCACCCCACCCCGGGATCCTCTTCCCTGTTCCCAGGGAATGCATAGCTGTAGATAGGGTAGCTAGCTAACCACCACCTACCCACAGTGCTCTGATCCCTGGCGTTCTCGCACTCCACCCTCTCCCCCGCTCAGTCCTCTACTCAGATCGCTCGCCCCCCCGCCCAGTAGCTAAAGAGTTATGTCCCAACATCACCCTCCCCTACAGCGACCCCGAAGCCCCCGGATTCCCTGGCACACGCATCCGCGTTGTCGACGGCGACAGCTTCGACGTCGCCGCCTCTCTTGGCCAGGTCATGTCGGACCCCCTCCCCGTCCTCGTTCTCAACCTTGCAAATGCACAAGAACCCGGAGGCGGCTTCCTCGGTGGGGCAATGGCGCAGGAGGAGGAGCTGTGCTTCCGCTCCACACTGTACCGGACGCTAACCCCTGCCTTCTACCCGTTGCCCCGCGTCTCGGCGATATACTCGCCGGAGGTGATAGTGTTCCGCACGTCCGTCGCGGCGGGACACTCGATCATGCAGCCGCACGAGTATAAACGGGTTTCGGTGCTGTCGATGGCGGCAGAGTATAGGCCTGCGCTGAAGCAGGTGGATGGCAAGCCAAAGTTTGCGCGCCAGGAGGACTGCGATCTAATGGCGAGTAAGATCCGGCTGATGCTACAGATCGCGAAGCAAAGGGGGCATCGAAGGCTCGTGCTGGGGGCCATTGGGTGCGGCGTGTTCGGGAACCCAAGCCAGCAGGTGGCGGAGATCTTTATGGAGGTGTTTCTGCAGGAG
This sequence comes from Morchella sp. 2016-72, assembly GCA_024713865.1. Lineage (NCBI taxonomy): Eukaryota > Fungi > Ascomycota > Pezizomycetes > Pezizales > Morchellaceae > Morchella > Morchella sp. 2016-72. The sequence continues at coordinate 952,501 of JAMJEY010000022.1, forward strand.
GAGTTTACGGGCGGGTGGTGGAGGGATGTGGTGTTTGCGGTGTTGGACACGGAGACGAGGGAAGGGGCGTGGGGGAAGTGGGGAAGCGGGCCTTATGGTTCGTTTTGGAAGGTTCTGGACGGGGTACCGGTTTAGACGTCTGCTGGATGAGGTTAGGAGGGAGGGGGAAGGGTTGAGGGGTTCACGCTGGGGATCATGGACTCTCTCTTACCTCTGTCAATGAGGATCAAGGACTCTAATCATGGAGGTATCCATTCTTTCCTTTTTAGTAAAAACGGGATGGTGTCCAAATGAGCTATAACTTGACTATGCAAACTGTATACCCAAGTAGGTATATCCTATTAGTTCTTAAACGAACAAGCTCTCTCTTATATATATATATATATTATTTTTTGTTGCTACCGTTGCAATTGTTGTAATTGTGGCAGCAGCTATCATTGGCACCCACACCTTATTTTTCCTGCTTATGCACATGTAGTTAGCTCGAAGCAATACAATAGTAACAGTCAATGATCAGCACCACAACTTTCCGGTCATTTCCACTCGCGCATGTAGCGGGCCCCGATTAACATGCGCTCTCACGTGCGCGGCTCCAGAACCTCGGCAGAATGCAACCTACATACATACAAGTAACTTCATGTCCTATTAACATCCGGGGCCTCCCACCAGTATCTAAACTTTACAAATATATACATACATACATAAGCTAGACAGCCAAGCGCCCATCCACCCGCACCATGGCCACCCCAGCAGCCCCATGTCCCTTCTGCGCCATATCCGCCGCCTACCCAGCACACCCGCCCACGGCGCGCCACCCGCCCCCGCAGCCCACCGCGGAGCTCTCCCCACCCGCTCACATGATCCTGTCGACGCCGGCGGTGCTCGCGTTCCTCGACATCCAGCCGCTGACGCGCGGGCACGTGCTGGTGTGTCCGCGGGCGCACGCGGAGCGCCTCACAGACATGGGGCCGGCGCAGAGCGCCGCCGTCGGCGCGTGGCTGCCGGTCGTGGCGAGGGCGGTGGTGCGCGTCGTGGGCGTGGCCGACTTCAATGTCGTGCAGAATAACGGTTAGTGGCCCACCCCCCTTTGTGTGTGGCGGAAGAGGCCGGATGGTGCTAATGGGGAGGCGGTGAAGGAGTGCATGCGGCGCAGGTGGTGCCCCATGTGCACTATCATGTTATCCCGAGGCCCAGCAGCGAGGAGAGGGAGAAGGTGCTGGCGGGGGCGGGGGGCAGGTGGTTGTTATCGAGGTATGGGGATGGGGTGAGGAGTGAGTTGGATGATGAGGAGGGGGCGGAGGTGGCGGCGAGGATCAGGGAGATGGTGGGGAGGGAGGTGAGGAGGGAGGGGGTGGCGGCGTTGTTGTAATTTGGGGGCGGGGGTGGTGTAGCTTTTAGAAATTAGGTTGTTTGGATGTAGATAAAGTTGTATAATTTCCTAAAATGTTATGTCTAGTCATGGTATATCACTCGGTGAGATGAGAGGGCGGTACCAAACGTGGAAACGTGCGTAAAGTTGCAGGCCCGCGTGTAAATGTGATGGGTAGATAAACAACTGGCCATCAATTGAAACCTGGGGTTGGCTTATGACGTGTGGCAGTTTTTGTGACTTATGAAAGTAAGGTTATCCGTCAATTAATTACGTAGCTGGTAAAGCCACTACTAGTGTATCCTTACCCCCCCGAACGAGGTTTTTGTTCTAGGGGGTAACATACTTGAGTCTCGGATGTTTAGAATTCCCGTGCTGGCTACAGATCACTCTCCCCGTATCCCTATTAAAGGTGTGGGGAGAGTGAGGATTCATAAGGGTCAATACTTTTGCTTTACGTATCATGGATCGAGTGCAAGCTTTGCAGGTAATATTTGACTTAAAGTAGTGAAATCGGCCGACTACGGCCCTCAGCTAGCTCAGTACACATGATAGTGTAAGAAAAACCCCCATCCAACATCTGATAAAGTAAAAAATATATCAAGAAGAAAAAAGGAAGTGATATTAGAAACAATAAAGAAATGGACATAACTCCGAGCTCCGCCAACACACCTTCACCCATATAATTCTAAAAAAAGAAGCACATCCGCTAGTCTGCGCATTGCTGCCCCGGCCGGGATCGATGCGTGAAATAACACGAAGGAGGTCGGGAGGTTCAATTCAGTCCCTAAGTGTTATTTACTCGACAGCTCTAGAGACGGAATCAGCTCCCTTTATCTATCTATGTCGGGCTGGTAACTTCAACGTAGAGCGACTTACGTAGAGAGCTCCGTAGTATGTGGCCCGTTACTGCCGAAGGATATACTCCTTTGCTGAGTAGAAGCTCAACCGTATCCTTATATCCATATCTTGCTGCATGATGCAATGCTGTCCATTTGTCTTTATCCACCGCCGAAATATCTGCTCCTTTGCTGAGTAAAAACTCAACCGTATCCTTATATCCATATCTTGCTGCATGATGCAATGCTGTCCATTTGTCTTTATCCACCACCGAAATATCTGCTCCTTTGCTGAGTAAAAGCTCAACCGTATCCTTATGTCCATATCTTGCTGCATGATGCAATGCGGTCCATTTGTCTCTATCCACGGCCAAGATATCTGCTCCTTTGCTCAGTAAGAGCTCAACCATATCCTTATCTCTGCATCTTGCTGCATGATGCAATGCTGTCCATTTGTCTTTATCCACTGCCGAAACATCTGCTCCTCTGCTCAGTAAAAGCCCAACCATATCCTTATATCCATATCTTGCCGCATAATGCAACGCTGTCCAATCTCCTTTATCCACTGCCAGGATATCTGCTCCTTTGCTGAGTAAAAACTCAACCATATCCTTTCGTTCATATAATGCTGCTGCATGATGCAACGCTGTCCGTCCTTCTTTATCCACTGCCGAAATATCTGCTCCTTTGCTGAGTAAAAGCCCAACCGTATCCTTATATACACATATTGCTGCATGATGTAACGCTGTCCATTTGTCTTTATCCACCGCCGAAATATCTGCTCCTTTGCTGAGTAAAAGCTCGACCATATCCTTATCTCCATATCTTGCTGCATAATGCAGCGCTGTCCGTCCTCCTTTATCCACTGCCGAAATATCTGCTCCTTTTCTAAGTAAAAGCTCAACCGTATCCTTATGTTTAAATCTTGCTGCATGATGCAATGCTGTCCACTTGTCTCTATCCATTGCTGAGATATCTGCCCCGCTGCTGAGTAAAAGCTCAACCGTATCCTCATGTCCATATCTTGCTGCATGATGCAATGCGGTCCATTTGTCTTTATCCACTGCCGAAATATCTGCTCCTTTGCTGAGTAAAAGCTCGACCGTATCCTTATGCCCACCTCTCGATGCACGACCCAACGCTGTCTCATTGTCCCAAATAGTTGAGATGTCCACACCGTCATTAATTAGTAGTTGAACCTTATCTGTAAGGCCGCGCGCCGCAGTGATATGCAGTTTCTCTACCCAAAGATCTTTCTGATTGACAACGTCTATGGAGCTGGATATCTTGGGCAACAACTGAACCGCATCTTCTTCCCCGCTTGCGGCTTCAGAGTGCCGTGTTTTATAATTAAATGTATAAAATTTGCTGTTGGGTAGGTCGAGCGAGTATATTGGTAAACCCAACACTGAAACCTGTGATATATCGGCAATGCTCAACCCTGACATGAAGGACCATCCCATGCTCCGTGCTGCAATTGAACTCGATCCGGAACCTTCCGGGGATCCTAGGTACCTGAGTCCCGACCGTCTATAAACTCTAGAAGTTTCTAGAGTAGCATCAAAAGCAAATCTAAACTTGGAAACGATGGCTCTAGCAGTTCTCCGGCTTGATGTACTTTGAAATGAATATAAAGAACTTGTATCTACGGCTAGAGAATCTTCGCGGACCGTGAGGATTGATCCGGCTGGGCCCACTCCGGTTTCTAATCGTTTAAGCCGCTCGGCGATCTCTCTTTGGAAGTTTAACGTCTCACTGATAGCTACGTAGAGATTTTCTAGGCTTCTTTCGGCGTGTGCATTCGTTTGACTGTTGTATGAGATACTTATTAACCGCTTTCCGCAAAATATGATTCGTGGCACCAACTGACCTTTGTAATATATCCAAAATCAAACTCAACGATGACTTGTGATTTTGCAAGCGTGCAAACAATTGTGCGATAGCACCCTTCTTGCGTGCCCACTTCACTCGTTCCAGCGTCTTCATGTTGTAACCTGACTTCAGAGCGCTAACTTCCTTCTCAAGTTCGTTGAAGGTAAACACACATGCTGTCAGGACGACGGCTAAGTGTTCCACGAGGACCATGGATTCTTGCGAACCAGTAGCGCGTGCCTCGCCCCATAGATATGTCTGAAGAGAAGTTATTGCGGCCTTGATTGCGTAAATCTCACTCATGACATGCCGGGCCAAAGCCGGTGCATCATTAGAGTCTCCAACAAACTCGAGTAGCTTCGATGAAACGTGCGTAGCTACTGATATCAAGCCAACTACTGAAGCACCGACAGAAAGCGGGTCAGCCATCAAAGCGCGTCAAAGACAATTGAGGAGCACGATAGATTTGTAGTGAGATTCCCGAGACCGAGAACCCGCAATTCTGGAGAACGAACTCAAGTCAACCTAGCTGATACTAATGCGGGGTTACACGGGCTATTGCGGCGCAGCTCAAAGGTGACAAGAATTATTGCTTGTGACTTTTCAACTAGGCAAGATATCAAAAATCTGTGAGATAGAATTGTAGATATAGGTATGGTAGAAATTTTGATTTCACAGATTTTTGATATCTTGTTTTGTTAAAAGGTTATAAGAGATTGAATTTGCCTGTTTTACCAATCTATTTTAGTTTTCAGCCGTAAAGTGGCTGGAATCTAAGGCCCTCATTGGTTCACAAGCAGCCGGAGTGGCTAGGATTGTTCTAGCTGAGATACCGGCGTGTCACCTTTAAGACGCGCGCCATATCAACAGACGTACTTTACTTCTTTAGCAACTATCAGGGCTCTGCGTTCTACTCATAGGGGGTTGCCATTAGTCCCCCCAGCCCATACGGTTGGTGGTGGTGGTGGTGGTTGTGATAGATAATTTAGGTTATCACAGCAGGCATACAACCAAAAAAATACCGCTGGGGTCCGGGAACGCGACTAGGTTGTCATCACTTACTTGGATTTAGTGGCCATCAGCCAATAGCATTTTGGGGGGTGGGAGTACTCCCACTCACCCTCTGAGTAGATCCGCCATACATGGGAATTGGGGGGAGGGGCGGAGGGGGGGCTGAAGGCCCTAAAACAACTCATATAGAGGCCCTGAAGGACTTGATATTGACGTAGATAGAGTCCTACAACTCGAGGTCACGAGGTGGCTCCCCTAGTAGTAAGTACTGACGTTTTAAATATGAACCCATATTGATCAAACATGTATACTTACATCCGAGGTATTTGTATTTATACCAGCCATTTTTCACTGAGACGCTCCAAAAAGAGATATAAGCCCTGAGTCTAGCCTAACCTATATATGGCTTGTTACATGAATCACTAGGCATCACTCGGAGTTCATGAAGATTATGCTTTGCTGAACTAGAAGTCGCAGGCTTGTGGCGGGTTGCAGTTCGTTCGCCCCGTAGAATACCAAATCAAGTAGGATTTGCTTCACCTATACCTACGCATTGTTTGTGTTTGCAATTATCTGTGTCGTCACGTAGATATATAGTTAAGGCTGATTATTTACCGCTTCGCAGGGCCTTTCTAAAACGATCGTTATTGGAATGTTTGATAAAAAAGTTGGATCCTTGAAGAAACTACGACAGCCCGAAGCCCCGAACCCTATCAACGAAACGAAGTAAAGTGAAAAAACACAAGCTAGGTTTGCGCGCACATGAGGGGATCAGCCTCATTCGAACATTCGCGGGACGGTCATTCGATTATGCTATTCCCAACCAGATACCATGGAGTCTACCTCTGCCCTCAGTTTTAGTAGGTGTTGCCCTCTGGGGGCTGGTGGAGCTTCCGGTGGTTAGGATGGGCCATATGTCTACAATTGAAGAAAAGCGTGTCAGTTATGATCAAACGAAGGGAGGAAGGAATAAGTCATACTCTCGAAGAGCTACAAGAATCTTTTCCATGGTGAAGTTTCTAGCCCACTGGCTGACACGTTGAAGCTTCGAAAGATCAACCTAGTTGTTTAACAAGGGTTAGAAGTGCGGCAGAACTTTGGTGGAGGGCCCTCAAAATATACCCTGCCATCGTTCTGGTCAACTCCGGGGAGGTTTATCTTGGAGATAAAGTGGACGATGGGAGGTTGATCTGGGTAGGAATCACCGCAGTGGATCTTCAAGCTGTAGATGCGGTTCTCGTGCGTACTCTAATTAAGGGTAAGCGGGTGATTTTTTTGGCAACATGGACTTTTTGAGCCTCTAGAACTTGAAGGGAGGATTTGAGCAAGACTCACATGGGGGGGGCCAAGAATCGTAGCGTTCCAGTTCGACATCATAACATCGTCTCCTTCGGCAAGGCCGTAGGAGCAGCCATCTGACATGGGAAAACAATCAGCTTCGTTAGCTGTGTAGCGGGTAATAAGGACTCACCAGCTCCTAGACCTTTCTCGCCCTTCTCAAGCTCCTCGAGAAGACGGAAGTTCCTAGGGACTTTTGCTGCCATGTTTGTAGTTTGCGTTATAAGTTCTGTAAAAGAAATAGCTAGGGTATAAAACAATGTAATAGGTAGTATGATCAGAACTGATCAGAGCAGTTGAAGTCGGAGGTGTGGATTATGTGAGGTGGGGTTGCTCTGCAGCGGTTGGCTCCTAGTCGCGAGGGGAATCGCGGGGCGTTCTGTTTCGACTCAGACCACGCTTTACTCAAGGGGGTTCTGTGTAATACAAAGGGGTTAGCGTTTTTGGCTGTGCCCTGGTGACGTAATAATAATTTTCCGAAGTTTCAAACGAGTGACTATACATGACCCAACTGATTAAACTGTTGATCGGTCTGCGAGACTACATCATACATGTATGCTTGCATGTGTATCTACTCTACATTGACTTTAAGTAAGCCTAGCAACTATTCCCAGCACACGTATGTACTCTAGTCAGCTTCGAGAAGAAGATAGTCGGGCATTTACCTCCTTTCTTAGCAGAAGAACTGAACCCACCTAGAACCACTACAGCTAGATGTACTTTGGGTGTAGGGGTAAGTGAGAAGACACCCTTCAAGCAACTTTGGCAGAGTGGTGTCTTCTCACTTACCCCTACGCCCAAAGTGCGTACATGCATATATGCTGTATACTGTATGTATATGCATAAATCTAATAGAGTTAACAGATTTACATTTGCGTGTAGTATACGGTATAAAAACTAATCGAAATCATTACAATCGGGCTACAGATTTATTAACGAATACCACATTAAACCGGAATTGTAGGAAGAATTCGTATCCTCACTACATCCGAATTAAATTTATAGCACAACGAAGGGAATATCGTATCCTTTTTTGGTACTGTGGTTGTTTTGGGGCAGTAGCAAAACCATTTGTGCTATGAACAAGCATATTGCAGTCAAAGATAGCCGTCACTCAGGAGATATCTAGTCTAATTGACTTGGTATAAGTGCTTTTATGATTTCTCTTGATATTTTCATCCCAAAAACGATTGTGCATCGATTCAGCTCTTCAAGGTGGAATCGTAAGAACCCCTTCTTAAATTGAAAGACATGCATGGAAGCCTGCAAAACTATTCTTCTAAAAACTATGTTGTTGATAATAGAGGCTCATTGCTATAGTTAAGTCTGGTCAACTCTAACTATTATTCTAATCTATTCTACTCTTCCAATTGTCTTTTTGCGGCTGACCGTTAATCTTCCGGGCCCTTATAAAATTATCCGCGGAATATGGTTAGCCTCATCATGACCATAGTCGATCTCCCAGGCTGTTGTTTTGGAGAATCAACCACCACAGGCCAGGCACGAGACTAGGAGACAGCAAGTCCTAACGGGCTATGATATAGGCATAGTGGTATAAGAGTCAAATGATTGAATAGAGTTAATTGGACTTAGTATTCGGTAGAATGAAATGTGGCACGTGGTATGGGATCGTCAATGGCACAGTCACTCAGCCTCGCCACAGTAGGACCAGGGATAATAACTACACGAGCTGCCGCTCCAACATTCTATTACCGCTCTAAAAGAACGCGACACAGGATGCAATTCTCCACCCAATACTAGTAATAACAGGGACAACAAATAATTCACTCTTCCTCCAAGATGCCGGAAGTTTACACTGAACTGACCGCTCCCACTGCCGTCTCACACTCGCTCACCATACATTTCACCTCAGCGACAGCCGAAAACCTAGTCGTCGCACGAACTTCGCTTCTCCAGATCTTTTGCACGACCACACATGAGACCGAGCTTCCATCTAGCAATGGGGTATCCCCCTCTGACCCAGCTAACAAGGAGAAGGAGGGGGGAACTGATCGCCGGACTCTTGACGCGGATGAGGAAGGAACTTTCGCGGCAGACATAGCCTTGCAAAGGTCGCAGGTCCAAACGGTCACGAAGCTTGTCCTGGTCGCAGAATACAACCTCAGCGGCTCAGTAACAGGAATGCAGCGGGTTAAACTCCTCGCATCAAAATCGGGTGGAGAAGCGCTATTGTTGTCGTTTAAGGATGCGAAGCTCTCGCTGCTGGAGTGGGACCCATCAACAAATGCGGTGACGACAATCAGCTTGCATTACTATGAAAGAGAGGAGTTTTGGCCATCTGTAGTTCCGGAAGGATTATCTACAACACTTGTGGCAGATCCAGGGAGTCGCTGCGCGGCGCTCAATTTTGCGGGGGATATGATCGCAATCCTACCATTTCGGCAACGGGAAGACGAAGACCTATCGTTAGGAAATGTGGATGGAGGCGGGCATGATCTACACATGATAGAGGGTGAAGATGATGATTGGGACCCTTCAGCCCCGGATAAGAAACCCGATGACGGGCTTGACAGTGAGATGGCCGGAACTACAGATAAAACAAAAGAAGACACCATAGCTGCGAAGCTAGTCGCTGCGGATAGACCATATCACCCATCCTTTGTACTCCCAGTATCTCGACTCGACGATGCGATTTCGCATGTCATATCACTCACGTTTTTACACGAATATCGTGGGCCCACCTTTGGAATACTATATTCGCCTCGTCGAACATGGGCTGGCCTACTGGCGGCAGAGGAGAGAAAAGATACAATCTCATATATCGTCATTACACTCGATCTGGAACAGCGGGCCTCTACCCCCATTCTCAGTGTTTCGGGGCTCCCATACGATATCTTTAAGGTAGTGGCTTTGGCTCCACCAATTGGAGGAAGTTTACTAGTTGGAGGCAACGAAATTATCCACCTCGACCAAGCTGGTAAGACAACTGGAGTGGCGGTAAATCCATACACTAAGAGAAGCACCACTTTTGCCGGTCTCGCGGACCAAAGCGATCTATGTTTGGAGCTAGAAGGAAGCTCGGTGGTCGAACTTGAAGGTGAAAATGGTGACATTTTGCTCATTACGAAGAAGGGGGAGGCTGCTATCATCGAGTTTAAAACCGACGGGCGCAACGTCAGCGGCGTGAAGATCACTCGTCTTGCAAACCATCCTACCTCCCTTGTTGGCGGTCGGGTTTCTACTCTCGTCGCACTTGGATCCCGCCGCCTCTTTGTGGGCTGCGCAGAAGGTGATGCGCGTCTCCTCAAGTGGAAGCGAAAAGGCGAGAAGAAAAAACCCGGGGAGAGCCTAAAGGAGGAGGTCGCTGAGAACGAAGATGAAGAAGATGTATACAAGATGTTAGAAGATATGGATGATGACCTTTATGGTGGTGGTGGTTCTACTTATAAAAAGACGGAGCGAAAGGATGGCGAGATGAAACCAATGGGAGAGTACATCTTTTCAACCCACGACCGCCTTCTTAACCTTGGTCCCTTCCGAGATATCGTCCTGGGACGTCCCACATTCATCCCAGAGTCAGTCTCTCGTCAGGTTGGTGTTACGCCCGAATTGGAACTCGTTACTACTGCTGGCCCCATCAATACACCCGAGGACGCCGGAGTCAGTGTGCTACGTAAATCTATTGCGCCTACTGTTGTAGGTAAACTTGATTTCCCTTCTTGTCAGGCACTTTGGACTGTACGGGCTCGGTCGGGGAAGACCACAGCCAATTCTGCATTAGCAGGCCTAACAAGCACCGAGGATCAAGGCGGAGCAGAGGAAGAATTCGATGGGTTCTTGTTCGTAAGCAAGAGCGAGGAAAGCCAAGTGTTTAGGGTTGGCGATACATTTGAAGAGGTCCGAGGGACAGATTTTGAGAGTGAGGGAGAGACTATCGAAGTTGGGGTTGTTGGAGGTGGAATGAGGGTTGTCCAGGTTGTGAGCGAACACGTTCGTGTTTATGACTGTGATTTGCAACTGGCGCAGATCATACCTATGTTCATCGAAGATACCGGAGAGGAGGGTCCAAACGTGGTGAGAGCGAGGGTATATGATCCATACGTGCTCTTGGTTAGAATTGACGGGAGTGTAGTGATCTATAGAGTTCACAAAGGGAATTTGGAACTTGTTGAAGAGGATAGGGGCGATAGACTGAAATCAAGCAAGTATTCTTCGGGGTGCATCTACGCTGCAAGGAAAGGCGAATTTCATCCAGTAGCGGAGGTATTGAAGGAAAGCGGAGAGAAAGAGAAACCCGGGGAGCAGGAGCAGGAAACAGAATATGTTTTATTCCTCATCACTTTCGAGGGATGCTTACAGGTTTATATCATTTTCCAGAGTTAAGTAGAAGCTACTAACTCTTATCAGATCTATAGTCTTGAAAACTTAGCCGAACCTATATTTGTGGCTGAAGGATTCAGTTCTCTTCCACCATTATTAAGGGCTGATGACACAATTGAACAAACAACCTCTCATTCCCATCGGGAGAAAAATGTCAAAGAGAATATCGTCGAAATACTAGTGGCCGATCTAGGGGACCAAGTCGCGAAGGAGCCGTTCATGATTGTACCAAACCCGACCTTAACTAATACTCCGTGATATCCAACTAACAAATCTCAGGTTCGAAGTGCACGAGATGATTTGACATTCTACAAACCATTCGTATGCCCTGGCACTAACGAAAAAAAACCTACTCTACGATTCTCGAAGTCTCACAATCCTCACCTCGCACTACCTATTAACCCTATGAAACTATCCTCATCAAAAACTACCTTTCGCCCCCTCGTCTCCATCCAGAACCTGGCAGGGTATACTTGCGTGTTCCTCCCCGGTGCAGACCCATCTTTTGTATTAAAGACAAGTAAGAGTGTACCGCACGTGCATCGCCTGGCCGGGAACGCAGTGCGGAGTTTGGCAGCATTCCATTCCTCGGGTGCGGATAGAGGGTTTGTGTATGTTGACAACTCCGGGATCGTGCGTGTTTCACTCATGCCAACAGAGTTCAACTTTGATGGGAATTGGGGCGCGAGAAAAGTTGCTATAGGTGAAGCCGTACAGGCCTTAAGCTACTTCCCACCTATGGGCGTATATGTTGTGAGCACTACACAATTGGTACCTTTTGACCTGGCAGAAGACGATGGGAGTATCGCGAAGGATGATACAACCTTACAGCCTGAAGTAGAAAGCGGTGCGATCAAGATCTTGTCCCCATTGAATTGGAGTGTGGTTGACCAGTAAGTCCCCGGCCCGACACCATATGTTTTATTGTCTAAGCGATCATTGACATGGCCTAGGTTTAAATTCGCACATAACGAAATTGCGTTGGTAGTGAAGACGATCGAGATGGAAATCTCGGAGCACACAAAGGAGCGAAAACAGCTTGTTGCTGTGGGCACAGGTATATTTAAAGGGGAAGATCATTCCGCAAGAGGCGGAATTTACGTCTTTGAGATAATTGAGGTTGTCCCGGAACCTGGAAAGCCAGAGACGAATTGCAAGTTGAAGCTTGTGTGTCGTGAGGAAGTAAAGGGCACTGTATCTGCTATCTGTGGGGTCAATGGCTATCTACTTGCCGCGCAGGGTCAAAAGGTATTACAGCTCCCTTTAGATGCGTTATTTCACAGTTAACATTTATAGATAATGGTACGGGGTTTGAAAGAAGACCAATCTCTCCTTCCAGTGGCATTCATGGACATGAGCATGTATGTTACTGTCGCAAAGAATCTCGACGGCATGATACTATTTGGAGACTTTATGAAGAGCATTTGGTTCACTGGGTTCTCTGAGGAGCCGTATAAGATGACGCTATTTGGAAAAGATACACAGACACTCGAGGTTGTTGCCGCCGACTTTTTGCCCGATGGCAATAAGCTATATTTTGTGGTTGCCGACGCAGACAGCAACATTCATGTTCTGCAATACGATCCTGAGCGTATGTCTCCCTACTTTCCTTTCAGATAACAGTGATGCTAACCGTATTAGACCCTAAATCCCTCGCAGGTCAACGTTTAATTCGCCGTGCCGACTTCTTTGCCGGCCACGAAGTCAAGACCCTCACGATGCTCCCACGGTCTCGCCTAGTCTCTTCAAACCTTGACCCTGATGCAATGGACACCGCCACAGATACACCGGAGGAATTCCTTGTCCTAGCCGGGACTCTTACCGGCTCTCTCGCGATGATAACCACACTCCCAGAAACCAGCTACCGTCGACTCAACATCGTGCAGGGCCAAATCGTAAGTGGTGAAGAGCACACCGCAGGATTGAACCCTCGAGGCTACAGAGCCGTCGCCAGTAGCGGAGCCGCAGGTGTTGGGGGCGATCTCTTGAGAGGGGTATTGGATGGTGCCTTGGTTCGTAGGTGGATTGGCTTCGGGGAGGGCAGGAAATCCGAGATTGCGAGCAAAGCTGGGAACGATATTCAGGGCATCAGGGAGGACCTGAAAGGGCTTGAGGGGGCGTTATTGTATTTGTAAAGCAGTGCTGGATCCTATTTTTTAGGTGTTTGGATTCTATAGTTTAGACATGATATCAGTAGCGCAGGGTACGAGTTATAATATCTTCAAAGATTTAGCATGAAACGCACTGTACCAGTCTGTGGTAATTATTCGTTGATCAGTTCTAGGGGATAGTTATAGTGTGAAGTTTGGAGCGATCTTTTCTTGCGACTATATACGTCCAGTATCTCTCTACGACACTCCTGTGGAAATTTTGAGGTTTGTAGTGGGGCCCGGGGCCATACTTCCGGTCAACTTTCCTTCTCATCTCCTTTCCCTACGATCTATATGTGTGTACTGGCTGAGAGAAGCAAATCCCTAGATCGAGGCCTGTTTTGGGGGGCTCACAGCAACGCCCTAACCCGGGGGTGCTTTCAAACAGTAATGATGAAATCGTAAACCACTGGAAGCACGTCTGGTAGGAGTGGGGTAAAGTGGGATAGGGATGTATGTGTAAGGGGTAGGCAGATTTACAGGAAATTATTGCAGATAGACGTTTGCGAATGGTTCTTCTCGGACCAGCTATTCCAATTACCCGGTTTAAAAGCCAAAGACTTCTGCAATCACGGTACTTAGAGAGTGCTAAGCCCTCCAGCGCAGCAGAGAATCCTCAAGTCCTGTTTGGCTGGGCGAATCGAATAGGGTACCCAGTGTCCCAACCCCAAACCCCCTCATCTAGTTTGAGGTGGATTGGGGTATTCACGCAAACCGCACGGTGGTGTACCGCAGGTAGTACACCTTAATCGATCACACACCCCAGCGTAGCCGTTATATAACTATCACCTAACCCAGTAGACCATTCATCCATGCTCGACTCTTAGCCAGATATATATCCCCCCAATATGGGGGTGCCTGATAAACTCAACCCCCATACGTTACTCTACTAGCAAATTAGCTGACATGCAACGTGCGTTTGCGTTCCTCCCAAGCAGGACCACATGTATCTAATAAGTTTGCCTAGTGCTGACCACCCGGGAGCATTGATCTCGTTCAAAAGAAGGGAGGGTATCTGCAGGCTTAGCAGCGGCTACCGCGGCTGGGTCGACCACCAAGAGGCGTCAAGCTCTCACTCAAGTACATGTACGTGGAATGGATGGGACGAAATGGTGGGGCTAATTACTTAGGTACATGCCAAGGTCTGTAATATACTCAAATCAGGGGATATATTTGCAACTCGACTCGGCGGGCGCGTGATCATCGACCATCTGTATCTACGGGTGAGATGCATATGGGGCTCTTTATTAGGATGTTTACACAGTGTAGACATGAGTAGAGCCTAAGTAACTAAAGAGTGGAGAAGTAGGAATGCACTAAAGCAGTTACAGGGCTACCGGCTCTCCCCAAGCCCTCAAAGGGAGTAGAACTAAATTAAATAACGTCCCGCACTTACTGGCGTGAGGTAGCATGACTTGAGATAATGGAATTTAGAAAGTGCATGCCTTCACCGGCGGTACCACTAGAATTACAAGCAGGATTTTCAAAGTGCATAAAGAGGGGTGCAGGTTATATATTTATTTTTAGCTGTGTATTTATACAAATGTAGCTATATAGGCTATCTGGTAAATGCTGTATGTAAATTACATACTACTGTAATACGTGATCATGATTAATCTAAATCCGAAGTACTTACATGCACTGCATCGAGGCTCGAAGTTAGCGTCCTCCTAATGACTAAACGGAACGAGTGATACCTTATGATGAGACCCACGACTTATCCAATATATAAACACAAACACACACACCAAGAAAGACCCTCAATTAAAACTAGATTATCCTCAGACATGATACTCTGGATATAGGGCTGTAACTGCATGTGGAGTATCTGGGTCTCACTGTGCGTGCCGTTACGTGAAGAGAAACATCACACCCCATTGAACCAACAATTAATGTGCTTTTCTGCGTCTCTAGCGCAGCCTTGGCATATTATCCACTCTTATGCGTGAGGATTTCAAAACCTTTGTAAGGTCAGATACCTGGACCACGGGGATTAATTACCCAGAGGTGGCATGGTCCCCGCTTCGGCAAGCGAGATCCGGAGATCTTCGGTATCCACTACACGCTTACCAGCAAAAGAACCAGAAAATGCAAGTACGGAACCAGGGGTTATTTGTATGAGAGAACGGCGCCACTCCATACAAATTATCCCTGCCCTGAGCAACTGCATTTTCTGGTTCTTGTGCTGGTAAGCGTGTATGAAGAGAGGGTACATATATAAATGCACAATTTCCCCCCTTCTCGTAGGTATTGATTGATATCTTTCCTTCTATACAACAGCAGTCTTTAATTCCAATCGATATATCTTTTCTCTATATAAACCAAAATGAGCTTTAAGTTGAACCCCCCGTTCCGTGCTGAGCATTTGGGCTCTCTTCTTAGGCCTGAAGAGCTCTTAAAGGCGCGGTTGGCCTTTGAGGGGAAGGAGATCTCGCCGGGAGAGCTTAAGATGGTTGAGGATAAAGCCATCGACGAGGTTGTGAAGCTACAGAAGGAGGTAGGATTGAAGGGGATCTCGGATGGAGAGTATAGGTTAGTTATTAGTTACTGCGTTTATATTGATATTAATCAGAAGTATAAGCTGATGAGATGTTATATAGACGTCACATGTTTTTCGATGGTTTCTTTGACCACCTGGAAGGGTTTACTTGTCGGTACTCCGTGTATACTAAGAACCGGAAAGGAAATACTGACTGTAGTGTAGTTGTTCCAGAACCACCGAAAGAAATCTTCAAGGTAGATATTTCGCAAAGTTGGCTCTATATTCGAGCTAATACAAATACCTCCTCTTAGATGTATGTCCCAGACGTCAAGGCCTTCCTCCTTAGAGAGGGGAAATCAGTCTCTACGACGCTCTGCACCGGAAAAATAAAGTACGTAATTACGCTCTTGATGCCCTTTACGAGCTAAAATCCGTAACAGGCATGTCAAATCTGGATACCTTCCTCAATTCGAGGCCCTCAAAACCCTCGTCGAGCCCTCGGAGGTCAAAAACATCAAACTGACCCTCGCAGCCCCAGAGTGGTACCACTTGCGTCATGGTATTTACCCCCCAGGACCACTAGTCTAAGTTAGATGTAGATAGTAACAGCTCAAAGGCGAACACGCATACGACAAATCGGTCTACGCTAATAACGAGGAGTATTTCAACGACATTGCCGCCGCATACCGCACAGAGCTGGAGATTCTCTACGGGGCAGGTTGCAGGAATATTCAGTTTGACGACCCGCTGCTAGCGTACTTTTGCGCGCAGCCAATGCTAGAGGGGATGAAGGCTGAGGGTGAGGACCCTGAAGCACTGTTTGATGTAGGTTCTTATATACCGTCCCTTAATTGATTCGTAGTCAAAGGGATGTACTGATGGGTTGTGGTTGAGTAGAGCTATATCAGGCTGTACAACAACTGCCTCAGAGATCGCGCGACGAAGCTGCCGGATATGACAGTTGGCCTGCACTTGTGCCGTGGAAACTTTAGGGATAGCATACACTTCTCAGAGGGTGGGTATGATCTAGTTGCTACCAAGCTCTTCAATGAAATCAATGTGGATGTGTACTATCTTGAATATGATACCGAGGTATGCTACCAATCCCAGCTTCCGTACTCGTCATACTGATACTAACCTCCCAACAGCGTGCAGGAACATTTGAGCCCCTGAAGGAACTCCCCACAAACAAGACTGTCGTACTGGGCCTGATCACGAGCAAGTTCCCACAGCTCGAGGATCTCGAAGAGCTGAAGCAGAGGGTCTACTCCGCAGCGGAGACAATGGCGGCTGGAAAGTCGGGGAGTAAGGAGGAGGCGCTCCAGAGAATATGTGTGAGTCCACAGTGTGGGTTTGCAAGCCATATGGAGGGTAACTTGGTCACGAGAGATGACATGAAGAAGAAGTTGCAGCTAGTGGTGGGGCTAGCGAAGAGTATTTGGCCAGATGCGTAGATAGTGAAACAGTGGTTGATTGTGTAGATTTATAAGGGGATAACCTGTGCTGTTTGAATGTATAGTGCTCTGTTCTATGAGGCCGTGAAGAATTTCTGCCAGTTCATTTTGTGAGAAACCCACAGAGCAAACAGGTCGGGAGGGAGCCGGCATTAAAGAAACATATACATAAAATCGCCACCCACAATTCAATTCCCATCAGTACATCCAACATCCAATGGGTCTCCGCCTATTGTCTGCAGAGAATTCGAACCATGGCTAGATGATAACACATGTAGGCCCCGCAAACAATATTCCTTGCGTCAGGGGCCGGCCCGGGCGGTAAAACGGGATTCACTCTCTCTTCGTTTCTAGGGGCAGCTATTATGATATTGAGATGTCCGGCCAGAAATCTTTTGGCTATATTCGGACCATCAGTATCTATAATCGAGGCCTCAGCATCAACGATATGGAAGACCCCCGTGACTCTAGACTACATAGAAAATATACAACGACCCGGTTAACAGCGGAACTGCTTACCTAGACCATAGATGGTTTATTTAATTCGGAGCACGCCTGCTAGAGTAATTATAAGTTAATTCGAACTAAAGGCTTATGGCTCAACTAGATGATTTGAGTTTTGATTCTCTATTCACGATAGTGGTCAACCAACTATTTCTAGTATAGTAATAGCAGGATATCGGCTCTACTGGATTGAAAATGCGGCTCTGCTTAGGGACGCCGCAGTAGGTCCGGCGAGTATGGGAAGTCTATGCCAAATCTGCAGCTCTGTGCCTTGCAGTCTTTGTCTAAGCACTTCTATTACAAGCAGAGCTAACCCCTCCATTTGAAGTACCACGTTTCCCAAGAGAGTATTTGCGATACTGTAGTGAATGTAGGAGAGAACATTTGAAAGTAGTGGAGACAGTGTTGTTGGATACAACAAGAAAGGGTGATGATCTGTGCCTTGTTTGTACATCATATATATAGCTGTTATTAATGATGTCTGTAGAATCAACAAGATCCCAGAGACTATTTTAATTCGAAGATGGGGCCGGGAGCAGACCGATCCCTTTTCCCCGAAACGCAAAGGGAAAACGGCTCACTTATACTACATGTAGTTTCAGTTCAAACGTACATATTGTATATAAATAGGGCCACGTCTAGTACGTAGCTCTACACGATTTTGAGTTCCCCCTCAACAAATATATTTATATACCTTTGAGCAACTCCCTAGGGCGTGTTTCTAAATTACGCAAATTGGAGTTCCCGAATAATCTAAAATCTCGAACCAAACAGTCATAACTCCTGACCAGAAAACCACAATTCAGCCCAGGACCATGATCCGGCGGCTTGCAAACTAAATGAGCACCTAACATACTCTGTGCTCTCTCCTAGTTTGTGTGTGTGTGATGGTTATACCTGTATGTATATAATTATACCACTTGCTACAGTGCGGTAGGCCGGTCACAAAGACTCGATACGTGGGGAAGCTGGCGCCAAAACCGCGCATAAACCTTAGTCCTTCACCAAAGCCTCCATCACTTACAATACCTTCCCGTCTGTTTCTTTAGCCATCTCCTAAATCCAATTAATCCAGTTGATAAGTTATTAATACTAGGTAGTAGGACAAGCTTAAGACATGTAGGCGTTCCTTGCATGGGTAATTACCACACAGGGAACGTTTAACCTGCCCTGTAACAGGACATTCCTGCAATTTAAGGCAAAGTAGCGAACGGGCTCGGGGGAGAATTAGTATTCCATAGCTGGTTATTATAGAGCGCTACTTTAGGGGTCTGGGGGACGTTAACGAACAGCAAAAGCTAGAGGTAAAACCTAGCGAGTGATATTCCATGAATATGAATCGGGCTCCGTTCGTTGGCCGTTTCTTTTCGCGGTGTGGCTAGTCTGTCGTAGCCCTATCACTGCATACTCTTTTTTGTTTCTTACCGGTATGTTGGACACATACATGTAAGTATAGTTAGCTCCCCAGAGGTCCGTCCCACCGAGGTAGCCTTTACAATAGTTCCCTGAGATATATCTTATCACCACCCACTTGAAGTCCGCATAACTGTTCATATATAACCCAACGTGGTCATCACAATTACCTCTTGGTATTGTGGTTTCCTTGACCCCAATAGCCTTGCTTTACTCCATGAACTCCAAGTCCTTCCCGGGGATAGGCAGACTGGGTGGCCTTTAGCACTGTAGACAAAGTATCCAGGAATGATTTTGGCCGTTGGGACGCTTGATCCAGGGCTGTCACGTTGAAACACCTTCACAAGGCTGTAGTGCCTCTATGATCCGTTACCTATAAGACATTTTCAGCTGATGCTACACATGCGACACCACCACAGCAAACCCCCCACACATACCGTTGCAGACAGATGCTTGTCTGGTTCACTCTACTCTGTTTGATAAATACCCAGCACGCTGGTCCAGCCCGTCCTGGACAGTGAGATCTACAGCCCTTCGGCTATCATCGGGCCCCTACACTCATCAGCCTCTCTCGGTGCGCGTTTAGAAGGGCAGATCACAGTCCATCACTCCCAGATCTAGCTTGTAATGTAAGCGAGACTTGCTCACTCATACTCTCTGGAGTAGCCGCCTTGTGTGTAAGATTTCTTTTTCTTTGATAGCGCTTGTGGGCAGGGCATGCATGTCTCACGTGAAGTGAGACTTGTGCAACACTGCCACTGCCACTGCCGGTACTTGATTGTACCCCACAAATGTTAATCGATCTGATACTAATAATAGGTATGGAGGAGAGCTACATGAATGTACTTACTTAGGTAGTCTAGCAAACATTACACGGGCAGCTGCTGTAGAGAGCTTTGTCGTCGCTCCTCACTCCATATCTGGGAGGAGCCACCGCCCAGACTGACCATAACATAAACAGAAACAAACAGGAACCTAAACGAGTGATAAAAGCGCTCTCTCATGCCAAAGGAAAGACAAAGTAGCCGTGATTAAGGCTCTAGACCTTACTTTGGGGTTTCTGTTCTTGATTTCGTCCCTTTGTCCCCTTGCGCTGTCGAGCTATTTGGGCGGCCCTTCCATAGGTAAACAGTACGGATAATGCTCCTACCTCAACGGAACCGGAGGTAATGTGATATAGACTTCCTGAAGACTTAGTTCCCAACAACGCTTGGTTACGCAGTAAAACATTGTAATGAAGTCCAACTGGAGGACCTTGGTGCGTCCCTACCCGAGAAAGGCCCCGTTACACTCCTAGAAACCTATTGGCTCACGCGAGCTCTCTTAGTATGCAGTATTTACCATAGGCCCAGTGTGGGGAGAGGGAGTGTCCTAATGCAGTATCCACCATACACTATCCTCCCAGTGTGGGGGAGAAGGGGGGGTCTAAATCCAGCGTCACGTTGTTATTGAAGATCGTTGATTCGCGAGTGCAGCTCGAATGGAAATACCCCCATCTCATGACCCCTTTCGTCGTCTAAAGTCATCTGAGGCTCTAAAAAGGAGAGGGGTTTTTGTCTACTTAAACCGTCGTGGATATCACAGTAACAACGTCCGGTAGCTGCAGACACAGGACGAAGGGTACATACATAGATTACTTGCATCGTTAGTTTCATTACACTTCATTTCCTTTCCCCCCTCCCTCATCATACATTTGGCGCCCCACGTTTCACCCTTGTCGCTACGCCCCCGACTGAAGTGTATGTATATGTATGTATCTCTTCCCCTGACAACCTGTTTCCGAACAACACACACACCCCAGCCGGCAGCAGCAGCAGCAGACTCGTAGTACAAGAACCAAGGACCTTCTTCGATCCTTCTCTCGATCTTCCATTTTCTCCTTCGATCTTATCATACACACGTAAACCTACCACTTACAACACAGTCTTTACTCAAGCTTGTTTTTTCACACGTTCGAATTTCACTCACTCCACCAATTAGACCACATTTCTTTTTTCCAATAAGCCAGCACACCCATAAACAAAAAAAAATTTATAAAAATGTCAGCCATCCGCTCCTCCGTCACAGCTCTTTCCCGCACCTTGAAGCTCAACGCTTTACCTACCCTCAGAGTTTCCCAACTCCACACAATCCCCTCGGCTGCCGCACCCCGCTCTCCAACACTCCCGACCTCTCGTATTAACCCAGGTTCCTTTCGCCAGGGACTTACACACAGCAAGTTCGGTAGCAGTCAAGGACAGTGCAGACTCTACGCTGCTGGCCCGAGGAATCTCGGTGAGACTGGAGGCAGCAGGAACCCGTTCCCGGTTGTGCCCTTGGTACTGATCTTTACGGCCGGAAGTGGTGGATTTTACTTATTGGTGAACAGCCGGAAGGGTATGCTCTCTTTTCTCGGCCTCGTGGTTGCCTCGGGGGGTGAGGAGCACCTAATGAATGGGCCTAAAGCTGACATTTCCGCCAACAAACAGAGACAATGCCCGCCACCGAGAAAACTCTTCCTCGCAGTCCTAAGAAAGCCAAGACTACACCTACCTTCTCCCCTAAGGATGTCTCTGTAATCTTTGTCCTCGGCGGTCCTGGCGCCGGAAAGGGTACACAATGCCAAAACCTAGTCCGTGACTACGGCTTCGTGCATCTCTCCGCCGGTGATCTTCTCCGCGCCGAGCAGAACCGCGCCGGTAGTGAGTTTGGCGAGCTCATCAAGACCTACATCCGCGAGGGCCGTATTGTGCCTATGGAGGTCACTGTCGCTCTGCTTGAAAACGCTATGAAGGAGTCCATCGCAAATGGACAAACCAGGTTCCTGGTTGACGGGTTCCCAAGACAAATGGACCAGGCCATCAAGTTCGAGACCGAGGTGTGCCCGAGCGTTTTTACTCTCTTCTTCGACTGTCCTGAAGAGGTCATGTTGAAGAGGTTGTTGAAGCGTGGTGAGACGAGTGGACGGGATGATGACAATATTGAGAGCATCAAGAAGCGCTTTAGGACATTTGTGACCACCAGCATGCCGGTAGTGGATATGTATGAGAAGGAGGGTAAGGTTGTGACAGTTGATTGTACTCAGGGTGTGGAAGAGGTCTACGATGCGGTCAAGAAAGAGTTCTCGGTATGTTCTTCCCAGCCCATGTTAGGAAGTCCGCTATGGTGCTGACTACATGTGTCTTACAGGCAAGGTTCAAGCCAATGAAGGAGAAAGCGGTAATGACCGCATGAATACATGGCCTGGCTATTGCATCGTACGATTTTGTAATTCCGTATTCTCTGCCGTCTCCGTCGTCTCCGGTCCGATGAAGGGCCATTCATATTGATTAACCCTCCCTTTTTTGTGTGTATGCACCTTAGACTTTAGTACATTGTTTAGCGGTATTCTTGGGTTTCCATTTTTTTTTATTTATCGGCTGTAGTGAGTGGGCGTGGTTCCTAGGTTATCTATTTGGTGGGTAAGGCCGGAATAAATCTTTTAGAGTGGCTCTTGCATATGTTGTTCATATATATTCTTGTTTCTACTGTGGTCGGATAAATGTAATAACATTTCACCTAGAGATGGGGTGGAAGCAGACTTGGAGCATGGATGATCACTCGCCCCTCATTGGAATGATGTTGCAACCTGCACATGTATGTCGTTTCGGGCCAAAAACCGGTCAGGCGAACAATCCGCCCACAGCTCTAAATGAGATGTTCTACCCAAACATCACAGCGGAGCTTAAATCCCCTGAAGTCCCCGGTAGCCAATATGTATACATATACCATATCCCAGGGTTTAACTTGCGGTCCATCTAATAAGTACTTGCAAGTATATAGTATCTGCATGAAGCTTTCTTTGGGGGGTCCAGCCATAAACCCTGTAAGTACTGGGATCCAAAAAGAAAAAAAGCCCAAACAGAAATTTAATGGGGGGGGGTGGCCCTGGTATGTAGGCTGCTCACTGGGTAGAAACCCCACTCTGCCCGCTGAATATATGTATACCCTTGAGTACACTATGTGACAGTAGCCAGCGAATGATATATCTAGAGTATACCCGCATACCGCCAAAGATTCCATTCCGAGGGGTGGGGTGCAGTAAGTATGTAGATACATGTACTTATCTAGAAGTAGGTAAATTAGCTGTCAACATCTCGCTTATGCCCGCACTCTTCCCAGATAAATAAATCAATAAAAAAAGCTTAGCACAATATCATGTAGTGTAGTATGTAGTGTTTGTTGGCAATTATGTGGGCACGTTACATTACGCGGTGCTAGCAGGAAGCCGGACAGGACGCAAGGGGGGGTCTAGAATAAATACACACAGTTCCCCGGCCTTCGGGCTCTTGATCCCACCTTGTGTTCGTTATCCCCCTTTATACCTTGACCTTGTTCAATTTGTTACCGTCGACTTCCTTCGTCAATTGGGGCACTGCTTATTGTTTTCTTGCCATCTCTTTAACTCATTGTGAGCGCAAAAGAAGGGATGGTGTCCGATTACGAGCTCGCCATGTAAACAAACCTCTAGCCCCCTAATCCTTCTCACGGCTAAACTAATTCACCACGTTATCAATCCAGTGAGCGTAACAAAGCAGCCAATCGAGCACTATTAGCTTCCTTAGGCATCGAGAAGCCACTTCTTCAGGCACCCAACCCTGTAAAAAAGCGCAAGAGGGCACCATCTACCCCAGTTGAGCCATCCCGCAAGTCGGCTCGTATTTCTGAAGACAAAAAACTTCCGAATTACAGCTACGTCGACTTGCAAGCTAGCGATAGTGAAGATGGGGACTTAAAGACCCGTCGTAGCAGGCGCGCCAGGCCCAAGAAGGCAGAACAAGCGGTCCCAACCAGCACCGACGCAAATGCTCTAATCCCTACCTTCGTTAACAACCGAAACACCCACAAGATCAACCCAAAACGCTTTCGTCCCGACCCAAAGCAACATGGAGAGATCCCTGGCATCAAAGTCGGGCACTGGTGGGAAACTCGCATGCAATGCAGTGCTGATGGTGTCCATGCTGTAAGGCCCCCCATTCATCCTCTCTAGTTCCCTGTTGACACCCGCACAGCCACCAGTCTCTGGGATTAGCGGCTCTGGAACTGGGTCGGCTTATTCTATCGCCCTCTCTGGGGGTTATGAGGACGATGTTGACGAAGGCTTCCGCTTTACCTTCACTGGCTCTGGCGGACGTGACCTATCTGGCACAGCAAAGAACCCCAAGAACTTGCGTACGGCCCCACAAAGCTCCGATCAACAGCTTGTTGGAGGTAATTTGGCATTGAGCAATTCATGCCAGAGCGGCCTTCCTGTTAGGGTTATTAGAGGATACAAGGCTACCTTGGGGCCGCCAGAAGGCTACAGGTACGATGGACTGTATAAAGTCGTGAAAGCGTGGTGTGATGTTGGCATAAGCGGCTATAAGGTTTGGAGGTTCGCCTTCATGAGGATTGATGGCCAGAAGCCTATCGACTATAAAGGTACGTTTCCACATATTTCTTTAAACTGCCATAGACAACTCGAATAGCAACTGCTATCCCATGAAGAGAAGTTGGGCTCTGCTGTTGAACGCCGTTAATGGTCATTCTCTCTCACAATGACTACTTGTCAAACATTTTGAGAGAATCGTGCCAAAGCGTTCATTCGTAGAGCTCACATAATCATACCACACGGCAGTTGACGTTTAATTTGGCATGGCGGCTTAAGGGATAAGCTTTCCTTGCTGAGATTTTCAGTATGTTGATTGGTGTATAGCTGGTAGACCCGATGATAAAGAGGAAGATGAACCCAACGAAGCGGAAGAAGACACGTTGGAGAATACAGCGGATGTTTCAACCCAGGAAACCGCCACTGAGGCTGCAGTCGAAAAGACCGCAGAGGCTGCTGACAAGGACACCATTCCTGATGCCAAGGATACCACAGTTGTCGAGAAGGATACCGCAGCTCCCGAGAAGGATACCACAACTGTCGATAAGAAGGATACCGCGGTCGTCGACACGAAGGATACCGCGGCCGTCGATACGAAGGATACCGCAGTCGTCGACACAAAGGATGCTACAGCTCTCGACAAAAACGAAACCACAATAGTCGTCAAGAAGACCTCAACCGTCATCAAGAAGGAGACCGTCACAGCCGTCAAGAAAGACACCAAAGTCACCGTCAAGAAGGTGACTGTAGCCGTCGCCAAAGAGATTGAATCCACCGTAGTCGGCGACACTAGGAGGAGAAGTGGAAGAAATAAGAACTAGAGCTCCTGCTCTGTTATTTTGATAGTCCCTAAAAACCTAGCTGGGGTAGAACATCCTGTGATTTGCCTCTTACATACCCCCCGATTGCAGTTTTTCGTGTAGCTACTGTTTTTGTCATAGATAGAGTTGGCCTCGCCGAATGTTGTTTGGTAATTTCCATCGCGCGCTAGACTTAATGAATGGTATGTTAGCAAAAAATTTACAAGCCTTTGCTGGATGTCCTCTCCTTGAACATGGTCCTAGGACATAGGGGTCGTCTGGCGACAGGTAAATCTCCTGTTCTCACGCTACCCCCCCCCCCCCGCGCGGAGACCAAGCCCCGCTAAGCTTCCCCCGTCACCATTACAAGGATTATAGGTAATGTGTAGTCTCGTGTAGAACTCCAATGATCGGGAACCCCATCGAGTGATATCTCATGTTCCAAATCCCACCACACAGACACATCATCCGCGCCACCACCCACAACCTCCCAACCACTACCCCAGCATCCCCCCCCCCACGACACATACCCCACCACACCACCGCCACTCTATTCCACCCCACTATCCCACCGAGTGACACCCCGTGAACCACCGCTTACTAATCCACGCACCCCAACTAGCTAGCAGCTAGCAACCAACGAACCCCAAACGTCATCCAGTACCAGACCCAAGACCAAATGTCGCAGCCACGAGCACGGCCGATCCAGAGACTCGCCACGGCAGTTGGAAAGTGCAGCACCGAGGCAAGTAGCCCTCTCTGTCCGTGTGTGCGCCCGGGGGGGGGGGGGGGTTCGTGGAGAGCTGACTTGACTTGATTGACGCGGAAGGCATCGGCGTACGGAAGGTGCATTGTCGAGGACTACAACGATATCCACAGGGATAAGTGCGCAAAGGCGTTTATGGCGCTGAAGGATTGTGTTTTGGCGGCATCGGTGGGTTGGCCTTCCGGCGGGATAGGTAGGTGGAGTGCTAATGGTGCCTGGTAGAAGAAAAAGTAGCTGCGGAGACAGCAATTGGGGTAGGGTACTTTGTGAAGAGATTTTTTTTGGGGGCGTTTGGCCTCTGGTCGGCGGCGCATGCAGGTACATGTAGTTGGGGAATCACATATACGAGAAACGGCCAATGCGGCCGGTGGTCGGATATAGTAGCGAGACTATGTAGTAGTCCTTGGTCGTATCATGATAAGCAGGATAGTATCCATTGGTTCTAATTTATAGGAGGTAGCTTTGGCATTGAGATGTAGAGACAGTCCTTGAGTAGCTTTTATCATGATAGTGGACTGACCATCTCTGTATTCTCACATAGGATGAGGGAGACAGCAATGGTGAATTTCCATATACCTACCTTCAAGTTTGCAATTGGAGTATAAGAGCACAAGCGAAGGAATGCTAAACCCTAGCCAGCTGTGGGCCTCTCTATCACTGGTATCCCAAGTATGTAAATCCAAACAATGATACCCTCTCCAAACGGCAATACGAGCGATCTGCCAGCACCACATATATGTACATGATCTGGCAATACAGCAGATCCTGGGCCTGTTAATACTCTTAAAACGGCCATTATGCAGCTGGTGGTGCGTGCGTGCGCTGGGCCCTCCCAACGGTGGTCCTTCTTACCGGGTAATTCTCTTGAACTACACACCCACCACCCACATGGTCCCAAGTGAAGGGACCTCTTAACTACTTGACATTATATATATCACCCACCTCCACCGCCAGCAGCAGCAGCAGCAGCAGCAGCAGCAGCAACGCTGCAGCCAGCTTCAGCATCAAAACCGGACCAGGGCCAATTGCAACGGCTTGACAAGAGGTCGACAAACACCATCACCCCGTCGAGCAGAAGGCATAGCTCTCTCTCTCTCTTCTTCCCCCCCGCAGAAATTTCCCCATACCCAGGCAGCCAGACAAAAACAAAGCCTCCCCCCCCTCTAAAAAAAAATAAAAAAATTCTCTTCCCCCTACATAGGAACCCACCCAGCACTTTTCTCCGCCCAGGCCACCCAGGAGCACCATTCGGGACCCGACCACCGCCTATGCACGCCCGGGGGTTTCTTTTCTTGGTTTTCTTCTATCTGACAGGTTGCCAATCGACCTGATCCTGACACGGCGGATAAGCTTTCGAAGCCCCCTCCCCATGAGGACTTTCTTTCTTTCTTTTCTTCCCCTTGCCCCTCCCCCTCCCCCTCCCCCGCATTCAGTCGTAGCTGCAGCACCTAAATACACGCGCTTGGCTGGCCATTGCTTCTTAGGTTAATATAAGCTCCGCTCGATCTATGGGAGCTGTCTGTAGCTTGCAGCTTGCTGTCCCCCCCCATCGAATGCACCGGGTTTATACATATAGCAAACGCGCCCTCCCAGGCTGTAGCTGAGGACACAATCCCCGTAAAAACTACATGTAGCTCTGCAAGCTATGCAGTCGTTCCTTATGTAAGTAGCTACATGTAGCTAACGCGCTCCTCCTCCTAGGGACCTACGTAGGTACTCCCTCTCCAGAGCTCAGACCACCCACCCATCCATCCATCCGCCCCACCCCATCCACCCCTGGCCGCCAACACACATCCCGTGCACAAAGCGGTCCCAGCTGAGACACCCCTCCCTCTCTTCCTTCCTTCCTTCCCTCCCTCACTTACCCCGCCATACGTCATTCCCTAACCCACCACCGTCCCCCCAGCATAATCACAGCACATCACTCGGCACAAACACTCCTTCTATGGGTCCGTGCGCATATAACTCTACAAAAAAAAAACCCCCCAGCTCCCCCCCCCCCCACTTCTCCATTGGGAACTTTATACAGACATGATGGGTAACATACATGTACTCTGTTCACCACTGCCCCCTCCGTGCTGCCTGCATTGCATTATATTGGGTTGGCTCATGTATACATATGTATATGTAGTTGGTCCCTACCAATATTGCCCTAGCCTGGAAGTATGTAGTGTTGCTCACATTCCAATCCCTACCTAAGCCAGGTCTCGAAAAGGGAAAGGGGGGGGGGGGGAACAGTGTGCATATGTATGTATGTATCCCCCTCCTGCAGTTAGTTTTTCGAGGGATAGTGGGTTCTAGGCAATCAAGTGGGGGAAAAAAAAAGTTCCATCGTTACTATTATATAATAATAGTAGTAGTAGTAGTAGTAGTAGCAGTGGGGGGGAGGGGGGGGCTATATCAGCTCATCAATGTACGTACAATTAAGATGGGTGAAATCATTAATGTGGTGTTTGTGTATTTGTGTGTAGTGTGTGTGGTGTAAGACTTGTACACAAAAATCAGAAGACGGAACATAAAACTCAAAGGTAAATAAACGAATGCAGTGCAAGTAGTTGGGAGAAGAGTAGGATGAGGGGGGGCAAACTTCGGCCAGTAATTTTGGCGGCCGGAAGAGTTTTTAATATATCACACATGGGCGCACACGATCAGGTATTAGAACCGGTGGCCCTGATAAATAATGTGGAGGAGATAGATATGAAACAGAAAGAAAAGGAAAAAAACAAATGAGGCCTATAAAAAAAAACTGCCCGGGAAAGTAGCCCCCCAAACCCCAGAATCTAACAGACTATTAGTACCAGAGAGACTTAAACCGCGCCTCACCCGAAACCAGTCTTGCTCGACGCAATTGCCAAATCGACAATCAGAGACTATCATACCCTTTTTACCTTCCCAAACAAATACAACTCATTCAACGCACGCCTACCAGAGAAATTGAATAGGGACAAGGAATAAAAGACAAAAACGACCAAAACAACCTTGAGTAAACCCTGGCGCGAATGATCACACCAAATCGAAAGAAAGAAAGAAAAATAGAAAGTGTAAAAAAAAACCACAGAATGATACAACACCTAAGAAATACAAAGGAGACAACACGTACACAAACAGAGCAACAGAAACACCGAAGAAAAACCTATCAACGGTACATTTGTTTCCCATCTGCTAACTTAACACCTTAACCGCGATTTTCCCACGACGAGATGATATGACGTATTGAACAATCCCGCGATCAGCCCATCCTTAACCATGAAATCAAAAAAAACGGCTTCCTTTTCTCGTATCATTCGTTATTACTCCCCCACCCATTTCCATGCGACGTAGATGTTTTTCCAAGGTTCGCCTCTGGCAAGGGTATATCAAGGCCCGTTTTGGAAAAAAAATGAAGGTCGGTCGTCGCCAGCCGATTAAAATATGTAAAAGAGTGAATTGAATTTATGATGCATGGTAGGAACGGGTTTGTAAAAAAAAATGGAGACGTTGATTGATCACCGGGACTCTTCCTCAGACTCAACTGGCTCCGCAGTAATATCAATTCCGTGAATCTTCGCGTTCTTCTTGGCCCACTGACGAGCGTGAATGGAAGCTGAAGAAAAAGTTAGTGCGAGCATGAAAAAAGTGTGATCGAATAAGCTTACCCTTCATGAATTTCTTACTGGCATACTTCTTGAAGAAAGCCTCATGCTTGACAGGACGAGCAAGATAGTCAATCATGAGGTGGAAGACAGGCATGATTTGGTCCTCTGTATAA
The DNA here is from genome assembly GCA_024713865.1 of Morchella sp. 2016-72. NCBI lineage: Eukaryota > Fungi > Ascomycota > Pezizomycetes > Pezizales > Morchellaceae > Morchella > Morchella sp. 2016-72. Next base: position 981,974 of record JAMJEY010000022.1, read on the forward strand.
TCAGAGTAGTGAATCAAGTCGGCATCCTAATTGAGAAAGGTAAATTAGTATATATTAAGATTTTAACAGTGTGTAGCTGAGACATACCCAAGGTCCACGCTCAAGCATCATCCTGGACAAGTACATGGCAGCAGCGGCAACATGACTTGGCAAGTACTCCATGAACCTATGATCCAATAAGCTGATCTCCATAAGGTACTTGGCGACAGTCCTAGTCTGGAAGTCGTACTGATCGGCCTTGGAGATACGTCTGAGGAAGTTCATGGGGTTAGGATAAGAGAGGTTGTAATCAAGAGTTGAAAGAACAAAACGTTCGGCGCGCAAAATTTCCTCTTCAGTGAATCCATCATCGGCAACGTGACGGAAGTACTGAACATGAGGGGAGAAAACCTCCTCATACTTGGCGGCAATGAACATGGCAGTAACACCAACCAACTGGAGCTTGTCCAACTTGACAACCTTGCTGCTCAAGAAGCGATCAACAATGTTTACAGCAAGGAACAAAGTTTCAGGCAAAAGGCGGAAACGAGTATGAACTTCAATGAGCCAATCAATAAGGATTCCGCGCATCTTCCACTTAAGATCATCTTGATGGTCCATGTAATCGGGATTTGGCTGGGTGGCTGGCTCAATTTCACGAAGATAGTCGAAAATCTCACTAACATACTCGGAGACCATCAATGGGTCATCAGCATCCTCATCATCGAGGTCATTGTGAGGAGGACGAGGAGCAGGCTCCTTGGTGCGGATCTTCTTGGAGGCATGAACAGCTGGTTCAGGCTCCTTAGTCTCAACCTTAACCTTAACCTCAACAGCCGCTGCCGCAACAGCCTTGACAACTGGGGCGGCAGCTACGGTGGCTGAAGAAGACGCGTCTTTTTCCTCAACAACAGCTTCCTTCTTGACCTTAGTAGCAGCGGTGGTAGTCCTCTTCCTGCTCTTTGCCATAACTCCGGATCCATTGTTTGTTCTTTTCACTTCTTCTTCCTTCCCGGGATTCTTAATTGGTGCGGCTTTGGCAGTACGTGTAGTTTTGGTGACCCCATTGGTAGCAGCGGCCTTGGTTGTTAGGACAATCTTGCCAGTAGCCTTCTTTCCTCCAACCTTCTTACTCTCTTCCACCGCTCCAGCTTCGGCCTTGACGACGTTACTGACATCTCCCAGAGCGGCACGCTTTCGGTTGGTTGGGGCGGCGGCTGTAGTAGTGGACAACTTTGAAGTAGTCAACTTGGTGGGAGCAGCATCTGTAGAAAGGGCGGCGGCCTTAGCCCTAGTTAGACGGGTTGTTGTTGTAGTAGTCTTGTTCTCATCGTTGGCCTCAATGTTGCTCGCTGAGCGAACGCGGGGGGGGGCTCGACGCTAAGAAAAAAAAGTATAAAGTTAGCAACGCGGCTCAAAAAATATCAAGTTAAAAACAAAAACCGAAAATTGTTAAAGTTCAACAAAAAAAAATCGCGTTTTCTCGCGTTCATGTGATGGAGATAAAAGTTGAGGAAGTAAAGTTACTCACCTGCATATTAAAGTTCTGCTGTGGTGTTGAAAGTGAAGAACCCGATAAGAACCGGGTTTAAAAGGTGGCGATGAAAAGGGGTATCGTTAAAAAAAAGTTTCGACTTGGCGATGTTTCTGCTTAGTTCCGAATGCACGGTATTTAGCGGGTACCTAATGCCAAATACGTCAGTGAATATTCATCAGATGCGTTATCGATGACAAGAGTTTGGGAGCGTCGAAAAAAACGTGCAGACAGCCGATTGGACAAGGAAATTGACTTGCTAAAAGCAGGGGGAAATACTAACCGACCTGTCGAATGATTGTTGCTGAAGGACGTGTATTTGACAAACCTCGAGTTATAATGCAGGTTGTGTGTGGACTCGGGATGAGAAAACCCTAGGACTGAAAACACGAAGAAACGTGCTAAGCAAAGGGAACGGGGGACGTGATTAAACGTGCTAGAGCAATCACGAAAGGAGAGGCGTGAAGAATGGATGGAGGGGAGATGGAAGAAGGTTGGATGTCGGAGGAAAGAAGGGAAGGGAAGGAGGAGGAGGATGGGTAGAAGAAGGGTGTGTATGTGTTGTGTTTGTGTGTTGTTGTGAGAACGGGGGGGTAGTGGAGGAGGGATGGATGGGATGGGAGTCGGCTGTAGGAAGAGGTTTAGCACCTAAGGCATGCTGGTTTTGGTTTTTTTGCGTGCCAACTTGCCAAGGGATAACCTTTTGTTGAAACAGTAAAGGACTAAAGGGAACACCCCGACCGCCCGCAGCGCGCAAGTCCCCTCCGCCCCGATGGTAGTAGTACGTAGAGTACATGTAGCTACATACATGTAGACATTGAGCGGAACAGTGGTAGCGGGAATAAATTTATTTATCCTCAAATATCTGCGCATAAATTTAAATATATTCTCGAAAACTTCCCTCCAGTTTTCCACAGGTAATCATCAAATCTCTCAATGGCTCAAACGGCGTACTCCACAAACACGTTTATGTCACGTACACCTGACATCGCAAAAAGCGCGAGGGATGGTTTCCACAGCAACACACGACCGCAAAGGGAGAGAGGAAGAGAGAGAGGGAGTGGAATAACGGTCACCAGTGGGGAATTTATTTGGTGCTCTGGCCGGGGATTCAGCCACCAGTAGAAGTGAATGAAACTTTATAGGTGGTGAGGCAAAAACAAAAGACAGAAACATGTCTTCCGGCAAGACGTCACTTACCATCCAATCGGTAATGTGCTGTCGCGAAAGTTTCGCCATCAGCGCCCATCTCTCGTTCTGGCTGGTTCCCCATCTCGTCCGATTTCCGATTTGTGTCCCCCCCCCCGCAAATAAACAACGAGCAAGCATTGACCCTCCTCCACACAAGCTAGCTTAGGCAATACCCTACAAATGTACCTACCTACTTTACGAGGTAGATATAGAGGGTTCTGTCGGAGTGAACAGGCAAAAAAAAAAGTAGATAAATACTCTAGTTGGATCGCATTCAAGGTTGAAAGGTTCAAACTAACCTGATACATTCAGAATTTCCCCTCACCTTCACCCCTCTCTTGAGGTATTCCCATTCACCTGCAGCTTAAAGGTACCTAGCCTCAGAGATGCTACTGACTGGAAGGACTCATCAATCGACATGACTCTATCGACCCTTCTTGGAAAGCTCAGCCGCAGCATATGTATGCTCAAAACCACAGAATTAAAACAGCATAACCACAGAATCTACGAATGTCATTGCAGTCTTTAAGATGCCCTACTCCCATTGGATATATAACCAAATAAACAGAGTGACCGGTGGGGAAGCAACAGGATCAACACATCGTTGTTTGAGCTTCCCAACCACCTATTACTGATTGGGCCATGAATGGAGGAAGAGGGTTCGAGCTTACATAGGTTAGCACATTATATTAAGGATTGGGATTAACGGTTCCGTCAACAGCTCATGGAAGCTTAATATAAGCACATCTCCGCCCACGGTACCGGAACAACTTCTTTTTTGTTTCTGTCCTACGCAAACCCCCTTCTGACTCTTCCCACCTTCTCCCTTCTGTTTTCTGTTGTTCTCTATCGACTTGTTGACTGACCTCATGTTTCTCGGTGGTGCACAACGTCACGTCACAGCACACACCTACACTACCGCGCCGTAACAGGCAGGTAACGACACACAAAAAAAGCTGCATACAAGCCGGCTTCTAGGAAGATAAAATTGCTCAGCAATCTACCTAACAGTAGGCTTGATGGAATCCGGTCTAGTTCCCGGATCCTAGATTACCCTAGACCGGCCAATACATCGAGGAACATTTACAATTGGGCTGTTGTACAAATCGAGTCCAGATCGTGGGTCATTCCATAGAGGAATTCCTGAGGTGAAATTGGTATATCTATCTATATTGCAAGAGGAATGGCCGTCTCTGGATGGGAGCATAAGGAATCCATCATGCCCGTCCCCGCAATTGTATACCTAGGTACCAACACTAGTACTTTAGGGAGCTCTCCAGAGCTATATAAAGAAGATGAACCAGCGCGTCAAAGAAAAAGAGTCGGGAAATAGCATACCTACTTGCAATTTATAATTTATTTATTAATTTATGCAATGAGGGGGCGGGGTAATGCCGAGTTTTTATCTTACTCCCTTATCACTAGCTCTAATTCTCTAAGGCCGGAGATTTCAGAGGGCCCAAACGCGCAACGCGTCCGGGGCATGTTCGATCATAGAAGCAAGTTTTTAGGCGTACCTGGGTACCTGTTTTATGGGCACGCTACAAAATAATAATAATAATAATATCAGATCCGATCATATCATGATCAGGGCCACAAACAAACAAACAGGATCTAGCAAGTCAATAAATATATCTGGAAGCCACTTCATTGAACCAGGTTACTGGCAAATCGGCCCCTCCCTCTCGACCCTTCTCCCCCTGCCTGTAGGCTGTAGGTAGCTCTTGATCTATCCGCACTTATCCGCCGGCCATGCCGCCATTGGTCCACACTGGCTAGGGCAATTAACATTCATTTGATGAGGCCTTGGCGCCAAGTATTAGCACATGAGGTTTGACGAGATGGGAATTTCGTTTCGAGGAGTTGTTCTGTAGTCCTGGCTGGCTGACTGGCTGACTGGATTCTACGACGTCGGAATTCTCGCGTTTTGAACTTGCTGTCTCAATTAACATAGTGATCTAGCTACGTCTGCGCAGCTCCATGTGACCGCACTAGAAGCATGCGTCTTGATATATATCAGTAGTTCACCTTGATATTTTTATGGAGCTCCTGCGGATCTAGACATCACAGCAAACATTTACAGCCTTTTCAGCTCCTCAACAAGAGGAGCTCTCATTATTATATATAGGATATCATATATATTGCAGTTACTAACGGGGTCAGTACCTCCACACCATCGAACGCCGCCGCCATGTCCTCCCCGTCCGCCTCCTCCCCGCCCCTCCACGTGCACCTCGACGCCCGCACGCTCCAGCGCGAAACTCTCTCCCGCTCCTACCGCTCACCCACCTCTGTCTATCACCGCACCCCACGCTCTTATCGCTCCACGCACTCCGGCCTCCACTCGCAAGCCCGCACACCCAACATGCATTCCCCGCGCGCCTCCATGTCCACCATGCAGCTCCAGCACCTCCTCGAAAAGCTCGAGATGGACCAATACAACACGTATGGTGTCGAGGAGCTTCGCGACGGCTTCTTTGACGCCTCCTTCTACCGCCCCATCAAACAGCAGGAGGAGGACCCGCACCCGCCGCCGCGCCCCGCAGCCACCACCGCCGCCATCACCCGGTGGGCGCGCGCACAGCTCGACGATGTGAAGCAGGCCGTCAGGCTCGTGTGCACCACAAGCACGGGCGTGGCGCTGCTGAAGAGCTTCCTGGCATACTTTGCAGCGTACGTGCTGTGTCTTATTCCTGCGACGCGGGAGTGGCTAGGGAAGTACAGCTACTGGGCCCTGATCGCAGCGCTGTTCAACCACCCCGGGCGCACCGTGGGCGCCCAGATTGAGGGCACCGTGTCGTGCGCTGTTGGGGGCGCCCTTGGGTTGGCAGTGGGGGCGTTGGCGCTGGAGGTTGCGACATCGACGCACGCGAGTGAGGAGGGGTACGGCGGGGTGCTGACCGTCGGCATTGTGCTCTTCATCGGGGTGGCCAGCTGGATCAGGTGCTCCCTCGTCAGGGTGTATCAGGCGATGATGAGCGCGGGGCTGGCGTTTTTCTTTCTGGTCCTGGCGGATGTGAGGACCATTGCGATGGAGGGGAGGTGGAGTCGGGAGATGCTGAAGTTGTGGGCGGTGCCGTGGGGCGTTGGACTGCTGATATGTGCAGTGGTCAATGTTGCGATTGCCCCAGAAGCGGGGGGGAAGGCTGTGGCGTATGTATCTATCTTTATTACCACTCTATCTATATTATATTATACTATATCTATAATCTACCTGTTTTACCATACTGATATTGCTCTATCCCCGGCCTCCAGGACCGCACTCCATAAAGCGCTACTCTCCGCCCTCGACGGGCTAGACCTGTCGCGCTCCCCCTCCTCCAACACCTCCAACACCTCTCCCTCCCCCTCCTCCTCCTCCTCGTCCAGCACGCACCGAAACATGTCCCTCCAGCTTGTGAACCTCTCCGAGGCCGTCCGCGACATGCGGAGCGAGATCATCCTCTCATCGCTGCCGCCGTCTGACGCCCTCCAGCTGCGAAACCTCCTCCAGGCCGTCATCCGTGACATCATGGCCATCAAACCCGACGCCCGCCTCTTTGAGACGACTAACGACGATGGTATCGGCCCCCTGGCGCCCAGTAGGCAAGGCGGAGGGGAAAACGACATAATGATCATTGACCTTTCGCCCACCACCGCCGCCGCCGCAACGCCCAACGAAGACGAAGATGACAACATCTCGCTCCCGTCCACGACCGCCGACCTTCTATCCCTCGTCCGAACCATCATGGCGGCGCCCACACAGGAGCTCCTAACCGCGTCCACGGCGGTTCTTCACTGCTGCGACACAACGCTCATGACGTTGCTGCGGCACACGGAGCTGTTGCGCCACGACGCCGGCGCCGCCACGGACCTATCGGCGGCGGTTGACAGCTTTGCGGCCGCCGTGCGGTGCTTCGACGCTGCGGACACGCGCTTGCTCGAGAGCCCGGAGCTGCCGGGGTCCTACGCCGCCCACCCGGACCTCGTCAAGCTCTTCCTCTTCGTCCACCCCGTTCGGCAGACGGCGGACGCAATCCTCGCGCTCGCAGCAAAGGTGCTGGACCTGGGCCTGGGCCTCGGGGCAGGTAGGCGGAAGCGCATCCACCTCCCGGACTACCCGCTAGCAAAAGGGCTGTATAGGGCGTCGCCGCAGGTACGCCACGACCGCGGCGGCCTGACGGCGGGATACTACTTCAAGAGCAAGCAGCGCATTGAGGCCGCCATGGCGCGCTACCACTCGCGCCCCTTTGACCCCTCGCCGGACATCCTAAGTAAGAGTACCACGGCAGCGGCGACCCCAGGAGTGCCTACGACGCACCCGGGGACGACGGCGGAGCCAGAGACATGGCGGTTCCGCGCGTGGAGGGCGGTGCACAGACTGCAGCAGTTTGAGAGCCGGTTTGCGGTCAAGGTGGTGCTGGTCACGGCGCTGCTGTGTGTGCCCGCGTGGGCGCGCACAGGGAGGCGGTGGTACGTCGCGGACGAGGGGTGGTGGTGTGTCGTTGCGGCGTGGTTCATGATGCATCCGCGCGTCGGGGGGAACCTGTGGGACTTGGTGACGAGGAGCACGGCGGTGGCCGTGGGCGCCGTGTGGGGCGGGTTGGCGGCCGGTGTTGCGGGAGGGGGGAATCAGGTTGTGATGGCTGTTTTTGCGGCCGTGTTTATGGTCCCGTGTAGTAAGTTATATTTCATTATCTCTTATGAGTGAGGGAGACGCTGATTGGAGTAGTGTTCCGGTTCACGGCGAGCTCCCACCCGCGCTCAGGACTCATGGGGTGCATTTCGTTCTCCGTCGTCTCCATCAGCGCCTCCTCCCCCGCGGGGGGAGCTTCGGCGGTGCATGTGGCGTGGACGCGCGGGGCAGCCCTGATTGTCGGGATTGTCAGCGCCGTCGTCGTCAATTGGGTCATATGGCCGTTCGTGGCCCGGCACGAGCTCAGGAAGAGTCTGTCATTCATGATGCTCAATCTAGGAATCTCGTATCGTGGGGTTGTCGCAAGGTTTGTCTTCTTTCTGGGCGCGCGGGGTGGGTGCGGGCTAATCGGGGAATAGGTACATCTATTACGATGCGGACTCGGCGCCGACGAAGGAGGACTTGGAGCGCTCGGAGATGCAGGAGGCGCTGTTGAGGGAAGGTACGTGTGTGTGTCTGCAGCTCTGCAAGTTTTTTTTTTTTTTTTCATTACTTGCATTACATACATATATATAATTTCTTTTTCCTCCCCATTCCTCCTCCTCATTGGCTGTCCTTCCGAGTAGACTTTGGGGGGGCCTGTAACTGATCAGCCAACCAGGATTCGTCCGCATGCGCGAGCTTCTGGAAATGACCACTCACGAGATTGTAAGTTAAGTGCACATCTCTAGTTCTGCCCCCCGTCCCTGCTTTCTGCTCTTTCGGCTCCTCTAACTTCACCCAGCGACTCAGGGGCCCGTTCGACTCAGCGCCCTACAGCGCGGCGATCGACAGCTGCGAGCGCCTCCTTGAACACATCATCGAGGTGCGGCAGTCGTCACTCTTCTTCCAGCCGTTTCTCTACGGCGGTCTGCCCCCCCCCCCCCACAAGTCTCCGTATTCCCATCATACTGACATTGCCACCCACTAGGAACGGAGGAGTACACCCGGAAGATGATCTCGGTGCGGCGCGACGCCGTGGCGAGCATCCTCATGAACTTGTACATCCTTGCCGGGGCGCTGCGCGCAAAGCGGCCCGTGCCAATGTATCTCCCGAGCGCGGCGGCGGCGCGGCAGCGCCTGCTAGAGCGCATGGCGGAGATTGAGGGCGAGGATGAGGAGGTTGCGGAGGTGCGGCCGGCGGGTGCGGGGGGGAGTAGGAGGTGGGCGGATGTGTATCGTGAGTTGATTCTTTCCCGGGGGTGGGGGTATGGGTGTATTGTAGAGTGTATGGGGGGCTAACGGGGGGACAGAGTATGCATATTCGAGTGCCCTGACGGACATTGTCGGGCAGCTGGAGATGCTGCAGAGGTACACGAAGGCGATTGCGGGGGAAATGGCACTAGATTTTCCGGACTGGTAGTAGAGGGGGGAGGGGGGGGGGCATAGCTTATTTTTTTTTTTATTTTTTTTTAATTTATTCTATTTTTCATCTCATATTTTTTTTTTCGGTCATGTGCCTACTGTTGTAAAAGTTCCCTACATGCATGCATATACTTGAATATTTCTTCCGGATTATTCCCCTCCAATCCATTGGGCCCTTCTTTTCATGCCTCATGCACGATTGCTTGTTGCTGCTTTGCTTTTCTGCACGTCACAGGAGTCGAGAGTTAGAGTTTTTTTTTTTTTGTATGTATGTATGTAGTGTAGCTGCCTGTTAGCTGGCAGTAGATCATCATCATCAGCAGCCAATCAGAAAACCGGCCAATCCAGTCCAATTCACTAATTGACCCTCAATTATTTCCCCACTGCACCGTGAAAACATCGCAGTCACAACCCCCCCACTCTCGTTCACTCTACTCTTTACCCCCCCTCCCCCCTTAATGGGTTAAGTTAATTGCACCCTATACAGACCAACCCTAACCCACATCGAGTGATCTTTCATGATGCCCGACACCCCTGGCGCGATGCGGCTCTGCGATAAAACCGCCGCCGCCAGTGAATGACCGATAATAAAAAAAGCTTATCCTGTCTTTCTTTCTGTCTGTGCCCCGCCATCAGAAAAACCCCACCACAACATCCAACATCAACACCATCACCACCACCATCACCACCACCACCACCACTCACATCACCAACAAACAAAGATGTCCAGTCCAATCCCACTGGCAGATGACGAGCCAATCGAGTGTCTGATCCACTTTGCCCAGATCCACGAGACCTTCAGAAGGGCAGAGATTGACGCCCTGGCGACGCTGCATGGGATTGACGTCCGCTGGATTAGCTATCATGATGATGTTTGCTCTCCCTTCAATTCTCTTCTCCCCTTCTCCCCTTCTCCTCTTCCCCCCAGCTGACTGGAAAACAGAGCCCATACGCAGTCCTCCTCCTCCCCTCCCGCTCCTCCGCACAGCCCCTCATCACCCGCTCAATCCTTACAAAGGCCATCTACGAGCTGTGGGCCACGGCCCCGACGCTTCCCGCCCTGCACGCCCACATCCAGACACACACGGCACACCTGTGGCCGCGCCTCGCCTCGCACAGCTTCAAGTTCACCATCGAGTCCTATAACGCCTCACACAGCGCCGCGCAGCAAACCCAGCTCATCAACACCTTCTCCTACCTACCCCTCACGGGCGCAATCTCCATGCACCACCCCACCACCACCTTCACGTTGCTGACGCAGCACGCGCCCCGCAGCGAAGAAGCGCACACGCTGCACTTTGGCGTCCGGCTGGCCACCGGCGCCCGCAGCCTCCCAGACAGGTACGACCTGAAGAAGCGGCGCTACATCGGCACGACGTCGATGGACGCCGCGCTGTCGCTCATCACGGCGAACATGGCGCTCGTGCGCCCGGGCGCGCTCGCGTACGACCCCTTCGCGGGCACGGGCTCGTTCCTGGTCGCCGCGGCGGCATTTGGCGCAACCGTCTGGGGCAGCGATATCGATGGGCGGCAGATGCGCGGTCGGAACGGCGGCCCAGGCGTCAAGGATAACTTTGTCCAGTATGGGCTGCTGGGGGCGCTGGCCGACTGCTTTGTCGGCGACTTGACGCACTCGCCTGTGCGTCGCCGCGCGAGGTTTTTGGACGCCATACTGTGCGATCCGCCTTATGGGGTGCGCGAGGGGCTGAAGGTGCTTGGGAGTCGGGACCCGGAGAAGGGACGGGTGCCCGTGGTGGTGGACGGCGTGATGAGACACTTGTATGTCCCCCCACCCCCCCGCCCTTTGCAGCAGCACAACACCCCTAACACACACACAGACAACCAGACTACGTCCCCCCAAAGCGACCATACAGCTTCACGGCCATGCTGGGCGACATCCTCGCGTTCGCGGCCGAGCACCTGGTCGACGGCGGACGCCTGTGTTTCTGGATGCCGGCCGCGAACGACGACGACGGCGGGGATGCCGACGTGCCGGTGCATCCGCAGATGGAGCTCGTCAGCGTGTGCGTGCAGGAGTTTAACAAGTGTGAGTTCCCCCCCCCCCCCCGCGTGCTTGATGAGGGGGCTGATGGGTGCTGTGGTAGGGTCAAGGAGGCTATTGACGTATTCGCGGCGGCCCGGAGAAGTGGCTGTTGGTGGTGGCGGCGGGGTGGAGGTGGTGAGGGAGGGGGAGAGGGGGAAGACGGCGGATGAGTTGAATGGGTTTAGGAAGAAGGTATTTACTCTTGCTGGTTTCCCCCCCCCTTTTTTTTCTGTGCGTGTGTGGCTGACGATGGGTGTGGTAGTATTTTGAGGGCTTCCGGCCCGCGTGATGGACATTGCGTTGTGTAGGAAATGGGAGCGGGTGTAAGTTTTTTTATTTATTTTTTTATTTATATTTATATATGTCCGCGTACCTGTGCGCGGCCTAATACCAACTAAACTACATGGCAAGTATAGCAGGGATACTTCCTTGCCACGCTTTGCGGTCTACATTCCCTTCTCAAGTTGCAGCTACATACCCTAAATAACGTCGCCAACATCAGATCGGGCTTCTTAAGCTTGTAAAGGCAGCTGGTTGGTTGGTTGGTTGGCTGGTGGGGAATACATACATATGTGCACATACTTATTTTTTTATCCCCGGCCGTAGATACCGCTGCTGCTGTAGCATTCGTGATGTTACATGTTGCGGTCCTAACTCAAGTACCTACATGCACGTGATTGGGGGTCTGTAACCGTGACATGTGTATAAGGCGTAGTACGTTGGGAGCGGGGGAGTAAGGTAGGGAGGGTATGGTTATGGTATACCGCAACTTTGGTCTACAGGTACATTGGGGGGGGGGGGGCAAAACAACGCCGCAGTTGTTTATAAACAGCAGGAACCACACACTCCCCCCATTCTTCTTTAGTACGTGGTATTGAATTGGATTCTGCGGTTCTACAATAGCGTAACATGTACTTAAAAAAAAAAAAAAAAAAAAGGAAATACGCCCCCCCCCCCTCTCCCCCTCCCCATTCGCTGCGCTGCTCCCCATAAAATAAAATAGATATCGCCCCCGCCTATCCTGTCTTGCTCTGTTCTGTCTACGGCTCTAACAACGTAGGTAGAAATAAAACAAACAAGAGAAAGGAAAAAGAAATAAAAGAGTCAAGTTCCCTCTCTAACTACCCCAGATACCAACTATGTAGTAACAAAAAAAAAGGAGAAAGAAAAGAAAAAAGATAAAAAACTAACAAACGCCAAACGCCATCCCCATCTCCTTCAGCGCCCTCGACAGCCACGTGAGTAGCTCCTGGTCGCCCTGCGCGACGGCAATGCACTGCGAGATGAGTGGGAAGAGCGTGAACAGGTGCTGCTTTGCTGATGGTGGTAGGAGTAGTTGTGAGGCTAGAAAGAAAGGTAGATAGATTAGTTCTTAGAGGTCTCTTTTTAACAATGGTGGGAGGGGATGGGGGGTGAATTACGTTCTTTTGAGATTGTCTTTGAGCTGGACTCAAGGTTGACGAGGCGCTTGAGAACATAGAGCATCTCTTTGCGCTGTACGACCGGCTGCGGCATTCGCCCGCGAAGTGGTTGGTCCTGGCGCTTGTTAGCTGAGGAACCAAATCAAAGACTACCAGTCCTGGAGGAGGAGGAGTTCCTTACAGAGATATAATGCTGCAACACCAGTCCCGCCCTTAATACGAGGAACGGCGCCGCTGCGGCAGCAAGGCGCTGTAGTTCGGGTGAATCTAAGTCATGGGTCAGCACTCGTTGACCAGATTACCCAAACAGGCAGGAACAACACTCACCTTCACACCCAATCTTCGAGAGCTCAAAGAGCTCGTCGAGACAGACATAACTCATCCTGACCCTCCGTTCCAGGCTCAGCTCGCTAGTGATGCCGCGGCGCCGCCGCTTAAGGCCCTCGAGGGCATCGCCCATCTCCAGATCTCCAACATCGTATAGCAGCGAGCTCCGCACCACGCTGCGTACATACTCACTGACCACCTTATCCGGGACCACAGCCCTACCCAGCCGTGGCACCACGAGCGCCCGCAGCTCCTTGAAGGCACTGATATCAAAGTCCTCATCCATCTGCAGCGTCACCTCGCTGACGCCGTTTGTCGTGTCCGCCGACACCACAGAGCCAATGATCTGTATAATCAGTTCCCACACCTTCTCTTCCACAATGTTCAGCGAGTCCATTGCCGCCAGTGCGCGGGTAAGGATCCGCAGGACGACCTTCGTCGCCGGAATCCATTGGCTGGGTCGCTTGACGGAGCTGGTGGTTTGCGGCGCGAAATTGTACTTGAGGCTGATGGGAACGCCGAGAGCTCGGAGGACACTCTGGAGCGCGCCGCTGGAGTAGATCTCGCGGTTCTCGATGTGCTGGAGGGTCACGGTCTCAATGATCTTCGTGCTTTGCGTTGCGAGCGCAATGTAAGTAGGGATGCGGAGGCCCTTCTTGTCGATGCCGGCGTGGAGATTTGTGTCATATGCGACAGTGCTGAATTCTGATACCTGCTTTAGCACCAAGCTAGGCACACCAGGAATATCGGCCCGTAGGAGTTGCACAACCTCGAGGATGACGGCTTGCAGGGGCGTGAGAATCTCGATGTCTTGGAAGTATGAGGGCGCGTCGGGGAAGATGATGCACTCTCGCATTATGGCGAGCGTACGGCCCGCCATCTCTGCGTCGAACGTGGGCTCGAGAAGCCGGTAGAGGGGCTTGAATGAGTCTACATATGCTGTCAGGGTCTCCTGGACGCCGGTGCGGGAGGTCTCGACGTTTCCCTCGACGAGCTTGACGCCCTGCCCGCTCCACATGCGCCAGACGTCTTCGCGGTTTGCTTGGTCTAGTTTCTCTGGCTGAGAGACTTTCTCGAGAACGTGCTTGAGCACGGTAAAGACGTTTGTGTTGACCTCGAAGCTCCGGCGGGAAAGGAGGTTCTCGAGGTAGTTGATGAAAACACTCCATGTGTTTCGGAACTCGGATTGTTGTGCGAATATATCAAAATAATTCGAGTAGAGCGTTCCTATTCCACTGAGGACGAGGTTGATTGTGTCATCCCATTGCTTGAACTCGCTTGTTTTTGTTTTGATGCCAACGTCAGAGCCGGTGGGTGCTGGTGCTGGGTTGATTCCCATCATTTTAAAGACCACAATCTTTAGACAAGAGCTCCATGCCTGTGGACCAAGCTGGTGCCCGTAGGTATCGAATATTCTGAACAATGTTTGTATAGAACCTACGCATCCCATTAGAATTTAGCACTCCCCCATAAAAAGAAATAAGTGGGAAAAACGATCACTCACCATTCCGCACCTCCGCTCTGCGGTCACCACTCACCCCCGTCAGCCTTAACAACAGCAGCATCCACAATGCACTGTGGCTATCCCCTTCTCCCTTCTCCACAATCTCTAACAGGTCCTCTTCTTTCTCTGCCCTGCCCACAGAACCCCCTTCAGCCCCGCCCCCCTTTGTCTGCAGATAATCACTTACGTTCCAGAAAAACGTTATCGTCGTTAACGATATATTCAAATCATCCTTCTGGCTACAAAACGCAAACAGCGCGTTAATAAGCACGGGTGCACAGCTTGTCGGTAGATTGGCCAGAAAGTCACTACAGATGAGCTCCAAAGAACTAAAGGAGCCTCGGATAAGCTTCGGGCTCTTTGCGCTCTTGGCTCCCTCCTGCTGCGCATCCTCCACCGGCAGGGCTGCATCTCGCCGCCATACTATGCTAGAATCAAATACGCCCGTGATTATCTCAAACACAATCTCCCATCCAGCGATCAGGCTCTGCCCTGAATGTTCAAGTATCGCGTTCAGCGCCTCCAAGCCCATCCTCACGATCTCTGCCTCTGTGGCCCTGACTCCTCCATCCAGCGCTACTCCTTCTTCACCACCACGGACACCCTCTCTCAGTGCTGTTAGTATTCTTCTCTGCACATCTGCTATGTTCTCTGTGCTTTCGAGCCCAACTGTCTTTGCCGCCGCGACTACAACCTCGTTCAATACCTCCGCAGCCTTCAGGCGAATCGGGTTTCCGCGGTCTCTACTGCCAGCTACAACAGCAAGGTGCCTTGAAAGAAGGTCCCAGCCTGTGCTTGCAGGGTTAGGGCCAATAAGGCGTGACATATTGATCATTGCCAGCTCGCCGAGCTTTGCAAGCGCAAAAGCGTTATCCGTAAAAACAGCCTGGGAAGAGAAGGATGATACACTCCCAATTCTTTTGTGACCGCCCGGGAAAGCAGGAGAGCGGGGCTTTTCCATACTAGTTCGACTTCCTAGTTCGCTCTCGCCGTCACTAAGTTTACACATTGCAGAAAGAATAGCTATAAAGGCATCATCGGGAAAGTCGCGAGTCGCCTCAAACATTCTCCCTGCTGCGTATTCAACGGCAGCAAGCTCAGGGCCGACATTAGTCATGAGGGTTCCCTGCTGCTCTGACTTCGCTGGGTCTGTTCTTGATAACCCCCCTCCCGGTGTTGAAAGTGATATCTGGCGCCCGCTCTTTCTCGAAGAAGCAAAGAGAACATAATCTGCACCCTGAAGGGTCTCAAGGAGGATGCTCCAGCTGTTTTCCAGGGTTGGCCCAAGGGCAATGCCAAGGTTTAGCAATGCCCGGAGGCATAGTAAGTTCCGACTATTAAGTCCAACTGCCGTCTCTTCCCTCAGACCAGGACTAGGAGCACCACGCTCAGCATCAACACTGAGCAAGCCCTTTGACATGGCGGTGCTGCCACCGCTACCGTCCATGTTGGCGGAAATAACATTACTCGGCACTGCCGCTTTCCCTAGCGTTGTCAAGAAAGCATCTCTCGGTGTTGTGAGTCGCAGTAATCCAGCCACATGCGTAAACTTCTGAAAGCTCCTTACGAGCCCATGGTAAAACTCATTATCTAAAGTCGCATACAAGAAAGTAGAACAAGCTGCCAGCACTGCTGGCCAACAAGCTTCCACTATTTCAGCAGAAATAGTAATTTGTCTCGCCAAAGGATGGTCCTCGAGTGTGAGTGGGTTAATGGGGATGCGATGTACTCTTGGGGGTGGTTTGCGTTTCAGTACCGCGCCCTTTGTTGCTGCAGGGCTCGGAGTTCTCGGCGATTCGGCTGGATCACTATCGCTCCCAGGGGCCACCGCGAGAGATACAGTGCCAGTTCGAAGCATGCCTCGACCCCGCCGCTTGGAACCTCCGTTTTTACTTTCGCCGCCGGGGACAGTGAGAGGGAGAATAAACTTTGCGAGTCCCTCGCAGAATAGATTGACACAAGTCAAGCCAAGGCAATAGACATAACTCTCTGGCATAGCCGGTGGCTCACTTTTATCAAGTTGATCAATACACGGGACTCTAACTAAACTCCACTGTGTACTCAATCCCGCAACCTGGATTTCCCCAAGACCAACTGCACCACCGATAATGCCAGCAACTCCGCTGGCTTCTAAAGCTGCCTGCTCGGAGGAGAGATCTTTAAGCGCCTGTGCGCCCACTGGGACTGTAGATTGTGAACCTAGGCCTATGATGCTAGGCCGCTCAGTTGCAAGACGCGTGAGCGCGCCCATCAACTCTTTCATGATAGGTTTGCGTCCCTCCACGGCATCATAAGTAGCGAATATTTTACGGACAAGGGTGGGCTCTGAGCATATCCCGCGGAAGACTTCCATACAGAGGGCACGTTTCCAAGGTGCACTAGCGTCAGGGTCGAGCATCTGAGTGAGGAGGTCCAACGCGTCCTCGCATTCATGACTGAGGATACTAAGATGCCTTCTTAGAAGGATATAAAGCACCCTAGTAATTCTTACTGTTGTTGGGAAATTAAGCCTATCGGCTAAAGAACGAATAATGAGCGGTGAAACTCGTATCTTGAGGACATATGCCTGTTCTGGATGTGTTAGGAAGATATCCGGGTGATTGGTAAGTACTGATTCGATAAGTTCCAGTCCAAAGGGCTGTGGAAGAACATTAAAACGGAGAAATTGAGGACGATGACCTTCTGTGAGGAGGCAAAGATCATAGAAGACACGATATGCATCGAATGCTGCAGGGCGGAGGGGTATAAGGCCATCATCGCAAGGCGCTTCACCGACAGTATGAATATCGATTTCTTTTAAACGCTCATCTTCTGAGACTACTTTATCGAATATGCAAATTACAATTTGGGATAGTGCTAGAAAGCGATTAGCAATATTATCTAGAGGACGTACGACACAACATACTTGCAGCGGCAGTATTATTAACAACTCCCATCTTGCTCCCCTGGAGAATTGAGCATATTAGCAGGGCTTCCCCAAGTAGATTTCCGTTCAGATCTTCTCCATAGTTTTGGAATAGTGGCGGTAGCGTTTGTAGAATCTTGAGTTGAATCTCAACGCCTGTAGCCACGTTAACCCTATTCTCTCTAACAATGGTCCTTTAGCCTTATCTTACCCAAATTCGCAGCTTCTCTGAATGCTTCCAAAACCTCTCGCAATCTTGACTATACAAAAGTAAGTATTCATGGCCACTACTTTAAATCCGGACGAGTGGGCACCACCTTTGCAAGAGCTCCCGAGAGAATCAATCGCTGCAAGCACACTACTCCGATAGTGCTGAACTTCGCGTTCCGAGTACCGCAGGCGATCAGGAACGGCGATAGGAATCCCGGCTTCGTAGATAGCTCTATTGCACCCTATCAGCTCCAACAAAGACACACCCCCGGGCTTGTGTTGAAATACCGGTAGCTACCTCAGCTAAGGGACTCAGCGACTTTAGATCCGACAACGATTTCTCTGCAGCCTATCACCTGTCAGTACCATCCGTACCCGGGCTGGAGGGTGTAGTTTAGTATTATCGCACATGTCTCAGGTCTGAATTCTTCCGTTTCGCCTCTTGCACTAGGTTTGTGAGCTCGTTGGTAAGGAACTGAGCGGTCATTCTGAAGCCCGTTCACTCAAACAGCTGCCGTTATAGACGCTCTATTAGACTTCTGATTAGGTAACTATCGCCCTGCGTGGTAAATTCGACTCTCCTAACGAGATTGAGGTGGTTTAATTGTTTCGTCGCGCGTGGCCTTTCAAGGTTTGAAGCTTTAGGTCGTCATCGCGGGAGCCGCGTGGGTGTGATCTGCATGCTGTCTGCCCTAACCGTTTGTGGGTGGGACAGGTACATGCAGGGATTAACTGGCCTGCTACCATATCGGCGGCATCAACCACAATTAACTGCGGGTACTTACAAGTCTTGAGATATATTCATTAAAGACTGTAAGATCGCTACTCACTTGGTGAGGAACAATCACTAGGGTATAATATCTACTTAGGTCTGGTGTGAACGCAACGACCACACATATATCTCGGATTGTACAGTAACTATCGTTTTAACTCATTCAACACTCACGCCAATATTTAACACTCACGTCAATATTCTCTGAAGCAACGTAATGGCCCTTGATGTGTGTTTATAAAAGAACAGAAAACAGTGATAAAGAAGAAAGAGCCCACAACGATACTTTCTCAGCGTTAACTAAACAAGTACTCTAAAGGCCCTCCTCCAGTCCTAAGATTCATGAAGGAACATACTCGAAGGCTTTAGACGAATCAGTGAGTGTACTATCGATCGGTACATTAGAGTGATTTGGCCAATCCCTGTTTCCCAAATTTTGAGCTCAAATTTTGAGTTCTTGGCGGGATTTTCACACCAAAAACTATCGCCAAGAACTAAATATTTAGATTCAGAATCACTCTATTGACCAATCCACTTTCCTAACACACTGAGTTTATGACAACCAGGGCATACAAGGCACCATTTATGCATTTTCTGAGCAGAGAACTCATCTAGCCTCCGAGGGAAGGCATCCGTGGGGAAATTGAGCTCTATTCACTGAAGATCTAGAGCAGTTGTTGGCTTTGAGTAATCCCTCTTACTGAAACTTAGAAGCATGCCACTAATTCAGCTGGACCTAGTGCACGTGGGTTGGGAGATATCCACTTTACATCTTTTTCTAACTATAATGTCCAATATTTTCTGCAACCGACATTTGCTGTGATACCATCGTCTTTTACGAGAAGTAAATCAACCCTCCCAAATACCCCGCGAGAGAATCCAGGATCGACGACATATTGACACCTTCCTCGGGGTATGAGTGAAACCCCCACTCTCACCCCCCACCATCTCGTATAGTATCAGCTCCATTATGCTCGAGTCTTTCCATACGGCATTGGCTCTTGCTTTGAGGAGTAAGTCAGTCATTTCCCCGCTCCCATGTTCATCAATACCGTCCACCCCACCTTATTACCACAACCCTCTGCTACAAGAACGACAGCAGTTTGGGGAAGTAGCTTAAGCATATTCTCTGACCCGCTTACCACCGCTTGTAGCTATACTTGGGTCTTTCAATACTGTGTTAGCTCCTGCATCTAGAACCATTCCTACATCACCAAATCTTATCGTTTTAATTAATATCTCAGAATCAGTTTATGCCGGGGAGCCGGCACTTGCTTTGAGAAGCAATCTGACTATTAGCACGTTCACACGTACTGCTGCTTCGTGGAGTATGGTCCTTGTTAGGTTTGAGTTCGCTACAGAAGTGTCGGCACCCGCTTTGAGGAGCAAATCAACTATCTCCACAATCCCGTGTTGAACTGCAAAGTGTAGCGCTGTTATTCCAAATTTAGACCGCACCGAGACTTCTGCACCCGCCTCGGGGAGTAGATTTGCCGTTGCGGTGCTTTTTTGTTGTACCGCTAGACGCGGCGCCGTCGGTCCGGATTTGGAACGTGCATTAGCATTAGCACCTGCTCCGAGGAGTAAAGCAGTCATTTCCTCGCCCCCATCCAACACAGCTTCGTGTAACATTGAAGTGTCGACACCTGTTG
This sequence comes from Morchella sp. 2016-72, assembly GCA_024713865.1. NCBI lineage: Eukaryota > Fungi > Ascomycota > Pezizomycetes > Pezizales > Morchellaceae > Morchella > Morchella sp. 2016-72. The sequence goes on from JAMJEY010000022.1 coordinate 1,001,532, forward strand.
CGAGAAACAAACTAACCATTGGCCCACTTCCGCTTTGCACTGTTATTTGTAATGGTGTTCTTCCATCATTAGACCTTAGTTGAGGGTCGGTACCTTTCTGAAGAAGTATCTGTACTATTTCCTGATGCCCTTTGAGAGTTGCCTTATGCAAAGCTGTCTTTCGATGACTATCAATTCTCGATACTTCAGCTTTCTGGAGACGTAGTCGAGAGACCTATTCGGTTTTACTACCCTTCATTTTCCGGTACAGTAGTTGAATTAGCACCATCTAGTAGGAGTCCGGCTGCCAGGGCGTGTCCCAAGGTCGCTGCAACGTGCAAGGGGAGCTCCCTCAGCGGAGAATGTCTGAATTGTCTCCACTAGTTTACAGCAGGGTCCGTAATCAGCATATAGATGCTCATCGGACTGGCTAAAAATCCGAGCAAGGGTCCTGTTGACAACGTTTCACCGCAGTTTTTGAGGGACTCATTAGCCATGTAAGGAAGGACCTTGGGAAAACATATCGGATGAAAGAAAAGTAATACAAGCTATTGCAATGCTTGGCTCGTCATCCACAGGAATTACTGATTTCCTTAGTAGATACTCATGGACTGTATAATGAGCCAGCCTGGTTATGTTGGTGGTTTCGTTAATAACTACTAGGCTTGCTCAGGATTGGAGGATAGTCGCTCCATCTGGGAAATCAAGCTCATCGCGCTCATACTCATTTGGCTCAATAGAAACTGCCCACTGAATCTCTTCGACAGTGAGGGGTTTTTGCGCCTTGACTACCCACGTGAGAACCTTGATTGCCAGTTCTGATGTTTCAGATTGTCGATTTATGTCTTCCATGATCTATCGTAGGTGGGATCCAAAGGTCTATCCCGTTGGGGAGTTTTTAGCTTCTCTAAGACCTTAATATTTTTTTGCTGTTATTGACAAATATAGTCGGTATGGAATTTCGTAAGCAAAAACCTGTGATTGTTCAGAAAGCATACGGGCTACTCAAAAGACAGGAGTGCCTAGGACAGTACTCCATTCCCTCCGATCAAGCGGCGACTCCGGACAGAATCTGCTCTTTGCACTTTCTCTACAGTACAAGCCGTTTCGTCTGTGGGGTTTCCTCAATCCTTCCACTGATATACATACGTCTTCACATCTTCCCCATCTGCTAAAAGCTTTATCTTCTCTGTATCGTGAAAAGATTCTTAGATATCTTCGAGATGTTGGCGGCTAGTGAAAAACTCCCTAGCACCATCTTGCACCATGCGGTAAAACAAGGGGAGTAAGGTTTTTCGCTGCCTTTCCAGGTGACATTCGTCCAAGGCATCGAATACAAGAAAGGTCCGCTCAAATATATCGAGGAAGAGCGTTAAAACGGAGTATAACTCTTCTAAGTTTAATCTCTTGTTGGCGTTCAATCTTTTTTGTACATGTCCTCGATCTCTTTTGGAAGTGGCGATGTATGGCTTGCTAGTTGTTTGGCAATACTACTAAGGACTGCAGTAGGCCCCTGTTCTTCCTGTTGTTTATAATCGAAGTAGAAATAAGCGATTGCATATTTCCCCGATGCCACTGTAGCAGAGCCTTGCAAATAATCGACCACGGAGGATCGAACCTAAAGTTAATGAATTGTCAGCCGTTATAGAAGAAATCTTAGCCGTAGGCTATCGCTATACTTCCCCAAGCACGAACTTCTGGAAGTTAATGTAGCTTTAAAGGTGCGATCGACTTATAGTATACGCCTGTACGATACCGAATATGCCTCTGGGGGGGGGGGGGGTAGGGATCAACATTATGTCGATCTCCAACGACCCCAAACCACCGAATCGGTGGGCGTATTCGATAATTATCAAGGGCGTATCATAACTCAACCTATGCCTTTAACCAACAAAGAACCACCTCCAAAAAGTTAGTTTCAGAGACAAGATAGCACATATAATGGTCTCGGGCTCAACATTCTAGCTTCATTTACCAAAAATAAAAAGTGATGGAGCTAGAATGTATGCATGGGGCTGTCTTAGAGGGCCGCTGAGGTTGGGCTGGAAAGGAAAGGGTTTCCCAACTCCAGCTACTGATATTGACATCACTCCCAGCAACAAAGATGTTTGGAGCACTAACGGATCCCGTATCCCCATAGCATTGATGGGGGTAGATCATTACGCACAAATCTCTGGAAGGACTGTGCTCGTATAAACCAACCGCCGGTGTTCTTTTGCCTAGCTTCGGTGATCCTAAGGTGTTTTTCACTAAAGTCACCTGGGTATACCCAACAGTGGGACCGGATGCGGGTATCGACTGTTGTGAGAGGTTAGTTAGTTCCTACTTACGAATACACAATCCTTACAGTAAAGTCTTCATAGAAGCAAATTAAATGGAACCTCTCACCAATATATTGGGTGTACTATTTTTCTCTCCAGGGCATTTGGGCCGTAAACTCCTCCTTAGACTTAACGCTGAGACCTGATAGCGCTGAATTCGTATTGTGAACACTCTTACCGACTTTTCGGGCTGCAGAATATGTGCACCGAACTGGAGCCATAAAGGTTACTAAGTCCTGCCAGCAAAAGCCCAATTATATTCCTTCGACGGTCCGCCACAGGAACCGTCGAAACTGATTAGACAATAGTGGATACGATGGTTGGAACCCCAATTTATGTGCGCACATGTATTCACAGGCTATTCCCCCAAGTAAGACTTCTGTGTCTCTAATCGAGAACTTGCCCTTATTTTTCATCTGCTAAAATATCGTGTGTTAGCCCTCTTTTGTATAAAATAGTATTGCGAGTGATGACTGGTGACTTGTTGGACTACGGGATCCTGAGGCACCGACACAAGTCAAACAGCTTTAGTTTTTTTCTTTCTTTTTTTTGCTGTCCTAGGGCAGCGTTTAGGCCACGATAAATGTATATTTTCTAGTAGTAATCTCATCTTCAACGTGTTCCCAGTCGATATGGGGCCCTTTTCCGTTTTTGATACACTTCAGTGGCGCGCCAAGCCGCAGAATCTAGAACAAATGTAGTGTCAATCTATACCTCTTCCTCTAAGAAGTTGGAATTTGAAGCCCTCCTTGCGATACCCCTGTATGTTCTGAACGCCGTAGTGTAAACGGTGCGTCGTTCGGCCAGAGAGCTCTCTTTGCGCTATCATAACGACCCCCTGACACCTCGGCCTAGGTACTATGCTCCTATAATGGGGTTTATTAGCTACGTAGAGGGGCCCTTCGGCTTGGAAGAGTGAATATGTATTAGATAGGGGCAATCTAGGGGTGCGTGGTACGGTGAGAGTAGTCTAATGAGGGTCTGGGAGTGTAACAGAACATGGAGAGACTGAGGAAGGTAAAAGCAGAAGCCAGCAAATGTCAAGTTTCTACTCCTCGACCCCCTTGCTACAAAGCTAGCCAGCCGTCAAGTAGCTGGGACCGACAGAGGGAATAATCCGGGAAAAAACACCAGGGAAACACTCAACTGAAAGGCTTCAAACACCCACCCACATCCCACACTCCAACCCCTTGCGAAGACCTCCCACGCCCAGCTCTCGGAGACGGCTCCCTGTCTAAACGGTGGTATCAATGGGAAATGGTAGCTAGAAAGACAGAAAAGAAAAGTAGGGGAGAGGAGTATGAGTTCGGAGGAGGATGGGCTGACGAAGAGCCCCCGAACAAGTTTTGGCGCTAAACGATATCAGAATAGGTTTTTGAGTTAGTTACCCAGCCTTTGATGTACTGGCGGTTACATTAGCATGCGTAAGATCCGGTACCGGTACGCACACGGCTTCCTTGCTGAGTATGGGTACGGTACAGTGCGTGTATAACACTAACATCACCTCTAAAGCGAAGGGCCAATCAGCGATATAAAGGTACCACATCGCTCAACCCCGTTTATGTACCCCCTCTGCGGGGGTTATGGGTCGGGTCGCCCCAAACTCGCCGCGAGTAATCCACTATTTAAGCGTAAGTATTCGATATGTCCGGGCCAAAGAAAATAACCTGCAGCGCACGTATCTCGTTTACGGGCTTGTGGGGGAACGCACAAAGGTCTGAGGGACAGAAAGCAGAGGGAATCTCATTTGAGCAGGGGAATTTAGGGGATGCAATGAGCGTAACCGCTAGCGCGGGGCATTGGGTACATTCAATTCCTGCCACCCTTATGGAGGTGCAGCCATGTGAGCCTTGCATAGCCGTTAAACCTGGCTTTCCTACAGGGAGATGGGGTTCTATTGCTAAGTCTAGTGTCTTGCGCGGCGTCAAGTATCAATGAATCAGTTACTCAACCAGCCATCTAAGGGCAGCGCCAGCCTCCGGAGAGTGGGAGGAAAGGTTTTGCCATAGCCTCCGGGCTGCATGCATGTACTAGTTACCAAAAGCAGCGCCAAATACGTACGAGTGATTATCCATGATCGGCCACATCTCCCTTAAGCGCCGATGGTTGCCCTTGCCTGCCTGGGCGACTGTGACAAGCGATAAGCCAGCTACAGAGTACAAGAGACCCCACAAACTACACTCAACCGCACCCCCACACTCAAGTTGGAATCACATTAGTGGTTGATAAGAGCCTTGGCAAGCGCAACGCTAACCGTATCGGGAGAACTGTTCAAAATCCTGCACCTTGATCATTGGCATCTCAAGCATGATTGTATTACTTCCCCAACTCCAAACTGCTATTGGCTACATGTGTCTCTTTAATACTGCTGTCATGATTAATCGTATCCTACAACATTCACCAGTGTCTCGCCTACAGTCCCCCCCTCACGGTCAGTACTCCCCAGCATACATACGCAGAAGCAAAGTCAATCAATACTCACATAGATAATATACTCATCAAACACGCCCAACACCCTCCTCACATCCCGCCTACTGATTCCCTCACGCACCGATATCTTCTCGATTGCATGCTGCCCATTGAGATACTTCAACAACCGATCCCACAACGCCCTCACATCCGGCGGCTGCCCCCTCGTCATCATCTCCAACCACGCGCTCTCCTGCGCCGACGCCTGATGCGGCGCCAACACAATACTCTCCTCGAACTCCGGATCCTCCGGGTGCGGGTCCTCCGGGTACACGAATGCCGCCGAGGCCACGATATCCGCACGGCTCGGCGACGGCGAGCGCGAGCGCGAGTGCGATATCGAGCGCGACATCAACGTAGACTGTTGCTGTTGCAGCTGTTGCTGCTGCTCCCGGAAGACCTTGATCTTGATATCGCGCGTGACACGGATCCAAGCAAACATGCGGAGCTGGATGACGAGGCCATGGCGCAGCAGCCACGCGAGGATCTCGCAGTACGCGACGCGGTGGTCGCGGGAGGGGATGAAGGCGCTGTAGGGCTTTGGCTTCTGCGAGAGGCGGGAGAGGAGCTTTGGGAGTGCGGGGAGGGTGGGGAAGAGTTTGGCGTAGACGGGGATGAGCGTGTGGAGGCGCTTCATGTCTGCGTTGGGGGAGACGATGTAGATGTCTCTGTGGTGGATTGGCGGGATCGCGCGCGCTTTGCGCCAGTGGATGAGGTGCCGCGCCATGAGCTGGATGTCGTGCAGCGGAATCCCGGTGCTGTTGCTAATTTGCAGGAAGCTCATGGATGGCTTGCAGGACTTGACAAAGTGCGCTAGGGAGTTGGTGGAGTCGCTGCTGGGCTCGGTAGAAATGTCCTTGAGGATGCTGTCGACTTCGACGAGGAAGAGGAGGGTGAAGTGGCGGGCAAGGAGGTTGTCGCCCTCGTTGTCGTCGTCGCCGAAAGAGTCGGCGGTTGTGAGAGGGAGCCCGGGGACCTGGGGGTCCGTGATAGAGGGGAGCACCGAGGTCTCGGTGGTTATGGGGATTTGGAGAGAGAGGCCCAGTGCATTATTAAGGAAGATATGAGCAATCTTATTCTGGGAAATGTCTATGAATATGCGCGAAATGGCATATGCGAGGCTACTTTGGTCGAGAATTTGACGCCAGAGCTCGGAAAAGGTCAGGCCTATGTATTATTCATAGTTAGCGGGAACTATCATTGACCCTAAGGCGGGAAATGATAATTGAGGCGAGGAGCTTGTAAACCGACATTCCTGGAGCGCTTTATCGCGCAGACGATTGATCTTGACGGCTTCCGCCCAGACATACCCGTCCTTGGCCTGCTCATACTTGAGAGCCCTCGCAAACCTCTTCACAACACAGTCGAACATCTCTTTCGTCCTGATGTGGTACTCCATCTCGGGCGGATTGAGCACAAAGACGACATGAAACATGCTCATCCCGCCCCCATGAGTAAAGCTCCCCTCATCATCACCATCCTTCTCTTCCTCTACCCCATTACTACCATCCGCCGCCGCCGTCGCCGCGGTGGGGCCCACCTCAGCTTCTGCCTCCCCCGCCGCCGCCGGCTCCTCCCCCTCCTTCTCCTCCTCCTCCTCCTCCTCGGCATCGCTATTCCTATCCACGATCACCGCCTCCTCAATCTTCTCCTCCAACTCCTCCTCCTCGGTGCCTCTCCCCCGCCGTTTCTTCTTCTTCCGCCACGTCCCGTCCGGACGCACATGCAGTGGGAACCCCAGGAACACCACATCATCGACCGTCAGCTCGAACTTGCGCTTACACACGCCGGCCTTTGGCGCCAGCAGCCCAGCCAGAAAGTCCGCCTTGAATCCCAAGACCGTCTCCCACGGCGGGCCGCCATCATCTTTTGTCGTCTCCTCCTCCTCGGGGGCCTCCTCCACCACCGCCTTTCGGCTGCGGCGGCGGCCAATGCGGCTTCCGGACTCGCTGCGCTCGACGGCCGTGAGCTCGTATGTGGTTGTTAGCGACTGGCGGTCGTCGTCCTCGTCGCCGGACGAGCCGACATCGGATGCGGCGGACGAGGACGCGGACGAGGCCGTGTAGGTGCTTGTCGGGGGCAGGGGCGTGTCGACGGTGGGCTTGGGCGGGTAGTGGAAGGTGAGCTTGTCGCCGGACGAGTCTCGTGTGATGAGGAGGATCGCGATGAGGCAGGCGTTGGGCGTGGGCGTGCGGGCGGAGTTCATCGTAGATGGGTTGTGGAGGTGAGGTTGCGCGGGTTCTTCCGTGGTTGTGCAGATCTTGACCACTGGTGCACGCATGGATGATCACAGACTTCCATTGGGTGGTTTGTTCTATCTACAACACTACAGACGACTGGGCTCGAATATCTAGCTACTTCCCAGCAGCAGTCTTCTTCGCATCCTCCTCCCGATGCTGCTTCTTCAATTCCTCGTTCTCCCGCCGCAGCTCCTCCAACCGACTCCCACTCCCGCCTACCGCTACCTTCGCCGCAACCGGGACCTCCTCCTCCTGGAAGCCCAGATTCTTAAACTCATCCACAGCCATCAACTGACTGTTCCACCAGCCATCAACATCCTCTATACTGCAGAAGTGTGTGGGGGGGGGGGAGATGGGGTACTGACTGGTCCATGCGGCACTTGAGATAGTCCTTTGCGATCAGACGGCACTCCATGTCATTCGTGCCCTTGGCCTTCTTGAGACACGCGAGATAGGACGTCATGACGGATTTACACTCGCCTGGGACGGGGGGGTTAGTAGCAGCTATGGTATGGTAGGCGGGTAGTAATGGGTGTACCTTCGTGGTCGAGGGGGAAGCTGCCTCGCTCGGGACTGTGGATGGGCGTTAGTTATGACGTGACCACGGAGAAGAGCTGGAGGGGGTACATACGGCGTCGGTGAGAATATCACCTTCGAGGGGGGTCGCCCAAAGCCGCTCATAATTTGTTTGTGTAAAGTAGGTAAATTGAAAAAGGAAAAAAACGTATCGTATCGTATCGGTTTTCGCGGCTCTATCCAGACATGGCACGTACGAGCGGGGCTTTTACCGAAATGCACCAAAGCCCGTTCTTGCTGCGAATTGGAAGTGCAGAGTGTGTTGTAGAGCCGTCAAGGGCATTTATAATAATCATTGGCGTGCGGTGGTGCATTTTGCCCTGCCTCATCGCGTGGTGGGGTACAGGTAGATTGTGGACTGTATCCCTGCTGGCGATCTCCCGTGGGCCCTGCATGGCGCGGCGTGGGCGATGGTGGACTGTGCAACGGTGAGATCTGAACATGACGGGGTAACATGAAGGTTTACAAAACGGGGATCCTGTATTCTGTTTGTGCTTCTTCACGGGGGGTAAACGTTGGTTGTGGTTGGTATAATTCGCCGGCATGGTGGGGTTTAGGTTGACAGGCCAGGTACAGTATTGTTCTAGCTCTAGGGCTGTGGAGATCTTCTACATTGGAAGATGCAGTGCACTCCAATGGGTACAAGTGCATACATGTATATTGTGCAAGAAAGCAAGAGAGAAACCAAAGCATTGAGCTTGCCAACAATAAGCCCAAGATGATCTGTCAATTGCAATGTCTATTAACCTGCCATTACTCAGGAATGTATATATGTAGCCAGCTTAGAATTCTATATCCTGTATCGTATTCCAGATATACGCCATGATGTCCTTAAAAGCTCAACTCTGTGGGATTGCTGTATACGTATGAAGTATGTAGTGCCTATTTGCTCATCTTAGGGTCTTTCTCTCCCATACATTTCCTGCTTCCCACTGCCAACCCGCCAGGAACTTCTTTCAGCCGCTCTGAAAACTCATCCTTAGTCCGTAGTCCATCCAATACACACACTGCAGCTGCTACGGTTCACCCCACTCTCAACCTCATCCCCTCCATCCCTCCCTTCCACTTTCGACTACATTCCAGCCCACCAACAGACAGACATCCCCATCACATACAAGAACCAACCATCACGACACCACCTCCCGTACATACTCTGCTTCACTCATACCAGCAAAAGCAAGTTTTCACCCCACCACTCACACCACCAGCCAGCAAATAAAAAATAAAAAAAAGAATAACGCTAAACTGTAACCTCTCGCCATGAAGGAGGACGCACGCAATATGGACGATCGCCCGGAGAGGTACGAGTCGTTTACCATGATGGATGGTGAAGAGAAGTATGTGTTCTTCTTGAATGTGAGTGAGGGATGGATGGCTAATGAGTAGTGTGCATAGAGTTACGATGGAGTGGGATTTGCGTAAGTCTTTTTTATGTCTCTCTTTTATGTGTGTGCGGCTTGGGAGCCAAACGAGACTTGCGTTTTGGTAGTTGGTGGTAAATGAAGATGAATGCTGCGTATATGCTGTTTATATGCTGCAATTTCTGATTGCGCAGCTTCTTTGCTAAATATCATATACCCCCCCTCAGGCCCTAGATATCAACTACAGAACCCAAGCTCAATTGACCATATATACCAAAGATAACTAACCTCCCTCCAGGAGTCCCCAACACCGCCATCTTCACCTTTGCCCGCGAAGACCACACCCTCGGAAACCTTCTCACCTCTGCCCTCCTCGAAACCGACAATGTCCTCTTCGCCGCCTACAAAGTCCCGCACCCCCTCTACCCCACCTTCGAACTCCGCGTCTCCACCGACGTCGGCACAGGCCCCAAAGAAGCGCTCACCACCGCCTGCAAGCGCGTCATCGAAGACCTTAGCAGTCTTTCCAAGAAGCTCACCCGCGAGTGGGAGCTCGCAAAGCTTGCGGCCGTCAAAGACGGGCGCCCGGACCTCGCCACCGAGCGCGAGGCCTGGGTAGAGCGCGAGCGCTTCATGAAGGAGCAGCGCATCAAGCATGCGCGCTGGGACCACGAGCGTGCCGTCGAGCAGCGGAAAGAGCGTGCTGAGGAGCTGAGGAGGGCCCGTGAGGCCCAGCGGGAGCGTGAGGCGGAGATTGAAGAGCTCCGGAAGAGGAATCTTGCCGCAAGGAAAGAGTTTATGGGCGAGGCACATGTGGTACCCAGGGTACACGGCGACCCAGAGTATGTTAGCCTAGATAACGAGAAACCTGTGGCGGCTTTGACATCATGGAGTGTAGAGGAAGCTCAGGTTGCGCCGTGGGGCGCACAGGGACAACAGGTCGCAGCATGGGGTGGGGAATCCTCCAATACTGCCCCGCCTCGTGCCCGGACCGCTACTCCACCTCTCGCGGCATGGGGCACAGATGAAGCACAAGTCGCTGACTGGGGTGCCGCAACACCTGCTAGTGCTAGGCCTGCCGCCCGTCCTGCCACACCACCTCCCGCACTCTGGGGAACCGACGGCCAAGAAGTCGCCTCTTGGGCCACCTCTGTCCCGCCTCCACCTCCTTCTGTACCACCTCCTCCACCGCCTCCTCCCCCACCACCAGTTACCCGTCCTGTCACCCCACCCCTAGCCTGGGGTGCAGGCAGCCCAGAGATCGCACCATGGGCCACTGCCCCCGCCAGACAGACCTCGTACTCGCCGCCCGCCGCTGCAATGACAAATAGGCAGCCCGACCACTACGGTATGTCGCGCTCACCGCCGCCGCTTCCGATCCGAGGAGGGGCTAATGCGCCACCGCCAATGGGGCCGAGGGGGTGGGATCATCGGCCGCAGCAGCCGCCGAGTGGACCTAGGGGTTGGTCTGCGGTTGCAGGGCCTTCTGAGGGTGGGGAGTCTTGGACGCCGAGGGATCAATTGCTGCAGGGGGTTCAGCAGCAGGAAGAGGCGATGAAGCCATGGGGGGAGGACGAGGCAGTTGTTGTGGATTGGGGGAAGGGGCAGGAGGAGGGTGGGAATTAATAGTGTTTGCCCATCCCCGAGCTTTTTTTTTTTTTTTTTTAGCTCTTTGCGTTAACCTAGATATGTAGAGAATAAACACTAGGTTTACAAAACTAGTAGTTGTGTTTGCTTGTCTCTCGGTGCTTTTAGAAGTGTGTTCTATTATTAAAGAGTTCTACGGGAGTTAGTAGATGAAATATTCGACTCCCGCCGTCATTACAGACCGAGCTGAGATACAGTACCGGGAATACATGTATATGAACCATCATAGCCCCCAAACTCCTCCCCTTTATTCATGCATGTATGAGTTATCAATCAATCAATCCTTTCTATACATGTAAACAGCGAGTGACAGCCCATGATGCACACGAAGCACTAACCCCACCCCACCACAAGTACCCCAGAACCACGGCTTCTTGTAAAAACCTTACCCAAGCCACAACCACAACCAGAGGCAGAAGCAGATTAGAGCAGCAGTGCGGTCTAATATGGTCCCCGCTATAGCTATGGCCAGCACTACTGGGGGGTGTACCCGACAGGGCGGTGGGGCATAACTTGGAGTGCAGATTCCGGGCCGAGTGAGATTCTGTGAACCGGTGGCGGCGAACGGTGGCAGTGGCAGCTAGCACGGGTTTGGTGGTAGGTTACTTCGTATACAATAAGTCTTGTGTGGCCGTGGGTTGACAAAGAGCGCTGATGGTTTCTCGAGCGTACACGCGCAGCACATGTAGGTACAGCCCTACAGTGGTGGGAGTGGGTTATGACAGGTGCGGCGGGCTAGCTGTAGTTCCGGAGTATTAACGTGTACCAGCAAGGCGGGCTAGCTGGCCGCTTGGCGGGCGGGTTGGTATGATTGTAACATGGCATGGTGAGGTCTAGGCCCGGGTGTTGCACTATGTTGGGACTGTGAATTTGGGGGTTGAGGAGGCTGACTGGTAGCTACATTACATCACATTACATTACAGTATCCTAGGCCTGGCCTCGCTCCCGATTTGGGGGCTAGTAGTAGTAGATTAATATCGAACTATCTCCTGGCTGGCCATGCAACTCGAGCTACATTTATTTTGGCACCAAGGCGCCCCACGAAACAATAGATTCTTGGGGGGGTGGGTTATGGATGTCAAGTGTTCAGGTCTCGTATTTTATAGTACGCTTCTTGGGTTAGGCCCCAACCTTTGGTAGTTTCTGGCTGTTAACTGGCCGCCCTTCTATCCTACGCCCAGGCACTCTATCCATAGTGAGGGCTCCGGTTTATTCCTACCCGTATCTAGTCGGGATGGACTTGGAAGATTGTGACTGGGATTTATGCTGGGCTTAAAGCCGTGAGGCGTACTAGACTATGTAGTGGGCTCGGAAACCAGCTCTGTGGTTACATCCTCCACTTAGGTCTATATAATTTGACATATAAGCTGTGGCGTTACGCACAAAACTGTAGGGAGGCTGAGTGACTACCCATGATTAGGGCCCGCTGTGGTCTGCCTTGTACGTGGATACTACTTACATCTTGAGATCTCGCCATAAGATAAGGCATTAATCTCATGACGCGCGCTTGAACAGTCAAGCCTGTACCCATTAGGAAGTAGGTACTCAGACGTACGTTAGTCGACAGCAGCAAAGCCCTGAAACCGAAAGCACCCCCCCAACAAGTCCCTGCCCGTGAAATCTTGTGATAACAGTGGACTAATAATCAATCAATCAATCAAACAGTAGGCAAATATTTATAGGGTTAGGGTTCACTGACAGACACCCTTGTAACTGTTTTGAAACAGGACATATGTATTAGTCACACATGACGCCAAATAAAAAGATGCCATGGGAACAACTGTTTCAAGGATCGGGGCCTTTCTGAGGCTCCTGCTTTCCAGGTAAAAGAGGTAAACAGAGACAACTTGCTCCGCCGCCACCTGACTGGTTGACATCTCGCAAGGGTTAATAACATCCCCCCCCCCCCCCTTTCCCTCACCCCTAGCTCGTGGAACTGTGGAACTGTAGCACATGGTCTGCTTGGTATCACATTATTGGAACAGGTTTTTTTTTTTTACTGATTTTGTAGGTTTGTAAGCAATGTGGCCTAACTATTTCCCCAGTGTCTCAAAGATGCTAATGCCGGATTGGTGTGTTTTCAGTTTGACAATCTTCAGCTATGTACATGTAGGTATGTATGTAGTAGCTGAATATTTGGGCGCGGCATTACCCAAACCCCGCTCTCTCTCTCTGAGCTGTGTGTGTCTCGAAATTGCATGATAATGTCGATATCTTTCTGGATGGTTCGATCTTACTACAGCCTTATGGGGCTTTCGCTTACTCTCCAGGTTGGATCAAATCGACTCACTACTGTACCTACATGGGATTTTCAGATGTTATACAGGCCTCGTTTGATCGATTTTCCCTCCCTGTAAAAGGCGAGTGATAAGCCGCCTAGCCTCGTGTCACTAGATTACTATTATTACCCACACTAGGCTAGATGAATGCAGTTAGTAGCAAAAGTTCGTAATAACTAAAAAGGACGGAAACTAGAGGAACCCTGAACCCACTTTTTTTCCTTTCGAGACAACCGTTCTGCACCCAACCCTGGTACTTTCAGTCTCGAGACCTTCCTTATCTTGATTTTGTGTCCAAGACAAAGTATGTACAGGGTTTTTTTCCCTCTTTTTTTTTTTTTTTTTTTTTTTTTGAGGCTCGAAAATCGAATAGAAAAATAAAAAAAATAAAAAAAATAAAAATCTGGGGATTCTGTGTCACCATTTCTTTTTTTGATTTCATTTTTTTTTTATTTTTTTTTTCCTTCAGATATTTTGGCATGATCACTCTTTCAGGGCCTCGGGACCACTACTACTCCGAGTGCCCGTTTTTGGCCCAGACGTTTCTAAATATGACATAAAAATCCGAGTACGTACACCTCCACCCCACCATGAACATCCGCGTCCGAAACACCCCCCCCCCTCCCCCTTCTTCTCAACATCTATCGATCCAAGCCACCACCACCACCACCGGCATAAACATCCATACCCTTTAGGCCTACTATCTCCTGCGTCATAGATATTGTAACATAGCCTTCTCTATCAAATCAAATCCCGACTTGGAAAACAAGTCCCCGCAATAGCTGCCTACATACATCTAATATTGAGAATAATCTTCAAGGGGAAAAAAAAAAAAATACAAAAAAAAAAAAAAAGGAAACCCCCACCACATGCACTGCACCCCCCGCTTCGTACAGAATGGTAGCTGATTTACGAGTATCCAGTCGCACGAGACCCCACTCTGGGCTCTCTTATGAATCATGTTCTATGACGCAGGACCACGAGTGATATTCGGTGCCGTGATTCTTCACTTACTATCTGAGGCTCTCCAGCCACGTGAACCACTCATGCCTCTCTGAGTGGCTAGGTTGATCGAGCTCAGGGGGGGGGGAGGAGGAGGAAGAGGGGGGGGGGAGGGGCACTGCATTGAATCTCCTCCTGTTACTCTGATCGCCGGTGGAACCTGAACGAACGGGTTTGTGCGAAAAAGAACATTGGCTTGATGCACATAGTTTACCTGCCATCTGCATGCCATGCCGCCGCGCCGTAAGCCTGAGTGCTAGGGGAGTAAAAAAAAAATAAAAAAGAAGGAAAAAGAAGAGGAGGGTTGTTGATCCAATAGCACGCCACATGCAATATGGCAGTTAATCTAGCTACTTAGCGATTGTTACGACTGGTACGGTGTCTGTTATGTGCCTTGCCGTTTCGTGAACACCGGTAACTGTGGGTTCCGCGTAGATCCTCTATTGTATCTCTCTCCCCTTCTTCCTTCCCAGCTTCTCAGGTAGATTCCCGTACGCGTCTACTTGCTGCTTGCTTGTGTGAAATCAAAAAGAAATAAAAATAAAAAGAGATAAATAGAAAGGGGGGGGGGGGAGAAAGAAGAAAAAAAATACCACTACCTCAGCCTACTAACTTACGGGACTGGGATGCTATGCAACCTGCCAGCTAAGACATGCTTCCGGTATCCTTTTTCGTAGAGCAGATATCGTGAAGAATGGGCCGGGTGGTTTTGGATTCATTGACTTGCTTTCTGCGCGCACTATGAGATCGATGATCACTGGTGATCAGAAGCTTTCTCCCCCCCCCCCTCTTTCCTATTCGATCCCCTCCCCGATCAAGTGGAAGACGCGCAGAGGCTACTACACTAGGCTGCCACTCCTTGACTCTAAGGTTTAAGTTATTGAAAAATAGGCGCCTTGGTCCTAATCCCACCAATACCTCCTATGCAAAACGGTTGACTTTCGCTGTGCGACGACAGACTCATGATTCAGGAATATACTTTCATAGTGACACCATCCCCATTATCGGCACCGGGTGGGGCGAGGAGGGGGGGGGGGGGGGGCGACTGGGTGGTAGAGAGCAAGTTCGGACACGGCAGAAGCGGAGAGCTGCCCTATATTCTATTCTCTTTTTTTTTTTTCAAAACAAAATAAAAACTTCAGTTCCTATACGGAGGTACTTCCTATCGGACGATAATTAAGCAGCCTATAGGTAGACATAAGCACGCATGCATTCATATAATGTGTTTGCATTGATGCTATACTTATAGATACCTATAGATACATATCTCTAAGAAAGCATATCTCGGGAAGAAAGTAAAAGGGAACAGAAAGAGTTTGTGATCAGTAAGAATCACGAATCGTCACTCGACGTCTTTAACCCCCCCTCTTCGCACGCGTTACGGGTTCCAGCATCAAACTCACTGTTGTCAAACGCAGGCCAAGCCTTTAGCCAGTAAAGGAGCAAAGAAATCTCTTCACCCCTCAACTATACATGAAGAGTCGGTGTATGTAGTCACTCCACAAACCTGGATATAGTCCAAAAAGTGCTGACGTCGGCTTAACCACCCCCCCCCCAAATACTCCTCTCCACCACATCTCGCCCCGCCCGTTTTCAGCGCCAGTATACGTATCAGCCCATTTACCTGGCGAGGCGTCCTCCTCCCCCTCCCCCCTCTCCCTCCCCGACCTCCTCTGGTACCACGATGTATTGCTTTACCCAAAACCGACTGCATAGCCAGTTAGCTAATTGAAGGTTACCCCCCCCCCCCGGGCCGCATGTAGCAAAAAAATCGTCATCTTGCTCGATCCATTGAGGATGTATGAACACGTATATGGTGTAAAATGAAGGTAGATCTAGATCTAGATGGTCGTGAGTATAATATAATAGAAATATATATATATATATATATGTCCACGTATATGATTCTGTACTCCCGGCAAGGTGGGGTAGGATAGATGTAAGGTTTCAGAGGCAGGTAGGTTAAGGTTAATGTGATTGACATACGAGCGGGCTATCTGTCACTAGTAGCCTCAGCCAGCCGGCCAGCTGGAATGGATGGCTGGGGCTAATCTTATGTACTGTACCGGTACCTACATTACTACATGTCCGTATACGTCGCATATACATCTATAGCTCATTATTGATTGCTACATTTTAAGGTACATGTACTTTAGAAGCCGAGTTTTTTTATATTGCAAGCCTTGTTTATTTATGCATAACTACAGTACCAAAAAGAGGGGTGGGATCACTACGGTATTCCCGTTGATACGCTAGCAATGCGGTAAGAAGACGGTATTTGTACAGTACACTTCCTCTAATGGGGGTTTAATTCGGTATCTGTCATTAAATTCCGTAGTCCTATGGTAGTGATTTCACCCCATTTCTCCATACTATACTTAGTTAAACTCTATGTATTGTTTCTGTAGAACTTTGATTTGATCCGGTTACAGGTGGTATCTATGACCCTATCTATGGAATCTGTTTTTTTTTTTTTTTTTTTTTTTTCACCCATGGTACGAGATATCAGCTATAGATCATGGATCGATATTCGTGCAGAGAGGTTACATTCGTATTCAAATAACTACCAGATATCATAATAGAAGAGTAAATTTCAAAAATAAAACCCCAGTTACCAAGCACCACGAAATGGAGAGATTCCAGCCATAGAAACCCGCCCACTCCATGGGCTCTAGCACTTAATTAAGGGAAAGAAGACATAGAAATAGGAAATATAGGAGGATGAAACGGAAACAAAATAACGACTTAAAACGCCGCCAAGTAGAGTAGTAGAGAAACCTAGAAATCATAAAAGCAGCAATATGAAACCCCTCAATACACCAGCAAATGCGAACATGAGTAGAAGAGAAGAAATATCTTGATGCATAACAGAACAGAAAACATAAAATTTAGCACAAACAGTTAAACTAAAACAAGTCAAGGTCATAATCCTACCCTATTTATACACGAGAAGAGCTAAACAACGTGGAGAGAGTAGGGCAATAGGAACAAAAACAAAATTAAAAAAAAAAAAAAAAAACAGGACCATGCATTCCTTCAGTCATGCCAAACATAAAACGCCAACATCCTTCTTCGTTCTTCATAATACACATCCAGAGAAATCCTCAAATAGCTTCATAAACCTAAGTAGCCCCCCTGCAACAAATCGGCCATGGTGTAGTCGCATGAACTCCGAAGTGATCACTGCCGTCGGATAACTTGAGCCACCACTAGTATCGTCTCGATAACGTGTGTAACGAGCGGGGAGATGGGTTATCCGCAACGTTATGAGATGTCCATGGTATACTCGTCTTCCTCCTTGAATGGCATACCATCACCATTTTGATTCCAGAATTGTGGCTGCTGCTGCTGTTGGGGTGTAGCTCGGGATGAGCCGCCATTCTGGCCAGGCTTCCCTGCAGAACCAGACGGGCTGACACGGGGAGACATGACATTATTACCGCTGCCAATTGGATTACCAGCGTAATCGGTGTACCCTGGTACCCTTAGACTGGTTCCGGGTGTCCTCGAATAGCTAAAGCTTTGTACACCGTTCTTATCGATCGCAGTGTACAGCTCAGATGACATCCTCTTGTCATCTTCACTTGGCTCAAATGGGAAAGTGCCGCCAAGACTAGCAACAAGCTCCCTAAGCTTTTTCTCTTGTTCCAACTTCTCGTGAAGAGCCCACATCAAATCTCTAGTCCAGCCGACTGCTCCGTTCAAAATGTCTCCCTTATTAGGGCCCTTGTCCTTCTCCTCGCCGGCGATGCCAGCAGCCGTTACACCACTAGCTCGGCGACCAACACCCCCGGCAAGCATGGATGTCGCACGAGGCGGACTACCGCTAGGCCCTCCCATGGTTGGTGACAGGGAGCCGTTATTTACCAGATGCTTGCGTACCTTTTCATCCTCGAGACGGTGTTGAGGTACAAGGTGGGACAGCTCTTGGATGCGCTCATTGATATTATCTCTTCGCCGACGTTCTACCATATTGTGACTTTCCCGCCTCCTACGCCTCTTAGCCTCTTGGGTGTTTTGGAGGGTGTGTCCGCCGGGACCTGGCTCAACTTTAGCAGGTAGCGAGGCGTGCTTCCCTGATTTGAAAACATCGGCAATTGTTGAGTGAACCGTGGAATGTCCAGGCGACGATAGAGGAGAGTCGAGGTAGGAACCTGGGGTTCCATCCCATTGGTTTGATAGGGATTTGTGATGGCGATGAGCACCCATGTGAGTTGGTGGGATTGGCTGTGCCGGAACACTTGATGATTCTAAAGACAACGAGCCAATTCCGGGAGTCTTGGGTGTGTGAGGTGACCTCGAATGTGGACTTTTGCGAGAGCCGGTCCTTTCCAATACAGCCGGTCGCGCTTTCCTCTTGCCAGTAGTCATGTACTGATCGAAATTTGTACCTTGAGTTGAATCCGATCCAATAACAGGCGATGCATTGTAAGAGGATGGAGTCCCAGCAGTCGCCCCGTTGTACGAATTGTCCATCTGGCGGAAGTGCAGCGGATGAAAGCCGCGAATAAATGGTGATTGTGGCGCATTATCAGGAGTATGCGAAAACATCTCAATACTAGTAGGTCCAACCGATCCGCCGTTCTCACCTCCATTTGTGTTTCGGTCCATCCCTGAGAACATATTATGGATTGAATTGTGGTTGCTATGTTCATAGTCGTTCTGGTTACCATCGAACTGGCCGTTGTTTATATGACCTTCACCCAAGGGTCCCCCCAGTGTAGCTACAAGATCCTCATCAGGCATGTGGCTACCCATATACCCCATGTTATTAGAAGTGGAAAAGTTGTTGGGATAGAATCCACCGTTCTGTTGGATAGGCATCGACGGAGACATTGTGAGCTCCGATGGATCGATGCTTCCATCACCGCCAGCAGAATAGTTCGGGTCTCCAAATCCACCCTGCTGGTAGGAATGGCTCGACATGCTATATGCGTCGTGGTATGATGGCGTCTGATGGAGAAACCTCGACTCGTCTTGGGGCTCGTTTTTGATAAAGGGGGCCGGCGAGTTGGGGACATTCCCACTGCTAGAATTGCTGTTATATGCGTGCATACCGTTGTTGTGGTGTGGTATGTCAACTCTTAGGTCCGTGGAGCTCTTTTTAAATGTAGAGCTAAACGTAGGCACTATGAATGGGCGCCGTTAGCTGTTGTGCCTCCCAAATGGTTGACGACCCACAGTAAATGGGTTGGCAACTGGTTCAAAAATAAAATGAAAAATGAAAATGAAAATGAAAAATGAAAATGAAAAAATGAAAACGATAACTGTGCAACTTCACGCAAGTAAAAGCTTAACTCACTGGTCATCGGCATAAAAAAGGCTTTGTGGTGTCCAATACTGGATACCGAAAAACTGGAAACTTCAACGCTGAGTGTTGCTCACACCTTCTCACCTTTAACTACCAGAAACCACGCAACTATGATGTGCGCACTTGGTCTGAGTTGCTTCGAGCTGCGTGTATGCGTGTTGAAGCGATGAGGTACCGATCTCAGAACGCCGGTGCAACAGAAATTGAGCGCAAGAGTGCAGAGCCAAGAAAAGTATGGCAGCTAGGTTATGGAGGAATGTTTCGTTCCGTTTCGTGTGTTGATAGTGAAAAAAAAAAAAGGGGAGCGGAATTGCTCTGCTTTCAAGGACGGACGAGGTGATTACCGACAAAACTCTTAGGCAAAAAAAATTTATGTCTTAGAGGGTACCGCGAAGGCCGGATTCTACGAAGCGATGAGGCTGCTTTTCTACGAAGACCGAATGGAAGCCGTGGGTAGTGGGTAGTGGGTAGTAGTTGTAAGGGGTGGGGGGGCAAAGTAGTATTATGTACTTGTTAGGGTAGGGTAGGAGGTGGAGGTTGAGCAGACGTGGGGCTGGCCGCTGGTTGGCTGTGGAGCTAGTAAGTTGGGTAGGTCGCTGGTTGGTTGGTTGGAGGGGCAAGCAGGGGAGGTAACGCCAGGTAAAGGGACAGTTCAGGGTTGCCAGAAAGCGAATTGATTGATTTTGACTGACTGTAAGATTGATTGACTAACGGGAAAGAAAATAAAAACCCCCGGCAGCGAACCAGTTAGTTAGCGATATTGATGTAATCGCTTGGAATTGGTGGGTCGTTCTAGAAATGAAGTGCGCCGAGAGTGTTTGCGCAAAAAAGACCTGCAGGACTACGACTAGAGCGTGTGATGGATACAGATAGATAGATGTGCGGAGGAGACGGGGTTTGCAGCTAGGCGGCGGCTACTAACCAAAATACTGTGAATCTGTACTGGGTAATTGTGATGAATGTGACACAAAATGGCGAGCCTCTTGCGCACGCAGCAGAAGCAGAAGCAGAAGCAGAAGCAGGAGATGAATGGGGAGGGAGGGGGTGAGTGGATGGGGGTAGGATTTGGGGAGGAGGGGGGGGTGTGGTGGGTGAGCCTGGGAGGGAGTAGGCTGAAGTCTCAAGTCTGACTGGCCCGGAGAAATATGCAGGTCGCTGCTTCTCGATCTCCCTTCTGAGGAGCTATTTCCTTTGATGATGCTACCGTTGTTACCGGCGCCGCTGTTGTGTAGTTTCGCGAAACTCTCTCTGACTCTACGTTATTTGATGGCTATGTGAGGCTTTATGGATGAGATAAAGCAATGGTAGTGTGTCCGTTGTTGACTTGTGGCGAACTAATTGTTTCGCACGTAATATATGGATTTGGCTGACTGATTGATATTTGGGTATTTCGAGTGAGATGCAGTAATGAAACGGCAAGTAATGAATTTATGTGAGAGGAAGGAGTGCAGCACTGAGGATATGGCGGAAGTATGGGGAAGAGGGGGGATTCGAAAGAACGGGGAACCGGACGTGGGAGAGAGGGGGTAGAAGTAGTAGAAGATCTCACTGGTAGTAGTACGGGGGAACGATCAGAGGGGCGGATGGGCGAAAGATGGATGGGGACTAGGATTTTGGTTGGGAGAGTGCAAGCGACAGAAGAGAAGAAGGGGAATGAGTGAAAGGGAGGGTGGAAGAGCAAGAATGGAGAGAGGGTGGGAGAGCCACTGACCGGAGGAGTAGTCGATGACTGCTAGTTTAAATTTCCACACTCACTCAGTCAGTATTTGGCTGGCTGGCCTTTTCGGTACGGTCCAGGGCAACCTCACGATGATTTCCCTTGCTCCACTCCACAGGTGGAGAGGTTCTACCCCAACTCAACCCCTGCAAGAAAAAAAAACCCTACCTACCAGACAGCGCCGCTTGCTACGATAACTGACCTGCATGTTTCTACCTTTCTCGTCCTGGAAAACCTGGCCAAAAAAGAAGTGAAGGTTTCAAGAAAAACTTTGGACAGCATTTATAAAAATTAGAAGTTACAAAATAAAAAATAAAAAAGCACAAAAATAAAATCGAAAACCAAGACAAGCAAAAAGTGACTGATAATATATTAATTATTAATTATTATTATTGGAAAGCGCCCAAGACCCTCTTTCAGGTAACGAGTGGATAGCCGTCGGAACCTTGGCGGCATCGAAGGTATGAGGCTTGAGCCCATGTGGGCTAGCGCCACCCTCACCCTCCCTCCACATCAACTCAACACGAACGCTTCTCCCGTATATACACTCAGAGATCTTGGGTCCGCCTAACACTCAGAAACATTCAACAGCAGAGAATAACGGGGAGCTGGGCAGGCACATACGAGGACAGAAAGAATCAGTATTATACTATACATAAGTATCTACTATAGCCCCCAGGTGACCTCATCCATCTCCTGTATCTGAAAGAACTCCAAATATTCCTCTTTAACATACATACTATTTGAGCTACCTCATCCTTTTTTGAGGAAAAGGGAGGTGCGGATGCAGAGCACCTGAACCACCACCATTTCCACCTCCACCTCCATCACGGCCATCTCGAGCTCCACACTCCGTCCCGTTCAGTAATCCTGTTTATATTCTCCGATAGCAAGCTCAGCAGCACAGCTCTCCCTCCCCCCCGGTTTCAAAGTAGTCACCCACGCTCCCATTATTTCTCGACTTTTCCTGTACCTTTCGTCATGGCTGCAGATTCATTCAGATCACAAATGAACTCGCTAGGATGGTCTAGGAGAGATGAACCGGTCAATACTTCCGCGTCATCTCCTTTCATGAACAAACTACAATCCTTGAATCCGTTTGGGAACGGAGGTTATATCCGACTTCCAACAACCTCTGACCCTCCCCCACAGCTTCCTGCGCAAACCCGCCAGGAAGAGGACGCAGGATGGTTAGCATGTGAGTCCTATCTCCATAGTCTTGATTTCGATTTTTCTACTACTCCTAGGGCGACTTAGAAGATAGAATGTAAATGGCAGTAAAAGTGGTAGAGTGGTGATAACGGTTGCGGGTTGTGGTGTTGAGATATACACATAAACGATCGCTGCCGCTGTCGTGCACGTTTAACCCTGGGTGCATGAATTCACCAGCGCAAAAGAGAAACACTTTGCTGATCAAGTTCTCACTTCTTCATACAGTAAGCCGATGGGATCGTCTCCTGGTGTTTGCATGCTGTAATCTGGGGGCTGCAGTTTGCTTCGTTCTCTGCTTCTCCCTCTTCCCTATCCTGTCTCTCCGACCCCGGAAATTCGCAGTTCTGTAAGTTTCGTAGATCCCTTTTTCATGCAAGCCACATGTCCCTCGCCAAAGAAATTTCCGCTACTGACGGGACTTTATCACATCAGCTGGACTGTGGGATCGATACTGTTCCTTACATCTTGGGCAGTTCTTCAGGGTCCGCTCACATATGCCATGCACCTTCTGTCTACCCCGCGGTTACCATTCACAGCTGCGTATTTTGGATCCATCGGGCTGACCCTTTACTTTGCCCTGGGGGTATGTCTACCACTGCTTCTTTCCTTCCTTTCCACCTTCATTTTCAAAACCTTCTATTCTCCCCCTTACTTCTCTGAATATCAAAAACTTGTCACTGGGTCCATTTGACCTCGTGAGCGTATCCTGAGAGATGCCAGTAACTTACGCGTGAGTCAGGTACAATCTTTGATTCTCACTCTCTTCTCATGCATTGCCCAACTTATCGCACTAGTGTGGTATCTCGTATCGTATTTCCCAATGGGTTCAACAGGTATGGTGCCCGCTCCAACTCTTGCGATAGGATTTCCTAGTAACTCCCCGCACTATAATACAGGCCTCAGATTCGCGAGTCAGCTAGGGATTAGACGAGCTGCATCTTGGATGCAGGGCTAGATTTAGTAGGGTCCAATAGATAAAGGAGGCCTATCATCCGGATCCTGCATGTGGTTCTTGGACTAAGGCTGGACATAGCTTGTTCACATGCTTACTTGGGTTGTCAAATTAAGCACCGCCTTAACCAAGTAATAGCTGAGCCACAGACTACAGGGGTTGGGTACGTAACTATTTTACTTTTCTCGAAGCAATGGAGCGTCATATCTTTTCCGGTTTTTATTTGTAAAACGTTATTATCTTCTCGTTACTTTATTATTGGGCGAAACGAACGAATGGACGAAATTCCGCAAAAAGCAGGGGGTAGAAAGGGAGGGGGAAAAAAAGGATGTATGCATATCTACTTCGTAGTGGCAATAGCACACAAGAGGGGTATCGTAGTGGCAGAGTTATGTAGTACCTATTGGCACTCGAATAGTGAGGGAGGGGCTAGAACTAGAGGATCTAACGATCGCTTTTGTGTTGTGTATTATCTTTTTGCGCTCGGTTAATGCGCCCGAGTCCAAATGCAAACCTACATCATCATACCTCCAAACCTTCTTTCCCTGTCATATCTCACCTTTTTTTGTTCGCTGCCGCAAAAGAAAACCCCAGATGATCTGCACTAGCTAGTATTCGGAGCCATTTATGTAGGTACGTTAATAGCAGGATGACCCCCTCTTTCCCGTTCCAAAGTTCGGACGAACAAAAAGGGCAACTAGCTCCGGTAATAACTATTGCTGAGAATCCTGGGTGGGTATCCTGCGGATCCTATTGGAAACGTTTTTGACGCGATAGGTACCAGAGGTTAGGAGACGAGGTGAAAGGGAGTAAGCCACGGTTTCCTGAAACTGCGAAAGAGACAAAGGATCCTAACATCGGATGAATAATAGGCTAATCTGACAGGCCACCCGTCCGCCACACCTGGAACATACATTCTTACTGAGATACTAATATTATTGCGGGGAGCCGTCTTCAGGTCCAGGTGCATAATCGCTAGTCTATGGGAAGCTGCTCGAAATCATTCTATTTACGTCATTTGATTTTATTCTTTCTTTTTTCTTTCCCCACTGGATAACACGACTTTAAGAAAGAAGAGGAATGTGTTTTTGTTTGGAACATTTTAACAGTTTTACCTACCTAATACGAGCTCTCAAAGGAAGAAGTAGGAGAACTCATGATCTAGTCACATACCTATACTGGAACAATACGTGCGTAAACTACCTCCCACATATTTTGAATCCAGCCCTTCCGTATTGTCTCGTTCAGCCCTAAGAACCTAAAGGTGATAGAAAGAAATTTCGAAAGGAAGCCTCGGCTGCCTAGTGAGTGGTTAGGCACCTTGTTCCTGAAACTGGCGTTCCGAGTCCTCCGGACTATGGGTCATCTTCGCGGCTTATTGATCCCATCTTTTTTTTTTCTTTCTTTCTTTTTTTTTTTTTCATCCGCTCTATTCTTATCGATATTAAATGAGGGAACATTCCCCATAGCCTGACTGGATCGAGGACAAGTGACTTGGTCTCACCAATAAATGAAACATACGTCATTTATCTAGAATATTCGCCCGTGTGAGGTAAGGTGAGAGTGGTGAGAGTGTAGTAGGGCTGTGTGTGGGTGTACTGTGTAGCCTTGTTTCTGATTATTTTATTTCCACGAGTGAGACTTGATGATTCGTGAGACTGGTTGGAAAAAACAAATAAAACTTCCCTAACGTCGGCTTACATTAGTATCAGGTACGCATGCACGCACATTTGAAACACTTTGATCATGAGGTTTAAATGCGCGCAGGTTTTACGTTCCTGAAAACTTCAAGAACCTGGAGATGTTAACACTCCCTCATCTCGTGGCTGATGATGAAATTATACCGAGACATCAAATAATTAATGCGTCTCTCTAGCTCTAAGAACGCGCAACGTCCCACGCGGTACTTCTCTCCCATACGCGTTGTCGTTGCAGTCGATCCCCGCAATCCCCCGTCTATACGCATACGCATACGCGGAGGGAAGCGCTTGCTCGGCAGATTTAAAGTAATAAAGGGATCTGTCAACGGGATCTGTCGAACCTGCTTCGTTGCCTGCAGCACATCCATCCACATATCCTCATGCGGGGTGTGAGGTATGAAATTGGGCAACATGAAACGGTTACTCGGCCAGCCTTCCTGCTTCTGCTGTTTGAAAATTACCCGTTTTGTTATTGATTTACGTATGATACTTTATGCTACAAGTTTCATCTATCTATTCACTAGTATATGAGGTACCTATAGGTACAGAAAAATGTGCATACGGAGCTAGTAGCCTGCATATACATATGTTTTTTTTTTCGAGGACTCTAAGATAACCAACTATCTCTCTCATGTAGAGTCAAGTACCTAGAGGCATACCTACGTATCCGCAGTATTTTAAATAGGGCAACTTCCTCCGGAACATGACATAGAATCCTTTGCAGTCTCTTCTGGAGGTTCCAATCACAACCAGCCGGTCTGGTAGAGTATGTGAAAACACCCGATAAGATAAAGAAGTTCCCCACCCGACAGCTATTCCGATCATGGATCTGGACCCCCGCTAGAAATCATCATGTAGTGTGATCATTTGCGGGGGAAAGAAACTCCATATCATATTACGGGGGCTCAGGTTATTGTACCCAACCCGAGTCGGGCGAGTTTCCGATTTGTGTAATATCGATATATTCTTATTATTTTAGTTGATTGTTTTTTACTACTTCTTCCATGGGTGCTGAGAACATTCCAACCGGCAGCGTAACCGCAAGGTTATTTGACTAGATATTCATTGGTTGTAGATTGGGTGATTATAATCTTAACCAATTAAGGGAAGGGCAAGATGTGATTGACGCCGAGAAAGGTAAACCTGTAGAATCCGCCACAAGTGTGGGTTGGTTACTTTAGCTAGTTAGGTTTTACGAGTACTGGCCACAATACTTTACAAGGTTGCGTGCGCATGCGAGCAACATATAGACACCTGGTTGTGGCTCCTGGAAGACTAGTCGATCATAAATTTAAAAGAAAAGGACCCTTCCATGGCCTGATATGAAGAACTAGTAAATACGGTACTTCTAAGTCCAAAGAAGTGGTGAGGGGGAAAGGGGGGGGAGGGGGGATAATTAGAATCGAAAGGGGTGCAAAGATCGGGTCTCTGGTACGTTGTACACGTTTCCCCGCTTCCGATGATCTTACAGGAAGTGTGAAGGCGGGGAAAAAGTGATTAAACCGATCACTGTTGTTACTGCTGTGGGGTGTCCAAGGGCGCCAGAGATGGCTTTGTACCTTCATGTTCATGCTGGATGGATCCGAGCCAGTGGATGCAGTTGGTATTCCACTTCGATTTCTAGAGTGTACCTGTAGTGTTTTTTTACACTTGAAGTGTAGAATTAAGAGGGATATATTCTACAGACTTTACAGTAGAGTAGAGTCCATAAAATTTCTGGGTTTGTGTTGCACAGAGAGATAGTAAGATCATTGATTGCGAATGTTCTCCTCAGATGGGTAAGAGTTGCACCTTCCCCATCGACTCCTACAGTAAGAGAAACATGATTTCATATTTGAACGCCAAGAACGATCTTGGTGTACCGGATTTGAGTCTAACCGTATGTGGATAGAAATATAGACGTCAACTGCTGCAGAGAAGGCCCGGCATCCCGTCTTTTGATATTATGATACACTTTAGCATTCCTCTAGGCCCCCCGCCTCACTTGGGTTGTAATGAGGAATAAACTATAAATTGTTGATTATGTAAGTGTCCATAGTGAGGAGGGTCAGCTCCTGGCGAAGAGGCCAGGTGTATATATATTATCTTGAGTATGCAACAGCCAGTAGGTTAGTCCCCAAATATTCTAAGTACGCGCCAAAACAAAAGTTCCGGCACTAAAAAGAGATGCCTATATCGATTCCTGTTGTGAACTTTGTTACTTTTATACCCCCGAGGCGAGATCCCCTGTGCCAACTTAACCTGTTCATCCAAGCACATACCCGTTACGTATGCAGCCCATGAAAGGGCCTCCATTGGACTTTCCCCGTACCTGCAATCCTTGATTATCCCGATGCTGCGCTCAGAAGAGGGGGCAACATGCTCCCCTGTGCGGCCATGATTCGTCCAAGCCATGGCTGGCACCGTGACATCAGGTCCAATCCAATCTAAGAAGAAGCCTTTCAAGTAGACAGAGAGCTGACATATCAATTCCATATAACTTGCTTAAGGTACCTCAAGCCATTGGATGAATTGCATTCGCAAAAGGTTGTGTGGCCAGGAATGGTAGCATTGACACTCATTTGAATGCTTAATTGTAGGCATGTCCGAAGCGAGGTGACACATTTCAAGACCCACATTATGGTTTCTCTCCCAAAACGAAAGCTTTACGTACCACCGCATTATACTCAATTGGGGGACAACCTGAATAAAATATTGAGGTAGAGTATGTAGGTTACAATTGAAACCACTAATTGACTGTAGAGGTATGTTGTGCCGATGTATGTATGCGTAAAAATAAACTTTGTATGTAGCCTAGGTTGCTTTCCTATTTGGACTGAGACACATTCTTGCTGTCGATTCTGAAGGCATATCATGTGGAAGCTGGATTGGAAATGCTTGGCAATTGCCTGGCTCGGGCAGCAGAGTAAATAAATTTCCGGGAACATGTCTAGATCATTGACCCGGAAGCGGCTCGGTGCGGTCATATAAGCTCCGTCCAATCCTTTATACCCTAGGCTATATGTGCATGTACCTAGATACTCCATGTAGGCACATGTGCCTACAGTACTTTATTGCGAGAGATGATCTTGAGAGTAACAAGAGACTCGAGGAGGATTAGGTCTTTGGGTGGGGATAGATGCTCGACGGTAAGGCAAGATGCGCGAAATAGATGTGGCTGGAAGGGATAGAGACGAGTCAGGCGCGGGTAGGTATGCATGGAAATCTACTAGGCCTTTACGGGTGGCGGGGTAAATAAAAATTCGATGCGATGCAGACGATGCGGAAAGACGCGTTTGGTGGGTTTAAGAGTAACAGGGAGATGAGGATAGACCGAGGGAAAGTGTCGGGCAAACATCCTTTATGTGCGAGGATTACTCCAGGAGTCATATTGAACATTAGATTTCTTCCTTCCAGAGTTTCATGATTCGCCCTACATATCCCACGGATCGGAGAAACATCCTTTACATGCACTGTATAGACTACGCTATAATGATTGTCAGTATCAATTACCAATTCATGTTTTTTTTTTTTTTGTAGGTCTTGTAAGGATATCAAGCCCGATTACACTGTATAATATAATTCCTAGGGCGAAGGTGGAGAAAACTCGTCAGAGTTAGTCCCCGCGTAACCCCTCCTTTGCCAATTCAGCGTGGGAGCCTCAGGTTTCAATTACTGGCCTCTAAATTTCCACTCCACTCTGCCCTCACTTCTGTTTTGCCATATCTTTTCTTTTTGCCTGTTCATCCATCACCCATCTCATCGCCATCGACTCTCAAGAGTTGTTGTTTCCCGCTTTTGCTCTTACTTGACCTTCTTTTGATTGAGTCTCTCCCCCGCCCTGACATCCTCCCCACCATCGGTGACGGACGAAAGAAGGAAGTAGTAATAGCCAAAGTACGCCCTACTTGCCTACTCTAAGTCTCCGACAGTGTCGTTTCTCCCCTACACAAACAACCAGCTCTCAGCTATCATTCACCCCCCCTCAAAATTTGCTACCCGTATCACCCGTCTCCCTCCTCCATCTCTCTCTTTTTTTTTTTTTTTTTGGGTGTGATCTACTTGAGGTTTGCGACCCTCATTTACCGCTTTGCCCTGCCTAGCGATCCTTCCACTTCCCACTACTACCAAAGCAGTCACGATCACTGAACGCCTCATAGATCTCTGCACTGTAAGTCTAAGAAAAGAACAAACAGAATTTTCAAAAATCGTTTCAAACATCAAAAGAATTTTTTCCTTAGGTCTGGCCTTAAAGCGTGATTAGGAACGGTAAACCCCCATTTCCATCCCAATTGTGTTCCTCTTTCACCTGTGGCTTGTGCCTGACAAACTTTCGGCGGTGTCGTGTGTAATTCCTCCGTCTTCCGGTTACTTTTTTTTTCGCGTGGTTTCAAAGTGTCGTCGCTGACCATCGTCATCACCGTTTTTCTTTATCAATCAAATAGATTCTAGGAAGATACTACGACGTTTACAACGGTATTTTGGGTCCCTCGACTCAGAAATCTTTGTGTACGATACACCGTATTCCTTCTAAGGAATCTAACAGTTCCTTTTTCCCTCCCGCTTGAGCGGATCGCAGAGAGATTGTACCCGGCAACCTCTCGGCTCCTCGCGGCTTGCCTGACTTTGTCCACTCTATTCGCCTTCCACCGGTCGTCCGTCTATCTCCAATTCCTCACGGCCACTCGGTGACTCTTCGATCAAGGTTTACTTCTCGTCAGATTCCGTACGTCTCTCTACCAAATAGCGTCACAGTTTGCCCCATTTTAACCTGGTCCTTTTTTCCTACCCGATAAAACAGACCCCACAGTTGCACCCCAAGGCTGACACATCCAACCACCGAAGAATTCTTAGTCATTCTTCCTAGCACTTCTAGAAGAAAAGCCTAGTCGACCTACCCCATCTCCTCCTCTATAGTTGACGGTGAAAGGCAGCGTACCCCCATCTCTGTGTGTGTTACTTCTAAGCTCTTTGTGAGTGTGAAGAGCGGGCGAGCACCGACTTCTCCCGCTATTTGTGAAAGCAGAAATCGTCCAGGTTTTCTTAAGACCTTGTTGACGTCTCAATCTCTTCACAGGACGCACTGGAACAACCCCTCCACCTTTCAAAGCATACCCCGCTAGGAATAAAAACTTCATTCCACACTATTCTTCCCCCCACCACGGGTATAGGATCGAATTCCTTTTCTTTCAGCGAATAAGATATCATGACTACTACATCTGCCAGCAGACCCATAAATTCGACAGAGACCGCTTTCTCCTACGCTGCCGCTGCATCAGGAAAAAATTCCGCTAGTTCAACTCCCGCAAACAAGTCACAGACTGGTGGATTGTCCAAACCTACAGTCCCTCCATCAACTGTTGCTGGAACTTCAGTGTCTTCGGCTTCATCTACAGTACCAAACATGAACGGAGGCATAGCACCTACCGGGGTCTCCGCACCCCAATCGACATCCGTTGCCGACCCACATCTCAAAGCAAATGGCGATGCGACCACTCAACCTTTCTCTGCTGTGTCACCCTCAAATTTAGGAGCAGGGCCGACCCCTACGTTACCAAAGGAAGACGAATCAATGGCTTCAGCCTCAGCCGTCTCGGAGGACAAAGGGAGCTCTTGGGAGAAGCAATCCCAAACATCCAGTCATACAGAGAATAAACCCTCTAGCGCTGGTAGCAGAACGCCCGATGCTTCCAAAGCTACTGACTTGATTCCTGCTGCCCCCCCAGCAGTGAACCCCTGGAAGGTAAGGCCCGAAATGACTGCCAAGAAACCAACTTCTACTGCAGCCGCAACTGCAACACCTGTCAAGACTCCTGCAAACCCAAGCAGTGCCATAGTTGCGAAGGACAATACGGATAAATCGGCGGAACAGAGGCAGGATAAGAGGAAGAAGCCCTTCGGCGAGGGTTCGGATGCCGCGGAGAAAGAAAAGTCTAAGGAGGGGTCTAGTGGGGTTAAAGATGTTTCGGCCAGGGAATTCAGAGATCGTAAGAAGAGCACTGATGCCGGACGGAATGGTTTTGCGAGCAAAGAGGACGGTACTTATATTCTTTTTCATAATTACTACAATAACCGCAGTCGACTAATATATTTTTTCGGGAATAGGTACAGCCGCCCGAAAAGTGACAAGAAAACATCAGCAACCTGAGAAAGAGGTGGCGACTCCGGTCCTTCCACCACCTGTGACAGACACCGAGTCTTGGCCAACTCCAGAAATTGCACAAGACGAGGTCGAGAAGGCTAAACGGGACAAAGATGAGAAAGACAAACCCACAGCACCTGCTGCCCGGGGGGCGAAATGGGTTACTGTTCCTATTACCATATCGCATGTTCCACCTATCTCAAATAAGCCGGGGCGGGGAAGAGGAACTCGTGGTGGTCGTGATAGCAGCAGTAGGGGCGGCTTAAGCACAGTACCATCATCGTCCTCGCCAAACGGCGAGAAGAATAACGGTGCTGCATCTGGGGCTGGGGTAGGAGTGGAGGGCGATCGCGGCCGTCAGGGCTCCAGTTCTGGCGCATCTCGAGGGGGTTACTCTGGTAAGACAAGCAAGCGTGCCACCAGTGCTGGCGGCACTATTCAACGTCGTGAGTCAAAGGGGTCTTTGCCCATTCCCTCTGCCGAGAAAAGGAAGGATTCAGTGGTTTCTCCAGAGGTCGGCGAACCGGCTATCGAATCAGCTCAATCTTCGAAGACAGTATCCGCTGGGACCCAGACCAATGATAGAGTACGTCAGGGTTCAAGATCGGATGATTCTAGCTTTGTGCCGCAAGGGGATGGCCGTCATTTCTCTGAAAGTCAGGACAGGAGTCACCATAATGTTAATGGCCAATATCATCCTAGGGCGGAGCGTGGGTATAACCAGGGCTTCAGTAGCAACCGCCCTGAGCACCATGGGGGTGATAATACCTCATCGCATGGCCACAGAGAACGTGCCCGCGGTCATAGAGGAAGGGGGAATTACCACAACCAATATATAAACGGACACAATGGTGCGCATCATCAAAACCCTGGACCCCATTTTACCTCCACTCCACCCCATTTCAATGCTCACCAAAACAATGGTCAATATCCAGCCCAAAATTCCCAGACATCACAGCGTTCGTTTAGAGCTGGATCGAGGTCGCACCATGGTCCCAACAATGGCAGCTACAACAGATTTCCAAATCCCAATATGCAGCCACCTCCACCAATTTTTATGCCACCCTACCCTCTCCCATACGATTTCAGCATGATTTCTCCAACCGGTATCCCGCCCCACATCGAATACAACGGAATCGGCGAGATCATTGGCCAAATGTAAGTCCCCAAAAATATTTTTCAGCCCGAGTCTTTAGGATTATTACTGACTTTCACGCAGTGAGTATTACTTTTCAGTTGACAATCTTTGCAAGGATATGTTCTTGCGAAAACATATGGATAGTGACGGCTTTGTCAAACTTTCATTGGTTGCAGGGTTCGCCCGTATGAGAAACTTGACTACAGACATGGCTCTCCTAAGGGAGGCCTGTTTGAGATCTCGCGAGATACAGATTGCCCACGGTGTTGACGAGTTTCACGTAAGAAAAGCTGTCGGGTGGGAGACTTGGGTTTTAAACGAAAAGGAGCGTGATCCTTCGGCTCAGTGTGACCAGAGCAGCTGGCAAATCGATCCCAGACAGCACAGCCAGCAAAATAGTAATTCAGGCTCGCCACTCGAAATGTCTGGCTCTGCTGCACCTTTCATGCCCGGTCCTAGCAGAGGTCAGGGCCAGAACGCTATTGCGCCTGGTGCCCCACCATTCGTTCCTTCGGGTACATTTGCTACAGTTTTTTCTGCTACCCCCCTGTCAGCTAATGTTCCTGAATTCTCGCCCAATGGAGCTGTATATTTGAACGGAACAACTGAAAATCAACCCGTTCCTGATGAGTTCTTGATCGAAGACACCCAGAAGTTGGTTGTTGTTACAAGGCGTCCAGGACACATGTCTCCCATGCAGTCTCCTATTTCTAGGGTCAATGGCGTAAATGGCCCAACGTAAGTTAATCGCACCTAATCTTAACCAAAATTTATTCCGTGTCTCACACATTTATATAGGTCCTCTACCGTGAATATACCATCGTTTGGATTTGATTCTGAGGTTGGGTGGCTCCTGAAGGAAGACAATCAGAACCTAGAATCCGATAGTTATATTCACAGGTTGTATCCCCATGCTTTGTTGCATGCTCAGCAACAGCGCGAATCTTCTGGGGCTACCAAGAACTCCGAAATGATCACTCTCTATAAATTCTGGTCTCATTTTCTTTGTTCCAAGTTCAACAATTCGATGTATGAGGACTTCCGTAGATACGCATTCTCAGATGCAGACGCTTCCCAACGATTCGGGTTAGAATGCGTTTACAGGTTCTACGAGAGCGGGCTTGAGACTCGCGAGTTTTTCCATGATAACTTGATCCGGGACCTTGTCAACTTGGTAAAGAAGGATGCAAAGAACGGCCAGGACCTAGGCCCCGAGAAGCTTAAATCATTTTTGTCGAACCCTCAGCTAAGCGCTGAACGGAAGCAGAAGATTGAAAGCTTTGTGGATTCGGAGCTACAGTTTGTGCTTCAAAATGGTGTGGAGTCGCAGGATGGATTGGTTGAGTCCTACGCTGTTGTATGTGATGCATGCTATTTTACCCTCTAGTGATCATGACTGACTGTGTTAATAGTAAAAAAGTGTCACGGCATTACTTGACTACTTTAAGTCTATCTTTTAAAAAAGTAGCTGGATTTTCCCCCTTTCTCTCTTGAAATCTCTGTGATATTACAGTTATCATCACAAAAATGTTTAACATTGTTTTCTTCCACTTTTCCACAAAATTAGAATTCTTTCTCGTTTTCAAAGATCACTGTTTCCTCACTTAAAATCCACTTTTCTTCTGTTCTAATACGGCGCCCAATTGGTTTTGTTTCTCTATTCTCCTTCAAATTTTCCAGTGGCTGCGCCTTCTCTTCAAAGCTTATTTGCCCCAGACTCATTTTCTATTTATCCCTTCATTCCTACCACCGTTTGGGACTATCTAGTATTTGGAACTAGCCGGGGAGTTTTCTGCATCTAGAAGCGGGTGGAAGGAGAAATATCCTATCACTTTTAAGGATTTGGGTGGGCATTCATCAGTACTATTCTCTACCCTCCCTATCTACAAACAATTATGGGTGGCAGTCTATTACTTGATATTAACTTCACGTACATAGTTACTCTTTTCACGGCTTTTTCTTTCTCCACCCTTCATTTTTTTGATCATATTTTTTCTTAACTTTTTTTCTTGATTGGGTGTGCTCTTCCTAAAAGGATGGTATGAGTGGGGGTGGAGGTGGTTTGGGTCGACATTCTTTTTGTGTAAGATGAGTGCCCTGCTGAAATATCGATACTTTTCGGGCAAATTCTGTCGTCGATTGATGGGCTCTCAAAACATATCACGTTGGGTCACTAGAGGGAGAAGAAGATTGAAAGAAAGAAAATTGTTGGAAAATCTAAAAAAAAAAAAAAAAGAAAAAAAAAAGGAGAGTTTCTGTTCTTTTCCCTTTTGTATTCGTTTCATTCGCGTTTGAGATGGTCGGGCGTTTTTCTTTGTCCTTTCTACTTCTGCTTCGATTCTTGTGTATCTTATCTCTTCCCAACCTCTATCTGCCTTAGGCTATAGCAATGTTTTTGCCTGAGTCCCTGCATCACTTTCTTAAGTTATGCACCGCGTGTTGCGGGACCAGCCCCATGTGCTATGTATGGTCTTTGAGTGGGACTTGAGATACATGTATGAGTTAGGTGGGAAAAAAAGGTTGAGACCTTGCATGATTGAACATGTACTATGTGTAACTGTGCGACCATGAAAAAGGAAAGCCCTTCGGCCTCTTGAACTTTCTTTGCGGCCTGAATCTTTGATTTTCTTTGTGTGTAGCGAGAATGGTTCATACTAGTGTCCTGGGGGGAGGGGGGGAAAACGGGTTATTGCAATGTAGAATTGATTGATGCCCAGTAATTTTTAACGGAATTAATTTAGCCGTAGAAGGGTTCCATTAGAATCAGTGCCTGTGTATAGGTGAGGTTCAAAATGATGACTCACACCTCTCTTATGCGAGTGAGAATGTATGATGCGGCCGTGTGGGTGGCGTGGATACTCCCACCATGAATCATTCTATCAACTAAAATTCTTGGTCTGGTTAATAAGTATGTTCCTGTCATCTAATCCCAAGATTATGCATCGTATTATATTCCAGGACCTCAGGTTGTAGCCAAATGAGAGTCTATAGTTGTCGAATAAACGACTTCAAATTATGAACTCTTAGTGTTTGTTGCTGCAGCCAATGCCTTCATGTATTGGAAGATGTTACACCATAAAGATGGCTGTGCACCGGATAACAAGGTATATCTGTCACGTGAGCCCGGCTCTGCGCGTACAAACCCAAACCCCCCAGTGGACACCATCAAGGCAGCAGTTGCTATTTATATCCTCTGCTTGCCCTAAGCCCGGAGTTTTGTATGAGGCTGCTGTTGATTTAAACTCCTCTTTCTGAATATAATAATCCCCGGACCACGATAACTCAAAGTTTCTTTGACCCAATGTTTCCATTCAAGAAAGTCTACAACGCACTCCAAATTAACTCTTCTTCATCAAAACAGAGCACAAAGAGGCCTGACTCAATATCCATCCCGCTTCGTCAACTATCAATACGCACGGCCTCGGACGACGACAACGAGGATGTCGATCGTCACGTGGTACAACAACAACGCAAAGCTCCAACCTTGCCAGCAGATGTATGGTTTTTGATACTGCCACAAGTCGACTACACTGAGAATTGTACTCTATGCAAGCACAAACAGCTGTACACTCTATCCTTGGTGTGTCGAGTTTTTAACGAGTTCGCTACAAAGGCGCTCTATCAAACACTCGACTTACGCCTTGAGGATGCTTGCCTTGAGGTGCATGGGGATGCTTTGGACTCCTATAACAACGAGCCATCCTTCCTTAGAGAAAACATTTTGAAAAAGAAGCTCGATAGATTAGAGAGCACACTGCGGTCGCCAAAGGGGCCAGTGGCGCTTATTCGGCATTTAAAATTCCCAGTAATTGAGCTTCGATGGAAGATGACCTATGGTCCAAATGATATCAATCCGGCATTATACACCGGCCTGTCAAGAGGAGTTTATAATTACGGCCGAGATGAGCCATCGGCTCATTACAGGCCCAAGGTAAGCACACATGACGAGTCGCAGTTGTATGTGCGCCCAGTAATGCGCAGGACGGATCTTGCTGTCTGGAAGAACAACGTGTCGGTTGGTGTTTTGCCAAAGTGGATCACCATCTTTGAACTAGCATCGGCTCGGTTAGAGACGGTATCTGGTCTAGGAAGTCTGTGGACGTACATCCACGAATACGAAAGAGACGTATTGCGGGAAAGGCTTTTTGATGCCGTTGAGAAGAATCCAAACTGGACCGAGTGGGACTGGAGATGGAGTTCCTGGGGATATTCCCAACATTCGGCCGAAGCTATCTCGGTGCAACCCAGACTGCTTGAGGTTTTCAGTAATATGAAAAACATCCGGAGCATTGAGCTGGATAAAACAGAATGGGCGGATAAAGTGCTCGAGAACTTCTCAGGGACCCTTGAGTCTGTAGCGATCGAATCCCTCAGGATAGGCGGTTGCGATTTTGACTTCATTTTCAAAAAGCTTCCGACAAAGGGACTGAAATCATTGAAAGTAATAGTCAGCGAGTCTTACTTCAAACCGCTTGAAAAATGCGACCCGTTTAAACCACTCCTCGACTACCTCAAGCTTTGCCACCAGCAGTCCACAGCGACCCTAACAAATCTAGATTTCCAGGTCAACTGGAATCTCTCAAGCTCCTCATACAAGCTATGTAACGATCTCGAAGGCACATATCTCGGAATGATGCCTATCGAAGAGTTTCTCTCATCAATATTTATATATGCCCCACTTCTTCGCACTTTCAACTTTGTCCTTGCAACCACCCACGAGGATGAGGTTCAGTACCCTCCGACAGAGAAGCCAATGCCTTTTGTAGCGCAAAATCTTCGATCAATGAGCATATCCCTCCCTGCAAGGAATAGCAAGGCATGGTTTGCGACCAAGATCGGCTCCCGGGCATTCCCGGCGCTGCAGAAGTTCACCTTCCGATCTGGGTTTTCGCGCAACAATGGGCCAAAGCAAACTTGTGGGCGATGTGTGCACCTGGAGTGGAACGAGGTTGATAAGTGGTACGATTTTGCGGGTGAGCAAGATAGTTTGCTCGTCGAGGCGTGTAGAAAGGCTGAGATCGCGCAGTGGGAGATGGAAGTCATGAATAGACCGTGGGTATGTTTTAGCTCTCGGGGTACCTGGAGTGAGGACTCTGTATTAATGATTAAACAGGCAGAATGCTCCTCGTTCACACTGGAGGAGTCTTGTGAAGACGACCCTAAAAACCTCTATTTCCGGCCCCCGCAGGAGCATCTCACTGACTACGATGCTGGCCTGTTCTTCTCCGGACAGTCAGCCCATGCCTTGCCTCGTAGAAATTCGCCAAAGCGTAGAAACGCAAGGGCTATATTGACGTCGGTGCCTCAAACCCATCGATCATTCAATTATTCACTAACCCTCATATCCAGGCCAGGTCAAACCAAAACACGGGGAACGGTCTGTGATATCTTCGCACCTACCTTTGGTATTGGTTATTACCAGCATCAGAATAACTCGATTCTGCTTGCAATGATTTCCGCGCCAAGTGGTATGTCAATAACTGTGTTCTGTGCCCCATAAATGGTGATTCTGATGAGACTTTTGTTGCGAATTAGCGCGGAGCCCAAGGGGTTCAAGAATAAACGGAAGAGTGAGCTGGGATAGCCGCTTTGGCACCATGGCGGCGACTTTATAGACTATTTTCTTTTTATTTCCTTTCTCTTCATTATTGGGTAAGATAGGCGTGTGTCGGTCATGGGATATCACTCGCCATTTCGGCAGTCTGTTAGCAATGAGTCATGAATAGTTACGAAGAAATGACCTAACGAATGGGTTATAAATTAAATACAGGTATCCAGGGGTGGATTATGCTTAGGGATAGACTAGCGTGACATACGCAGAGATCCATGAGGGCTTGACTATTGCAAGATATCCCTAGAAATAGTCAGCGGTTTCAAAAACACCCACAGGGATACCAGGACAACTCTAGCGTAACTCACTACGAGTATCTGTTTCTGTTTCCCCAGTTGTCCATTCATAATACATGCTACCAGATACTTGGACAGGTGGCTGAATCGTGTGCGGCCCATGAGCTGTCTTGGGCCGAACCGGAGAAAGTTGGGGTGGTTAAAGCTCACATCCTATCCGAGAAAGTTGGTACGCGCATATACAGGTAAGGGTAAAAAGAGCCACATATTCGTAAATTGTTTTGGTGAAGTTTGTGCGTCGCGAGCGAAGTAGGCACGTGGGTTGGTTAATGAGGTGGGGGGGGTAAGGTTATAGCTCGAGGTTAGGCCCGGGAGGACTAACGGAGGTGAGTCGAGCCTATTGGTATATATAGTAAAGTCCAGAATATCCTTTTCAATGGGTTGAGGTTTGTAGGGGAAGTATCATCCAATATTGGTGTTTGGAGTTATAATATTTCTGTTCAAAGGTATGAGGCTGGAGGGGGGGAGGGGCGGGTAAGTTATGTCCGACTTAGTTGGGCTCACCCCAGAGGAGTGAGCCCATGATATTCGATTCTGAGCTCGGGCTTCGTATGAGGAAGGTGCTCCTGTACATAACTATAGGTTTGGAGCGTCGGGAGTGATACCGGGACCAAAGTTATGTATGCGGTTGTGCGTGTGGTCCTTGCTATTAAGGGACGAAGCAGGACATGTAGTATGCCGTCATCATCTGCTAGGTAAGAGATCCCCCCACCCCCACCCCCACCCCTCCCACACACACATCGTTCTCCTCTCTTCCGGTTTCCCCCTCAATACTAACGCCCGTTCTCGCCCGTCACGTCTACCAGGGGTGGATAGGATGCGCACTTTATTTACTGTACAACCAACCGCTCGACTGATCCTACCACCTGCAGACATTCTCGTGATGTCCTTGATCTCCAGTCGCATCGTTTAGCTGCTAGAGGGGCAACGAATGCTATCGTTTAGGTATCTGTGAGCTTTGGTAGTATTCTTAGCTCCATCAGCTCATGCTTCTGTTGTATTGGGGTTAACTTTCTTGCGTGTTCCACGCGCTCTGCAGGCTCTACAAGCTTTGTGAGGGTTTCCTGCCGGCTCCCTGGGCTAGCCCTAAAGAGTTTTTATGCACTCCATGGGTTTTCTCTTTTGGGTTTCTAGGCCCCTCTCCCTGTGTCTAATATCGCCCGTGTTTTTGCTTGTGCTCCGATCTCAGTGCCTTACGGACCTGGATACGTGCCTAGGCTGTCTTTATTTGGCCTTTCCCTTTTTTTGGCTTCAGGGGCGTCTATATCTCCTCGCAGAAAGAATTTAATCTTAGTGATGGGGCTGTGCGAGTGATGAGATATGATTGGCCTGGAACCACACCTGCGGATCATCTTCGCCCTAAGCGAATGTGTCCTTTTGCTGGCATGGTGTGGAGCTAAGGCGAACTAAGTGTGTTGTTTGCTTGATGTGGCCTTGACCGTATTATACCATATCTGAGTTGGTACAGACCGCGCGTGGGTTTTGTATCCTTTTCGAGACCTAAGTAAGTACCGCCAACTCACACCGGGAAGAGGTCTATTATATAGCGGGCTCGTCAGGCGTATTTACTACCGATAGGGATGGGTGTTGTATGCCATAGATGCGTTGTAAGATGGTGCCTAAAAATAAATGGCCGCCCAGGTGTGCTGAACATCTGACGCCAACACTCCTGGGGGTGCGAATACACTTGGATCAGAACTAGTTGTAGTAGGCAAAAACGCACTAGAGAAGGTACTTAGGATACAAAATCAAACTGTGTGACCGGGTTTGCATCATCAGTACCAGCCAGACGCCGGGATTGCGGTACTTAGGAAGTCGATAAGCTGTATTTCTGGGCATGCCCTTTCCCCTCCTCTTGGTCTTGGCGGATCTTCCCCATAGACCTCGTTCATCTTTGATATCCTCTTTGCCTAGTGCCCTCGCATCTTTTCAAATGTCAAGTTAGTATTACATGCATGTAGTCCACATAAAACTATGGACAGATCTGCAGGAGAGCCAGTAAAGCTACGCGGGTGCCTTAAGGTGCGCCCAGTGGCTTCTTCCGCTGGCCATGGTTTGCGCAAGAGCCACCTCTTTTTGCGCTACAAGGATCTCTCTTCTTGGGGGGGAGGGGGAGGACATCATGCCCGGAAGCTTGAATGACCTCCACCCTTAGCCTTCACGTCTTCACGGGTTCGGTACTCCACGAATGGTGCTCTCTAACTCGGATACACCACCCGGGGATACCAGAATAATGGTAGGGTTTTTGGGATGTGCATACAGTTTCTACTTTTGCATGTTGGCTACTGCTCAGCCTTGGTCTTCTCCTCTCTACTTGGCATGCGCCAATAACATGTGATTTCGATCATTCCCCCCCCCCATCGAACGATCCCTGTATGTGACAGCAGGGATTCAACTCAGAAATTAATTACGCATAATAAGCTTTCACGACTCCTTGGCGCAACGGTAGCGCGTTCGACTCCAGATCGAAAGGCTGCGTGTTCAAATCACGTAGGGGTCACACAAGCTTGTCTTTTTTTGGTCGCGGTAATGTTGGGTTCCGCTTTCGCCGGCCACGACCTTTATTATCATGTAACTGTGGGAATAAGTATGTACCTATACGTAAGTAAGTAGGCATCCCTTAGACGGCTAGTTTAAATTGAAACGAGTGCGTTATTGGCCTTTTGCGGTAATGTAATCATGATACATATATTCAACACCGGCTGCGGCTGAAGTTCTGCCTACAATCTGTCACTCGTTCCAAAGACCCGTACCTCCCTAGGCCTGCTTCTAGGCGTTAAGACCCCGGGTTGTGATTTTCGACTGAGTGCCTAAGGGGATAGGATGGCTACATGTAGGTAGTATATGAAAACCAGGTCTTCAACCTAAGAGGCAGCATCGATCCTTAAAAACAACCCCGACAACATATTTCTGGGCCCTACTATATCACTTCTCAATCGATTCTGAACAGGCTACTACATCTTACACAGATGGACTGCCAAGATTCGTTCAACCAGAGCAAGCATACATACCTAGAGACTCCATTCCTTTTGTGTGTTCTTGTGTGATGGACCATACGTATAGTGCTAGATGCTCATAACGGAGGCCACATAAGTACATGTATACACATGGCATTGCAGAGACCCCATTGGTGTTTGTCTTGGGATAGGTTGTTCGTGTCTTGCCATTGACAGAGCCGGGCGGGGTGTCGGTCTATCCTTATCCCCCCCCATCTCTCTCCTTGCATATTGGCAGAGTGCCGTCAGTGCGGTGGTTTCCCGATGGGAGGGGGACCCGAGAATGGTAAAACCGCGCCGTCGGACACCGGTTCGTGGTACTTTTGTCCCATCATCGGCTTTGGAAGGGGCACTGCGGGATATAAATTAGTGTTTCTGTTCTGTTCTGTTCTGTTCTGTTCTGTTCGAGTCCCGTCATACTACTTGTACTTGTAATTGCTGGTTGTAACAAACTACTTACATAGCTAGTCTCGAGTTTAGTGGGTTATCACATCGGGATGCGGGCAATTGTGAATAGTACTCGTGGGTTATGATCAGTTCGTTCATAAAACATGTTATTAACTTTTACCTATGGAAAAAAAGCGAAAGAAAGAAAGAAAGAAGAAAGCCACCATTTATCTGGCCAATTCCCGTTATGGTGGTCTACTTACATTGGTTCACGAGTTATCACTCGCCCTAGCTACTCCATCTCCACATCATCCTCACTCTCCCACTCCTCCTCACCGTCGTCCTCACCGTCGTCCTCCCCCTCACCCTCACTCTCCTCCCCGATCTCCGCCACGATCTTCTCCCTGAGCTCGACCGCATGCTCCCAGATACCCTGATCCTCCCACCCGCGCGCCTCAAACAGCACGCCACAATTGGTGAGCCACTCCCTAGCGCTACCCCAGAGCTCCCTCCTCTCCTCCGACGCCTCGGGGGCCTGCTCGCCGTACAGGAAGAGGCACCACCCGCCGAGGTACCAGAGGTCGGGCAGCTGGTCGTCCTCGAGCTGCAGGCGCTCCAGCACCTCGAGCGCACAGTCGTACTGCTGCGTCTCGATGAGCAGCTTGGTCAGGTTGATGCGCGAGGCGTAGCTCGGGATGTCGGCGGAGTCGGCGGGCAGCCCGCTCCACAGCCCGTACGAGCGCTGCAGGGCCGTGACGGCGTCGGCGGGCCGCTGCTGCGAGATGCGGATCGAGGCGAGCGTCTGCAGGGCTTCGGCAGAGGACGGGGCGATAAGGAGCGCCTCGGTGACGTATGACTCGCAGCGCGACTCGGCGTCTGCTTCGTCGCTGGGGGTGTGTTAGCTCAAGGTCCCCCGGAGTGGAGGGGGGGTTGCATACCATAGATCGCTCATGTAGATCTCTGCCATTGCACACAGGGCGCTGCAGAGCTTCCCGTGCAGGTCGCGCTCAGCGCCGTCCTTCCCGTCCTTGATCCATCGGCGCAGGACGTCCGTGCCGCGGTCATACCACGCCATCATCCTCTCGCCGCCCTGGCCCAGCTGCGCGAGCCAGAGGAACTTTTCAGGGCCCGTGGCGGCGCCCTCGGGGTCGAGTGCGGCGGCGGCCTCGAAGGCTGTGCGTGCGGCGGCCTCGTCGCCGAGCTCGAGCTGGATCTCGCCGAGGAGCTCGAGCGCGGGGAGGTGCGACGGGGAGGCGCGCAGCGCCGCAGTGGTCAGTGTTAGCGCCTCGTGCGGCTGGTGCTCGGTGTGCAGGAGGGTGCTGGCCGTGGCGGTCAGCGCTGATGCGTCGGGCTTTGGGGCGGCGGCGTCGGCGGCGTGGGGGTTTGTGGAGAAGGAGGTGGAGGTGTTGAGGGCTGATTTTGAGCGGGTGGAGGATTTGCGCTTGGTTGAGCGGGTTTTGGCCATTGCTTTTGTGTGTTATTATTAGAGAATGGGTAGTCTATATAGATTGAGAGGGAGAGAAGAGGGGAGTGAGGGGAGTGGACGTGAAGAGGGAATATCTGCAATTGGGTTTCTTTAATGTGCATGTGGAGGTGAGTTCTTAATTTTTTTATATTGCTTAAAAGGGAAGTGGGGCCACTAAGCCAACAAAGGAAACGATCGCTGCTGCGGCTCTCAACCCCGCCAAAGCCAAAAGCGAAAGTCAAAGCCAACGGCGAAACGCTCCAACAAACCAAAAAGACCTCATCCTCTTTAACCTCATCCTCATCTTCATCCATCTTCTACTGGATCTCTGCTGGCACTGCAAGGCACGAAAGATAATCTCACCATTCATCAAGCAAGATAGTTAACATAACTACTTATATATCCACTACAGCCCTCTCAATCTACATACCCACCCGCTCCAATAATAAATACAAAACACAGCACAAGCAATGGCGGCAGAAGAGC
Source organism: Morchella sp. 2016-72 (assembly GCA_024713865.1). Taxonomy (NCBI): domain Eukaryota; kingdom Fungi; phylum Ascomycota; class Pezizomycetes; order Pezizales; family Morchellaceae; genus Morchella; species Morchella sp. 2016-72. Next base: position 1,044,798 of record JAMJEY010000022.1, read on the forward strand.
AGCTCCAGGAGATCGAAGTCCTGCAGTCAATCTACCCCGATGAGTTCACCCGTCCGTACCCCCCTCCCCCCACAGCCCACTTTCCCGCACCAATCTAACACCGCCCAGAAATCAGCGACACGCAATTCACGCTCCGCCTCGTCCTCGAACCCCCCACCATCCCCGGGCAGCCCCAGGAATCACGTACCCCCTCCCCCTCCCTCCACCATTCCCACCACCCACTAACCAACCAGCCCCGCCCCCACAGCAATCCTCATTCTCCACGTCACCTACCCCGAGAGCTACCCCGACGTCTCCCCCGACCTAGACCTCACGCTCGACGCCGCCTCCCCGCCCTCCTCGCTCTCCTTCCCCACGGACAAGGACACGCTGCTGCGCACACTGGCCAGCACGGTCGACGAGAACCTGGGCATGGCGATGGTGTTCACGCTGGCCACGAGCCTCAAGGACGCGGCCGAGGACCTGCTCGCGCGCCGCGCCCAGGCCGCCGAGACGCTGCGCGAGGAGCACCTGCGCCGCGAGGAGGAGAAGGAGATGGAGAAGTTCCGCGGCACGCAGGTCACCAGGGAGCGCTTTGTCGAGTGGCTCAAGAGATTCAGGGCCGAGGAGGAGGAGAAGAGGGTGGCGGCCGCGGCGGCAAGGGAGGAGGAGGAGAAGGGGAGGAAGGGGCCGGCCGTGAAGGAGAAGAGGTTGACAGGTAGGTTTCCCCCCCCCCCCCCTTTTTTTCGGTTCGGGAGGAGTGCGTGGGGGGCTGATTTGGTGTGATGGGTGGTAGGGAGACAACTTTATGAGCGTGGCTTGGTCGGCGGGACGGACGATACGGAGGATGCGGACGAAGACGGGGTGGAGGTGGACCTGGCAAAGCTAAAGGTCGCGGTATAGGTATTTTTTAAAAAGTAGTAGTAATTTAAAAACTTGCTCTTTTGTTTAAACCTAGCACTCGAAATCATACCCGGCCATTGAACTATTTATTTATATATAACCAGACCAATAGTAAAGCAAAGCAAAAGCAAAGCAAAACACAAGACCAGACCACCGCTTTCAATTGTCGGTAAGTACAGTCTGTGGTGCATCACCATCTAAAAAAAAAAGAAAAAACCCGCCCCACAATCATTGCCCCAGCCAGCCAGCCAAGCCCACCGGCCTAACTCCCAAACATATCGCTCTCGTCATAATCATCGCCGACCCAACCTACCCCACCACCATTAGCTCCAGACACACACACACGGGGGGGGGGGGGCAACAAGTGACATACGCAGAGTAAACTTTCCATCGACGACCTTCTCGCGCGCGGTCTCGGCGTCCTCGATGGCGCGCTTAGTGGCCCAGCTGGGGACGGCGTGCAGCGACTGCGACTGCGGCTGCGGCTGCGGCTGCTGCTGTGGGTGCGGCTGTGGCTGTGGGTGCGGCTGCGAGTCGGGCGGGGAGTGCAGCGAGAGGTGTTCGGCGGGGTTGACGAGGTTGTGGGGCTGCGAGCGCGGCGTCGACGGCGTCGTGGAGGGGGAGTCGTGCATTTGGGAGTCTTCATCTGTGGGCGTGTTAGTGCGTCGTGGGGAGAGAGGGGGGGAGGAGGGGGGGTACCGGAGTGGTTTGCCATTATTTTGGTGGTGTGGATGTGGTTTAGATGGAGGGTGGTGGTGAGGTTGTTTAAAGGTTGTGGTGAGAGCTGGAGGTGGGAGCTGGAGGTGGTATCGTTATCTTATCTTATCTAATCGAATCTGGGGCTAGTGGTGGGGTTTTGACATGCATGGGTTTACGGTGACTTTGATTTGTGGCAGCTTCACAGGAACAAACTACGGGACGTTTATGTATTTTGGGGCAGAAAGTAGTACCCTGGGGTTTAACAGGCAGCAATTGGGGTTTTGAAGCATCGAGGGCAGATTCAGGTACTCTTCTATAGATGTAGCATCTTCATCCACAAACTACATGTAATCAAATAATATCGCGCAAACTCTGGTAAAAAAAAAAAAGACTATATTATCACCATTATAACAGCTACCCTATAATAAAAGCTCCATTAGTAAAACCCAGCGCCGGATGCGCACCTACATCTAGCAACCTGTACCTAAATCTTAAATCCGACCAAATTAGCCTCATTCCCCACAAACAGCGCAGAGATAGAAAATTATGGTAGAAAGAAATTGGGGGGAGGGAAATGTCGAGTCAGGCTCATTAAATCAGATTTTTTATGGATGTGCTCATAAAGGGCAGAAACCCAATCACACAGTGTGAATATAAAATGCTTCATCATTCCGACAATTTCCCTCCCCTCTGCAAAAAAAAGAAAGAAAGAAAAAAGCAGAAAAGTAGGAAAGAAAGAGCTTACCGTTAGCATAGTTAGTATCCCCACGAGTCCAGCAATATCCAGCAGTTATCTGAAGCGCACAAAAGGTCAGCGCCCTACTCTTTTTTCCCAAAGAGCACATTGGCAAGCATAGACAGCAAAAAAGGATGTGGTAAAACATCAGCTGACGCTCGAAATCAACAAGCGCTACCCCCCGGCGGTCCCGGTTTTGTACAGTGGGTCGCGGCTACCAGCGAGTGGTGGGGGGCGGCGCGGTTCTGTCCGCCCGTACGTTCAAGATTCTTCATTTGGTTTTTTTTTTTTTTGGGGGGGGGGGGGCATGAGGTTTTGGGGGCGAGAAAGTGGGTAGAATGGAGTAGTTTGTATATACCTGGATAATGGCGGTTACGTTAGCGATGAGATTGGTGGGGGAGGTGAAGAGGGGTTATGGGGAAAAAGGAGAGAGCCAATCGCGTGTCAGACAAGGCTGAAACTTAATTGTAGACTTTATCAACACGAGTGTTAAGAAGGAGCATAGCAATTGTCGTTGTATCATCATTCGGGCGAATTGGTGCTCTCCTCCCCTTTCAAGCAAAAAAAAAAAAAGGGAGCAAAAAATGTGGGGACTAACCTTTTGTGTGTTGCTGCGCTTCCTGGCCTTGAAGTCGCTAGATGAGTTTTTTATTTCCTTTTTTATTCCTCTTTCTGTTGGTATCTGGTACTCGGGAAGGAGGGGAGGGTGATGTTAGCAATGAAGAGATGAGGACGACGAGGATAATGATACGAGGAAAGGAGGGGGCGAGGAAGATGGTATCAGAGGGCAGAGAAAAGTCCTCACTGAAAATTAGGAGTTGGATTGTTCATGTAAAATTATTTAGTTTCTCATCATTCGGGTCTTCCAGTGCCGCCAGCACATTGGGGGGCAGGGAAAGCGGAAGAAAGTTTTTGACTTACCAATTACATACATGTACATAGATGTACACACACTCACTGCCCCCATCATCCAGCCAGCAGTTCGTTGTCATTGATGATGATGTTGTTGATGGACGGACGACGGTGCAAGTTGACAGAGGCTTTTTGAGGTCCCCAGACCAGTAGAATTTTTTCTCCGTCGCACTCTTGGCAAATAGCCGTGCTGTTAAGGGCTGAAACCCTGTGGCTATGTTCACAGCCGCGTAGAGATAGGCTTGGCTGTTTTGCCTCAATGATCGCTGTGCAGGAATCGGTTACTAAGACATTAGTCAGGGGTAGATCGAGATGTGCTTCCGATCCGGCTTTTAAAGCTTGCCTTGCTCCCCCCCCCCGCACTTTTTTGTCTCTCACTGAGAAGAATTAAGAAGAACACAGCAATACTTCTTTTTTACAGAAAGATACACAAAAGCAAAAATCTACAATTTTCATCATGGCGGTCGGGGTCCACGTGCCCCTCCGTTTCTTACGGTAAGCTCACTTCTCTAGCTCCTTTCTCCCCCACATTTTCTATCTTTTGGTTGTTATGGTTGTGGTGCTCCGACTCGACAAAACAGCTGTCTGCCAGTCGCCACCCACCCACTCAACCCCCCAGATATCGATAATCTACTCACCTGTTCTCAAAAAACATACCACTAACACTCCCCCTCAGAGCAGCGCTCAAGCGTGGTGTAGCCCTCCTCAAGGAGCGTCTCCCCGCCCAAGCACCCACCCAAACCAACAAACTCCTCCTCGAACCCGCCTTAGCCCGTCTCCCACACCCCCAGTCACACGCCCATGCCCGCCTACCCACCCCTCGCCGCTATACCACCGTCCCCAAACCTAAATCCACCTTCTCTACCCCCGTCCGTCGAAGTCTAGCTCATCACACCCCCACCACCCCCTTCGCCTCAGCTCTCCGTCCCAAACTCATCGGCGGCGCACTCCCCCGCTCAGCAGGTGGTTACTCCCTAGGTGGCTCCGCCCGTTACTTCTCCCACACCCCTGCTGCCCCCGCCCATGTCATTCAGCAAGTTTCCGCCGCCATGCGCGCCTTCCTCTATAGCGGTGCGCACAAACGGCCCACCGCCCCAACCAACGGGAAGATCGGTGTCCGTGCGTTGCTCGCTAGCACAGCCATGGAGAGTTCCCCTGGCGCTTACGTCGACTTCCACCTAGCGCCAACGTTCACGAGACTTTCGGCACTGCACAAGAGCGGCAACAGCCTGCAGGCCGCTGGGTTCGTCGAGGACCTCGGTGCGGATTTTGGGAATATGGTGGCCACGGTGAACGCCGTGTATGCGGATTTGGAGCGTCTTGCGGTGCTTGGTGATCTGCCGGTTACGTTGTCGGGGAATGGTGACGTTTTGAGGGTACATTTTCGAGGGTGTAATAAGGATGTGGTAGAGAGCATCTGTGGGGATTACGGCATCACGAGGGGTATCGTGCATGAGGATGAGAGGTTCGCGTTTGCACCTGTCGAGGCATGGCCGGCGGTGGGGAGCTGGAGGGAGATGATGAGTGATGGGACAACAGACGACGAGAGTGTTTGCTCCGAGGATGGATTTGAGGATGAGATTAGGCTGGTGTCGGGGAGTGAGAGTGGCGGTGGAGGGAGTGACTTCTTTTATGAGCTGGAGAGGGGCGTTGTGGTGGGGACGCCGGAGCCGGCGGCGTTCGGGGATGGGAATAGCTCGGGATACGATGAATACGAAGCTGGAATCCTGCGCTTCCTGGGCGAGCATGAGGAGTACAGGAGCGTTAGGTTTTAGTTGACCTTAGCTCTCCCCCCCTCCCTTCCTCGATAATTCTCTTTGGTTCGGTATGGGTATAGGTATGGGTTTAGTTTTAGTTATCTCTTTTACTTGATGCTTGTCTTCTGTCTTTTCTGTATTGTTTTTAGTTTTTCCAAATTGCCTTTGTACCCATAGCATACATAGCAGCACCCAAATACAAGCACGGGGCTCATACACACACAAGAACACAAGCAAGCATGTATCTAGGCATTGTAGCTGCTATTACAATCCAGCAATCTTATCTCTCCCCTCACAGTCGGCCACAATCGATTACAAATTTCAGGGTTAGGTTCCGTCCCGGGTAAATAAGGTTTCCGGGACCGCCTGCCCCTGTGCTTATGCTTACATAACCACTCCGGTCGGACCCTTAAAAATCCCTCCCTGGTCTAGCACTCCCACGTTTTTCCCGTCCGCGCGCCCCCGAATCACCATCTCTTCTCTTCTCCTTCCCCCCTCATCCTTGCAGCAACTGGGGAACCGGACCAAACAAACAGGCAAACACGCACCTACCTAACCTGCCTGCCTGCCTGCCTGCCTTGATCCATAAATAGGATATGTAGGTACCTAGAGATGATTTGCCACTTACAAGCGAAGACAGAAGTCAGGCACCGTTTTACTCAAAGAGAGGTTGGGATTGGGAGGAGGAGGGTGTGATTTGCTTTTTTTGGGCCCGGTTTTTATTTTGCTTGCTGCGCTCCCGTGTGGGTGGGATCGAGAGGGTCGTGTGCTGCTTTTTCGCATTGCTTTTGTGGGAAGTGGGACAGTGGTGGTGGTAGTTCTCTATTGGCCCTAGGTACATGTAGCTACTAGACCTACATCCAGAAAGTACATACCTCTCTAGATAGAGTAAAGTTACCTGTACTTCCTAGGTATTCTTCTATTCAGAGCATGCAAACTGCAGTACTTCTGATGCTAATGCAGATGCGATTGCCTGCTTGCCCGCGGACCCTACATGTACATACATATAATCTGCAGTGTAGAGAGGGGGGGAGGGAGGGACCTAGGTAACTTTCATATACTCAGAGGACCTATATGTAGGTACATGTATTTTCGTATCTACATGTACATACATGTATGTACCGTGATATTACGGGGAGTGCCCTAGAATATACGTAGTGCAATAGAAATAAGTGAGTGTTACAATTACTATTACTACCACCACCGTCTTTGCCGCATCCCCTCTGTGTGTGCATTTTTCCTCACTCAGCTCTCCCTCTCTCCCTCTATCTCTCTTCCACTTCAACTTGCATGTAGCTGCCTGCTTGTCTACGTACAAATACACTCCCTTTCCATTCTATTCCAGTCAAGTGTGTCCATTTGAAAAGCGGCTCTCGCCTGCAGGGGTCAAGGGATTTGAGATTGATTGCCGTGCAGTGAGAGGCCCCCCCCCCCCTCCCCGTATTTTTTTTTAGGGAAACTACATCATCGATTCGACAAACATCGTCATATCAATCTCGTCTGTCTGTTCTCCCCGATCTCGGTCTGTGTCGTGGGGTTGCCGTTCGTTCATTCGTTCGTTTGTTAGTTTGGGCTTGGGTTTGGATTGCTCTGGTTGGGCAGCCCTTTCTCTCTCCCTCCTCTCCCTCTCCTATCCCCTGATCGAGTAATCTCCTCGCCTTGGTGTTCCTTTTCCTGCTCCTCCCTCTCCTCTTCCACCACTACTACGACGGCACCTCCTCCTCCTCCTCCTCTTCTTCTTCTCCCCTCCTCTCCTTCCCCCCCTCCTCTCACGCTAATCTAATCTACTTTCTACCTTCTCAGCTGCTGCAAGGGCACGCATCCTCTCGTTTGAAATTACGTTCGCTTCTTTTTTTATCTTTATTTTTCCATTCGTTTGCGGGATTGGCTCGCATTGCATAAGGTACATCACGGGCAATACCATCTAAACTATTATAGAATAGAAATACCAGGGGTTCGATCAACCAATCCGTCCATTTATCTACTACCTTCGTTTCAGTCAGTCTCAATCACTCAGTCAGCCAGTCAGTCACTTCAGCCAACCAGTCAGCACAGCACACAGCACAGTACAGTACCAATTAGAGTACCCCATCATCTATAACATCCATCTACATACACATTCATTTGTTCACCATTATCATCATCAGTCCATTCACCCCATTTCAGGGCCCCAGTAGCCCTCTACATTCGCCCTCCCATCATCTTCACCTCACCCAAACTGACCACTACCACAATGTCGACCTCAGACTACGCCCGCTACACCGCCCCCCGCCAACGCTCCCACACCACCCTCCGCACCCTCCCTGACATCTCCGAGCACCTCCCCCCTTCCCGCTCCCCTACGCCCCCCTTCCGCCACCTGCACCCCCATCAGCACATCCGTTCCGTCTCCGTAGCCTCCTTCCACTCCGACGGCACAATCAAGATCGACGATTTCAACTTTGATAATATCTCCGAGATCGGCGACGATGCCAGTATCTTTGGCGGGGAGTCGGTGTATGCCGATAGCGTCTTTGACGGGTCCGATGATGCCCCACGTCCCCACACTCCGGGCGACTTGTCGTGGCGCGCCGAGCGCATCCTGGCGAATGCGAAGAAGAAGCTGGATCTATGTGGGCAGAACATTTCGAGGGCGAGGAGCTCGCTGATATTGTCGCCGGCGACGACACCGACGAGCTTTCATGAGCAGTTGGACGGTGTCCGGGCGATGCCGGTGTCGCATTCGCAGAGGTTCAAGCTTAGGAATGAGATTTCGGGCAGTACCGGCAGTGGGGGGTCCGCGCACGTAAGGGCCAGCAGCGAGAGCGCTGTCATGAAGTCACGGCGCAGCGGCATGATCGGCGGTGAGGGGGGTCTGGTAGGGCTAGGACTCGGCACGATTGCCGACGAGGAGGAGCGAACAACCACCAACGCCAACACCAACGGCCCGTCAAAAAGTACCCAGCAGATGCGGGCACTCCGCGATCAGATGAAGGATCTCCGCGGCAAGATCACCTCTTTGCAAGAGCAAGCCAAATCCGACTCGATGAGGCGCCGCTCCATCAGCTCGCTACGGTCCACACCAACCCCATACGACTCCCACACAGACTTACGCTACCGCGCAGACTCCCCGCAGGAGACGTGGGAGTCCGCCGAAGAAAGCCCAGACGAAAGCGAGTATGCGTCAACCGTCTCCTCGGGCACACCGCGTGCATACCGCCGCCGCTCTATATCCCCGTTCTCGCCCACCACACGCCACGAGGACCGCGAGGACGCATTCTCGTACGACGCCCTCTTCTACGGAAATGGCATTTACGCCAATGGTGCCAACGGCCGCCCAACCTCTTGCGGCAGCGACGGGACCGAGTCCACAACCACGGCGATCCTGGAGCCCATGCCGCACTTCAAGCGCCGAGATAGCTTCGATTCTATCAACTCGTTCGCCACGGCTGCCGAGGACCGCTCCTCATCTTCCGAGTCTCTACGCCGTAAGGCGGCCGCCCAGAATCAGCCGACGCCGTCGCCAGAGTGGCTTGTTGCCCCGATGCTCCGTGACGATGGATACCACTCTGCCCCGCACACACCAAAAAACCCGGGATATAAGGACTATGCACCCCCGGCGGGGCAATATAAACCAGCCGGAAAGCCATACCCTATACACCCGTCGCCGGCACATGACACGCCGCACTCAATCGATGCGGTTGTCACGGCCGCGACCCGCGGGAAAATTAATAGGCAATCAGTCATCAAACTTGGGTCCGCAGAGTCGCTACTGTTGACCAGTGAAGGCGAGATCCGGTTGCAGCTCTCGACCGCGGACCGGCAGCTAATCGAGAGTATGATTGAGGGCCTGGGCGAGGTCTGCTGCAGCATGGAGATGGAGCAGGAGCCCATCAGGCGCTCGGGGTACAGAAGGCGGCTCGAGGGTGCGCTGAAGGTATTGAGGGGTGAGGTCATAGTCGAGAGCCCCGCACCACCACCGCCGCCGGTCCTGACAACGCTCAAGAGGGAGAGGAGCGTTGGGGCCAACTGGGGAGGCAGGTATCGTGGCTCCAACTCTGCGGTATATAGGGGCGCAGAGGAGTGGATGGGGGAGACGGATGATGAGTGTTTTTAAAAAACCCACATTTTACTTTTTCTTTCTGCTCTCCGTCTGGGACGTTAATGAAGATCTGGCATCCCCCACAGAGTCATATAAAGTGGTTAGATCTGTTACGAACTTTTTTTTTTTTTCCTTGCGTTTTTCTTCCCTATTTCTTGTGGCGGTTTGGTTGGTTGGTTGGTTGGCTTTGGGTGAGGATATCCGGTGTTTTTTTTTGTTTTACTTTTATATATCTTTTCTTGTGTTCAGGAGTTACTCTGAGGGTACCTTTCTTTCTTTTTCTTTATTTTCCATTGCTCGTTCGTCATCAGCATTATACCACTTTTGTCTTGTCTGCTATTATTATCCCCTTTATTTCTTTCACAGTCTAGTCTTTATTGTTTAGTCTCACTTTGTCGTCGGTGGGGGAGTCGGGAGGGGTTTGTGGGGGTGGTTGGTTGGTGGTAAAAAAGTATTCGCTCATTTTTTTGCAGTTGGCCTTTTATTTGTCTTTTTTTATCCTGTTGTAGTCGTAGTACGTATTTATTAGCTAGGCGCGGGGTGTGTGGCTGGCGGGGGTGGGGGGTGGGGAATATAACGCTGGACTCTCTAATCCCGAGCACCGAGTGATAGTTCGTGACGCGCCAAGACCGAGCCTTCCTGATCCCCCTTACAGGAACGCACGTCGCACGCAGGCCGCTGAGACACCCGCGGGGAAGAGGCCGGTCTCTCGCATCTACTCTGCCTAGGTACTATGTACTGTACATAAGCGCCCGGCCGGCTGACCGGCATCTTGGCGGCGCTGGCTGGGCCGGGCTGGGCTGGGGAAACGGTTCTGGCGGCAGTAACTCACCAGCTAGCACCCGGGGGTCGAGTGATGGCTTGTGATTGCACCTGCCCATGCAAGGGGTGGGCGTTCGTCTGTACACTTAGTTTGTGCTGGCATGGGGACCGGGCCCGTCGTCTTACTAGGAGCTGGCTGGCTGTAGATGTAGCAAGAATGGATGGGTATTTGCTGCTTTGGTCTTGTCCAGGGTCTGCTATGGCGGCTGGGTATAACATAGAAGAGAAGGACCCACGGCGGTCGGTCACGCGTTGTCACTCGTGTACTGTACTCTACTGTACTCTACTGTCCACGCACCCAGATGTAGTCTACTCAGCTCGTATTACAAAGGTCGATTGTTAAGGTACAGCACACAGAAGATTAGCTACATACAAATTCTACCCCCCCCCATCCCCATTCCCGTTCATCTAGGCCCGCCTGGCCCGCCTCGCGCGTTTGGCGGGCACTTCGGGGTCGTTGTCTTCCCCGGGTTCTGGCTTTTCCTTCTTGGCGGACCTGGTGGAGCGTCTAGCGGGCGGAGGAGGAGGAGGTGCGTCTTCCTCCTTCTTCACCGCCCTCGTTGGGGCGCGCCTTTTCGGCGGCGGTTTGGCCTCCGGCTCGCTTTCCTGCTCCGCCCCCTCGTCGTCGTCCGAGGCCTTCGCCTTCGGGGCCCTCTTCTTCGCCGGCTCCCCCACCAGCTTCTGCAGGCTCGGCACAAACGCGCTGGTCCTGCTCCCGACCTTGACAAAGTCGATGCTCTCGCCGGTCGGGAGCCTGTTCTCCTGCCTGCGGCCCTTCCCCCAGCGGTGGAGCATCAGCCAGTCCTCGGGGAACTTTTTGCTGTCGGCCTCGACGCTGACGGCAAAGTTTGTGACGTACCCGATGGCGGCGTGGAGGCGCTGGACCATCTCGGCGTCGAGCGTGTTTGCAACCTGCTCCGGGTGGATGCGCGCATGGTAGAGGATCTCGTCGCCGACCCAGTTGCCCACGCCCGCCAGCACGGACTGGTCCAGCAGCCACGCCTTGAGCGGGACGCGCCGCGCCGCCAGCTTCTCCGACAGCCACTCGAGCGTCACGGGCGCCTGCACGGGGTCGGGCCCGTTCTCGGAGAGCGGGCTGACGGCCCGGAGGTCCCCGCTTGGGTGGTCGATTAGTCGGATGCGCGAGAGGCGGCGCGGGTCCGTGAATGCGAGCTCGCTGGCGTCCGGGAGGTGCAGGAGGAACTTTGCGAAGCGGGGGGGCCACTCGGGGGTTGCTTCGGGGGTTGTGGCGCGGTAGTGCGCGGTCGAGTCTGTCTGGAACTGGATCCACCCGGTCATCCCTGTTGTGGGTTTTAGCTATGGGGGACTGTAGGGGCAGGTGCGCGGCTTTCGGGTGGCAGTACCAAAGTGCATGAGAGGATGCGGAGGGCTGTTCATGACGAGCCTGATGATGCAAGGAAGTCGTATTTTTTTTCAGTAATCATTTATATTTTATATCTATATCTAGACTCTCCCTAGGACTATAGTAATCAGGGGACTACCCACCAGAAGTATTTCCCCCACTGACGCGCCTCGAGGACCTTCTTGCCCTCCATGGCCTGCCTGAACGCCTCGTGGGTCGTGTCTTTGTAGACGACTGCGTCCTCGAAGGCGGTGACCCGTGTGATTGTCTTTCCGACAAGGTGTGTCCGCAGGCGGTTGACGATGCGGGAGACCTCTGCAATCTCGGGCATTGTGTAGTGTGTATTAGAGCTGTGTATTGATAGAACAGAGGAAGGGGGGGGGGGGATATTTGTATCTTGTATGTAGAGAGGGGGGTATCTTGTATCTTGTATAGAGAGGGGGGGTTATAGAGAGAGGTTGGTTGTATTTACTTGTAGAGAAAGAGGACCGACATCGATTGATGTTCGTCAGGGATGCGACGACGTGACTCTTCCCCCTTGGCGCCCGTCATCAAGCAATTGCCGGATGGGATTAGCCGGGTGTGATTGAATCATTCCACAACTCACCATCACGACAATTATAACAGAGCCTAGACATCGACATAATTCACTCTTCTACACTGCTCTACACTGCCTACACTGCTCTACACTGCTCTCCTCTGCCAGCCGTGGCGATATCAAACCTCCTCTGGTCCGCCTCCCCCCCGCCGCCACAAATGGCCACCACAACCCCCCACCACCCACACCTAACCCCCCAGTTCTGCTTCTCGACCAGCGCCCTCAAAGGTCCTCTCTCTCTCTACATACACACACACAGACACTAACCCGCGCCCCAGAATTCCTGCGCACCTCCCGCTCCGCCGTCGACGACACGATCGCCCAGTCCCTCAACACGCTGTCGACCCCCTCCCGCACGCCCTTCGACCCAACAAGCACCTCGCGGCGCGCGCGCCCCGCGCCGCCCCGCCTCGTCTGCGCCCCCTTCGTGCACAGCGTTCTGTTCCCGTCGTGGCAGGCGCGCACCGACGTGCTCGACTACTGCGCGGCCGTGGCTGCGGCCGACCCCCCGCCCCCGCCCCCGCCAAGCGACGAGGTGGTCGACGAGCGCCTCGACCCGTATAGTGGGCGCTACTTCCCGCTGGAGACGAGGGCGCAGGCGCTCGCGGCGGTCGTGCGCAATGAGCGTGTGGTTGAGGAGATTGTGAGGGAGCGTAGCTGGGGGGTCGTGGGGGAGCGGTGTGATGGGGGCGGCGGCGGGGCGTGGAGGGAGGCGTGGGATGCGTGGAGGGCTAAGGATGGGAGGTAGGGTGGGTAGACGGGGAGATGTATTATAGGGTTTTAGAGGCGTAGTGGACCTTTTCTTCTTTTGTAAATAGTGTATTGTAGTGACTCTCCGCTCTGAAGATGGTGGCGGTGCCGAGTGATAGGCTGTGATCTGGTAGTCGCCTGGGCTCTACTTGTTAAACATATAACCCATAGCCGCATTTGGAACTCTATAATTACAAGCTCAACTTTACCCGCCCACTCGAACCCCTAACCCTGAGGGAGGGATAGATGATGGGCCCGTCCAATAGTACGGCAGGCACCAGCCGCGGGCCTGTCCCGGGGTGCATGTCTACACGTGACCCACGCCCGCTACACCACCCTCGAGCTGGGGCACCAAACGCTGCTGGCTAGCTCGGGGGCGGCTGGCTCTGTAGTAGTGGGCTTGTTGGGTGGGTGGGATGGCGCGGGGGGTTGGGCTGGGCTTGGTGTTTCGGTCGGTGGTTTGGGCCGTTGCCTGTTGATATGGACTTGGTTGGTTTACTAGGGTATATAGAGTGGGTATGCACCAACCCCGACATGCAAACCGCAAGAACGGCCGCCCGGGGTTAAGCTAGATCCCCCACCCCCACCCCATCCTCTCTAAGCGGGGGGGAGGCGGGGGGTGCAACAATCGCGGTTCAATGCATGGCAGTATGGGGGATGTTGAGTGCGAGTGCTGCGCCATGATTGGGCCCGGCAACTGTGGGTCCGGAGGAAAAAAGTGAAGAAACAGCGGGTGCAACCCGTCCGAACCCCACTGCAAAATTGAAAATAGAAATGGAAAGAAGTAAAACAAAATACAGAGTAGGTGCCATGGCCTCTAAGCTATACTCACCACTTTTTACCACCCCCCTAGCTAGCTACTGCTGCAATTCGCTTTGGCATGCTGTCGATACATTTCCCCCAATCTGGCCTTCCCTGCTATAGCTGGGCTTCAATAACCGTTATGTTTTCCCTCTAGACTTGCCAAAAGGCATGGCTATGGGGTTGTATTAACTGCACGTCTGGGGATGCCGTTGTCACGCTTCTCGCTCACTTTCTTCCTGCGGGTGTAGAGTAGTCCGGTAGGTACCTGCACCAGATCCTGCACCGAGGTCAGATGGCGGCGCCGCGGGTGCTCGCAGCGGTCTAGAAGCTGGCTTGGTGTGCGGGGCCCGGGAACTAGCCGCCGTAAGGCTTTGGGGCGGTCTTTCGCAGTGGGGGGTCTGGTGATGTGCTCGGGGTTTATACATGTGGTATCGTTTTCTTTGGGGTGTGGTTTAGGGCTCTGTTCCTGGAGCCGTTGGATAGTACTCTAGCTTGGGAGGCTGTTCTGGTGGGGCTGGCTGGCTGTAGAGACATGTCGCGGTTGCTGTCTTACTTACTGTCTGGAAGCTATTATAGCAGCTCTGTGTCGGAATCAAGGCCACTACGGAGAACCGTGATCACGAACCGGCTAATAACTGGAATTAACTGCAGAACAGTGAAGTTGGGTTATAATTCTTGGCCCCGCTGTATTGGTACTGCAGGGCTGATTGTTTGGGGCCACAGGTGCAGAGGACGACGGGGACGTGCTGGTTTGGTTTGGTGGTGCGTTGATCGTTGCCTTATCTATTGCACGGTCGCAGCTTGGGGTGGTTTGGTACATTGTAGAGCAGCTCAGTCGCGGTGATAAACAACCCTACAAGTAGCTGGGAAGAACACAATTGGTATCGTGATTAAGGACGGTTCTCGGTGGGCTTTAATTCCATGCAGCAGCTACTGGATCGATATTGGCACTACTACTGGATCGATATTGGTTGGCGCCGCCTACATTACATTACTAACCGACCCAACCCCAACCAGCCTAGCGCACCAATCGAAGCAGCGGCCCTGCAGATCCGCAAAAGTAACAACCCCAAAGCAGCATGCGCATATATAATACTTGTTGCGCATACCCTTTTGGTCAGCGCTGCGCAGATGGCATATTTTATCTATCAATTGCGCAATGCTGCCTGGGGGGGCAAACGCGACCCCCGCAGCTCAACTCAACTCAACTATGTAGCACGCCATTGGCTTCGCGAATTAGTCGTTGGCTCTATATACTAGCTAGGTCACTGGGGATGGGGGGGGGGGGGGCTCTGAAGCTCCAGTTCTTGAGGGTTATATCCTCTGGTCGGATTTAAATCTTCTTCTCTTCTCTCCTCTCCGTATCTCTCCACTAGTGCCTCCTTCTCTCCGCCTGAGTACCCCCCCCAAAATGCTACAAGGAACCTACCGCACCCTCCGGGCCTCCCCCTACCCACGCACCCTCCTCTCCCTCATCACCCTCCTCCTCACCATCAGCATCGCCTACTCGACCTCCACCTCCCCGCGCCCAACCTACATCCAAGCCTCGCCCTACGCCTCCCCCGACCACCTCCTAGACCTCACAACACTCACCAAGCCGCACGCCCAGCTCGCGCAGGCGCTGCAAGCCCTCGCACCAACGTCCCCGCGCTACGCCACAACGCCCTACAAAGCCGCCTTCAACTGGCCGCACGTCGTGGCCAGGCTGCGCGCGCTGGCGGGCGCAGAGTTCCCCAGAACGAGCTTCTATGTCATTGTCTTCCGCTCCCAGATCGAGCCCGGCACGGACCGGGAGGAGCTGGGCGCGCTGGATAAGGAGGCGCATAGAGAGGCGGTGCAGGCGGGGTGGCTGCTGAAGTATTGGTTTGGCGTGCCGGATGGGGAGGGGTTTAATTTGGCGACGTGGGTGCCCCCGGGTTGTGGGTTGTGGGTTGTGCTGATGCTGTATAGGTGTGTGTGGAGAGATATTGAGGATGCGAAGAAGGGCGGCAGGGGGAAGGTAGGTTGCGTCTGGATGTGTAGCTGGTTGTGGAGTGTATTGCTAATCTGGTCTAGGGACACCGCGACGCTATGAGGGCCGTCAGGGGCTTCTATAAGAAGTGGGAGGTGGAGAGGCTGGCGTTGGTGGTTGGCGAGGGTGCTAATGACTGGGATATTGTGGGGTGGGGCGAGGCGGAGGAGCTCAAGTAATTATATAGAACTTCTCATGAATAGAAAGGCGTTTCTTGATTTTTAATTACATGTCTTTAAATACTGGTGACCGAGCATTCAGGGCGGGCTTCTGATCCTTTCTTAAGAGGTTTGTATGCTTGAGTAGACAGGCGTGGTGCACATTGTCGGCTTCAATTGTAGATATTCGGAAATGTACTATAGCTGGCCTTGGATGCGGGCTGGAGGTGTAGACATGATTCGATAGTAAGCCCTCTACTCACGGGGTGCCCTACCTGTACCACGCCATCCATATTGTGCAAGAATCAACAGTACTGGGGGTGGAACTAGTACCGTCTCAATGGAATGGGCAGAAACCGACTACCGCATTCCAGTCAGGGGATTCTGGTACTGTAAACCGATACCGTAGCTATAGCTTAGCCCCACGGCTACATTCTTACCGGCCCCCGGCCCCGAGACTGTAGGTTCCTATGTTTCTTCCTAGGCCTAGGTTGCGGCGGCTCCATGGTCAATATGTCTGTAGCACCAGTCAGAGGGTTAGATCAGTATCAAAAATCATACCCCCCAACCTAGCTTCATGTGGATGGATATCAGCTAGTTGCTAATAAACAATGTCGCTGAACTCTTGTAGGCCACTTGGAGTCTAGTCCGCCCAATTGGCTGTAGTCCGTGTAGCTAGTCCGTCCCAAGTTCTGACTGCTTGGCTTGGCTTGGCACGGTCGACGGACCACCAACGGTACATGTAGCCCAATTCGAGTGTATTCCACCCAGGAACGGTTACATCCCACTTGAACTATCGTGGTGGGGCCGGTTGCTGTCGTGTGCGAGAGACAGCACTTGGTTTCGCCGCGAGTACGCCTTGTGTGCTTGGGTGTAGAGTATTTTTCGTGTGGAGAAAACTCATTAAAGGGGGCTCCCCCCACTGCCTTTTGGAAGGGCCAGTGTTTGGATATATGTGGGGCGTTGTGGGCCCTTCTCCTACGTATCCTCAAACCGCCAGGCTGGGTTCAATAATGGAATTTGGGAGTCGTGGTGTGTAGAACGTGTGCTGCTGCAGTATATAACCCATCATGACAGCACCAAATTCGGCGCTCCAGATATCACGATTTCCACATTGCGTTAGGATCCTATTGGCCTGGCAGTTTAAGGATACAAGCCTTACCTAGGGTTCGCGGCAAAAGTCAGGACCCGGTTTGGATGGGCGGTGTTGGTGTCGTAGATTTTGGTCGGATATCGCCTGGTGCGTGGAGGAACTGCACAGGTATCATTGACCTCTATGATTACACAAGGGGAAAAGCTGCATATGTGCATATGTGTGTATGCAATTAGATGAGGTGCAACGCCCAACCTTCTGATCTGGGCTGAAATGTCTGTTCGTGACATCTGCAGAGGCTTGGGCTAAAAAAGTTTCCTCATAGGATAGAGGGGAAGCAATTTCTAGTAGCGTATGCCCAAAGGGACCTGTAGGTTGTCAAATAACTACATGTATGTAAGTAGATGCGCCGGATAACCGGGCACGGCCTATAACCATTGAAGTCAATTGATGTAGGATTCGTTAATGTTGGAGTTCCGAAGGCGGTCATGTAACTAATCATACCCTTGACTCACTATTCACTGCCGTCAAGACCCGAGCGTAATCACAAACCTTCTCTACTGACATCGATTACTTACCTAGACGGATATGCAAATACGGCAAGATCTACGGACCGATGTTCTGAGGTTGTGTTCATGGGCCGGTGCTGGCCGTTCGGCTCCCCACAGCCTGTTGACGCCGCGCACAAACGCTAAGATGCAACGCTAACGGGACCCCTCCTCACTAAAAGTGTGTTGGACAACAAACCCCTCCTTTTTCTTTTTTCTGCTCATTTAAAGTAGTCCATCACGTCCCACTTCTTTTCCTCCTCAACCCTTTCACATCCATCTCCATTACCTCAAATTTTGTAAGTCAATTGATTCCATCATATGTCCCTACCGTTGTCCTAATTACGTGGGCCACTTTCCAGAATAAAATCAGACAAAATGAGCGCTCCTGCCCAGCAGTTCAAGGTCGCCGATATCGTGAGTGCCCTAGTGACAATTGCATCAAATTTTTCTGGATGGGATGGATCGAGTGGGAATACTAACCTGATGGCCTTAATTTAGTCCTTTGCGGCGTTCGGTCGTCGCGAGATCGAGTTGGCTGAGAATGTGAGTTCTATTCCGGATGTATCACGATGAATTGATGGGTCAGATATGCTAATGATGATTTTAGGAAATGCCGGTACGAGAGTTCAAATCTTCAAAGTAAGCGAATTGGGGTTCTAACTTAAGCGGTGATAGGGTTTGATGCAAACGCGTGCTAAGTACGCCGCTGACCAGCCCCTCAAGGGTGCCCGTATGTACCCCCCATCGTGAAATCCAACAATGAAACGCGTACTGATAAGCAATCACAGGTATCGCTGGATGTCTCCACATGAGTATGACTCACCCTTGATTATAATTGATAGATTGAGTGGATTGGTCTAATTTTCCTTTACAGCCATCCAGACTGCCGTCCTCATTGAGACCCTCACTGCCCTTGGTGCTGAGGTTACTTGGTCATCTTGCAACATCTTCTCCACCCAGGACCACGCCGCCGCTGCTATTGCTGCTGCCGGTGTCCCTGTGTGAGTTTTTCTGAGATAACCTCCTTTAGTAGATCTGTGGCGCTAATAATCTGTAGCTTCGCCTGGAAGGGTGAGACTGAGGAGGAGTATAACTGGTGCTTGGAGCAGCAGCTCCTTGCCTTCAAGGATGGCAAGAAGCTCAACTTGATCCTCGATGATGGTGGCGATCTTACCGCCCTTGTCCACAACAAGTACCCCGAGCTTCTTGAGGACTGCTACGGTGTCTCTGAGGAGACCACCACTGGTGTCCACCACTTGTACAAGATGCTCAAGGACGGAAAGTTGAAGGTTCCTGCCATCAACGTTAACGACGCTGTCACCAAGTCCAAGTTCGACAACCTTTACGGCTGCCGCGAGTCCCTTCTTGATGGAATCAAGCGTGCCACCGATGTCATGGTTGCTGGAAAGACCGCCGTCGTTGCCGGTTACGGAGATGTCGGAAAGGGATGTGCTGATGCCCTCCGCTCATTCGGTGCCCGTGTCATTGTGACCGAGATCGACCCCATCAACGCCCTCCAGGCCGCTGTTTCTGGTTTCCAGGTTACCACCATGGCCGAGGCTGCTCCCCAGGGTCAGATCTTCGTTACCACCACCGGTTGCACCGACATCTTGACTGCTGAGCACTTCAAGGTCATGAAGGACGATGCTATTGTTTGCAGTATGTCCCACGTTTCCACGATCTTATATGAATACTAACTGCTCTCAAGACATTGGTCACTTTGACTGTGAAATTGACGTTGCCTGGCTCAAGGCCAACGCCGAGAAGGTCGTTTCCATCAAGCCCCAGGTCGACCGCTACCACATGCCTTCCGGCCGCCGCATCATCCTTTTGGCTGAGGGTCGTCTCGTCAACTTGGGATGTGCTACCGGTCACTCTTCGTTCGTCATGTCCTGCTCTTTCACCAACCAGACCCTTGCCCAGATCTTGTTGTTCAATGCCCAGAACCAGGCTTTCACCGACAAATACCCCGAGTTCCAGAAGGCCGCTGGCAAGCTCGAAGTCGGTGTCTACACTCTTCCCAAGATCCTTGATGAGGAGGTTGCCCGTCTCCACCTCGCTCACTTGAACGTCAAGCTTGAGACCCTTTCTGCTAAGCAGTCTGAGTACTTGTCTCTCCCGGTTGAGGGACCTTTCAAGTCCGACATGTAAGCAAACTTCTCCCCATAATTTTGTTTAAACACTTACTGACCCCTATAACAGCTACCGTTACTAGATGGCTTTATTTCATATATACAAAGAAAAAACTTAGGTTTGGTAAAAGTAATTGTCTTCAACGGCATCTTTTAAGGAATGTGGTTTTACTATTATAAAATCTTTCCATGGGTTTCAAATGGGTTTTTTTAAAAAAAAAAGGGAAGGTGGGGGCGTACTTGGTTTTCAACAGCCAATGGGGTTCAATTTTTTTGTTTTTTGTTCTTTTATACTTAACTGCTACATCGCTGGGCAAATTTAAAAGGGGGGCCAACACCTCTTTTTCATGACAAATTTTTGTTTCAAGCTTTGTGAACCTTCCATAGTATCGTAGACTTTGGAACTCGTGAAAAGAGATTGCTCGCTTAATACCAGTTTATGTCTGTGAGATATAGTTCAGGATTTGTGATCTATCCTCGATGCTAACCCCCCGTAATCCGTAATAGGAGTTAAATTTGTATGGGAGATCTACTCTATTACCGGAAAAATTGGCTATCTCCGGCTAGGGATTACCTCCTTCACGATTGGTTGAAGGGCGTAGATCAGGTCTGCTTGTAGCAATTTTGATCTCACATGAATTTTTCGAGTAATGGCGGTATTTGATAGAAGGATAACATCTATTTTACAAGCCACACCAAACTTACTTTTTAGCGGGGTCAGAATTTTGACGCCCTCAGCTGAACCCTCTTCCGCGGACGGGCAACAAGATTGAAGTTTGAATGGCCGGAGAGTATGATTACGTAAGTGTTGTTACTAATCAGATGTGTCGCTCAAATATTCATTTTTCGGGCCTACTCCCGACTGTAATGGTCGAAAGGTTAAGGAGGTCTCCACATCCCAGTTCTGATTTCCCTTTTCATTCCAACGGTAAACGGTGTCCGGTTCGAACCCCGTGGTGGGCGTTTCACCTGTGCGAGTAATCCACAGCGCTGAACCCTTCTAAGGGCGAGAAATATCCTTCAGGGAAGCAATTCTGCAGAGAGTTCTCCCCACGGGGTGGCGGCGCCGGATTGCACTGTGAGCCGGTATGGGAAGTTGGGATAGGGCGGTGATCGACTTTTTGACCTTTTGTTTTTTCCCCCTCCCCAACTTGCTTTTGTGGTTAACGACGTTGTGTGTGTGTGGTGCGCATCTTGTTTGGAGGCCCCCGGGTGGTTGTGTGCTGTGTTGTGCCCAACCAAGCATCTCCCATTCCTTCACTTGTGATTTTTACTTTACGAGAATCTTAATTTTCAGCGCAACGCCACAGTTCATTAACCCCTGCGTAGACGCCTCCACAGATTCCCACCCTCGTAGTAAACCATACCCATATCAGAAGTGCCAGGATACTTAACCCCCTCCAAACGAGGGTCCGTCCACTCGCATTACTCAAGATTCACACACACACATAGCTCTCCGAGAACCAAACGCATTCGTTAAACAACTGCTGCAGACAACGTCAACAAACCTTTCCAAAAACCTCACAACCAGTCTAGAGTACATCATACACACACACACACACACACAAAAGAGAAAAAAAAAAAAAAGAAAGAAAAAATCTTATAATTTTCCGCGACGGCATCTCCATGAATGCCTTTACTCAACCCATACCTCCGTGCCTTCTTTCGCTCCACGCTTCCCGCGCAATGCACCCCGGTACAAGATTACGTACGGCATGCCGATTGTACAGAAGAAGAGATAGAGATACAAGACAGAGAGCTGATGATGGTTCACTAGATCCTCCTGGTGCCCACAACCGAGATTCTGACAAGTACTCGCGATCGGGAGTCTGGGGCGCTTTACGCCGATCTTGCGGGTGTTGATGAGTTCCTGGGGAGCCATGTGTTACGGGTTCCGAGCGGTGGCAGCTCGAGCCCTATGGTCGGGAGCAGGGAAAATAGGGGGAAAGCAAGGCAGTTCACAACTTTCAATGGGCGGACTGTGGTTGTGAAGGATAGCTGGATCTATTCGAATAAGGGTGCGTCTTTCCTTCCTTCCGCGGAGGAGGTCGGGAAAGTGGGGTTGGTAACGGTGATGGTTGGGGGGATCTGCGGGGCAGTGGTGATGATGGGGTGTAGCGATAGACAAAGGGGATTTATGAATTGAAGGCCAGATGAACTGATTGGGGGGATATAGGTTTCAGGAGCTTGAATCAGGCACAGCTACTGAATGATACACTCTTCTATCCCGACATCAGCGACCCCCAACAGTGGCTTATCTACTTTATTTCACGCCCGCTTATCGGTAGTCTAGAAGTTGTGTCAACCATTCCTCCGCAGTTACGAGACCGCCCGGCTGTAGATACAACTGCCTCAAGAGCAGCCGGGCAAGCATCATCATCGTCGTCGCCTTCGGGGCCGTCGTCAAAAAAGAAAGATGTGAAGTCGTTCAATGAGCTCCTCATGCTCTTTCCCATGATTGCCCGCCAGATGCAGCCAGGGCTTGAAAAGTTATTCCAAGACTTCGAGGTCTCATTCCAGAAATTCAAACCGCTTCCCATGCCTCCGCCCTCGCCAAAAAGCGTGGCATCTGGGGTTTCAAGTAGTAGGGCTTCGACACACTCAAGCGTCAGCGGCGACGTTTATAAACAGGCTGCTGATGAGGCGGAGATCCGTCGGACTCTGGAAAATGCAATCATGACTGCAGTAGACCTATTCCAGCGAGTCGACCAGTCCCAGCTCAATCTATTGGCTTCAACGACAGATCTGACAGGTCCAGCATGTGATCGGTTGATCGAGCGTTACGTAGCTGAGCAGCTCCATGATTCTATCTTGTTCCCAAGGATCTGTGCAACAAAAAACATTGAGGACGAGGAACTGGAAAGCAAGATCATGGATATGGCCAACGTGGACTTGACGCAAGTTGGGATTCCATCGCTAGATCAACAAGAGAAGAAGAGCCTGGTTCTTAGGCTAGGAAGAGGTATCAAGAGCTTTGAAAAGATTGGTACTGCCAAGAGCCCACATGCTATGACAGAACATCTTCTTGAAACTGCGCAGACACTAACCAGACTCGAAGATGATCCACCTGAATCGGATATCATGATACCAAAGAACCCAGAAAAAAGCTCAGTTGTAACTATGAATGCAGATATGCTTGTTTCCTTGCTACTTATCGTCGTTATTAGAGCTAAGGTGCCGAATCTGCATGCCTGCTTGAGTTACATGCGTAACTTCATCTTTGCGGAGGACGTTGAACAGGGCGAAACAGGATATATCCTTAGTACTCTCGAAGCCGTGTTGTTCCATATCGCGCAAGACCATGCATTGTCCGCAGCAAGTAGGAGCAATGAGAAACTGTGGAGGAGTGTAAAGGCTGGAGATTTAGATGCTGTGAGGAGGTTGCTAGAGGTCGGGGGTGATTCTAGGAGTAGGGCGAGTAGCCGGGTGAGATCTGATGATGGATTCGAATCAAAAAGCGAGAGCGGAAACGATGAGGAGAACACAGCAGGCGAGAATGGGGACAGCGAGGGGCCCAATATCGAGGGTCAGAATGGCGTACCTTCGGTCCAGGTATACAGCCCTGTCGCAGAACAAGGACAAAGTTTTATGGAAGAGCTGCAAAAAGTCTCCGAGACGAATGGAGATAACGACGAGGAGTCTGGATCTGAGGATGTGGAGGATGGCAATGTGACTAAGACAAGTGAGGAAACTACTAGGGATGGAACCACCGACCATGGATCCGCAGCTAAGGGAGACGATAATGAAGAAATGACTGGATCGAAACATGAAAAGTCGAAAACTACGATTGAGGATCCCGCTATCGAGGAGGCTGGGTCTTCACAAGACGCTTTAAAGAACGGCGAACGAGAAATTGAAGAGGAGAAGGAGTTACCAGCGGTACCCAACGGGACAAAACCATTAGCAACCGAAACAATTGAAGAGGTTTTCATTGATCCGTTCGAAGCTGAACCGGTTGATGCCCCATCTGCCCCGGCAGGTAGTATCTCAACTTTGCGAATAGAGGACATAATTGCCGATGGACAAGATGACAGTGCCTCTGTTTTGAGTGTTACCCTTGCCCCACCAGCGCCAACAAAACCGGCGCGCGGTTCTCCAAACGGAAGAGCGGGAACAGCCCGATTTGAGGTTGACGAACCGATGCCTTCGGTCAAATTTCCATCACGTAGGGAGCGATGGAGTACAGCCAGTCTTGCGACAACTCTCAACGATACAGGTAGCATGAGCAGGTTAAGCAGAACATACACCTCCCAATCTCAAACGGTGGATAGCTTCTCTGTCGAGAAACTTAGTAAAACGCGGAACGCAAATGGAGAGAGTGTCCTCATGATGGCTGTACAGGAGAGGCGGACAGAAGTATTGAAGTATCTCCTTGAGACTAAGCTATTTGACCTTGAATTTTTGGTAGAAGACACCAATAACGAGGGTACTACACTCCTGTCTGCAGCCGTCCAAGCAGAAAGCCAAGAAATTGTGGACCTGATATGCCCATACCTCTTTGATCTCGAAGAAACAGCACTAAGGAAGTACTTTGCCCGCCCAGACACGGCGGGGAGAACAGTCGCCCATTACCTCTTTAATACTCCCGACCTTATTAAACGCCTAGGACGCTGGCTGCCATGGAAGGTAAAAGACAAGAATGGCCAG
This sequence comes from Morchella sp. 2016-72, assembly GCA_024713865.1. NCBI lineage: Eukaryota > Fungi > Ascomycota > Pezizomycetes > Pezizales > Morchellaceae > Morchella > Morchella sp. 2016-72. The sequence goes on from JAMJEY010000022.1 coordinate 1,068,794, forward strand.
ACACCTCTATTTGCACTATGCCGTAGTTACGATCACGCAAGGTACAAGGAGATGGTGTCATCAGCGATCAAGCAAGCACAAGCATCACAAGGAGATGGGTGTAAATTGCACCTCGACGAACATGTCGATAATAAAGGCAACACTTTATTACACATTGCGGGGGACCCATCTGTATTGAGGACCATGTTAAGATGTGACTCGGAGGTTAATGCGGTCAACGACCGAGGCTTCACAGCACTGATGGTTGCGAGCAAATATGGACGGGTGGAGATGGTAAGGACCTTCTTTGCGGATGGGAGGGTAGATATATTGGCGAAAGAGTTGAGGGGTTTGACGGCGGTGGAGTTAGCGAAGGATGATGATGTGCGAAACCGCATAGATGGTATGTTGTCCCTTGCGGATAGAGTTCAGAAGGATGCTTAATTATTTGCGGTGTAGACTTGGTACTGTTCCAGAATCCACATGGGGATGATGGAAGAGTTACTGCAGTTGTGAGGAGCTTCTTCGTAGAGGATGCAACGATTAGAGTGGTAGTGAAAAGCGGTGCACCGGCGGGAGAGAGTACATTCACCATCACAACATGCCGGCGCTCCTTAACGGATTTCCAATTCCTTCAAGAGTGGCTTCAATACGAGAATCCCGGGTCATGGCTACCAACTTTAAATGTGCCAAGGAGTCCATACCAGATACCATCAAAACCATCAAGGTCGGTGTTAAGAGATATACAATTGCGGGTTGATTGTTTTCTCAGAACATTGCTTGCACATTCCACATTCTCGACGCATGAGCTTCTATGGGAATTTTTTCTGGTTCCTGATTTACAGCAGGAGCTGATGATGGGAAGGAGTAAGAAAAAAGCGGAGATCAGGATGGAAAGGGTCAGGGAAGAATTTACGCCTATAGAAGACATTAGAGACGTAGAGCATTTCGTGAGCTATGCGAAGGACAGTGTAAGAAGCGTCAATTACGCTTGTAGGAGTGTTACAAGAAGAGCTACGGCTCTGAGGTACGCCATGTTCGGTGAGTTTAGTCCCTTTCTAGTCCTGCATCAGCGGCTAATTATATAAACATCAGATTTATCGGACGCGTATAAGCACTGCCTAAAACATCTTAGTGGATTCAAGTCCCTCCAAGATACCGAGCATCTATCTGCATTCAACCGCTTCTCTGAGGCCTTGATACCCAATGAATCAAACCCTTACACACTGTTCATTGAAGAATTCAGGAACCTACAAGCCTCGCTGAACGGGGTCATGTCCGCAATGGATCGACCCCGTCAACTAATCAACCAGATGTCGGTCATGCAGAAACAAGTAGATAAACACATTCTCTCACTTCGCCGATCCGACCGTTGGCCGCTCGGCCTTCTTGACGATACGCGTGCCAAGATTCACCAAGAAGCTGCAGACAATGTGGCAAAGAGCAAGGAGGAGTACATGCAGCTTAGCAGTGAACTAAGATATACCCAAACGGTGGCTGCTGCTGAGTTGAGTAGCTTTCATGATCTCCACGCAAAGATGGCAAGAAGGGCCATAAGAGACTTTGCCAAGAGGTGTGTAGTGGGGGAGAGAGCAAAGTTGGAGAGTATGAAGAGGGCGATAAGGGGGATATCAAAGATGGGCTTTGAAAAGCCTCCCAAGCCTGTGACGGCACCGACTGAGAACTAGGCTGATGAGGGAAGTGCTATTGCGGTATTTTGTTTGTGATGTTAAACTCGCTTTGAAACTTTGCGCGTATGTGGGTGCATGTATGCGAGTATCTTATTGTATGGGGGCGGATTACTTTGATTTTACTTTTTTTTTCCTTTTCTCTGGCTTTTGGTTTTGCAAGGTTTTGAAGCATGTTTGGGTCACTTACTCTTTCTCCTTTTCAACAGCTGTTGCTTCTACTTGAAACTTTCTTTGATTGTAAGGATGGTATTTTCCCCCCCCCCCTTCAAATTCTGCCTTTTTTTCCTTCTAGCTCAGGCCAGGGGATAAAAAACTAGAGATTCGATTCATTTCACACTTCACTACCTACATAATTGTTCCGTTCCTCTTTTTCTTGGCTATAACTATAGAGGGGTATTTCTTGTTACATGGGATTGCAGTTATCATACTTTGAACCAGTTTATCCAGGGGTGTTTAGGAGTTTGTTTAGCTAGGAGTATTAAAGAGGGGGCCGGTTAGGTATCTGGGAGTTTCTTCCTGTCTTCCGATCATGACTCTTAACTCTGATTGTGCCGCTTGTGTGCTCGTATAAAACGACATCCTGTGTAATGTATCGCGCGACGTAGTACAACATGACCTCATTCTCTCACCCTTCTTGTACCACAATCGCAGAAAAGCTAACTTTAATCATACAAGGCGTGGTGTGTAGGCGATAATGCTTGTCAATGTTTTAGTACTGTAGCAGGCCTTGGTTCCCATATACCATGTACAGGCTGGGAGTAGTCAAATAATGTAAGGTTCTTTGCTTTTGTGTTACTTTGAATAACCCTCTGAATTGAATTCCTCGGACGCACGCAGGTCCCACCATATCTCCCCATCCATCCATCGCCAATAAACCCTATGCAATACATGTAGTCCATTCAACTGAGCAAAATGGCTAACAAATAATAGAAGCTATTTTTCTTTTTCCACTGTCGCAATGACAGACCAGACATGAACCAACATTTCAATTCCCGTCCCTTAACCCTTTCGTCCGAGACCGCCCAACCAGCTCATACGTTCCATCAAAAAAAAAAGTTCGCCAACAAAAAAACTGTAATAAAAACCCCGCCAAATGAAACCCCACAAGCATGAGATTCGTATGAAGAAAGCCAAAATAGAGGCTTAGGAAGGAAGAAAAAAGAATAAGAAGCAAAAACCAAGGCTTATGCAGACGCATTACAGATAGAGAAAAAAGGGAGGAATACAAAGATCCGATATTATCTAGTTATTTAACATTTTCGTGAATAGCAATATTTTTTTTTTGTTTCTTTTTTTTTTTTTTTCTTTTGTTGGATTCAGGGGCGTATCCGGTTTTTCAGTACGCCATTGGATACCCATAATCCTGTGGTTGCTGCCTTCGCAACGATGGCTCGTCAACAGGGCTAAACATCTCCTGCTCCTGCTGATAGTCTCGCCCACTGTCCACTGGCAAAAACAACTCTTGATTCGCAGGATGCTGATGATTCTCTTCCACAGGCATAAACATTTGGAGATTTGAAGTTCTTGGAGAAGCAGGCGGAGAGGTTACTGGAGTAGTCCCTCCTTGTTGCGTGAACGTAAACCCGGTCTGGACATTCTGTACTGGAGAAAGGGTGTTTTGCGGCGGAAACGAGGTTTGAGTCGGCGAGAACGCGGTCTGGGCTGGTAGCGGAGATGTGGTTTGTGTAGGTGCGAGCATTCCCCCCTGTTGAACGGATGACGAGGGAGCTGGAGAAACAGCTCTTGGAGTTCCGAGATTTCCAGATGCACTTCTAGCAGGGGAATACGGTGGCAGACTGCTAGACCTTGGGCTTCCTAGAATCTCCGCCGGAAATGGTCCCCTCTGTGATCCAGTCGGTGTACGCGGTGAATCTTGTCCCTGATAAGCTTGTGGTGGATAACGTGGACCCAATTCCTTTTCAATTGCAGATACAGCTGCACCGTTTTTGTAATCTGGGGGAGGGGTCGAGGAGTGCTGGGGAGTGCTGAAAGTTGAGGATGTCGGTGTGCCTGGTTTTGAAGAACTTCCAGGGAGGACTGGTTCAGGCGGAGGGGCAGCACTGGCAAAGGTTGAAGCGGACCTTTTGTTTTTAAGAGAAATTTCCTCATAAGGCTGGCGATCCGGGGCTTCATAGGCTGCGAGAAGGGCTCTTCCCTGCTTACGCTTCCGGTGGCAGGCCCAGGTTGCCAGAATGAGAAGCACAAGAGCAATACCTCCGCCGGTAGCAACGGCAATGATCATCTTGTTGTTGAAGAAAGCCTCATCCTTTTTTTTTGGAGAAGTAGAAGCTGAGTTTGTTGGCAAAACAGTTTCTGCGGCTGTTGAAGTTGAAGTTGGGGTCGAAGATTCTAGTGTAGCTGTTACAGGCGCACATCCTGCATTGGCAGCACAAGTCTTTATTGCGATCGTATTAGCTTTTGCTTCCATATCCATGACTAAAATACTACTTACGTGACTTGGGGGACAACAGTAAGTATCACATGATACATAGTTTTCTGCGCAGGTAAGTTCCCGTGGACCCAGGTTTAATGGGATGGCATATGTAAAGACTGTAAAGTTGAATAGCAAAACCAATGCCGAAAGAACGGCTGGCGATGAAAACCGGAAGAGCTGCATTGAGACCATTGTAGTAGTAGTGGTGGTGATGGTGGTAGTGGATACCGGGAATAGACAATTAATTCTGGCCAGAAATGATTGTAGTATTACTAATAGTAGTAAAGAGTGAACTATTAGTTATTGTTATAAAGAATGACGAGGTCGACGATTTAGGCTTTGTTTCAATGAATGAATGAATGTAACGTCTGACCAAATGAATGACTGACTGACTGGCGAGAAAGAAAAAGAGGGTACTGTAGACTTCCTGTCGATTACAGAAACTCCGGGAGAAGGTCGGAGACGGGGAGGGGGGGGTTGGCTAGTATTTAAAAAAACCTTTCAAGAGAAATCAAAGACATCTCGAAGATCTGGGCTGCGGCCCCCACTTATGAGACTAATCCCAATTGTTGCCTGCAACATGGTGCTTTCCTATCCCCAGGTTCTTCCACCCACTTCACAAACCATTTCGATTGGCTGGAAGTTTCTCGTGACGATGACAATAACTGGACCCGCGAAAGTAACACATCCTTTGTTGGGGTTCTGTGGTACGAGGCGGGTACAAAAGTGGATTAGCCCAGAGATCATAGCCTAGTTCCACAAAGTCGAACGGGAAAAAGGGGAATTGTTTTTTCTTTTATTTTGGTTTTGTTTTTTCTCCCCTTTCTCATTTCTGTGCAGGGGTTAAAAAGGGACACAAAGAGGCGTAGAATCCCCATGTGGGTGATGCGACTCGTCCACGAGAAACCTCTTGTAACTGCTACTCCTTTGCTCAATAAATTCATGCTCAATTGATCGTTGCCTACAACCACTAATCCAGCCCAAGCCAGCCAAGCCGAGGGCGAACGAGGTTCAAGGGGGGGCCTGTAAATTTTCTTCTCTTCTCTTTCTAGTGCCTCTGATCTACGCCTTGGATGGTAATAAGCGGAACGGATATTCGGATTTCCGACATGTGTTCCTGAATTGAGTTCTTTTTTTGGAAATTTTTGGAAGGCAAAAAAAACATGACGGTGACAAATCTCTAGTTGGAAAAAAAGAGTTACGCTCAGGGCACGGCTCGGGCCGTACTGGCTGAGCCCAAGACAAGAACGACAAGAGTCGCCCCCGAACTGGAGTCCACTCCCTCCCGATGAATAAGAATTTGTACCCCGGCAAGAATCCAGGAACAAGTTACTAAAGAGGGTGGTTCGTCAAGGTAGGCACATAGAACGCATACCAGGAAACGGGCATGTACAGGCTCGTATCTAGGTAAAGGTGACTCGATTCCCGCTAACACATGTAGGTACATACTTATGTAGGTACATACTAGTACTTTAGCTAAGTAACACTGAAGCTTCGCCTCGTTTCTAAGACGCAGGTACGAAATGAGATAGTCTTTTTAAAAGATTTGGGTTTCCTCGCGTACCATGGTACCAGCCAGCTAGTAATATAGCATTGCAGCCAGTTAACCTAGCAGGCCGAATTCCATCATCCCTCACCCTTCGCTCGCTTTTACTCATCCTCGCTTTTTCGAGCTTGTTACGGATGCCAGGGGTTGTGTTTTTCTGACACCTTCTGACACCCCATGTTTCGTTCCATGTATTCGACATGGTTAGGCAGTGCTGTTATTAACCACGTTTCTTAGGCCAAGATGGCGGCGCTACATGCTTGCAGGAAATCCTTCACGGGAAAATACATCTGCTGTCGCTCGCTGGGTATATATTGACTGGCACTGGACCGTGTTGACGGACAGGGGCTTTTTGACCAATAGGAACAAATAAACCGCACCCAATATCCATCATCACCCCGTGAACAATAGTACATAACTTCCGAGTGAAGGATTTCGGGCTTGGTGTAAATAAGCTTATAGAAGACCTCTTATGGTATGGACGGTGTAAGTGATTGAGAACCCACGGTACCCGTAAGGCCGTCTATAGAATCTGTAGGTACCGGGTGATCCAAAAGTAATCCCTGCCCAACATCTGTTAACTACCGTCCGTGGTCCAGTGAACGACAGTTATTTCAGCACGTTCTATGCTAGGGAATCCTCGACTAGGGAGGCACCGACACAGATCCTCCGAGCTTGGGATACGATCGCCGGTTTTGATTAGATATACAATTCTGCCAATACTATAACATGTATTCTAGTAGTTCTGCTTAGATTAGGGCGGGATCTTTGCTTTATTTACCGTACTATTGAATACCTATTTCATACCGTATAAAAAGTCGCCAAACCCATGGTTTAGTAGGTTTCAATTAACAACACCCCCCAGCATGCATATGTATCTACGTTTATATCGGTTTATGTGGATGAATAAACTTAATAATGCCCCGAAACTTCGGGAACAATGAACACAGCCGGAGTAGGGCCCGATACCCACCTCTATATCGGTTAATTACGCGTTAAGTATCAGCCAGGCCGTCCCAGAGCGTATGTCACCTTTAGCTGCCTTGACTGGCGGTACTACCTCCCAGACCAATTGAACTCGCTGTCCCTAAGACTCTGCGATCATCTATACACGAAATTCTGTATCCACACATCTCAGAACCAATGATTAACTATATATAATTTGCAGATATACCACGCAGGGGAGAGTAGCCATATAGTCGCGCCTCGTTATCTTGTATCTCGATATCTCGGATCTCTTGCTATCTCGTACAGATTTGAGGGACAGGTACCGCCCTTCTCCACCAAAAACTATTTGCTGTCTCGTATATTTGCTATCTCGTAGGGGTTTGGCTCCCAGAATACGCCAACGACACAACGAGATGCGACTGTATCGAAATCCGCTGCACCTACACACCAATGGGGCTATGGAGCCTAAACAAGCTTTTATTTCCCCAACTGTTAGGTCTAAACATAGGGGTGACAATCAAGGCCCCAGTGGAAAAACAAGAGGGCGATCTTCACGCGCTGGGCTGGTGGTATCTAGCTAGGACACGTCAAAGGCTTTTGGTTACAGCCGCGCCTCAACCATGGAATTCGTCAACTACAACATTTAATCATGGGACATCCAATCTGTCAATATTTATTTCGACTGTCGATCTCTTAGAGTTGTGCCTCTCTCATAGAATCTTGTCTCGACCTGTGGGGTTTTGGTAGAACGGCAGGCAAGTACGTCAGCAGCACAGCACAGCCTTCATATATCGGGGGGGCAGGGGGGCGGAGGACAATTATTGAGGGGGCGGTTTTAGGTTGAAACAAGTATCTTGATATATGTAAATTGAGACTTGCGTGGCGAGACGGACATAAGTTAAAAACTTTCTCGATAGGACTACAGTCAATGAGTTGCTCTTTTCCATGCTTGTCTCAGCCTATAGGGAGGAGATAAGCCCTGAAGCTTTGCGGGCTGAGTGGCGATTGCGGCCACCGATGGATCAAAAAAATACGCGGCAGCGAAAAGCAAACCCGGCTTGCGGGGAAACTGCGCACACGACAGGCTGTTGGGAAACAGAAACCAATTAAAAGTGATCAACCTACACATTTGTGCTCCAGTGCTACATACGGCCAGCCTATTACCATTGTTACCGAGGTGTTCTTAGAAGCGCAAACAAACTTTCATTGGGGTGCACTGTTTAACAAATCATAACTGGGGTTTTCCTGCGCGCCTGCGCATCTAGTCCAACTTGATACGCTAAAACTAATTAGTTTAGTCATCAAGAGGTAATGATCAAAATAACGGAATTTTCAGAACGCAGTAGGTTCCCGAGCATCTACATGTATGTTTACATTGCACTGGTACGTGTACCCAGGATAGGGCCCTGGACAAGATAGATCCTTCAGGAAGAGGAGCCAGACTTCAGTGAACCCAGCCTTAGGGTACTTAGACTATAGCTAGGTTTAGTTATTGCCTAGAGTTTGCGATCGACACAGCAGATTTAAGGCGAAGCATTTTCAGTTCGTTGCATTCAAAATTCTCCAGGCGGGCACTGAGCATGCCCGATCAGGCGCGAGCGCGGCAATCATTGGTGTCCTGCAACGTGCTTGTGCGCATGGTGACACAGCATCGGTGCACAACAACAAACACCAAGCATTGAGAGGTTCTTGACGTATCCCACCAGCCTCGAAGCTAAGGTCCAGTACAAACAGGCACTACATGTGAAACGCTCAGCCTTCTTATAGAGTCAAGCGAAGGAATTTAAATAGTAAGGGTTTGATGATGATTTTTCATCCATATATCATCCATTTTAAATTTACTACACCGTATTTAGGCCAAACTATCCTCCCAGATCAAAAAAAACATAGAAATCTCTCGTCAACAGAATTCAGACACAAATCATGGAAATGTCATATTTGAAACCAGCTTCGCTATCCCGTTCAAGTTCGGTTTCAACTTCACACAGACCTTCAAGTTTAAATTCAGTCGAGTTTGGACCTTCAAGCTCAACTTCGAGTTTAGATTTAGAGCACCTGTTACCTCCAAAGGCACACCATAGTCATCCCCGGGTTCCTTCTAGCAATGACTCCCAGATATCTTCAGACTCCTCCGAGACACCCGAGCACGGCAAAGACTTATCACAAACAGATCACGTTGAAAACCCGCCTCAGTCCCCGGCCTTAGGCGAGGGTTCATCAACAGGCACGGCCGAATCCTCTCCTCAGAATACAGAACCAGTCGAAGACTCTGATCTCGGTAGTGGTAGCGGCATCAAAATAACCTTTAATAGCAGCGAAAGGTTCCCCCCGGCTATCGACCCTCATAAAGAGGCCACCAACATTAATGAAGATTCAGCTCGGCCCCCAGACATGAGCGAAGAGTCTCTATCGGGCACCAATTCTAGTGAAAGCTCCTCTACGGATCTAAATCCTAGCGAAGAGTACCTTACCGCCGCCGATCCCGGCGGGGGACCTCTTGGCGATATGAAAACCGGGCCCGTTAGCGGCACAGATGTCAGCGGAGCGTCTCCTGCCACGACAAATCCGCAAGCCAGGGCCCAAGGCATGCCTGTTTTAGACCCGACAATGGTGTTAACCGACATGCAATTGGCTATCATGGATTCTAGAAATGTTCCAAAGAAAATAATGGGAAATCTGAAGCCTGACATTCCTGCGCGGTACACGACATGGGCTCAGGTCAAAAGCTATCTTTCACTGCACAATGCTTCTCAATCATCCATTGGAGCTTTACAAAAGATGCAAAGTCTGCACTACCAACTACTCGTCAAAGGTAAGATAACGAAGGGGCTAGGTCAGCAACAGCAGCAAACTCAAGGCATACCTCAGCAGCAGCCTAGTGAACAGCAGGCTACATCTCATACTAGTGAAGGGTTTCCTGACGACGATAAGGAAGAGAACACCGACTCTGGTGAATATACCGACACCAGTGAAGATTCCAATCCTGGTGAAGAAGCCCTGGACACCAGGAAGGAGCTTTCCCCCGTCGCCGTCAATGAAGAACCTTCCCCGGCCCCTGGCCCCCTAACCATAACCATCAATACTCGTGGGCCACTAGTTCAAGACTCTCTTTATGATTATCCCATGACCAGACCCTATGGCTCCCCTCCCAGTCCCTATTCGCTCCCCCTCCCGGTACCCCATCCTATGGCACCCCTCCCGACCCCTAAGCTCCCCCATCCCCTCGGTTCCGGACTCCCCCGCGCCTCTACACTCCCTCACCCTCTCGGTGCCAGACCTATGACCCCTCCCCCGGCCCCTAGTCATGGCTTCTACCCCGGGGCTAGACCATATGGTCCCCCTCCTAGCCCCCCTCTCCCAGTACTGCGACCTATGGCTCCCCCCCCTCCTCCCGGTACCGGACCTTCTGGCTACCCCTCGAACCCCTATGCCCCACCTTCCGTTCATCCCGCTTATGCCACTTATCCTGCTAGCAGCCTTTACGGCTTCCATACCAGTGCTGGCTCTAATGGCATCCCTCTCGTTCCCAACCCTGGATATGTCAATAGTCCCAGTACTAAACCTTATGGATCCCATCCCGGTATCAGCCCCATTAGTAGCCACAGTTATGGCTCTTATCCAGGTATCGGCGGCCCCCATGGCTCCCCTTCCGGTATCCACCTCAACAATAGCCCTTATCCCGGTACAGGTCCCTATGGCTCCCCTTCTGGTGCCAACCTCAACAACAGCCCCTATCCCGGTATAGATCCTACTTATAGCTCTCCTTTTGGCCCCCAAACATCCCCCAAACCCGAAGATGTATCTAACCCCGTTATACAAAACCCTTTTCGAAAGGAATCATCGCCCACCCCAGCGATGGAAGAGTGGGATTGGCAGAAGAAGAAACCAGATGCTGCAACCCAAGTAATTGAAGAGTTGATGGAATTAATTGGCCTAGAGAGGGCCAAGCAGCAAATATTAGCTATCAATGCCAAAGTTGAAACGTGCAATATTCAAGGGACGGACCTGAAGGGAGAACGTTTCAACGCCGTTTTTCAAGGGAACCCAGGGACAGGTAGATACCTTATCACTTGACATAAAAAGATTTCTAACCCCGTGTAGGAAAAACTACGGTTGCTCGTATATATGCAAAGTTTCTCAAGTCTTGTGGGGCTTTAAGTTCTGATAATATCGAGGAGACCTCGGGTGCTAAACTAGCATATGAAGGTCCTCTTGGGACCGCAAAGATAATCGAGAAGATGATCAGTACTGGCGGGGGGATCCTTTTCGTAGACGAGGCTTATCAGCTCACCGCACCCCATACGACATCATGTGGACGGCAAGCTCTCGATATCATTCTTACAGAGATGGAGAATAATATTGGCAAGTTCGCAGTTATATTCGTTGGTTACAACAAGGAAATGGAATCCTTTTTTGAGCATAATCCCGGTCTGGCCAGTAGGATTCCGTACACTATAGAGTTCGAAGATTTCAAAGACTTTGAGCTCTGGGATATCCTACGTACAGCCATCACAAAAAAATACAGCTCTATGAAGATCGAAGACGGAATGGAAGGGTTATACATGCGTATTGCTATCCGCCGACTAGCCCGCGGCCGAGGAATCAAAGACTTTGGAAACGCCCGTGCTGTACACAACCTACTAGCAAAGATTTCAGAGCGGCAAGCAAGGCGTTTAACCAAGGAAAGCAGAGCTGGCTGTGCACCAGATTACTTTCTCTTTACAAAGGAAGACCTGATCGGACCGGACCCTTCTGAAGCCATATTCAGAAGCACGGCTTGGGCCGAGCTAAAGAAACTTATCGGGCTTGCAGATGTTAAGAAGTCGGCTAATAGTATGATTGATATGATCCAGACGAATTACTTACGAGAACTCGAGGAGAAAGCACCGCTTGAGTTTTCCCTCAATCGTGTATTTTGTGGATCACCTGGAACTGGGAAGACTACGGTGGCTAAGTTGTTTGGTCAAATCATGGTCGATTTAGGGCTTCTTAGCAACGGTGAAGGTCGGTAGTCCCTTAACACTCTGCTCTTAGGTCTATTACTTATTCCTGCTACTAGTGGTAATTAAAAACCCGTCCGATTTCATTGGCCAGTGCCTTGGAAAATCAGAGGCTAGGACGAGAACTATTCTCGCAGCGACACTTGGCAAAGTATTGATCATTGATGAAGCATACACACTAAACGGAACTGGGGAACACGGCGACTCGTATAAAATGGCAGTGATTGATACACTTGTTGCAGAAGTTCAGAGCGTTCCGGGTGACGATCGATGTATCCTCCTCCTTGGCTACGAAGACAAACTTAAAGAGATGTTCCGTAACGTCAACTCTGGGCTTTCTCGAAGATTTGCCATAGAAGACCCGTTCCGTTTCGAGGACTTCAACATGTCAGAGTTGGAAAAGATCTTAGACCTAAAGATGAAAGCCCAAAATCTAGGCGCTACAAGGGATGCCCGATCAGTTGCCCTTAACATCCTAAACAGGGCTCGAATGCGTCCGAACTTTTCTAATGCAGGGGAGGTCGACAATTGCCTTGCCAAAGCCAAACTCAATTACCAGACTAGGCAATCAAAAAAGGCTCCACGTGATAGAGAGACCGACGCTATTTTTGAACCAGCAGACTTCGACCCAGACTTTGACCGCAATAAACGTGCAGTCGACAACTGCAGGAAACTACTTCAAGGCCAAGTAGACGATAGTACCATTGATCAATTAGTGGGGTATCAGAATCTTGCCCTTTCAATTGAAGCTTACGGGCTTGATCCTCGTGAAGAGGTGCCCACAAACTTCGTATTTAAGGGCCCGCCTGGTTAGTACAATCGCCTACCTTGCTACTTGAAGCCAATCCCCTAGACCTCCGGCTTCGGTTATTCATACTTTTCCTTATGTTAGAGTGGTCAGACCCAGAGTTCAAAGAGCACTCGGAGCGCACTAGCTAAATAATCAGGCAAATATATTGATAAGTGACTAACTTCACCTAGGCACCGGAAAGACTACCACAGCCCGAAATATGGGCAAAGTATACTACGATATGGGCTTTCTGTCAACGGACGAGGTCATTGAGTGTTCGTCTTCCGACTTAATCGGCCAACATGTGGGTTCCACGGGTCCCAAGACCAAAAAACAACTAGACAAGGCCCTCGGCAAAGTTCTGTTTATAGACGAAGCCTACCGTCTCACAGAAGGACAGTACGCAACAGAGGCGGTCAATGAGCTGATTTGCCTTCTAACAACTCCAAAATACGCTGGAAAGATGATTGTAATCCTCGCAGGATATCCTAATGACATGAACAAGCTCATGTCATGCAGACCAGGTCTTTCTGGTCTTTTCCCCGAGGAGATCATTTTCCAAAACATCAAACCTCATGATTGCCTAGTCCTACTGAAACGAGAGTTGGAGAAAAAACGGATTAGCGCCCCGTTCCTTACTAAAGGCGATTCCGACAAAGATTACAGAAATATGCTTAGGATGGTGAAGATGCTATCAGTATTCCCATCATGGAGTAACGCTCGAGACATCAAAACACTAGCCAAAGAGATGTCGAGAGATGTTTTCAAGGAAACTTTCGGAGGGAAACGTATATCCCATGGGGCTCAACCGACACTTTCCCCAGGTCAGGCATTAAAGCGCATATTGAATATGATTGCTATGCAGCGTGTGAGATGCAAATTGGAAACTGGTGTACCCTGTGGAGACCCTCAAATGGCGTCTGAATCGGTCAAATCTCTTACCAACGAACAAGACGGGTCACCCGATTGCGGCCCCGAGTGCTCCGCCGATTCAGATCTAAACGCATCACAACAAGCGGAGTGCATAGCCAATACAACAGACCAAACAAACGCACCTCCCCGAAACCCTTCTGTAAGATTATGTTCTAGGCCGCAAGATAATACAGACGGTATCCGAGAAAGTGGTGTGTCTGATAAGATTTGGAATAAGTTACAGGCAAATAAGAGAGCTGAGAAGGAATCCGAGGAGGCTGAACAAGAGGAATTACAACAACTCGAGCAGGCCCTAGACAAAATGCGGGGGGCGGGAACGGAGGGGACCAAAAATATGAGGAAAGAGCTGGAGGAAAGAAAGGAGGCTTATAGAGAAAGACAAAAGAAAAAGGAGGATACTCAACAAAAACTACGTAATATGGGCGTCTGCGTTGCGGGATACAATTGGAATAAGGAGGGCGATGGGTGGCGCTGTGAGGGTGGATCTCATTATATTGCTGATGCAGATTTGTAGGGGATAACTATGTCGTGTCTACCCCTAGAACTTCTTTCCTTCTTTCCTTTTCCTCTTTCCATCTCTTTCTCCATTTCATATGCATGTACTCTTTAGAGGTGTTGGTTGATAGAGGAGTTCTATTTTACTTGAATGACGGCGCTATTTTAGATATGGGGTTTTTTTTTTTTAATAATATAAGTATAGTACACCTTAGATATGTATATAGTGATGCACTTTGCAAATATAGAAGTAAATAATCTATGAAGCGTCTTGCCTGAAGAAGTATCGGAGTGCGCACTCATGGTCTGGTGGCTATACATGTAACAGTGTCGCCCGTGGGTTGGTTTGTCGGGCCTCACTGTTTCGCACGGGTTTTCAGGATAGGCCTGCAACTTCCCGCCTAAACTTATTCCCTGTTTTTATATTTGGGTACGTCTAGTATCTGTATGGGCTCTCGGAGTACATTTACGGATATTTTAGGCACCTGTATTACTATGGTACGTACGCCCAATCTTAAATCTTTGTCATTATGAGAAAAAACTCCGTCTCTAATAGCCTCGCGACCGCGGTAGATAGATACTAAAGTCTGTCTAGACAAAAGCTAACGTGATGAGGACGCCCTGACTAAATTACTGGCGATGGTGAATGAGAAAGTGCAAGGGGGTGTTGGTACTGTACCATATTTTTATTGTTAATCTAACTGTAGCGATGGTTGTTTGTTTATCCATCCCCAAGGCCTCATACATGTATTTGAATACCAAGCTCCGGGACTCTCAAATTGCTGGAAGAAAAAAAAAGCAGAGGAGCTGAGTATGATACTACGTGACTAGAGTTAAACCCCCATAATAGACTTTATTACCTATATACCGAATATCCACCATATAAGCTAGATAAAAAAAAAAATCTACCATATAACTTTTAAACGTTCCACATTCTCCCGACCTAAGAGATCCCTAGCTAATCATATCCCCAAATTCCAGTCTTAAATACGACCACTAACACATTATAACACTTTGTGGCACCATTACATCATAGAAAGCGACGTTGGAGCTCCATTTATTTTCAATCCAAAAATAGGTAAGGAATGCATCCAGAAATGCTGCCAAAAGTTGTCCCACAGTAAACTCCCGACTGGCATTCGTATCAATTAATGGTACTTTATACCTGTTCGTCATTTCGGGGAACAACGATGCGCAGTCGAGATATCCATCTTTAAATTCGACTTTTTTGTCCACATCTTGGACTGTAACTTCCTTAAACCGCTGTACCAAGGCCTGAAAAAGACCGGGAGACGCAATTATTGCCCATGTAAGATCCGTTCCGGTCGGTTCGATAACCTGAGTACTACTGTTCGGTCCGCCGATCTGCTTCTTTTGGATCGGCTGGATTATTTCATTGAGGGATATGGACGCTCGTGAGATAATCTTTATATCCTCAATTGAAAATTGCAGCCGGGTGCTCATCTTGATGCTTTGGAATCGGTCGCAAAGGTCCATAGCGTGATATAGTCGTTCAATAGTGGTCTTTTTGTTTTTGTGCTCGGTTCTTTTAGGGGCGGTTTTCCAAACTTCGAGTATTGATTCTGGAAATATGTGTTTATATTCACCGTCATCTGACTGTTCGTCTATAGTCTTAAAGATCTGGTAGATATCTACACAGAGTGTATTTGTTGGTGTAAAGTAATATCCATCGGGTTTCAACAGCAGAAGAGCGTTTTTTATGTGTTTCATTAACGCTTCATCCATGCGCAAACGCCCAAGGGAGTATGGACGAGTGTTTCCATAGGTGTTATCAAACTCTTCCAAATCCATGATTCTCCGATCAAATTCTTCGCAATTTTTGGGGTCGAGTCCTCGGGTGACTGCTAATTCTTTCTCTATAATCATAGAAAACAAACCAGGGCATGGGTTCAGCACCATCACTGTCTTGTCACCCAATTTAGTGGTAATATTGTCATCACCAGGCCCATCTTTACCAAAGATACCACGAAAAAGATCAGGTATACGACTCATGGTTTCCGGTTCGGATCGGGATAGTCCGGTAACTGCGCTAGGCCGATCTTCCTTATTCGGCCACAGCATCCGCCTGATATCTTCCTCGGAAGGTTCATCCTCCGCACTTAGTATATCGTTGCATATATCGTGTGTTGAACGCTTCGTGCTATCGTTGCGACTTTTGAAAGTAGTACCTTGGCCTCCTAAATAAAGGACCTTGTCTCCAGGCAAGCATAAACCACTAATTGAGTGCCAAGCTCGGGATTTAATATTAATCTCGTACGGTTCGTTTGAAGGTTTGCCGTAAAATTTGTGTATGTGCCTTGGTAGTTGGTTTTTGAACTCACTCATCCTCCGGTACTCAACAATACAACCATCAAAACTGGCTCTGAATTGCAGCCAACCTAGTGGTCCAGACCATTGAGTTGGGAGAACCATTGATGTTTTGAAGTTGGTATCCTTTTCTGATGATTGAAAGCCGAGCATCGAACAAATCGCCACCAGGTCTCTTCCTTTCCAGCGCATTGGAACAACACCATTTACCAACTCGGGTTCAGACTGCATCTCGTAGAGATTGTCTTTTTCAGGGCTAAAGTCTAGTGCCTGTAGGAAGTTGACCCAGCTAGCTTCTGCTAGGACCTTTCCCGGTTCTAGATCGGGGGTTGCATTCTTTTGCTTGTCGTCTATAAAGCCGGTGGGAAGGGCGAAGTTCGGTTTCCAGACCCCTCCAGTGATCAATTTAGGTAGGTTGACTGTTGGCGTGGAGATTTGTGTTTGCATTTTGAATGAAGATGACGATGACACCTTATCCTTCCATTGGCCAAGATATTTTTTCGAAAGCCCCAAACGATATAGTTGGCGTCGTGAAAGTATCTGCAAGGCTGCTAGATACACTGTGAGGAGGGTAATCAGGCTCACGACAGCCGCTACTAGGGAGGTAAGTGCTGAAATCCAATCAGTCTCCGAGTTTCCGGAGCTTGCATACGCCGGATTATTAGTGCTAGCCGGCATATTGATGTACCAAAATCCTTTTATGTCTGTGTAGATATAAGGCTTAGTGCAATGGCCTTTCAAACAATCCTATATATCTACAGGCATGTTAGCCCTATCGCAAACGCACCGAGGACGGTGAACCTACAATATCAAAGATATTTGAATCTTTAAGAGGGTATTATTGGGGATGATAGTGTCGAGTTGTGGCGAAATGTAGAAGCCCAATGCAAGTGAGTGGAGCGCTGTGATATATAGCTGGTGATAACCCCTGTAATATTGAGAAATATAGAGCTATAAAGACCATAGTAGATTAACATTACCTATTCCTCTGTGCAGTATCATTTTGCTGCCGTACAGCTCCACTCAGCCTCATTGTGCGCAGAGATCTACGATAGGGGTTTGTGGGTAGGTCGGCGTTTCGCGGGGCTAAAGCAATACATGTATGTGCTTTAAGCATAGCTACATGACGAATGAAAACCCTTCGCACCATGGTTTCCTCTTTAACGTGGCGCAGTTCGTCCGGCTGCTGAGGCCTAGATTATCAGGTAGCGCCCAGTCCCGAGTCTTGCTACTGCTGTCGCTACTGCTGTTGATTCCAGAACTTAGCCCAGGGCTGGGCTATGTACCCAATTGCTGCATACATACCTCTGGCAAGGGATTGTTCGTTGGCCCGGCTCCAGTTGTGACATCTCGCTAATCTGGTGGCAACTGGTGGGAATCCCATAAGCACATAGCCCTCATGTGCCCCATGTGTTGAAACCTAGAGCCCATACGTATCTACATAGTTGTTTCCCGAGTTTCTCTGAACATGTTTCAGTGCGAGGAATAAACCTCGGCTTGCCCATGGATTCTCGGTTCAATCACCAAGTGTCATGCACAGCCGCTTGAGCATATGTACCGGTACGTACATATATGCACTGAGGCAAGGCTGCCAAGAGCTAGATTGAAAACTCGTTGGTTGATAGGCTGAGAAAGCGCAGCAGCCGAGGATACCAGCTGTCAGATGAGGATCGATAACGCAGGTAGGTGATAAAGGGTTCACCATCCAACAGAACCACCAATAATACTATTCCACTGGGGGGTACATAGCGGAGGAAGCTTCCAAATCGAATGATTGCCGTACCTCCAATGCGCCAGCTAGTAATGTTCTTGGATGACGTAGAGTTTTTTTTTTTTTTTTTTCCCTTCCCTTGTTTGCCACCGTAGGTATATTCGTTTCGGGTTGCTAGAGTATTGTAAACGTTTGAGGATATTGGCCTGAGAGGGGGACACCCCTATAATATTTGATGTGCGGGTACATACATGTACTTAGCATGTGTGTACTCGTAGTTACATGTAGTGCCCACTCCCAGCGCCTCCTCCTACAGTCACAAGAGCGTGACTGTACATACGTATACCGTGTGTGCAACTCTACTCTAGCATAAACAAGCCACGGGGATGATACTAGCCTTCCCCCAACCATTTTCCAGAATCGTATCGGTACGATCTTTATGACTTCGGCTTGGACCTTTAGTTGAGGCATTCACCAAGACTATCCAAAATTCCTGATGTTAGCTACGCCATCACTGGACTTACTGAAGTACCATTTCGAGTCCTGAAAGAACTCTATCTCAACTCTTCACAACTACTACTAGGTTTGTAGACACCCCGCCAAGTAGGTCTTGGTATTGTAAGGTGACAAAAGTTCCCGTGACTTTGTAAAAGGGTGGGCCATGAACAAACTATAGCTTGGCGGCCACAAGAGATGTAAAGAAGATATTAGTATTGTTACAGGGCTCAAGGTTGATAGAACATAGTATCTAGGCTAAAGCCCCTATCACTAGCTTTTCGGGTTAGGCTTTTCGAGGTCTCCCGTACTTTCTCGGGAGCAGCGGGAGTTCACACCCAGGTACCGGGCATCCTGTTTCAGAAAGTGAAGTTTGTCTATCAGAAGTTTTGCTACCCTTCGCTAATTGATAACTCAAGTCCCACAGCTACAAACCCAGCTTTACAACAGCCAAGCTACACAAATCA
Organism: Morchella sp. 2016-72; assembly: GCA_024713865.1. Lineage (NCBI taxonomy): Eukaryota > Fungi > Ascomycota > Pezizomycetes > Pezizales > Morchellaceae > Morchella > Morchella sp. 2016-72. The sequence continues at coordinate 1,087,611 of JAMJEY010000022.1, forward strand.
ATATTACAATATCCTGGTATCGCATTTAGAGGCACCACCCCCCACAAGCCCCGGACATCTTCCAAGATTACCGGGAGCACGTCCAAAAGACCCACCTGGCAGTCATAGTATAGTAGCATGCCCGCAGACGGATAGCGGAGGGCGGAGGGCGGGGATGTCGTTGAAGTCCTAGGCTTGGCTGTAGTTGTGGTATTACTATACTAGCATGCCAGGGCGCTATCCCTGTCTTCCCGCTCATCTAAGCTTAAGATGGAACTTAACACCCGAAACCGGCGCGGGGCCGAGGATAGTCTTGGAACCAATACGTTAATATATTCTGGCGACCCATATTACGCCGCTACCAGAGAGATATACTCTACAAATCAGGTCCTGCTAGTCTGAAAGCTTTTTGGTCGATCTTTGTGTACGAGGGATTCTTTAAAGCCCCTAATACACCTACACACCGGCTTTGGTCGCCAAAAAAAAACAGGCGCACGAAGGTTGCGTGGAGGACCACTCCTGCCAAGAACTTATAGATGCATACATGCCAGAAGTCTAGGTAAGATACATGAGAGGGCAAACATCATCAGTTACGGTTAGAGCATGGTAGCCTACATATAAATACTCTGAAGTGGGCCTATCTATATAGGTCCGCTATCGAAGATGAAGATATAAAGCACATGTAGTATGATACCCGGGTGGTGAAAAGAGACTAAACTATTGCCCTCATAGTAGGGCGGAAGGATGTCGCACCCACGGGGTTTGGTCAGAGGGAACAGAACCGGAAGGCCGTTAACCACGAACTGGGTCCAGGGTCATACAGTTTTCCAGAGAACAGGATATGGGAACAATCTATATCCAAAGTAGTGGTTGCCTATGCAGACCTTACACAAAAAAATCTGGTTTGGCTACCGTCCACCGTTCAGCTGTCACCTTCCGGTACATAGGCCCTGCGGGATATCGGCCGGTTGGATTACAGGTCCCGGGTTTGTTGCATAGAGAAAATATCGACAAATCTATGTCAAGATCTCCATAATACATGTAGTATAATTTATTGGTCTATTTAAATTATGGTTGTAATATGCTACAGCTAGTCTCAGACCCGACCTTTGGTGGTGTGAACTATTTAATAAAAAACTAGGATGCTAATCACACCAAAATAATTCTACCGGGTTAGCCCTCACCCTAACGTATGTAGTGGGGACGCAATACTACTTGACACTTTCCCTTTCAACCCGTATCACCTACCGCCGCTCTAGGGGAGTTTTCCAGGCTTCAAATCATCATGCTAGTTGTGAAGAACACCCTTTTATATAATTACCTCCATAGGCCGTTGTGGTACCTTGCTCAGGTTAAGAGGGCGAATCGAAGTTATCCGTAGTGGGGATGTCGTTGAATTTCGGGGGCCTTGGCTTATTTGCACTACATACATACATGTATATACCTACATGTAGTTCAGCTATATATGTAGTAAGTACAAGTACATGTAGTTACTCCTATCCCTGAGGACTGAAATAGTTAAACCATTGTATGCGGATTCGCACTTAGACGCTGAACCAACACCGACAGGGCCGTTACTTCGTCTCGTCTCTTGGCCAAATACATGTAGGTACAGCCTCTAGTAGAACTATTGTAGAAACAGGGGTCTAAAAACAGGGTTTAGGTAGCTGGCCCAGCCAATAGAAATCTTGTCACACTTCTACAATGATTCTACCAGAGGCTGTATGATGTTGTCAACGTCCAGGGATCCGAGGAGTGGCGCTCCACATGGTGTTCTGATCATTGGCTCGGATCTTTTGTGGGCAAACCCTCTAGGATCATTACATGTATCCTTGACCCCATCTCGATCATCCCTACCGGTGCGCGTTCTACGTACCCGATTTGTCTCCCAGATAGGAGCTGTCAAGAGATCAAGATCTGCATTCGCTCTCCAATGCACCGTAATTAAGTATACTACATAATCTCGCTTTGCTTTCGGTTTTTATTCCCGCGGGTTCGGCGAGTATTCTGTTAATTGGAGAGCGGGGACTCTATGGATCTAAGTGCACTAAGGTTCGGTGCGATTGCTCATGTTTGCCCGCTCATATCATATGAAGTAGTTATTGAATTAACATACGATCTTGAACATACGATATTGAGTGGTTAAGTACTTAAAAATGAAGCTTGATGACGTCGGGTTAATTAATCTTACATGATAATACCTATATCAACCTAGCTAGCTAGATCCTCACATCCTAAACAAGCAAAAAAAATAGGCTGTATTAAAGGAAGGATTGATTGAGTATGTGATTGACCTAGCACTTGTCAGCAATAACTACAATACCCATACAAGAAACTACATGTCTTGCATGCAAGTCGAGTAGGCGCATCTCTTCCCACAAACACCCACAAAATCCACTCCCGTAGTGCGCGACCAAGCATTTCACAACCTTGACATTCTCAAGAATTGGTCCCCCTCTACCTCTCTAGCCTAGTCCCTTCCAGCTCCCCCTCCCCACCTCCCTCTCTCTCTACCCCCCTTCCCTCCCTCTCCCCCTCCCCCTCCCCCCACTACATGTAGGAGAAATCACATCGTTGCGCCACAACTAAACCCCCCGATCAGACCCAACACCTACCGCGCCACACCCTAAATCCCCCCTAGACCTAAGCGGCCCCAATTACATACACATTCGCACCCCATCTCCAACCCCCTCCCCCGAAAGTGCAAAAATCGCGTCTCCCTGCGTAGAAAGCCAAACAAAAAACAAACAAGAGAAACGCCAATGGCCACGACAAACAGCACCAGATCCAACCAACCCCGTTCCGCGCGCAAGCCCGCGCTGCGCGAGCCGGTCCTAGAAATCCCCGACACGGACGTCGAGGACACCGACGACGAGGACGAGGAGGTGGAGGTAGACAACGAAGTGGAGGCTGGCGCGCTGGCGGCAGCGGCGGCACTAGTGGCGGGGGGAGGGGAAGACGAGGACGAGGACGACGTGGGGCAACATCAACAACAACACGCCGTGGCATCCGAAGATGAGCTGGACGAGCACGAGCATGAGCATGAGCACGAGGAGGACGAGGAGGACGAGGAGGACATGTGGGAGAATGAGTCTCTCCTTAGAGACATCGTGGGCGACGGTAGTTCTCCGGTGATCTTTGAGCCCCGTGAGTGCTACCTTACCTTACATTGCCTTACCTTACCTATTATCTATGTATAACATCTACTACATACATAACTTTCCTCTTGCTTAATTGTTCCCCCCCCCCTCCTCCCCCTCCTTCCCCTCCTTCTATCCTTCTTCCGCCTCCGCCAAACCAAACCCAGCATTCGACCAGTGAGGGAACTAATTGCTCCCGCGGCTACTATTAGATGAAGACGCGTTTTCAGCAGAAGAGGCAAAGGAGCTTCGGAAGCTCCTACGGCGGGTCGGGGAACAGAGGTTCCTCGAGCAGACGGTGATGAACAAGAGCAAGGCTATCACTGCGAAGAAGCTCATCACAGCCTTTGGGATCAGACCGGTTCGGAACTTCCCGTCTTGTCCCATCCCCTGGTAGATGCGTTTTTTCCCTTTACGAATGGATAGGCTAACAAGATTTCTACCACCTTTCTACAGCCGGAGTTCTTAGAGGGCTCGCCAGATCATGTGTACTACAGATTTCTACAGATTGGTATTGCACGAGAGCTAGTGAAACGGACAAAGCTGCCCCAATACAACACTCCAAACGATGTCAAGAAGCTTCTCCTAGAGTCGAAGAATATAATAGTTCTCACTGGCGCAGGTGTAAGAGCTCCCCCTCTCCTCTCCCGTAGGGTTTGCCTTGCTGACATAGTCCAGATCTCAACCTCCCTCGGCATTCCCGACTTTCGCTCTAAGGAAACTGGTCTCTACTCCCGTCTTGCCTCCCTTGGCCTCTCAGATCCCCAAGAAGTATTCGACCTCGCCGTCTTCAATGACGACCCCACGTTCGTACCTCCCTCCCCCCCCCCCGCCCAGCTACACTCCCTCTCTAATCCCGTTCCTTATAGGATCTTCTACTCTGTCGCCAAAGATATTCTTCCCACCACAGACAAATTCTCCCCCACCCACGCCTTCATTGAGCTTCTCCAGCGCAAAAATAAGCTCCTCACGCAATACACTCAGAACATCGATAACCTCGAGACGCTCGCCGGTATCCATCCCTCCAAGCTAATCCAATGCCACGGAAGCTTCGCCACAGCCTCCTGCATCAAATGCCGCACACGCGTTCCCGGCAGCACCATCTTCCCGGACCTTCGGGCGGGCAAAGTCGCACGCTGCGAGGCCTGTCTCCTCGCCAACAAGAGCGCCGGCCGCAAGCGCAAGCGCGGCGGGCGCAGCAGCAGCGGCGGCGGAGGCGACACATCAACCACATGGAAGAAGAAGAGGTACAGCGAGGACTCGAGTGCGGAGGAGGAGGAGTTCGAGTTCCGCGAGGCGGGCGTCATGAAGCCGGATATCACATTCTTTGGCGAGATGCTGCCGGACACGTTCTATAAGCGGCTGATGGAGGTGGATCGTGAGAAGTGCGATCTGCTGATTTGTATTGGCACTAGTTTGAAGGTCGCGCCGGTCAGTGAGATTATCGGCCTGCTGCCCGAGCACGTGCCGCAGATATATATCTCCAAGACGGTAACCCCTCCATCCCCCCCCCCCCCCATTTTGCTGGACAAGAGCTAACAATCCGGACAGCCGGTAACGCACGTTGAATTCGACATTGACTTCCTCGGCTCCTGCGACGACGTCGTCGTCGAGCTGTGCCGTCTCGCCGGTTGGGAGTTGAAGCACGACATGATACCCGCCGGGCTTGAGATCGACATGGTTCTCGAGGAGGGCTACCAGAGCCGGTACATCTGTACCCGGAAGGGCGAGGGTCCCTGAATAGGCGTTTTTATCTCTTTTTTCTTCTCTTGTTACGCCTTCCCTCCCTTTATCTTTTTACCCTATTTTTCCTTTGTTAACAAATACAGCATTCCCTTCTCTTTTTTTTAATCCCCTAACTCCAGCCCTAACACTTTTTTTTTGTATGTCTTTTACCCATTTCTTTTCTACCCCCTTTTAAAGGGTTACGAGATGAAATGATATGGGATGATAACCACTTAACTTGATGATGCCCCCCTGTATGTGTATTCATTTTCTTTTATTCATTTTCTTTCCCTCCCAGCGGGGCAAGGGCAAGTAATAGCAGGCGGTGCTGAAATAGGGATTAGTGGGAGCGGAGGCAGCATACCGCGGCGTAGCATAGCATAACACAGCATAGCATAGCGTAGGATAGCATAGCATAGCATAGCATATTATAGCATAGCACCGTACTATTAGGTACGCGGATAGGCTCCAATTACATATTAGTCACCCGCTCCTGGCATCAATACTTCATTTACCACCCCGTACCACAACCGGTCATGGAACGCACGCGCGCCGAGATGGTCCTACTTGTATATAGGACCCCCGGGGAACGGGCGCCCCTGGAAGATGTATCCATCCTAAGAGGGTGGGGTCAATGATCATATAGACGCGAGTGATAGTCCATGACGCACCGCCTTCACTGCCGCTCCTGGTACGCGCGGATCCGGCCGGCTGCGGTTTGTATTGCGGCCGCTGCCGGGCGAACGTTGTGCCTAGCTAGATACATGTAGCTATGTATGTAGCTATGTAAGCAGCTGTATAACCACCCTCCCGGTGGGTTCTATACACAACCAGGTATCGTGTTGCGCCACTGGCTGGCTGGCTGATGTATTCATGACATGTGGGGGTAGACCGGCCATGGCGGCCGGAGCGCGCTCGTTGGTTGGGTCGCGTGTCTGTGGGGTCCGGTTCTGGCATTACATACCAAATTGGCGGGGTAGACGGAGCGGGTATGGTTTAGGACGTGACCCCGACAGAAACCGATAAAATACGGCATATCCGTCCAGCCCCTCGGGTCCGGTCATGGGAGGACGAGCGCGAGCCTTGTATAATCTACGCTACATGCATACATCCCCTGGCGGTCCACTATTATACGACTGATGCCCGGTTAACGAGCGTCCGCGACTCGGGGGCGAAGACGCTCCCGTCGGGGATATGTGGCTGGCTAAAGCGCCTAGCTGGGGACTGTCTTGTTTATTTGGGTGTGTAAGGCAATCATCTAGATAGGACTGTACAGATAGTCGAATAGGGACCCTCTACGCCGGGCCGGGACCAAACATTTGTACCCTCATGCGTATACGTAGGGCGCTTGACTACCCCTACACCAAGAGTGGACCCCCCCCCCCCCAAAATGACCGCGGAAGCGCACCCAGGGCGATCTGACTGTAGTTGACCATGTCTAATTGTCGGCCAGCCCCCAAAATCATAAACGCCGAGTGATGCCCAGTGATCTGCCGCCGGGAAACGGCGTGGGGTGGGTGGCATGGCTTCCTCGAAGCGCGGGGATGCTGCGCTTGTGGAGGTCCTCTAGCTAATAATTATGCGTCGTGCTGAGAGCGTCTTGGTTGGGCCGCTCTATGTATCGTAATCAATAGGCATCTTATATGTACTTGGTATAGTTCATGATCATCACGCCATATGCCCGCTGTGAGAACTATATCAAGCCCCCCCACCCCCTTCTATTCAGAACCCACATCGACCCCGCCCAACTTGAATCATCGTTACCTACGTCCCCTCACCCCCGACTGTATGTACCTCACATCTCACATTCTCAAACCCCCCATCCTGGAAATTTGGTGGCGATGTCCAAATCACGTCGGGTCAGTTCTGGGGCTGCTGTCTATTCCTGAATATTCTACCTTTTGGGGGGGCGGGGGCTGCGTGGATGCCTTTGTTTTGTAGCTGACTATGTGCTGGTGCTAGTTGGGTACAGAGACACGTCCTAGCTACATGTATGTAGTCTCGTTCCCGGCCATATGGTGTGGCGCTGGGGGTGACATAAACCCTGGGACTGTGACTGGTGTTGCGTGAACAATAACCTTTAGGAGAAACTCAGGGTTTCTAAATACACTTAGAGAATCCGCAGGGCAGCCGGTGTTGGGGGCGTATATAGAAACCGGGCTTGGGGGCGTATATAGAAACCGGGCTTGGGGGCATAGAAACCGGGCTTTTGGAAATAGCAGCCGGGCAAAAAAAAAGGGGGGGGGGGGGACTGATATAAAAAAACTCCCAGCTGGGTGCTTGAAGCACGCCTGACCGGCCGTCAACTACATGTAACTACTAGACTGTTATAACAGTACTAGCTACCCCAGCTATACACTAGTAACTAGGACGGACGTCTCAGCTGGGGAGACACCGGACGAGTGGCGTACCGCGCGCGCGCCAATTAACAAGGGCGGATTACATGTAACTATATGTTCCATTCTGTAACCTTATGGTCTAGATACTAGCTGGCTGGCTGGCTGGCGCGGTGATAAGTGACTACAAAAACCATCTTGTTACATGTAGCTTAAGCTTGATGATCGAGGAATATCGGGGTAATTCTAGCTAGCTAGCTCTTGTATACAGATGGGCCGCTGGCCACGGTCCCCATCGCTGCCGGCATCTTCAGTGTTGGGACGTGTGTTCCAAGGGGGCCTGGTGTTTCTACTCTCCGGAGTAGGTATGTATATACTTGGGGTGAGATTAAGCATTATCCCAATTGCACGGGTAATTAATCATTAGACCGGAGACCGCACGGAATCTCAACCACTAGCTAAACCCAAGTGTACTAAACCCACAGCCATCTCCACGCCCAAAAACAATCATGTCCCGCCGCATGTAACTATCATGGTAACGACGAGCCCATGTAATTGGTGGGTTAACTTGTTACCGCGAGAGAGGATGCTTTGATCCCACCGCAAGTGGTACGTGCGTTTTATATACAGGGGCTTACAATTAATGTTAGTGGTATTAATGCGGGCCAGGATGCTCTGTCGATCGCGAGCTGGGAGGGTCGGGGTAGGGGGGGTGGTAATGATCGCTGCTACCATAATTTGAGGACCGTTAGCTAATCAGGCGGGTCGTACAGACGCTTTGCTAGCTATATATAGGCCCAGAGACAGTGTACACATATCTATATCCACCCTACAAAAGAACATACCAGCGGAATGACCCCGGGAAACCCTGCCCTGGAGGGATATCTTTTGTAAGGGGTAATCGCCTTATATATACTGTTGGGCTAAAATAGCCTATGTAGACAAATTCTCCTTATCTGTAGAGGGTGCACGTCCTATACGGGTACGGTTTTGCGCCACTTTTATACGTATACCCCCTATATGCATGGCGACCCGACTATCCCATAAACCGTCGTTGCTGACACCCCTCATGTGAGACCGAAAGCCACACCAACAAGTACCATAGAATTTATTAGTACTAGCCACTCGTTGGAATTTTGAGAAGGGGTGTCAGCATTGTCTCGACGGCTTATGGGATAGCCCATCTCACCGTCGAATGGGATCAGGTATCCCCCACACAGGGCTGGACATATACACAGATGGCCAGCCCTTAAACTTGTGGCCCAGATGTGGGGTTCACACCCGGCCGCTGGGTTCGTTGACTCCTGGCCGCTATCGAGAGCTTTGGGTTTGAGTGGACCATTACATGCCAAACTCAGATGTGCGCTCCGAACATGGGCCCCCTGCTACTTGCTAACTGTAGGGATTGCGGACTGCTGTAGCCTTAGTTTTTATGAGTGTGGGGAAGGGTCGGGGCGGGGTTAACCTTAAACTTGTGTTTTGCACGTATACGTCCCCGTACTATACGAGTGACTTGCTATTTACTGCAGGCCCTAAACCGGTAGTACTAGAGCTTGATATAGCGGCACTGCCTTTCAACCTCTTTATAACACCGTCTATATAAAGGTGATCTTGCTGCAAGGGTACGTACCAAGTTTCGGCCCCGGGCATACCCTTATAGAAAACTCTCGCCCATGTATATAGCCCATGCTAAGCCATTGCTATGTCAAAGCTCTCCAGACTGCAACGCCCAATCCAGTGCACGGAAGTCTAAACCTTGAGAGTACTAGTAGCTTAGTATAAGGCCTCGAGATCATTAGCACCATGTGCAAATATTATTTTTTTTTCAATTGAGTAAGCTGGTTAGAGTTTATGACCCAAGTCACACCAGCCAGTCCTAGGTCGTCTCCTGCCGGCCAACGACTGACTTTCTTGACGAACAGCTAGACATTCAACTACCCGGGTAAGACAGCCCTCTCCCAGGAGCTCGCACTGGCGTCATAGACTGCGCAGTGAGGCATATTGAAGCCTGGGCCAGCCAACCTCGTATTCGATTTAAAGATGAAACACAAGTAAGAACCGTCTGAGCACAATCCGTAGCACAAGATCTGCTAGTACACCGCGGACCCAGCCCAGCATCACTCTTAGCCGGTCAGCCAGACGGTCAGATGGTCCACATATCCAGCCAATTGATACCTCTCACCGCACCGCCAGCCCCACGGACCACACGAAAAACCCCTCCCTATATATATTGATTCATAGCAGCATGCAGCATATTACTCTAGATCTTCCATATTGACTCTGAGAATCTCTGTCATTTTCCCCCTTTGGGTAGAGTTCTGATGCCTTCTCATCGCTCCGCGGGCCTTGGGGGGAGGTGCGGCAGGCAGGAAGGCAGGAAGGCAGGCCTCATCTCATCTCACATTTCCTGACCTACTAAACCGCGCCAGTTGATTCGCTCCCCTCCTCTCCCCGCTATTGAAGCTCGCCTTGTAAGCATCGTACGCCTCGCCAGAGCTACCCAGGCCAGGCCAAGAAAGCCCTGTGCTCCGGTATCGGAGATGACTGCTGAGCCTGTCTGTATGTAGCCCTAGGCCAAAGTGGAGTAATTGTTTAATCAAGTAGAGTCAGTCCGTGACGAGCTGCATATAAGAAAGGAGCTGCAGAAACTATAGTCACAATCTTTGTCCAAAGGATAGCTTCGTGCGCAGGTCTACAGCCGGCCATGTGCGCATGGCCAAGATATATATAAAAACCCGGTTTATAATAAATAAGGACTGACGTATCTCAAGCCCTTAAAGGGTTCAGGACCTAGTACTAAGATAAAACAAATACCTCCATTAGCTGCGAGTCATGTTTCATGCAGAGGGGACCAAAAAAAAAAAAAAAAAAAAAGGGTCTTAGCAGCGAGTTACGGATATAATTATCGGTCCATATAACCCTAACCCACCTCACACCAAGTCACCCAAGTCACGGTCCTTAACTCCTACACCTATATCCCCCCCTCCAGTGAGCGGAGCTCACACCCCATGTTTCTGAAAATGTGGTGGTCTAAAGTCCTTTTATCCAAAGACACTGAGACCGAATTTCGGTAGGGGGGACGTACGGGGCCCGGGGATAGCATTGGCCAGACCGTGCTTGCCAGTCACAACCTACAATAGGACCAGAGCAGAACATTTATACGGTCTGAAGACCAGCCCCTCTACTATTCTTCCGGTCCTAAGAGGGCAAAACACACCTGTCTTATCCCACCCAAGCACATTCACATACAACTGTAATGTTGTAATTCGGCCTCCGGCGGCGCCCACAAAACAGAGCAGCGGACCGCCTCCGGGACTTTGAATGCCAGGTGCCCTAAGTTTATGAAGTGAAATGTCTTGTGTGTTATTATCTTAGCGTAATGTCGATTTGCGCGTAGAACTTGAGGGGCGGAGATTTGGCAAAAAGGCCCTATAGGACACACCACATGTGAATAAAGGCCTTCTTCGTGATCGGTACACCTAAAGAACCAATTCCGCGGGGCCCCACGGTGCGCCGCAGTTAGCAAGGTGGAAGGGGGGGGGGTATGGACTGGAATAGTGGGAAAGTACTGAGACGTTTATTGAAAGGTTCGTTCCTTGTGAAGGCCTATACTCTATGTCTGCAAATTCCAGTCTATTCCCTGGCCTGGCGAAACCCGCAAACCCGGGGCCCCCAGACTTGGTGAGGCTGCTGCCCTGAAGGAAAGTGCAACGGCCAATAGAGATCTTGCAACAAGGAAATTAGCAATCAGAATGGTTAAATCTCACCCTTCCAGGCAGCGACATCACCAAACCTGGGGGCCCCGAATCTGCTTGTATCACCAGGCCAGGGGATAATATATCATCCAGCCTATTCCTAGAGTGTATCAACAGTCTAGCAATGTAAAATTCACTTAATGTGACTCCCACCCCCAGGATCAGTAATTCTTTGTTCACTTGGCTGTATGGTAACCAAGTCAACCAATGAAAACGCTTCATGTTTAATGTAACGAGGAAGATTCCGGGACCTTACTATAAGGCTCTGGGACTAAATGAGTGAACTAGGCGGGGTGCTGATAGGTGGGAATCTATTCACCCATTTAATGATAGAGCCTTGTACATGTAGCCACTATCATTGGCTAGGCTTCATGTTCCGTCATTGATCACCTTTTTTTTTAAAAAAAAAAAAAAAAAAAAAAAAATAGGTCTGGCATCCCTTAGTCACTCACGGAACCTTCCCCTCCCCCCCCCCCCATTCTTATCAGGGCCAAGTCTGGCATTACAAGGTCAGACAGCCAGTCCGAAGGCCTATCAAAAACCCCGCATCCGCGTGCGAGCACCAATACCGACCAACACCTCCCCGGTCCATAGCGCGACCTCCGAGCCAACCACAACATATACTCCATCTATCTTTATGCGCCTATCCTTTATAGCTGTAGCCATGGATCCTACGATATCAGACCTGCCCATTAACTAGCCTTTCTGATTCGCGAGTTTGTCGGACATATAGTAGCAGGTCCGCATGCGCGTAGCCGGAGGAATTTCCACCCTATGTAGACCGGTCTTCTCCAGTCTCGGTAAGAACCAATCCCTAAAGTTAGTACTGCAATATGGTTTAAGGAACCCCTCTACTCTACTAGCGCATACACTATCTTAGGCAATATCAAAACGTTAGTGCCACGTGCACGAACTGAGTTCCACACTTGAGGCCAGCACTCCTCTCACTTCAACATTCTAGTAACATCCCAAATCTGAAACCTCGATTTCATTCGGGGAATATCGCCCCGTTCCGGGCCGAGTGATCGCTCATGATTCCAAGACCAATAAGGCTTAGTCACCATGCAGTTAGTGAACCCATAACAAACGGCTGAACGACAAGTCACATTCGCGCATTGTTCCAATGGCAACAACCATCGTGGGCGATACCCATCAGGTACGTACCAAACTAGCGATCATGAACTCTCACACGCCCACGGTTCACAAGCCTCAATGATCGGCCAATGCAGGTGAATACCCTGCATATATGCATACAAGAACGGGAATAATAAAAAAGTATTTTAGACAGGATCGGGCACTAGCTAGGGCCTAACTAACCAGCACAGGAAAGAGGCACAACACCCAGAGTTCATCATGCCGACTAAAGACCCACGATGGATGCTACTCTCACGGGGTCAAGTTGCATGCGTTACCGATATCCGCAGCACATTTTAGGTACAATCTGTCTCCCAGTAACTCAACATAGAGCATCGTGGTGGGTAACTATAGTGTAACTCTACATTGTGATATTGTAGGCATTCTGCTAATGTACTTACACCTACGACTGACCATATAACCTAAGAAGATGTGGAAGGTCAGACGATTTTAAAACATCCTTTTCGCCGCAGGTCTCAAGTCACACAGACCAGATCCCTAACCGAGAAGGGGAAGGCTGGGGTGGGGGATTGATGAACCATAGTACACGTACCATCTCTAACAATTGCAACAGAGCAGAGCACATACAGTATGTACACGTAGAGGTATTTCGCCCATTGCTTCCTTATGCCGTTGGATATCATCCCAGTAGGGTAATTGTAAGTGGCGTTCCACTCATGGACATTCACCACTATGGTAAACCACTGGATAGAGGTAAAAATCCCCCCCACCCCCCCCCCCCGGTCTGTTGTTGTCTGCACAAGGTAGTGGGGGAAGCCCTGTTCAGTCTACAATGGACAGCTTGAATAAAAAGAAAATCTCTGGGCATTTACTCCGCCACTCTCGTGACATCTCATCATTAGTACCTGTGTTGTCAGTAAGGCAAACGCTTCCCATTTCCCGCAACATCGAGCTACTCTTTGCAGGTTGTTAGGGCCTCGGAGCTAGCACTGCTTCATATAGAAGTAGTCTGCAAGGGCGTTCTGCCCCATAAGCGATAAAAGAAGCAAAAACTGGTTCGTGGACCCCCGACGTATGCAAGATCCAAAGGCCTAACAACCGATGATGGCTTTTTTAGCAGGTAATGTAGGTATGCGATCGAGATTTGACTTTGAGACTTCGTTTTTAGTGTTTTTTTTTTTTTTTTGCTGTTGTTATTGATTGACATAATAGGCGAGTTTCGAGGTCAATGTGTTCGTTTTTCCCCCTGCATACATACTCTAGACCCCAGATGCTGAAGACTGCGTTGAGATATAGTCATGTGCAGAGTAAACTACTTCTTGCCCCATAAAGTAGCTGCTCAATGGGTTCCGAGATGATGATAGGGCTGGTTTATTTCCCTAATCAACGATCCCCCCCCGCGTTACTACCTAGAAATTATAAACCGAATGGATTGAAATTCACGGTTCCCCCTTCTATGGATATATACGGCTCAGTAAAAAGTCGATCCTGGGGTGTCCCATCGGTGTTTCCACCCACCCGCATCTCATCGAGGCACTTCATCTCACCGAAATCGTGATTTCTACAGTTACCACATTAGCTTCGTTTGAAAAATTTGCTCGTTGCCATTTACATCAATACATACCCCACGCTTGTTACCCAAGAAAGGGGAAAAACCCCGTGAGCGGACAAGAAAATTGCGAACCGGCCCAGTGCAACCCCACATCCAAAAGTAATATCTCCGGTCGTTGTGATATTATTCATTCCACGCACGAGAAAACATCCTCAAAGAGTAAGTCGGAGTTTCAAGGGCCACTACGCCCCAGCTTTGCCGCTCTAGCTCTAGTCAATGCCAACGTATTTGTGATGTTTGTCGTCCCCGCGGGCGGGAGATGGCGTACGGTATGAGGTCCGATCGAGATCTCAGATCAGGGTGTACAAAGCCAACAATCCCAGCCTGGTACGAGTATTTAAGACAAATATTATGGTCCCATCGACCGGTAAGTGGCTCTCCGAGGCGAAAAGAAATTTTTTCGTTGCGTTGAAAGGCCCTGCATAAGCTGTCTGATTTATCTACCCGCACGAGCCCCCTCAATGATTTCCCCGCGAACCAGTGGGGTATGCAGATAAGGATGACATGCCAAGATCGTCTTTCGGCCCTCTGCTTTTGAACTGCTGTCCGATAAAGTTGTCTGTCCTACACTTAGCTATGTCTATAAAATTTGCCACGATTAATAGAAGCAAGTGGCAAAAGCACCTACCTATTATATTTTGATCCCGTTCTATCACCTGAATAATATAATATATAGCTGGCAATAGTATGCTCATTGCGACGTGTATTAACTGCCGAGGCCTCGATATTCTTCACCGCAACCCTAACAGGTAGGAAGTAAAACATCCCGTACCGACAAGACTTTATCATCCCAACATTTTCATTGTCAAGTAAATCTCCTCGGACTCTATATAGACACCTGCAGCCTAAATTGAATTCAATCCAACCTTCAAGACTGACCTGTCCAACATTATTATTATTGATTGTGTGATCTGTCCAACATCACATTACAAGTGACGTTTATTTTATCACACGAAGCCAGGCATAGGAGACTATGCGCTCTCTCTGATCAATCTGCCGTGTCGGGATGAGAGCTCAATTTGACGTCTCACTATAGCTTTCGGTAGCCGTGGTTACCCGGAGCGAGTGATAGTGTGTGAATGGTCTCGCCTAGACTTCTATATACAATAAGCGTCGCAGGTGAATGTGTTCTGATTGGTTGGAAGAAAATGCTACTCCCCCTCATGCCGGGATTGAAGGAAGGGCCCGAAGAAGTGTCCCTGAGTACCCAGAGGGAAAAAGTTATTAAAACGAGATCACACCCGCGTAACAGAGCATAGCGATCGAAAATTTTATTCGCCACCCATGTGCCCGACCTCAATGCAAACATCAGGCGATAATGGGGATGCGAAGTCAGCCCGGTGCTTAGCGAAACGATAGCAAGCCAGGATCAGGGGGTAGAGCGTATTTAATCTGGTGTATTAGACTAAGGACCGGTGAGATCGCTGAGACACCACTCTCCGAGAAATCCGCATCAACTAGCATAACATGAGTCTACATTTCTGCACTTTCATTCTACCTCCATGCTTGCTTGTTTCTGGTTGTTTGCTTGAAGGGGCCGTCTGTGGTTGGCGGTGTCCAGACGCAGGGAACCGGCGTAGTAATATGCAGGATGCAGGCTGGAGGAAGAAGAGACCGAATAGCCATGGTAGGTTATAGGACATCAGAGGCCGGAGAGTTGATCGAGCTCGGCGGCTTCGCGCCTCACATAAATTTCCATGGCGACATGAAGTTTGGTTACAGATTATCCAAGTCGATATTAGGTTATTTGTGGGGGCCAAAAGCTACAGGTCTAGGTATCAAAGACACCTATATAATTGGCAAGGAGCACCGTACTAGTAACTATCTCGGCCCCCACCCAGAAGGTCAGGATCCTTTTAACGGTCTATTATGGGATGAAAGTTACACTTAGCTTTTAGACCGCTAGACCCGCCCATACTTTCAATTGGCCCAGCTACTCGTAATTTCATAGCGTTTCCGGACTCAACTGCTATTGCATACACAGAAAAAGGATACCTTTTTGTATGGCATGCAATAGTGGTCGGGTCCAGAAATGTCACGAATTGATGGGTAGGAGCTTCGATCCGTTGTGAATTGTTGAAAGCAGTCCAGATCCACTTCAAAGATACATGTCAGACCCGTGCAGAAATGGGGTCGATTTGTTAAATGATTTTATTTGATTGGATGCAATGGCGTTCTCGGCGTCTTGCCACTGCCTATCGCACCAAATTTAGCTAGCTTAGGAGGATTGATTTGCGGCACCCCCTTTGCTCAGAATTCAAACCGGGCCCTCATTTTGATAGCCAGACTACCACAAGGTCTTATTAGTTCTCGGGAATAGCAGTATTCGCTATGTGCTAAGGATTAGTCTCGGGGAGGGGATGAAAGGGTCCAGAGGATATTTACTTTTTCTTTCTTTCTTTCTTCTATAGCAGATCAAGTTGACCCGCAGACCTCCGAAGTTGTGACGAAAGACATATTATCGAGAACCGAGGATTACCGAGCGAGGGCTTATCAGTGTTATGGTCGGCCACCATCTCCTTCAATCTCAGCAATGACCTCCAGCCACAAAGCAAAAGAGATGATATAATTTCTCTATAGGGCTGTGAGGATTAGAAGCAGTTAAATTCATGTCGATGGAGATGAAGGTCCAAGAAAGCTCATGATGAAGGAGAATGAAGATGAAAGGGTGGACGGATAAGCTAGTACAGTATATTTCAAGTCGGTTGATGACGTTGCAACTGCAATTGTCGAAAGTTACATATAGTTACAAAATTTAAATGGTGTTCCCAACAACTCACTCTAGCTAGTATGTAACTTCATTTATTCTATTTTTTTTTACCAGTACGTACAGTTCATTGAGAAGCCCAATAAATACATAAATGTTTGATCATAGCCTCTAATTACCATTAACAGAAATTCCCCTGATACTCCGGACCCCCGATACTACATCCATGTCTAGTAGGATCAGGGCCCACGGGTGAGCAGCGCTCAATCTCTAGTCTTAGTCCTAAGTAGTTTAGCCCAAGACAAGGATCTCGCTTGTCAGCCCTACACCACCTCGCCAAGACCTACCAAGCCATCTCCAGCCATTATCTCCAGCCACATCCTCTTCTCCGCACACAAAGCAGCGACCCAATCTCCTCGCAAACCCCCTGCCGCTTCATCGAAAGGTGTGAGCTTTTCCTCCCCCCAGCCCCGACGCCGCCCTTAACTACCCTCGCTGCTCGCTAACCCCCACCGAGCTCCCCCGTCTGTCAATCATTCATTCACGCACGCGGGGCCGTTCCCGTTTCCTTTGGGACACTGGAAAAAAAAAAGAAAACGAAACTGAACAACAACTACCACTACTTACACTCACATGAACACGTACTTACTTGCCCTATAGTCATTTTAACTACACCACTTCTACTTCTACCATAAGGCAGTATTATTTTCTTCTGTAGCTAGCTTACCCCATAGAGATTCAGTATATACCTATCTAGTTATATCCTATAGAGAAAGTGAGTTATCTAGATATATAGCTAGGTAGGAGGTACATAACCCCGCGATGGACGCCCCACCGGCCAGTCTCGACGAATGGCGAAATCGCCTATTCCATGTAACAGAGATCATAACACTCTCTGAGGAAGAGTATATACCTTCCCCACCTCTCCCTGAGGTACCCGCTAACTTCACCACTCATAGATGGAATACCTATTGGCCCTACGTTGATAACATCTGGTAACCCCCACCCCACCCCACCTGCGCCCTCCCCTGCCCTACTAATGCATATCCAGGTCCCACCGCTCCACCCAAAAATCCAAAAAGGGACCCTTCCAAACCCACTACTACGACTGTCGCCTGAAGGGCCGTCCCCCAGGAACCCCACAGAACCAGGACCCCAACAAAAAGAAGCGCAAGCGCACAGCGCGCGAGCGCGACCTATGCGACATGAAGATCAAGGTGATCGAGACATTTGGTGGGTCCACAGGGAGGACTTTCACCATTGAAAGAGTGAGGAAGGAGGGTTTGGCGGGAAGGGGGAGAGTTGGTGATTCCGGCGGGGATGATGTACTAGATGGTATGGGTTTGGGGGGCATTGGAGGCATAGTACTGGATGGTAGTGGAGGTGGGGGTGAGAGCGCGGCGGGACCGGATGTCATGGCTGCGTTAGACCAGTATGGGGTTCCAGGGCTTCTGGGAGAGATACATAGGCATACGCTCGAGGAGAGCGATAGGATTAAGAAATGTACAGTGGAGAGGGAGGGTCTTAAAAGACAGAAGGAGATGAAGAAGGTGCAGGTGAGTTTTTGTTTTCCTAGTCGGTTGTCTTTGTTTTCGGTTGCTGTGGGGGGTAATGATCATGGTGCCTGTTGTGCTGCTTTTTGGAGGTCGTGGTGATCTTCATACATGTAAAGGTTGTACTTCTGGACTTGCTGTACGCCCATCGATTCCCTATGTGCTACTATTGCCTTATTACGTCATCGGAGTTAGGCCTGCTTCCGACCTCCTGTATGCTGCTCTGCTCTACGGAACCTCCAGCCTAGTTTTTTTCTTGTTGCGTGTGTATCCTTTTATACATATGTACAGGAACTCAATGTGGTTTCAAATCCTACAATTGCGTGTAAAACTGCGGTTATTTGTCTTCTCCATCTCAACTGTCTGGTTCTCGATTTTCTGCGTTCAAAACCTCTATCCTTCACCTTCAATTTCTACTACCACTATCATTACCACCCCTCCCGTTTTTTTAGCATCCTAGCCTATTTCTTTTCCACCAATCACAAGAGTCGCAAAATGTCTGACCCATGCTTCCCATCTCTGCCATCCCCTACGGGAAAGGCATCCGGGCAGAGACAGCAGAAGACGTACCCCAAGAAAGCGTCCGGGCAAGCCCTGCAGACCGTTAAGCGCCATTCCAAGCTCAACGAGCTCAAATTGTTTGGCAGTTGCTTCTGGTTAGTTAATATAATCATTTCTCTCATATTTTCACACCAAGTTAACCACGTAGTTGACTATATATATATAGCCCATTCGTGCAGCGCGTGTGGATCGCCCTCGAGGTCAAGGGCCTTAACTACCAATACATCGAGGTTGACCCGTATAAGAAGCCACAAAGCCTTCTCGATATCAACCCGCGTGGCCTTGTGCCAGCTCTCAAGCACGGCGAGTATGCATATTACCCTCCTCACTTGCTCTCCCACTCTTCCCTACTATATCAGTGCTCTTTAGAAAGCCTTTTCAGGAAGATCGCGTGAATTCCGTGTATGTTGATAACCCAGAGCTGACATGAGATGCGTGTGAATAGCTGGGGCTGCCACGAAAGCACTGTACTCCTTGATTACCTTGAGGACCTCGGGGTTGGGACTGCATTGCTGCCTGAGCACCCGCAGCTCAAGGCAACATCAAGACTGTGGGTCGATCATGTAAGGAACAACTCCCATGCCTGAAGGTATGAAAGCGTGGACCTTACAGTGGATATGAGAGCAGGTGAATCGTAATATCGTACCTAGCTTCTCCCGGTACCTACAGGCGCAGGAACAACAAAAGCAGGTTGAGCTCGCAGAAGAACTTCGTGTTGAGGTGAGCATCTAGGGACCCCCCTTTCTCCTCTTTATATACCAAATTTGCCTATTCCCATCCCGTCTGATCGGCATAAGAAGATACCCCTCACATCACATCGTACGACATCACTCCCAAAAATCAGGATCCAATGATTCATGCCCTATCTCCCCCGCTATTACTACTCCTTTCCGTATATAGAAAGCTACCTTTACCACTCCTTTCCCCATAGAGAATTCTTCTAACCACGCTTGTTCTCTTGCGCCGCAGATCGCAAAGATCGTCGATGCTGCAGACGTAGTTGGGCCCTTCTTCCTCGTAAGTTGTTCATCCCATCTCCTACTATCTCCGGGCGTCTATGATTGGCCAAAACCTAACCTCAACAGGGCCCATTTATAACCTTTGTCGACGTTTCCATCGCGCCATGGCTGCTTCGTCTGTCGCGTGTGCTTCACCCATATAAGGGGTGGCCATTGGCGCAGCCTGGGACGCGCCTGGCCACATGGATTAACGCATTGGAGGGTAGCGAGGCCGTCGGGAATACCCTGAGTGATCCTGTCCTGTACTTGGAGAATTATGAAAGGTATGCTGGTGAGTCGCTTAATGGCTGATATGAGTGCTGATGAGTAGCGATGGATAGAGAATCGGCCGGATACGAGCTTGGTCGCGAGGGCTGTTAACGCAAGGAGAGGGTTGCCCTAATTCCTGGCTGGTGGAGTAATGGAATTTTCTTAATACTATTATCAGTTTTTTTTTTTTTTTTTTCCCCTAAAGGAAAATCCATTATTATTCTTGCTTGTTTTGTGATGCAACGACCTTTGATGTTCGACCAACTGCAGTAAGCTGACTGGTCAACCAACCCTAATGAACCGAAATGTATTTAGGCATGGGTTTTTAAAGAATTTCTTTTTTTCCTTTTTCCTTTTCCCGTTTCCTCCCCTTGCCGAATAATCCAGCTAGCTAGTTAGTTTCCCAGTACCAAACGTCAAGCCTATCAAACGCAGCAAACGTTAAACCATCGCAAACCCCGCCCCTAACGTGGACCTGATCATTTCCTGATTCTATCTTTGCTGTCTCCCCAGGTTCGCAAGATGGTGCACCAAAACCCCAACATCTCGTGACGGCAACCTGCATTAATTGACACAATTCCCTTCGCCGGTCGTGATTACTCTGGGCGATCTGGTACACAACCCCCACTTTAGCCCTCCTGTCAAATGTATGTCTGGACATCATCCAGTCGCCCTCCCGCTGCTGGGAGCTATGTCGAAGTGGCTGTTAGGGTAGGCTCCGCCTCCCTCCCGGTGGACCGGGGCGTTCTTTAAGGTTTGTTCGATCTGTGATCTAATCTGTACCGAAGATACGTAAAGGCGCGAAAGGTTGCTTGGACCCTCTCTCGACACAAATTGTAGAATGGACGGATATGATATCGATTAAATCACGTTCTTTTTTTTTTCTTTCTCTTTCTTTTTTTTTCCCCCCCCTCAGGCACCTATGCCGCGGAACGGGCTCTTCTCGCCCTGCTACGTGCTGCCAGGGCGTGCTGTGCGCAATGCAAGATCTATCCCATTTTAAAGGTAGGCAGGTTAGAACTGAAGTAACAGTGATGACGGGATACCATCGTGACTTTTATTTTCCAATGGATCGTGGAGATGTTCCCGTTACATAAGAAACGGCGCGTCGATTAGCCAACAGCACCTCAAGAACAAGAAGCAAGGTGAAATTCCCCATCATGTCATCCCCTCGCGCTGGTTCGTTCGGCGGGGATGTATTAGTAGTGTTCTGAACCCCATGTCCCTGAGGCTATGGTTGGCCGAGTACGGGAGAGAAACAGGCTGTCAAGCAGGGCAATCGTCCGTCAAAAGCAGGGCAGGATAAGAAGGACAGGGGGGGGGGGGGAAGCAGGGAAAGCAAGGCATGGCAGGGCCCTGTAAATCACAGCCTTCCTAAAACTTAGGGTTGATGTCTATTTTCATATCATTGACCACCTCCACACAGAACCTGCGCTATGTCCACGATGTGCCTGCCAATCCACCCAAACTAGCCCAGCTATATTCAAATTACCCGCATGAACGAATAATGACGTCGCAGCGCGCTATTCCCTCCACAGTCGGGTTGCAGCGGCAGTGGCTCGTTCGGCTGCTGTCAACCGAGGCGCAACAACGGGACGTTTTCTTTCCTTCTTTCCCTTCGCCAGGGGTTGTGAAAGCTGTGAAGGTGGTATGTGCTGGGTGGTCCGGATCAGTATTCCGTCCAATCAAAGCCCTGCAGAGAATGGTGATCGCCCGGTTTTTCTTTTGGAGGGTGGTGGGTGGGATCCCGTCGCTGGCTGGCCTGGTACCCTGCAGTTAACTCGGGGGATCGTGAGTGAGTACCTGGAAGGACACGAGACGTGACTGATGGTGCACTCGCGAGAAACAGGCTTTATTTTTTTATTTTATTTTCAGCTACCCTCTCATTTCTTCATTCGCTCCTTGCAGGAGCTAGGAGCAGTAAAAACTAGAGCCATCTGTTCACGCTCATCTAATTATTGAAGTGGAAGGCGTGTCCGTTCAAAAGATAAAAAGGTGGAAGACACGTCCGTCTCGGGGATTTATCGCGGATGTTTGCTCCTGTGAGGATTTATGAAAGTAGCAGGTGATGTGTGCTGTTTTCGTTGCTTTTGCTTTTTTACTTTTGGCGAAACCGTGAACAGTCAACTCATGAGGGGTCACTCTTTTTTCTTCTCTAGGCTCGACTAGATCGCCTCCGCCTGCTGTAGGCAGGGCCTTGTCTTAGTTACATGTACGTAGCCTAGGAGCTTTGAATATTACTCTATGGCCATTACTCTGTACCTGACCTGCTTGTATCTTCTTCTGCAAAACCAGGGGCTGAAGGTACCTAGAGAAACTTATTTCCGGCGGCCTTACAATGTCACGGAAGTAATATGCAAGTGCGTCGTTATTCACAGTGACCCAGCCAGCTGGTGTGGTTGTTTCAAAACGAAACCGACCACCTTACCTACTTTCTTATGAACCCTTTAATATGCAAGGAGGGAAGTAAAAAAAAAAAAACGGGTAACCGTCTGTCTTGGTTTGGTTTCGTACATTATGGAGACCAAAAAAGACCCTTTGCTCCGCATACCAGAGAACATGGACCCGGACACAAGGCCCGGACCAGGCACAGGTTTGACCACACTCTATGTAGGTGAGACTACACACCACCTCGCACGGTGTTGAGACAGGGTCGAGTGATAGCTGTGACTGAGAATCATATTGGGTGTAAAGTGAATGGTGAGTTAACTAATAGATGTAATTATTGATAGTAATGGTTATGACGTATTTGCTGGTGGTAAGAGGATAATTCCCTCTCCCAGGAGATTTCCTTAACATGTTACTAGGGAGGAAAAGGGTATTATGTAGGAAAAGAGTAAGTTACATGATTTTGGTATCTCCAGTCCCTGCCAAGCCTCCTGTTTTCAGCGAGGGGGGCATGGTGAGGCCGAGGGTGGCTAGCTATGTAGTAGGTATCAGGGCCGCCAACAAGACGTTATGATAGGGTCTATCATTAACGTTATGACTGGCTTAAATTGGGGGACTTTATTCTTGAAGGGGTAGCAAGAGAAGATGAAAAAGATGAAGACCCAAAAGATGAGTGACGTAAGAATAGCGTCCTGTCTGGGCGATCGACAATTGCCGGAACACGTCGATGAGCGGCAAAATTCGCGATCGTGAAGAGCTGTCGTAGTGCAGGGGAGAAGTTATTGTGCGACTTGGCTCGTTGATGGACGAACGAAAGAGCGTCTATCTCTATCTAACTGTCTATCTAGGCAATCTTCTTTGCGGACATACCTACTCAACTACCTACTCTACAGACACATCATCTTTTTGTTCTGAAGGTTTATGATGATGGCCCGTGGTGGTGGCATTTGTACCTACCCCTCGGTTGATAAGGGCTTAATGCTTAAGGGTGTGGCCCCCCTAAGGTGGTTTCTCCTGGTTGCAGACTCGCGGGTCGACTGCCAAGAAGGGGCGTTGAATGGTGGTTAGAAAGTGAGCGAGTAATGTTCTAAGTGGGTCGTAATAATAATAACAGCAGTTTAATCAGTAAGGGCAAATAAAGAAGGAGAAAAGTTGCTATGCGCAGCAAAACGTTGAAAAATGTCTTCGAGCAGCTTTTACACCCCCTCTCTGTGGCTGGGTTGACGTTATACAAAGGACCGCATTTGAGAACGGGGGTGACCTGCAGTACACTGACCGCGATGGGAAAAGGTCAATTGTGAAATGGGGGTCTTCTGGCATGGGAAATTTTGTTTCCCCTTCAACAACGAGCGGGGCAGGGGTTAATGGTAGGTGGTGGGGCCCGGGATGGCTCGTGTTGCAGGGATGATGATATGGAGAAGTCCCGTCCGCGTTGCTGTTGATCGCGTTTGGCATTTTCGCCTGGCCTTGCAATTTACACCACCACTAAAGGACGCCCCAGCTAGGACACACACACTCACCCACTCATCCACTCACTCACAAGGAGATAGACATACAGCCATGCTTGCATCTACTCTACTCTAAGTACTTTACTTTATACATACACCATGCATTACCATCCTGCAAACTCACAAACACCATTGGAAATTGGGGTACATACAAAGTGCACATACTTACAGAAGCTAGCTAGCCTACAACTACTTTCACTTTTGCTACAGCACATGCGGCCGTTGTTCAAAAAGTGCGGCGTCTACCATGGTGAGAGATACATGTAGTGAATTAGGGAAAAAGCAAGAAATCAAAATGGTAAATGATACTACTACTGAGTGCGGAACTTGGTGCATGACAAGGTTTGTTGCGTAGAATTCTCTACCAGAAAATAAATTTTTTTTTTTTTTACCTTTCACCATCGATGTTACTGCTACCCTTACCATGCTCTGTCCTGTTGCCTGAATTGTGCTATGAGATATCTGACTTATACCTTACCTGTTTGAGGAAAGGTACACACATTCTTCCTCTTTCCACCCACAGTAACATCCACCCCCCTTCCCTTCCCTTCCCTTCTAAATCCCCAATCCCATGCTCCCTGTTCAGTCATTCCTAACCCCCCCCCCCCCCTTCTGTAACGTACCCCCACTAGAATATGTAGTTAGGTTTAGTGTTCCATCTCTTCCGCTCTTCCCTAACACAAACCACCGGCGCACCTCCTCCACCAGGACCCAGTCCATCCGCTACTGCGTACCCTACATACCCACTACATATGCACACAACGTGCCCTACACACTATTATTTATTTCACTAGCACATCTCTCTCCGCGGCGAGGAACATAAAGGGCGCCACCCACACACACCTAGATTGGTTTGCATTTGTCAACTTACAGGGTGATCACCATCCTCCTCTTCCTATATCTATTTACCACTCCCACCCATTCTGTACTTCTATTGTGCCCTGCCTACCAGCTCTCCCTCCATTACATACACGCCGGTCCACTGTTCCGTCTGATTGTAAGAAACCAAAAGAAAGAAATAAGAAGCTCTTGCATCTTACATCATCCTTGTCACATCCAACTCCACAACCCCCCCCCCCCCACTACTTCATAACTGTCACTCTGCTGTCTCCTTCGACATCGCTGAAAAATATATTTTATTCAACAATAACATCTTTATCTCCATTCTCCGGTAATAATTGCGCGTTCAATAAGATCTGTTACAATGACAAACCCAAATCAGAGTATTCCAGACCATCATTGGACCATCAGTACCTCAACAGGTCGACGGGTATCTCTTCTCTGTGATGATGAGATTGAAAGTGTATACCCGTATGCTTCATCCTCAGCATCTTCGCCTACACCGCCATTGTCTCCAGCGTTTGGACGGCCGTATGCTACCCGCCACGATTCCATTGAATCAAACTCCTCCACAACATCGCTGAACTCTTTATTGTATTCACCCCAGACACCTCCAAATATCAGCCTTCCACCTTTGGAAAAATGCCTGCCTCGTGAAGCTGGGTCAATGTTTCCTGGGTCGTCTCCTGTAAACTCGCCAAACACACCCCCGGTAGTAGTTACCTCGATAATCAATCATCCCATGATCGACCCGGAGCAGCTTTCGCCGAGAACTCTCACTCGCACTCCCGCCAGCTCCGTGCCTCCATCCCCAAAATCTGGCGCTCCAAATCCAGTTGTTAAGAGAAGCGGTCGGCGGTACACTTGCAACTGCGGAAAATCGTTTACTACCTCTGGCCATTTGGCGCGACACACCCGGATTCATACTGGGGAGAAGAACTATGTCTGCCCTGAAGACGGCTGTGGGGCAAGATTCAGCAGACAAGACAACTGCATGCAGCACTACAGAACCCACCAGAGCGGGTCAGCCACGAAGCGGGCGGCGAGGAGGAGAAGAATGTCGGCCGACGATCTTGGACTTCAAGAACAGCGAGATGAGGCTACCGCTGTCAGGCCTGAGTTACATCCCCGAATGCACACATATCACCCTCAGCTTTACCCGGTATCGTATACTCATTATTCGGATTCGTTCGGCAGCGAGAGTGGCTTGAATGCGTTGGCGAGTGTGGCGAGCGCAACCCCAGGTTACCCTTAAAGAATGAGAGTATCTATTCCGGTTATTTCATTGGCCCCGCCGCTGCGTGTGGGCGAGTTTATGCTTTACTTTCGATCGTTATCTTTCGAAATGGGAAAAGAAGAAAGAAAAAAAAAAGAAAACCAAAAAGGAGAAAAATGATAGCTCCGCGGGGGGCTCAAAGTTTTTCCCATCCTCATTCCTTTTACTGCAGATTTTTGGGGCAAAAGTAATATTCATTGTCACAATTGTCTGAGATTCATGATCGGTGGTAGTTTTAATCGGCGGTTGAAACGTTAGTTACACTACACTTTCACTTCTCTGTAATATTTTTTTATTCGAGGTTATTATCATGGATTGATTGCATCATCGATTTTTCTTTCCTTTTTCTACTACCCTTCACTTCTGGCACATGATTTATCAAAGGTTCTTTTTTTTCTTTTCCTCCACGTTTATATAGGGTCTTTCTTTGGGGGACGGCTCTGCTTCAAGGGCCGTTTGGGTTAGGCTTTTTTATTTCGTTTTTCTGGGTGGGGTTGCAATTTGGGGGCTTCTTTTTTTTCCTTCTCCTTCTTTTCTTTTTTCTCCCTCTTCTACTATTCTTTCCTTAGGGGTATTTGGGTCTTGGGCGTTAGGACGGGATTTTGTCTTTAATTGGTATGGGCTGGTCTTTTCTTTTACAACATTCGGTTTCATTTCCTGGGTGGGTTATTAAGGCTTCTCCTTCATTTCTTCACTACTGGATCACTACATACAGAAACGATTTTCTATTTTCTGAAATATTTTTTCAACTGTCTGGGTCTTCCCTTTCCTTTTTCCTTTTTTTTTTTTTTTGTTACTGGGGTCACGGCGGGGTTTTACTGCGAACAAAACAAATATGTGTGACTTCACAGTTTGGGTCATACGATCAGAAGAGACACTTATTCAATAATTCTTGATGTTTACTATTTACTCCTCTTCTTTCTTTTTCTACTTCAATTTCCTGCACTGCTCAATCTTGTTACTTCTTGGACTTGTGCATATGGGTTATGGGATGGGATGGGATGGACTGGGATGGACTGGGGTTTTTTTTTTTTTTTTTTTTTTTATACTTTTTTTTTAAGGTATCAAGGATTGGTTTGCTTAACGTCAGTGATCGATGTTCACTACCAAGGAGCAAATTAAACCCAATCACTGAGATTGATGCTGGGGCGATTTATCCAATCGCATGTTTTGTAGGGTGCTTTCATATCGATCTCTTAACAGAAGACCGTCGTTGCGGTCCTGATATTGATTGTGCTGCAATATTACTGGTACACGCAGCATTGCTCCGTTTCCTAGGGACAGAGGCTTTCCTCGGCGTCTCATTTCCGCTCTGCCTTGGAATATTATTCCCTTAATTATTCTTCTCTGATCTTTTGTAAGGTTCAGATGCTCCTAGGTTTTAAATCACGTTTACACACACACCTACATGGCTGATCAGCGTTGCGGGGAACAGCGTTGCGTTCCACAAGCTGTAGCCTGGTGAAGGCCCTACAGCACAGGTGCATGCAGTGTGCACGGTCCGCGTCGGTGGTGAGAGGACGGATATGTCCTCCGTCAGCCTCCACCTAAGGTAACGGAGAAGTAGCAGCCAGCAGCACAGCAAGAGCACTTTGGCCTGGATTCCTTCAGGGGTGGGGGGGAGACCACCTTGTTCGATGATTTCTACCTCAAAATTACCCTTTCCTGCCTCGCCTCGTTACATATCACAACCCATCACCCT
The DNA here is from genome assembly GCA_024713865.1 of Morchella sp. 2016-72. Lineage (NCBI taxonomy): Eukaryota > Fungi > Ascomycota > Pezizomycetes > Pezizales > Morchellaceae > Morchella > Morchella sp. 2016-72. Next base: position 1,115,056 of record JAMJEY010000022.1, read on the forward strand.
CTCCTCGACGAATTTTTCCCTACCGGCTTCCATTCTTCATCCCCCATCCCATAATCCCTCCTCCGGCAGCAAGACCCACTCGCCATGTGGCCAGCGGTTTTTCTTATTCTTTAAGATTCCATTCACATCATCCATCATCATCATCATCATCATCACCATCATCATCATCAACCATCATCAACCACTATCTACATGTAGTTATTTATTTTATATGTTCTAGACCCCATAACTCACCGTGGTATGTATTTTTCAGAATGAAATCACGGGGTCTGGTCTTGGGGTCAAGGGTTTTAATGACATCAGCAATTTATTTATTTCTTCTCAAGATGTATTTCTTTCTCTGCATACGGATATGTCCGAAACCCGAAAGATGGATGAAAACGGTCTTACCACTCTCCCCTGCGTTTACTGACTTTCCCATATCTATGAACCCAGTTCAAGCAAGACTTTAGAGTCCACAGATCTGACAGACTGGCCCCCTCGAATGCTATTAAAAGCTTTCAGCTTAAGCTCATCGCGTCGATCCTTGGTGGTCTTGAACCCTTAACCCTCACGAGCTCGCCCCCTTTTCCGTCGCTTGGGTACCTAGATTGAGGCTCACTGCGCATCAGTTTTCTCCGCTGTTTATCAACGCCGAGACTAATGTTGATGTGACGTCTAACTAACGTCATGTCTCATATCTCCTTTCCCGCGCCCGCTAGGCGGAAACCCTGATTGCTAAATTCTCCGATTGGCTGGTTAACTCAGACCCTAGAAGTAGAAAAAAACATTGCATCGATCGATCGTAGGTTCCAGCGAGCTAGTGCTGTGCCCAAACCTGGGCAAGTAGAGCCGTAAGCCATGGTTAGTAACCGACCTTGGTGTGGATCGTGCTGTTCGCTGGTAAATCGAACCAAAAACTCCTGGAAAAACGAAATAAAAAATAAAAAATAAAACTTTTTTTTTATGACATGGGCGCGGTTTCCCCAGCAAAGGGGAATGCCGGCTGGCGCAATGCGTATATACCGAAGGGGCTCCGCTCCCATGTCCCCCTTCCCTTTCTGTGTAATTTGATCTCGATCTCTTCAGCCAGCCATAGACGATTTACCTTTTTTTTTTCTGCGACTTCGGGGAGGACTCAAACCCGGGAATCCGTAATAGATTACCCCGGAGACCGGGGGGTGGGGGGGTCTAGACAGCTAGAACTGGGTGTTCTAGAGTTCTTGTCTGGTGGCAGTGCTTGATTAGGATCGAGGAAAAGTGTGGAGAAGTTTTTTTTTCTTGATCGGGACCCCCCTGGGGATGTTCCTGCGATCTGAATAACGGATCCCGATCTTTGGGGGGTGAGACAACGCAGGGGCCAGTTTTCTTGACTGAACCGTGGGTCTGGTCCGTGGTAAACGTCCGTTCCGTCGTTCAAGCTGCTGCTTTCCCCGGGTTGTGCATCCTATCATCGATAGGCGTTCTCTGTGTAAAGAAGCTTAACTTTTTGGTGTGTGGTGTGCCAATCAGGTGATAGCGTGAGTTTCCAAATAAAACAGGTTATTTTGTTTGGAGATCACCTTCTTACCTGTTTGCCAAGCATCGCCATAGTCGTTCATGTCTGCTATATCCCGGCGTCCCTTGGTTGGTTGTGGAGATAGGTGGAAGGGCTAAGTTGCTAACTACTACATAAGGGCTTGGTGACGGCACCAAGTGCTTGAAAATTCGCTTGCGTCCGTAGTGCAGAATTGCTTTATCACTAGGATGACACATGAATGTGAAATATGATCATTTCCACCTCTAAATGGTACCAATTCCGCAACTCATTACTACACGCAGGATGATCTTCAAAATCAAGGCGAATTCGAAAACGATCTACACAGTCTGGACCTGCCACAACAGCTTGCATTTGTTACGTGATACCGATAGAGAGATCAGCTGAAGAGAATCTTTCAATGATTAAATATAGCATTTATGCAGGCCAAGATGAGCCTTATGTTCAGTTCCCGCCTCCAGGCCTTGGTTCCGCTGAGAAGATACACCAATTGTGGGTCTCAGCTTGGCAAACACGTGCAGATAGCGAGATGAAACGGTAACATCCACGATCCCAATCAAATAAACGTTCGCAAGTCACTACTTAATGACATGGGAGGATGGGGATATGTCTTAGCTGCTTAATGATATCCATATCAAGCATGTCAATGCTGCTTCATGATATGCATCGCAATCTTGCACAGCTTAGACTGGAGAGGCTAGCAAACGTACGGCTGGCCGGTCGGCCGGGAAAATCCGTGATGAACTTATTTGGTTTACCATTTCGGGTTATGTTTCTGCAAGCCACAATCGCCTACCAAGTTCAATAAAAGGGGGCATGGAGTTTGATTTGAGGGGTAGTGCGGGTATGTGGCTGGTGTATGCAATTTTTTTTATGGACATTCTTCCTAACCCTACTATTATGGTGCCACTAATGCTCGAAGTGGTGTTAGGTGTTCCGACTGTAGCGTTGGCAATTACGGGGCGGTATGAGGGAAATAAGTTGGTGTAGAGGGAGGAGCAAAGGGAATGGCGCTGGGTGATCGTCAGCCATCAGCTGTCCAAAAAACCGTTTTAATGATCAAAGCTCCAACGGATACCGAAACATTAGAGACTTTGCGCAGATGGAGCCAGCTCTATTTCGATTATCTAATTGGCAGGCTTTGTGATCGGCACCAATTAATTTACCAAAAAATGGAGTTGGCAAAGTCTCTATATTAGAGATTTTAGGCCAAGAATCAATTTTGAGAAATGCTGTTTGCCCACCCAGCAAAAAGATTCCTGCAACTAGTAATTTTGACCAAAAGTGATGGTTTCTATTGCTGAGCTTTGGCGGTGTTAGGACCTCCTGGTGAGGAAAACAACGGCAAGATCCAGAAAACTGATGAGATAGAGTACTTACATGGAATGTTTAGTGTGAAAGCCGCGTGGAGATATGCCCTCGTCTTCATGGATGGAGATGCACTGATCTGCTCATCCTATTTACTTTTTTTTACGTTTTGTATCTCCTGTTGCCCAATTATTGTGTTTCCTGCAGAGTTTACCTTTCGCTTAGTAGAAGACCCCGGAACTAGTGTGGAGTAGAATTTAAACTGCCTTATTCCAACAATTGCAAGGTGTGTGTGCTGGCTGAAGATCAACATAGGCAGGGCAAGCCACATTCGGCCCTTCTTCTCGGGCTGGCAGGCAGCAGTCTTTGCCCTTTCTCAATGAACTGTTGCTTTCTATGTAGGGTAATGATATGTACATATGTCTATGTAGTTTGAATTGAAACTGGGCCGCATGGGTACTCTAAAACATCTGCAGTCAAGACATTTTGGTACTCGTAACACGTCAAATCGGTGCTGTCCGTGCTACCACCAGAGATGCATAGTACAGATATACCGTGCAGATATAGGGTAATGATCCACCAAAAGGATTGTTTATTTGGCGATCATATATCGTGACCCGGAAGGCCACGGAGGTCACAGCCAATGGTATATGGTAATAGCTAAGATCCAGGGGCGTGGGAGACCGTGAGAAGTAAACTTGATTGAAAGTGTCGAACGCGAAATGTATATGCACCCCATGAAACGGGATCTGGCATGTGCCTAGGCTGGGGATGTGAAGGATGGGACGGTGGGGAACTTTTTTACTTTACATACTCTGGATGCGAGTTATCTACAGGTTTTGAGCAGGTAACGCGCGTACGGGACATACACATTTGCTATGATGGCCTCGACTATTCATTTCGTCATCTCCAATCACAATAATTAATTATTATATAGCGTTGTTTATATACGGGATATGGCCAACTAGATTGGGGGAAGCAGCCACACTTGGTCCTTCGTAGTTTTAATCTTTCAACAGCTTAAATTTCCTGCAGTAATATTCTTCATGGTCAGTGTTGTGTACTTTGGGTGTAGGGGTAAGTGAGAAGACACCACTCAGCCAAGGTTACGTGAAGGGTGTCTTCTCACTTACCCCTACACCCCCGAAGTACTACATGTAGTTATCCGCATACAGGGTCTTGGTACCGAGTGAGAGCTTATGAGGGCCCCTTGCCTGGTTTGGTGAGTAACAGATGATAGACAGATAGACAGATCTTCAAACCAAATCTCCACCACGTTTTGATCACCTTATGGAAGTAGATCCCGAACCACGTCAATTAGTAAAGCCATGAGGGTTAGGCCAATGAAGTCTCACAAGTGCCGAGTGGGATCGAAGATCGCTTTATGAAAAAGGGGGAGTATATGCAATTTTTGATAATTGAGCGCTTCCGCGGCGGGTGGCGGCAGAGTGCAAGCCATCGCCATCGATAGCATCGCTTTAGTAGCGGATGTATTTTCCTGCCCGTAAGTAGAACAAAGTTTTTTACAAGAGAAAAATTAGGCCCTTTGCGCAAAAGACTCCAGAATCCTCTTCTACTTGTGTGACTGGTTGATGGGAGGATAGGTACCAATCAAGTTACCGCGGAAAGACTGGGGTCTTTTGCGCAAAGGGCCTATTTTCACACATGCGATACGGAAAGCTAATCAAATCCTCAATGGTTATAGATGGTTTCAAGACGTCGGTAGATAATTCCAAAAGTGCAGGCTAGCTTTGTTGTAGGCTCAAAAGCATTATTAACGTGTACGGCCGAATGCCGTGTCAGACCAGAAGTACGTCGCATGGCAACGGCACCAAAACTAGCTATAGACATAAAGCTTTGAACGACGAAGGATCGAACCTGATTCGATAGTAAATATCTCAAGAGGTAGTAGATCTAGATAGCTTTGGCAGCAGATATCCCCATACAAACTCGCGTGGGATTGGCACTCTTCTAGGTCTGGCACAGTACGTACCCAGTCTAATACGTTAGCACTGGTTATGAACAACTAGCTATAGTGAGGTATCTCTACCAGTAGCATTAGCTTACGAAATCTATCCAGCCATGAGGCCTGCTTGAGGGTACCTTAATACCATCGACTATTCAATGGCCAGAGTATTTTTGCATGAGTCCGTTGCTTTGAGAAACACATAACTGGTGTGGAGTGGTAGTGGGCAAAGTTTGACTCCGAAACGGCAATTTCGATCTCTTTTCTCGGCAGATGCTTAGATATTGTAACTTTCAACCGAAAAATCCGGGCAATGAATTGAGCGCAATTCTATTGAGTGGTTAGGTAGGTAGAGTAAAACGTTTCTGACCGAGGCCCCCCCCCCCCTATTCCGAGGAGCGGAAGTACCATTGTCGGTGTGGATGTAGGTGATTAAATCATCACTGATACTGATAATTTTATTAGCTGGTATAAACTCGTCCACTGCATATGCATAATCATGCAAGAAAGATCTCGAAAGCCGTGCGGAGATTGGACTCATGGTTCATTTAAAGGCTCGCTACTTCGAATCGCCGGTTACATGTAACCATAATTTATATGTGATGGGTAGTTTCAATACCACTGTTTGATGTATTTAGCCAACCAATTCTCATTGCCCACGGGTAACACCTTGACCAAATGCATGGAATAACTTTGTGTGTTACAGAAAAAATTGAAGCCATGCATCCGACGCATCGTGTCATGCAGCTTGTGAAACCTATAAAGCGCATCATGACTTATCACTCGGGTCGAGGACTCACAGAAACAGTAAAGGACCCGCATTAGATTATACCCTGACAGCCTTGCACCAATTACTATCAGCCCCCGAGGAACAATCTTAAAGAACGCAACATAAGCAGAAGCCTCTCGACAAGGCTGCAGGAGAGATATAAACCTGCAGGAAACGAGAAATCTGTGAGGCGCATAAGTAAATAGGAAAGTCTCGAATGCTAGTAACGTTAAATCCAATCGGCGAAAAGAACATTAAATACAGGGCAAAACAGGATATCAGCCATGCACTAGATAAAAACCTCAATAGTGTCGCACTTGCGTTAAAATCACATGTTCAATTCCCCCAAAAGAAGTACCAAGATAATATGATAAGTTTTTATTTTGAACTGCTGAAAAACGTTGGTTATACCTAACACAAATATGGGGACTTCGTACCTACCACAACTACCGGGCGCGAGATATCCGTGCCCCTTAATAATCTGCAGCCCAATGTTCCAGTAGACGGGAAAATCGGATTTACCTAACCGGATCCCGACCGAGCGAGCGCACACGCAATTCAATTCAGGCGTAAATAACCTTGACCATAGTTAATAACCGAGACACACCTATCATCGCCTTTCAAAGCAACACGTTCCGCTTAAGCAGCAAAATTCACAGAGGCATCAAGTTTAATGCTACTGCATCCCATCTATGTGGGTACCTAGGGCACCGCTTGGTCGATACCCTGGTTGCTAATCAAGCATGGCCAGCCCAACCGTGGGTGATCCATTAAATCAGGTTGATGCTCTAGCGCGACCTGGGGAATAGCTAGCTAGCATGTGGCGTATTTTAGTACTGGTTCGACAAAAGCAAGGGTGCAGGTTTACCATCTGGCGAATTGAAAATAAAGCCGATATCGGTCGGAACTGCTATCGGTATTCAGCGGCCAATCCACTAGTTAGATAGAACACGCCGAAATGCGGAACTTTAAGAGATGGATAGCAACGACGTCAACTCAAGATGGATAAATCCCCACCCTAGCAGTTACTCTACAGTTAAGGCCTGGTCGAAATTCCATCTATATAACCGGTTTATTTTTTCCATAGGTCCAGGATAATTTAAAACTCTTTATACCATACTCTCTGGGCTGGATTAATTATGCCTACCTGTTCGTCAGCCCTGCCCAAAACGATACCCCTCAAAAGATCCCCACATTGATACCATACGGGGCAAGAACAATCTGTAGTAAGTGATCTCCTTGTATTACCTCATATTCTTCCGTCAAATTTATAGGGTTGACAGTTACGGATAGTACTTCCAGGTCATGTTTATTACTGTACCATGTGAAAGTGCATTTAATGGTTTAGTATCCGTTGATAGGGTGATTAATTAGACTGGTATGTTGTATGAAGAATACGAGGCGAACGTCCTGTCTCACACTGACTTTTCGACTGCCCGGTTTGTTATTGAAGCCGAATAAAAATCGTGGCCTAAATATCGTAGATGGCTCTATACTTCGCCGTTAATCGACCTTTCCTTTATCTATTTATCTATCGATTCGTTTTATTAATAAATTATCCTCAGACTAGAATATAAGCGACAAGGAAAACTGCTCTCATTATGCGACTTGTCCTCTGTGATCAATCTATCGGTTTTGAGGTTTGGCTGTACCTGCCCACCTATTCGTCTTCAGTACGAGAAATCACGAGTGATACTGGATGCTTGACATCATAGCTTCTATTCCTGTCTCTTGAAAGTGTTACCAAACACAAAACAACCTTGGTTAAAGATAAAAGCGGATAATCTAAAATGGTGGGTCTTAAGCTGTCGCACTTAACATATGCGTAGGACAGTATTTAAAATCGCGCGTGCAATATACGCCGAGCCAATGGGGGCTTGGGATTATCCGAGCACTCGAGAAAATTGGGGGGTTATGAGTGTATACACCCGGCCCATGAGATCTAAATTCGTATGCCTGATTGATAAGAGAAGCATATTCAGATGAGCTGGAATAATATGGTAGTTGATATGATATTAGCTCATGAGTGGATGCAGTAGCTTGAGTAAGCTCTTATGTCGATAGGTTTGGGCTTATTCGGTAGTTGCGGGGAGTGAGGAAGGAGGGGGGTGTTTACTAACATTCTCGAACGATCTCCTAAAACCGCAAGACTTACAAGTCTATCTACACCAGGATCGGGCTATTTCCATCCAGCCTTTGCGATAACGCCAGTTTCGAGGGCAGAAAAGCTGTGGGGCTTGGTGATAGAAAAAGCCTTGGCTGGGGGGGAATGTAATGGTATGTGACTACATGTGGTAATGATCATTGTTAGTTATGCGTGGTGGGAGCGGCAAGGGGGAAGTGATGAGATAAAGCAACGGAGGATATAAGCGGGGTGTGAGTACCGTTCGAAATAACACCTACCCTATATTTCAGGGGATAACTGGCTGACCTTTAATCTATTAGATTAGGCCCTTTGCGCGTTGATGGGAGGATATGCACTAATCAAGTTACCGGAGAAAGACTCTGGAGTCTTTTGCGCAATATTGTGTTGGTTTGGTTGACGAGTAAAGAGAACCGAGGAGCGGGAATCATGTGTTCCCGGTGGGTTTATAACTGTGGGACGCCAAGAAGATTCTAGGACCAATGCAAGGGCGCTCTCTTTGCGGCCGAGAGATGAGCTAACTTTAATGTAGAATTCTAGCTGTATGCTCTTCCAGCGTGGGCGTTGCATGCATGTATGAGGTATCAATCAATCAATCAATGTGCCGAGTGATACTTGGTGCGTTAATATCTGTTTCTTTGACTTGAATAATCCGGACTCACAGCAAACAGTATGGGTTAGAGTTTTCGTAATAATTTTCCGGATTGGCTTCAAACGAGGCCAACGGAAGTACAGGCCTAGGCCCTGCACGTGGTAGCTTTATGTATTATCACATGGAGTACATGTACATGTATTTACATCACATTGGACGCGAAGTTACCCTACCGAAAATGGTTACTACAGTACTGTAGGCTCGATACATACCTACATGTATCTACCATTGCAGTGATAATGAGAAGTATTTTTATCCTTGGGGTTGGCTTATTTCTGTCGTACTGCGTGTACTCCAGGTATGGCCATCAGATCATTGATATCCAATGTTTCAGTTTACGTGCGTATCGCAGCTCATCATCACCATGACGTCGTACGCGTCAGCTGCCCTCATCTAAGTACACATGTACTTAACCCCACTAACCGAGACTGAAGCTCGAACTCAACCAAACAACCTCAAAATGTCGGACGAACAAAATCGTGAATTCAACAACCTTAGAGACCAGCAGGCCGCCCAAAACGCTGGTGGCATGAAGGAATACTGGGAGGCGAAGCTCTTAGGAAAGAAAATCGTTGATGGAGCCGCCTCCGAAGCTGTAAGTTTGCGTCTCTCTATTGCGTGGTGTACCTGATGAGCTGAGATCCAGTGAAGTCCGTTTTTTCAAAGAACGATCTGCCAAGGGGGCATAGAGTGCTTGGGAAGGGTAGCATGATGACATTGGACTACAGACCCGAGAGGTATGGTGATGTTGCTTTGCATTTATCAGGAAGGGTTGTTGCTGACGATGTGCTAGGTTGAATGTTTATGTCGATGAGGATGGGAGTTGCAGCCGGATTACTATGGGCTAAACGCCATGTTTCCTAGTTTTTTTTCACTTTCTCCTGGTAGCTCGCGCGGTGGCGGTGTGGAGTAGTGTTCTTTTTTTGTTAGTCACGAGGAATGAAGAATGACATCCCTTTATTAGTAGTAGAACTTGTGCCTCACTAGGGTTACCACAATGGAAAACATTGTTCTCAAACTAGGTCTCTCGTCGGAGAGCGGATCTTCGCACTTTCCACGATCTGGGCCCCGTTTACTTGATAGGAGATATACTTATAACATTCTACTAAGAATTTTTGAAAACAATCCTGGGGACTAGCACCAGAAGTGTCAGGAATCTTAGGGCCCGTCCGGTTGCACCCTAATGGGATATTAGTTCCCAGATATGTTAAGGCACTTCCCATAATATGCCAAAAACTACGATACTTAGGTGCAACTGGACGGGCCCTTAAGCTTCGAGAATTTACATACCGTTATTAATGTGAGGGGGCGAATTTGCTGTCAAGAGTGGATAACGTTTGTCACCATGTACCCGTGGGGTGTCTCAGATACTCGCCCCATTGAATCCAATAAACTACCTATTGGATAGTATTGTTGTAAAGGATCTCAAAATACCATTAGGAGACCTATTCACAAATTAATATCCTATCTAGTAACACTTGGCTATACTCGGTGATGTCTTATCCTTGGTATCGTCATAGGATATAGTTTTTTTCTAAACTTAGTACATAAAAATGAAGTGATACAACTCAAATAACCAAATATATCAACTCGATCTATATTTTCTAACACAAGCTCTAAGCCTAATATCTGTTATGCTTATAACCCTGAAACATACGGCGCGGGCAGACGATGATACACGGGTACACGGTGAAATACGTTGGTTGATACTGGTTCTTGAACGGTCTCCAGGCGGTTTTTACGAATGACGGTGGATGTATAATGAATCAGAGTGAAAACCACCGTTTCGAAATGGCGTAGTAGTACGTACACAAGCTAAGATAGGATATTGAAGTAGCGATTAAGCCCTCCTGTGATGATTCTTATATTCTTTCATTTACTTCCTGGTTAGTTAGGGATATTACATCAAGAACCCGATTACTGGCAGTGGATTTGTGCCCGTTTTTAGCTTTCTAGCGACAAGCGTGGATGAGTCTCGGTTGGCTTCTTTATACATCTTCTGTAATCTCTTTACGTACCTCTTACTTTACATATCCTCCTTTTCTCCATCTTGCTACATATGTTGGTAAAATTAGTTGCACTAATTCGGGCCGAGTGATAATACGTGAATATATATATATATATCGATTGATTGATATACATGTATTGATACTTCATACACGCATGATATGAATATATCACTCACCTAATACAGCTCCGAGGGTTCTAGTACTATAACAAGGCTGCATGACAAACTTAATGTACAGCGGTAGGTAGTAAGTGATGGAACACAGTAATGCCTGTTTTGGTAAAACGCCACCAACATTTGGTGTTTGTACCTCAGGGCGTTCCATCACTTATTACCTGTCGCTGTACTAGAAGATTATTATAGCTTTTAATTATGTATAGGCCCCACTCCTAGGTTATTTCCATTCTTCAAGAGCTAGAATTGATCATGATGTAGTTTAGACCGTTTATAACTCACTTACTATTCAATTAGATGCACTATTACCAATTTTCACAGACTCCAGCTTTTTCACCATTTGCAGAACCCCCAAACCAGCCTATCTGTCCATAAAAAAAAAAATCCATACATAGGTCATTGATCCCCACCCTACTCCGGCCGGATCTCTCCCTTAACTTAAACTCCGCGCAGCTAATATTCACGTTAATATCCGACATCTGCGTTACTAAGTCGGCCTGCTCCGAAAGTAACCTTTATACGTGCTGCCTCTTCCTGGGCGGGGCACTCGATAGGACTAGTGCTTTCGGGCCCAGCGGGGCCCGGGGCTTCGTTGCAGCCGATTCGTAGGAACTCTCGTTGAACTTTTGGTATATCTAGCTAGGTATGTAGTAGTATCATTATTGCAATCGTTTTAGCAGGTTGAATAAGAATAGTCTTTCTCGGAATGTTAAGCTGGTTCTGGAAATTCGTGGGCCCGGGATGTGTGTTTGCAGAAAATAGTGTAGCATTCAAGGTGGAGATGTCATGATATTGCGTGTGCCAACATGTATTATTCAATAGGGCTTCCTTAGGAGTTGCAATTTTTTGTAGGGGAGTGCAGAATACACTGGTGTCCGATAGATGTCACTAAAGGATACCAGTGATATAATCTTCTGAAGGATATTTCGGGGGTGAGTTATTGGTGCTTATTCAAGCGGGAGCACGAATTTAGGATTGAAGACGTACTATAATCCCGGAGGGTACTGTTAGCCACTGTTGGTCTACCTTTTGAGGGTAAGTCCCGAGATGTTGGCAAGGTGAATTAAATTGTATTGAAGATTTACTAGAGAAATAGACAACCGAAAGATCACCTAATGGGAATGCTACATGTGATGATCGTTACCATTAAACTACCTAGTCAAACTTTCTGAAGAGGCAGGGGAGCCTTTAGTCATTAATGGGGTGCTTGGGAGTTGGGGTTGTGCAGACTCGCGCTCGCTCTCGACCAAGAAATTGAGAGCCGGAGTTTGTGAACAATTGGCTGCGGTACGCGAACCAAGCACAACTCATTTTTAGGGGGGCTTTAAGGTCTATATCAATCGATCCATTTGCACAGGAGATCTGTAGTAAAGGTAGGTGCGCGCAAGGACATAAGAAATTACGACCCCCCTTTCGGGTCCGAAATTGTTAGGATATTCATTAGATAGTATGTGCGTGCTCTACAAAAGGAGCTCCCTGTTTGCCGAACAAAAAGTTCTATGTCAAGATAGGCGTTTTGGGTCTCAGCTTTTTGCCCCGGCCCACTCTTTTGCTAGTATTTGCCTGGTCATGATTGGTACTCTAGGAAAGTATGGGTATACACCCCTCTAAACCCCCAGCACAAACGGAGAGAAACGAAAAACAAATACAGGTGATCATCCCCACGGAAGGCAAAGTGTTGTGGGGGCAAGAGCGGGCGGGGGTCCAATGGGAGGGAAAAATACTGTAGAATTGCCGTGTGCCGAAGGACCCCTTCAATCTGCCCGCTGGGGTTTTTGAATCAAAGCTGCTTAGAAGCTCGAAGATAAAATAAAAGGGTTCCTATAGAACCACCGTCGACCTTAGACAGAAGTCTAACATGTTGTTAGGAACGTTGTATCCATAGCGCTCACGAATTAGTCCAGCGCTTGATATTAAAACTATATTCTAATTTTGACCTTAAAGGTTTTATGTTACCGGCTACTCCAGCGCGAAGGTGTTTTCCGGGATGGGCAAAAGTCTACTGTCGTATCTGATTTAAGCTTTTCGCACATACTGGCTACGAAGACTAAAGCAAGTTGGGCCATAAAGCGAGGTGTGCCTATCCCTGACTTTGAAGGAACTGGAAAGACGACCCAAAGTTGTTCCTTGCCCTCGAAACAATTCTAGGTAGCACTCAAATTTAAACATTGGGGATAAAATTGTTTGACTACACGCCGGCCATTGTTCATGTGTTAGTAAACTTTGTTGGTAGCGCTTGGGCCTGCCGAGGTAGTTAGTTTCACGAGTGATCATCGGTGATCAACGAACCAGAAGGTTTTGGCGGAAATGGACTAGGGCTTATCTCCGCAGCATACCTGCTCTCAAGTTAAGGAGAGTAGAATTTTATCTGCAACACCGAGCTTCGAGTAAACTATCAGTTTTCGAATTGTGGACTACGTGTTAAAAAACCCACACACCTACCAAGTGGTCCATCCATACAAGTTATAAAACAGCTTCCACCTCGCCATAGTTATGTTCCACGAATCGGCATCCAGCCTTCGCCCTTCCCGGCCCTCTGGGTCGGTTGCTCCCAAAACAAAAACAAAACAAAACGGCGCGCACTGACACCTTCCGGCTCATTTGGCCGAAGTGAAGGTTGAAGGTCAAAGGAGTGGAGGAGGGAAGGGATATATATCAGACAAACACTAACTACTAACCCATCAGTACGCGTGGCTGTCTGATCCGAATACGGTTCTACTTGTAGGTAAGAGGGGAAGGGGGGGACGGATGTGTCGCACCATCGTAGCGCCGCTTCAAGGGTGCCCGCTGGAGAAGCTTTATAATGCCAAATTGAGATGGGTTGTTGGTGTACGCCGGAGGTTATTGGATTGGTGGGCGTCTAGGCGTTTAAATGACGAGTGAAGGGAATGGTCCATGATGGTCTAGAAAGAGTAAGATTTGGGTCCTTTTTTTCCCCCCCTATTGGAGGGTCGAACAAAGAGAGTGGTAAGGGTTATTATCATCATGCAGGGTCGGAGTTGTAATTGGTGTAATGCCTAGGGTTGCGGATTACAGGTATGATGGTATTTGCAGGGCCGAGAAATGGCTCGGGAACGTATTGCGCGAAAGGATGTGCATGGGACCGATGGGTGAAAAATTGGTGTTGAAAAAAGAGAGACAGGACTGGTTCGATTCTATCTTTATAACGGGTGGGTAAGACCTTAAACAGCCATTTTATGTATCTTCTGCCCACATGTACCCATTTTGTACATGATACAGCCCTGGATTATCTCTTGGTTGGTTCGCTAGTGGTGTTGGGGGGTGGAGAAGAAGAAGGGAGCTTGGGAAGGGAGCCTGGAAACTTGGAAGGAAAGAAGGGCGAGGGGTCGAAGGACAAAACCGCGCTACTGAACGGTGCTGCAGGTACAGAAGCGAGATCCCGAATGGTGCACAAATAGAACGCGCACGCAACAAGAGAAAAGAAACGGTATCGATTCTGCTTGAGTTTACAACATTAAATGACTAAGTACTGGCGATACAATTAAACACGGCGTCTACAAGACGCTCTGATTCGCTGAGGGTGGGAATTATTGTTTATATGTTTCCTCTAATATCGATCCTTTGGATGAGTGCGGTGTTTGGCCAGACGCTCCCAGATGCAGGAACAAGCGATGATGGGTTGTATCGGACCCATCCGTAGAGATCCTAGTATTGTCAAGGAAGGGAAGTTGCCGAATCCATGAAATTCATGCTTGATGGGGAAGGAGACCGGGATTCGCCATGTCTCAGATTTCCTTGTTGACAGGGGAAAGCGTCAGGTACCAGCGAAACTATGCCCCTCTGTACTGTGAAGTGATATAGCGGCGGCCAGTTAGAAAGAGAGGTAGACAATTACTTTAGAGTGCTTGTACATGTAGTTTTATTCTAGGGTACTTATGGTAAATCAACTCGCCCTCCTTTACTTTGGCTGGATGCCTGTAATTGTTACTTGCTGGGTTACTGTTGCTCCTGATCCTGCTGCTGCTGCTGGAAGGGTCTCGTGAGTCCTTCGACTCTTCTTTTTCAACTTTCCCTTCTGTTTCTGTTTCTGTGCACCCCATCTGCGCAATCTGACATTCTTCCCGCGAGAAGGGAGTAATATCACATTATATTTCCGTTCTCTTATCTTTTTACTTGTCTGTCCTTCTCGTTCTCGCCTCCATCTCCGTGCTGGTGTCACTTGTCACTCGTTTGGTTTTTATTTGGTTTTATTTCGGTGGTGCAAGAAAACAAACTGTAAGAGTTTTTGCCCTTCTTTTCCCTCTGAATTTCATACTGATATCTCACAAATTAGTCCACCAGCCCTCTTTAGCCCTCGATCAATTTATACTGGTGGGTTTATGCTACTGCACTTCCCTATTAGGATCTACCATTCCCTTACTTACTTCCTTCCTTACTTTGCCTACCATCTTCCCTCTCCTTCTCGTCCTTCGGTCGTACATTTGTTCTCGTTCTTCGCCGCAGGTGGGAGTGAGCATATGTATGTTGTAGCCCACTACGAGGTCGACTGCCGTGCCCCCCGAAAACACCCCCGTCCATAATGTTTTTACCCTTCGCTATACACCCCTTCTACCTCCCTCCTTCTCGTTTGCGAGTGGTTGCAACCCCCCTCCTCCCTTCCCCATCGCTCGATTGAACGATTCCTCCCAGTGCCTGACCCTCTCCTCCAAACTCCTTTCTCCCTCTCTCCCTCTCTCCCACTCTCTCACTCGCCCTTACTGAGCAATTTTCTGATTTCAGTAGGATTTTGGTCGTGAGGTTTTTTTTTTATTTCTCACGTCTGGCCATTTTAACGTATTCTCAGGCTATAAGTTGTGTTGACTTAGGTAAGTGTCTCACTTTATTAGGCTTTTATCCAACGCGGCTAGGCTACTATTCCGCCTAGGCGTTAATAGATCACTTACTTTTCTTTTTTCTTTTCTTTTGTTCCTACGCAGGTCAATGAGGCAAGCGTGAAACATAGCTTCCAATTACACACTTCCTGCCCAGGACTATTGCGACTAAACTGTGTCAGTAGAGAGGAAAGGGAGAGTTAGCGAAGTGAGGGTGCAATTATTTTATGCCACCATCGCGAGGCGGGCACCTCTATCGCTGCTATTGCTTCTAGCCACCACCAGTATTATTAGCACTCCACTCTGCTGCTACTACTAGCTACTACTACTCCTCCAACCATATCCCCTATCAACCAATCACAATCAAGCATTAAAAAACGCATAAAACAAAACGCAGTCAAGGGCCAAAGGATTCCCCCTCCCGTTTGGCCCCGAGCACTGCTGCTCTGCTGTTAAATTTGCTTACTTCAAGAAAAGAAAAGTAAGGGCTCACTATGTCACTCCCCAAGCCCGAAACACAACTCGGCGACCACTGCTCTACGATCTTCAACAACACCCTCTACGCCTATTCCACCACCGCCTTCCAGTCAATCTCCCTCACCAGCGGCGCCCAATGGGAGACGCTACCCACCGGAGTCAACACAGTCGGATCAGAGTGCGTCCACGCACATAAAAACACACCGCAAGAGGCGCTCTATATTGTTGGTGGGACAACCTCCAATGCTTCCGCGGTCCCCGAAAATGGGTTCATGGGCCTGCAGCGCTACCTCTTCAATGACAAGAAATGGGAGACTATAGGACTTCCTGTGGCCGTGACATATAACCTCACTAACCACGGCGCCACGTTCCTGGAAACAAGCCAGCAGATAATTATTTTCTCCGGCACTACATGGCCAGACACACAGACGCCCTCCGCAAACACATACCTTATCAACGCTGCAGCACCGCACGAGATTACATCCATACCAGCCACGGATCCACTACTTGCTCCACTGGTGCTGCCTTGGGGTAATGATGCGGCACTAATTATAGGTGGTGATGAGAATAATAAGGGGTTGAGGACATTCACGCCGGGGACAGGGTGGGGGTCGCTATCGATGAGCTTGCAGACGGGCCTGCCGGCGAAGGGAAAGGCGGGAGCGAGTTTGATGGATGGAGACGATGGGAGCAGGATGCTTTATATGTTTGATCTGACGTCGGGGCCGACGGCTGTCACCCAGCTGCTGGTGAAGGAGGCGGGTTCCGCAACAAGGGTGCGTGGAAGACAGGAGACTTCAGCGGCTGCCTCTCTGACAGCGTCGAATTGGCCGAGTTATAATGATACTCTGGCGCCGACGTTGAGTATGGATGGTGTTTCGGTGTCGTATGAGGGGGATATGGTGGTGATCAGTCCTGCTGACGATTCGTACCCCATGGCCGTCTTTGATGCCCGCACAAACTCATGGGAGAATACAACGGAGCTCTTTGGCGTCACTAGCGATGAGAAGTCTATCTCGACGCTCTCTGTCAGCCCGAGTACCACCTCTACAAGCACTTCACCGCTCCCCACAGGTACATCTGCAGCTGAGTCCTCCGCTGCGGCTGCAGCGGCAGGAAACTCTGGCTCTGGGCTCTCAACAGTCCAGATTCTCTTCATCGTCCTTGGCGTTATTCTTGCTATTATTGCCGCCCTTGGGGTTGCTTTGGTACTTATCAAACGCCGCCGTAAGCAAAAGAATGCAAAACTCGGCGGTGCTCGCCGCATGAGTTTCCAAGACCGCGGCGCTTCCTTCATGCAAGAAGCCGAGGGGCCGCTCCCACCACGCTTCCCCCGCGCCGCAATTGACAGCTGGGCTTCCAAGGACATTGAAAAACCGCCCCTCTCTAGCAATGGCCCCATTGTGACCGCCATCGGTGGCCAGGGCGTTATCTCTTCGTCACACGCATCGGCCCTCCCTTCAGGAGATCCAAACATGCGCAGTTCTGGCTGGAGCAAGTACTTCTCTGGCAACGAGCTCGCCATGCCCCAGCGCTCATACGCACACTCAGCACACTCTTCAACATATACCGATCTTTCCATCTCGTTCCCAACGCTTAAGGGCGCGCCCCCTGCCCGTGAGGGCCAAATCCATCCAAACCCGTACCTCCGCAGTCCCGGTATTGGGTCTGCGAGCGGTCTTGCAACACCATCCTCAGGAATCATGTCCTACCACGAGCCGGGGGATTCTAGCGGCCTACAGCGGTCGGGATCACAGGGACTGATGCTCCAAGACCCGGGTGTAGGGGTCCGTTCCCCTTCGGGGGAGAGGAGGGCAAGCAATGCATCAGTATCGTCGATGGGCGCAAGTGAGTACTCGAGTGGTATGCCGGAGAGCTTGGTCGACAATGAGTGCAATGGTCCGAGAGGATGGAGCCCTGTAGGAGGCGGAAGGATGGGTGAAGGTCGGGGGCCGATCGCGAGCAGTGTGTACCCGGATAGTCCTGGCTTGTATCCGCCTGGGAGAGCGCCTGTGGCGAGCAGCTTATATCCGGATAGTCCAGGTCTTCAGGTCAGGGGTTTGGCTGTGAATAAGGGCGGTCCCCCTGGGCCTGGACAGAGCGTGGATAATTTGAGTTGGTTAAATCTCAAGCAGTAGGGGTGAGGTGGCGGCGGTATTCGCATCTCATTTTTTGTTTGTGGAATGGGATAGCTTACGGGTTTTCTTTCTTGTATGTAAGTATAGTTGTGTTGATTGTTAGAAGCGCCTACCATACCTACCTACATAACTGGGCGGATAGGCCAAATACCCTCCATATTTTTCTTCATTTCCTCCCTCGTTTTCTTCCTCTTTGGATACCTTTTTTACATTTCTTCCTGCTGTTGATAAGCCTTCATCCTCTTTTGTTTTCTTTCACCATCATCGTACTGAACAGCGAGCGGGCTTTTGTGCTTTCTTCTCTCTCATCCTTTTCTTTTCTTTTCTTCTGTCTATTCTTTATACTCTTGCTATACTTAACTTATCCATTCTTTTTTTATATTTCGGTTCTTACACTCTTTCAAATACTACATGTAGTTTATTTCTGAGCGGCCGATGGCCGACTTCTCTTTTTTTCTTTTCTTTTTGAGACGTAGGGTAGGGTGGGGCATGCAGGTTATACTGGGAGGGGGTTGGGGGGATGGGATGGGATGGGAGTAGGGCAGTCAAGTAGTTAATTTAAAATGGATTGTAGGAATTGTGTGTGCAGTATGAGGAGTGGAGCGTGTTTGTGGGGTTCCCGGTGCAGGAGGCGGCCTTGGAATACGGGGGTGATCTCCTCCTCTGCCTCTTGGGGTTTACCTGGTGGTTTGTATAGTACTACGTTGCAAGTAATGGGAGTTAGTATATATATAGGGTTTATGAGGGGTGAGCGCTGAACGGTTTAGGTGTTGAGTGGAGGTTATGGATTCTTTTTGTTTGTTTGTTACTTCATTAGTTATATGTATCCGGGAAGTTATTCCCAAGCGTACGTAAATACATGCAGAAGTTCACCCAGTAGGTGCGGAATACCCTAACTGTAGACTTGTTTCCAGCCCTCCTACCGGAGAGACTGGACGAATATCCTTCCGGCATTAATTGGTGAGGAACTTTTGAGATGCATGCAGTCGGGGGGTCAAAATAAACCTTAACCCCCAATTGGAGTGTTGGAGCCATGTCTGGCTCTTACGTTGGGGTGCTAAAATACATGTACATATGTCCGGTTTCTATGTTGGGGCCTTAAATGTTTAGATCCCCATTGTTGGGGCGATAGAATTGTGCCTGACCGAGTGCTAAAATATGCCCGTTCCAGTCTAAAATATGCCCGCGCGCTCCATTCTAAAAAGCTTTATTTTTGTATGTAAATGAGAACCGGACACGTACACCATTTAGCACCCCGGAGTGGGGTCTAGACGTTTTTAGGCCCCGACATAGAAACCGGACACATTTTAGCCCCTGATATAGAGTCGGTGTTCTTTCCCGAAACTTGTCGGAGAAATATGTCTCCAGATGTACCCTACGGCAGCAATTAGCTGTCCATAGGAGATGGGTACGAGACTACTTGTACATATACCCCAGCCAACATCTTAACACTTATTTACATGTAGCTTTTCAAATGATGTTTGAGTGGGATAGGTGATCTGTTCGCACTATGTTGACACTTTTTCCTGTTAGATACTGGGGTACGTGGTGGTTGAGAGTCCGGCCATCGTGCTGTCTTAATGGGACTACCACCTGTCCAATCACCGCACCATCTGTATATAAGACTGGGTCAGATCCGCCTTTCTCCTCATTATTTTTCCGTTCTCCATCTTTCTCAACCAGACAGTGGCTCCTCACCCTTGGGTCTGAAGGCTATATCTCCCAGCCAGCAGAACAGTTCCCTCTCACGTACGGACTCTATCTAGCCAACCCTGACTCTTCATGGGTTGCTATTCGTGGATTAGGTACGAGATTCTTTGCCCCAGTCTTCGCTCTATATGCCCTCCAGAACCAGACCCACCACTCCCCACCTCGCTCTTCTGAGCCCTGGTCTTCGGTCAGCTAACCCATTGGTAGCGTTTATCGCCCCCATTCAATCGTGTAACTATAGGGGGCACCGACGTTATGCATGAATGAGACCGAACCTGCAAAGCAGGTATTCACCCTCAAGTTCAGGGTAGATTGAACTATCAAACCTGGAGCGAGGTTCCCCTTCTACGACACGTTACGGCGAGCAGGCATATAGTCATGTAATCTCACTCGGTCTTGGCGGAAGTACTACTACTGCCGGGAGCAACAGGTATGTATAGGGGTTGAATGGTTTCTATCCCTTAAGCTGTTATTAAATAATGACCTCACCCAGGCCAGCAAAAGGAAAAGTTGGTGGCTTTTGCTAACGGATCTTGTTATCTCCTACAGTGGTCCTGGCCCTCTATTGGGGGGGGGGGGAGGGCATCGCCAGCTTAATTATAAGGGATAGTGCCAAATCCATCCCTGATATTTAGAAATGATGTCGAAGCAGCCCCAGAGATACCGCCCCGACATATCGCACCAGTTAGTTATCCAATTATATAAAGCTTTCTCTGTTATATCTGACGGTAAATAGGTAGGGCCAATCGCAGAAGTTTATTTAGGACGCATCACAGATACATCGTTAAGTTACCATATTATTATTACTGAGATATAAGATAGAAGAAAAAATAGAAGAAACAAGCCAAGCTAGGCAACTCTCAGATAATTGAGTAAGTTACGGATATGAAAAACGCCGACGCATATTCATGGTTATAATGTGGCTAAGGGAAATACATGAAATAATACCAGGAATAAACTCAAATATAAAAATAAGAACACCGGAAACTCCGAGAAAGGTATTCCCCCACAACATCCATATTACTAAAATCAAGACGAGCAAAACAAACGCATTATTACTTTTCCAGGAATAGGCACTGTCATGCACAACTAAGAGGTAGCAGCAAGCTCCGTCTCTAATTCCTCTATCGACTCTTCTAACAGCTTCACATCTCTCTGCGCTAATGCTAACTCTATCCTCGCCTCCCTCAAGTGTGTCCTCTTCCTGGCCAAAAGTTCAACCCGCTGGCCCCTGAGTACATTCGGGTTGGTCGACGGCGCAATATCCGTTCGGGTGGTTACCGCCTTCCTCTTTTCTGCCTCTGCCTCCCTGACCCTTGCATCACGCTCCTTCACGGCTTTGGCCCTCTTCTCAGCAGCGGACAACTGTGTGACGACAGTGGTCTCAGCAGGTTTCTTTGTCTGAAACATCTTTGTGAAGCTGAACGTCTTTTCCTTCTTCTTCCCTGATCCTGGCAATCTCGTCTCGCCCGGGGCTATTCCAAAGCCGCGGGGGAAAGAGGGCATCGACCCAATTGCAATAGACGCATCTGGGATTCCGTCTACTGGAATAGACCTCTTTTTGGGGACCGGAACTGTAGAGGCATATGGAACTAGGACAGTTGACGCACCCGGGGCCAGGATATGGAGTTCATCTTGGTCCATGACAGCGGGCTCTTTCCCCCAGGAGGCGGCGGGACGGATAGGAGGGGCTATGACTGAAGAATCTGGGCCAAAGATGGAGTCACGAGGCTTGGAGTTGCTGCATTCTCCTGAAGCTGGAGGAGTGATAACGGTGGCAGATGTAACCACGTTAAGGCCGTCAGTTATCACGCTCACGACCTCCGGTTCGAGTTCGGATTCGTACTCATTCTCGTCCTCGTCGTCAGACATGTCGAGGACACCGGAGTGTAGCGGGAACTGGACTTCTGGGGCTGCATCC
Source organism: Morchella sp. 2016-72 (assembly GCA_024713865.1). NCBI lineage: Eukaryota > Fungi > Ascomycota > Pezizomycetes > Pezizales > Morchellaceae > Morchella > Morchella sp. 2016-72. The sequence goes on from JAMJEY010000022.1 coordinate 1,136,670, forward strand.
TTGGGGGGGTTATTGGCAGCGGATGTGACAGCATCGTCGTCGTTGGCTTCGTGGTCTTCGTGGTTCTCGAACGCCTGGGCTAAGGCGTGGTTACCTAGCTTTCGGACTAGGGAGTGGACACGGATGGGTGTGTTCTGAGCGAGGTCTTGCCCGGGATGACGCTCCAGAAAGTCTGTGGAGAAGCTGGGAGAGTGAGCCTTAGGCTTGAGGTGGAGGTCATCGATGGGAGAGATAGGTTCCGTATCATCAATGGCCGAGTTGGGGAGGCGGGTGATTAAGGACTCCATGGTAGAGAGAGGATGTGTGCTGGGAATGGTAGAGGGGAGCCTTTCAGAGGTTTTTGTGGAGTGACTTGACATTTAGGGTAAGGAGATTGGAGTGAATGAGGGTATGGGGGTAGATATTGTTCAAGGAGTGTCACTGGTTGGAATTTTGTAAAAACCTGGGGAAAGAGAGGGAGCAGACAGATGGGCGTGGGCGAGGGGGCTTTTATGTACATGAGAAAGATTGCATTAACGCAGAAATGAGTTAGTTAATTGAGTAAAAATTAGTACTGATTTAATGTTATCACCTCGAACCGGAGTAGAGTGAGGAGAAATCATCCATCATGACCGAGTGGCTCTACTAGAGAATTGGTTGGCCCCTAATGATTCGGCAAGACGCAATTGGACTAACCAAGCTGTACTCCTTCCTATTTGAAATAATTGATCGATCTGACATAGAAGTTGGGATTACACTACCCCTCGTTTGTGCACGCGGACAATACCAGCGTGGAAATGGGAGGGTTGCGGAGATGAGATTGGTGTCCAATATTTGGAGTACTAGGAAATATGTTGTTCTTGTTGTAGTTACACCTATTTAGGGTGGCCAAATATGTAGTTGAGTTGCCACCCTTTGGTCTTTGTAGCGTGGGTACTAACCCGGGGCAGATGGTTGCGTCCCGTTTTCGGCCCGGTCATGACCTCTCACTCGACTCGGTTACAACCAACTGGTCACCAGCTTCCGGGGAATAGGAGCAGTCAACTAGTCCACCTGGTGAGATAGTTTACATTGAAAGGGTCAAATAACCTATGGGGGCATGGTCACGCCCCTTTAGTTTATAATGACAGAGAGATGTACTTGGGTGGTTGTACAAAATATTTGCGTGTTCATTACTCTAGACCATTTAATGAAGGCGAAAAGTATATCAGAGGCAGATGCACAACACAATCATGCGCCATAGCCCTGGGTCCTACAGTTGGTGTTACCACGTGGACCCACATGGCGAGGTGGTGACATGAATTTTACTATCTCGCTACTCATTAACTGCGAATCCGAGGCCGGGCCTTCGAGGTAGAGAGAGAAGATGTGTCTTGACTTACGCATGCGGTTACCCCTTCCCCTCACTCCCTCACTCATTTGAGTCGCAGCTTCTCCCCCGGGCGTTATCTGCGCAAGAAAAATAAATACAAAGCAATTAGCTGGACCGATGCACTGGTGGGGGAGGGACGCTTTTGGATAATTATGTAGGTCTTGGGCGCGAGCGAGAGATGGGGGGGGAGGCCACTTCTGGCCCCGTCGTTCTACTTCTAGCACGATGGTGATGGCGAGAGGGGCCAAAGCGAAGAGCCATGTTCTGGGTCGCGGGGTCGACTGGGAGTCTTCCGAGAATATCTCGAGGTGGTGGTGGCGGCGTGCGTGCGTGGCCTAGTCAGGTCTCCATCTGGCATGCTATGCAGGAGAATTTGGGAAAGGCTAGGATTAAGATGGCTCGGTGATATGTTAAACATACACTGACACCTCCAGAAATCAAGACTGAGATGAAGTAATGCTAGACCGGCGCAATGTGCAAACAGAGCGGCCAATGGGAAAGCTGGATCAGAAGAAGATGGGACCCTTCCACTCACCACCGGGAATTATAGGGTGGTGTCCCCGCCTTCTGATAGAGAGGCGCCATCACCTTTACATCTACCTACGAAGGACGAACAGCCAGCAGCACTGGCGGAGGGTTTCCATCAGCATCATGTTCAGACAACTCAGCCGCCAGACGGTCAAGACTCTTCCTAGGTCTCGGTTCGTGTACTCGCGTCCGGTACACAACACTCCCGTCCCCCAACTGGGGCGTAGCAACACCGAGCAGCAAAAGCAGCAGCGGGGGTCTAAGTGGATTACTTCCTATTCCGAGATGACTCTTCCAGAGGCGGAGAAGAGACTCGGCATCAGGATTGAAGACCTCACAGCGATAGAGGTCGATAGAATGTTGGCAAACACAAAGCATAGCCTTGAACGGGATGTCATCTTGAGGACCAAGGAGATGGTTTATTACGATATACTGCGATATATTCGGCTCGAAGGGTACCCTATGGAGACAAATCCAGGTTTCGGAGGGGCCAATGTTAGCGACTTGGTTTATGCTGTCATCAGTCCGATAGTCGACGAGTTCATACTCAAGACGGGACGCAACGTACGCTTACGGAGGGAGAAAGAGATTGTATCTATAGATAATGAGACAGGAGGTGTAGAGGAATTTGTTGTGATGGACCGGATTGCCGTCGGGGAAGATAAGTTCGTCCTTATCATTGAAGCGAAGAAGAGTTGTACTGGAGAGGCTATGAAACAGTGTTTGCTATCATTGAAAGATGCAAGAGACAACAATGGTGGAGGGGTTGTGTATGGTTTCATTACAACCGGAGAACATTGGCGAATGATCAGCTACAGTGGGACGTTTCAGGTAACAGACACGATGAGCGTAACATTTCATACGATGCATAAACGAAAAGAGTTATGGATGAAGGACTACTCGGTTGTAGTGGACTGCATGCACGCAGCATTGAGCAATGGAGGCATTCAGAATGATTGAAGGTGAGTAATTCCAGGCGGATCTGTTGACTGAAACAAAGCAGCAATGTGCGAAGCTTATGGAATTTCTAAGTATTCTATAGAGACTATAGTAATGCGGCGAACTACTTACCCGGACATTCTAGATCTGTAGCTAGCGAAAACATGAATCACATGACATTTATGCATGAGAGAGATTTCGCCAGTGTCTGGTGCCTCCGGGACATACTAGGAGAACGGGGGGTTCGAGTTTCGTTTTGGAGGCGTATGGCTTTGCGTTTGGTGCTGAGGATATGGGAGGTGGGATTCGTGGGATTCGTGGTATAGCTTTACGCGTACGCACGCACGCACTGGGGGCCAGCCATGGTCCTTGTCCAGGCTCTGGTGGGTAGCTCTACCTAGGACCGTGCCTTTCCTACTATAGGGGCCTGGGTGAGTAAGGGAATATTAAAAAAAATAATCAGACCTCGATTACCTGGGAAAAAAAAATATTTCCTATCCTATCCTCTTATTTTTTAAAGGCGAAAAGAAGACCCAATTTCTTGTAGGGGAGGAGATGAATTTTTTTTTTCCTCTTTACACAAAGAGACGGTATATTAGAAAACCGGGCAGATGAATATAAATAACAGGCTATATACTGATCGGGGCCGTGAATTTGTACCTCGTGAGCGGCGTTGGACGAGACTACATGTAGTGGCTTAGTACTACGTAGTTGGGTGGTTGAAATCATGGGTCATCACTCGGAAATGAGGATGGTCCCACACCCGCAGATATCTTCGATACTAGCTACATGTAGATATGTTTCTGGTATCAAGTACTCGTACTTGGGCCTTCATACATTAGCCTATAGCTAGCTGTCCGCTCCAATAGCCTGAGCCATTCCGTAGTCCGTAAACTAGACGCGAGCAGCGGTCCTAAGGCATAACCTAAAGTAAAGGCCCTAACTCTCCTGGCCCCTGCAGATGTGTACCGCCCTAGGGCGTTTACCAGTGTGCGTTAGCTGGATAGCCAGCGGTGCCGCCGCCATCTGCCCTCCCAATAGTCGCAGCAGCCGCCGGACACGGATCTCAATAGTTAGCTGTCTATCATGACTACCCCGAACCCCAAACCCCGAACCCCCCTTCGAACACGCCGGGTACGCCCAACCACGATATAAAAAACAGAATGCAAAGGCAAGCGCCGGCACTACGCAGACCCACTTTCGGGGGGGGGGGGGTAACGCTCAAATCCTACTTCCGGGGGTGGTGCGTGTATAAAGTGATCCGGTAGTAAAAAACAAAGGGGGCGCGGACTTACGGCATGCACGCGGATCCCCCCTCCGCCAGACAGGTAATGCACCAGACCAGCCCCCCCGCCCCGTCCCGGTCCCAGGAGTGTTTCATCCAGCCAACGGGAAACCCGCAGCCGCGACATTTCCTGCTCCGTTCTACGCTTCAGTGTTTAGCCCCACGCCACCAATCTGTACGGACCCGGCAGGGGGACCAACCCGTCTCAGGCCCAAACCGGTCATCGGACAGAGCAAGGCCACCAAAAGGAGACCGCGGAGCCCACGGGTCATTGTAAACATCCTCTGCCCGGCGGGCGGGCGCTCCCGGTAAGACTGATAGCTAAGTAGCTGCAGTGAAGTTAATTAGAGGATTGCCGCGCCTTGGGGGCGAAACCTTAAATCCCGCCTGCAGGGTTCCATCCCATCCCCTAACCCTGGCCGCAAGGGGACATGTGTTTCTGTGCCCCAGTGGCACGCCCTGCCCATGGGTGCGGTGGGCAGGGTATTTGTTCTTGCTTCTTGGGGGTGTTTTTATGGCCGTTGATCTAATCTTTGATTTGTATTCAGTGCTTGGGAGCCGGAAGTAAAGGGGAGAATAGTCTAACCAGCTACATCACAATTGACTGTACTGGAAATTGTGCGGAATTCGATGACAGGGGTGGCCATTATCATTACTTATATCGATCGACACAGTACCCCCCTACAATTACGGACGGCCCACCCCTACCCTACCGCTCGATCCACCGCCGTTCTACTGTATAGTAACAGGGCCACCACAGCGCCCTCCAGCGGTGAAGCACCCCAACACTGCGAGCGTCACCGCTATTGCAGCTCAATAGTGTAACGGGGGGGGCACAACATGCAGCCGACAGACTGATATTGCCGCACATTTGTGTAGGTTTTGAGATCAATATCAAGGCCTACTTAGACCTATATACATATGCCTAGGGGGGCTAAAAGACCGAGTACGGGGCCCTGTCCCCGTGGCTCCTCGTTGTCGGGGATCCCGAGCGAGAATATAGCACCCACCGGCCGGAAATCCCCCCCTGGGTGATCCACGGGTGTATATACGGCGGACCCACGTCCATACATCCATCCGACATACAGACGTACATGTATGCACCCACAATCGATATCCAGCCCGTGTCTGTGTATCCCCACAATGCACATCAACCGTTGATCATCCGCGCCAACCCCTTCCCCTGGCCGCACGATGCTGTTTAGGCACTAGATGCTTAAAGTTTAACGTACTCAAGTATGTATTAGTAAACTCTTTCTCTGACGTTCCGAACCGGCCTGGGGCTGCATTTGCGTTACATACCCCACTACAGATTGGCCTCCTCATCCCCCATCGCATATGTCCCGGCGCGGGCGGTGTGTATTGCAGGCGATGAGGAAGACTCGAGGGGAGTGTGTGTGTGTCCTAGCTAGCCGGGTAGTAGTGAGTGGTTGAACATAACTGGGGGGGGGGGGATATGCAGCATGCGCATTCCGGGGGCTCTTCTTGGGGACGAGATAAGAACAGTCATATGAAGAGAGGATGCAGATTGCCTCTTCGAAAGGGGGGAATTAACCTAGTCTTATCTATTTAACCAAGGACTCCAGAAAATATTATTAACGGCATTCATTGGGGGGGGGGGGTCGGAGATACTCCGAACCAGCTTACGCGGGGGTGGATACATACATACATAGTACTCACACATTTGGGCCCGGCAATTAATTGGTCTTTGAGTATACAGAGCAGAGCAGAGTAGAGTAGAGTCGATAACCACTGCTGGTGCCGATATGGTGGGGACTTGTAGGTAGCATCATCGTATAGAGTGGTAGAATTGGCATGCTGTCCATTGATTGATTGATCAAAGGTTTTTATGCCAAACAGCAAATGACATCACCCGGCTTAACCTTTCACTTGGCACAGGGTTCCGATCTCTAATCAATGCTCGTCATTCCCGCTACCAAATGCGGCCTCCCGATGATGATGATGAGCTACAATACAACTCACTACACATGAGACACAACATTCCTCACAACCTAAAACCATATATAATCTACAACCTTTTCTTCACAGTCTAATATCATACATAAAATCCCCACACCTTTGCCCCGGCATACAGCTTTCCTCTACTAAATCCAGAGGAAACCACAGAGAGGCAAAAAAGCAGCAGCAAGAAAAAAAGAAAAAGGAAAAGAGAAAAAAAAAAAACAGGAGCCATGTCCTCAGTCCGCACCGACGTCCCCTACGGCCCTCATCCCCTCCAAACCCTCGATCTCTGCCACCAGAACAACTCCCCCACCGCACCGTGGCTAATGTAATTCCTCCCCTCCCTCTAACTAAACCTACACTGACACCAACACCCCACAGCTACATCCACGGCGGTGCCTGGCGCGACCCCCTCGTCACCAAATCCACCGCCCACCCTCTCCTCCACCACATCCTCCTCACACACCCCACCCTCAACGCCGCAACCCTCAACTACCGTCTCTCTCCGCACCCAGACCACCCGGAGCAACCACAGACCGCCCAGCACCCCGACCACCTCGACGATGTCCTCGCCGGGATCCTCTACCTGCGCGAGTCGCACGGGGTCGCGGCCGGCCGCATAGTCCTCGTAGGCCACAGCGCAGGCGCAACACTGGTCTTCCAGGCCCTGCCGAAGCTGGGGGCCATGGGGCTGTGGCCGGCGGCGGTGGTCGGCGTCGAGGGGATCTACGATCTGGTGGGCCTAGTCGAGGAGTATCCGGGGTATGCCGGCTTCGTCGAGGGTGCGTTCGGCGGGAAGGAGCGGTGGGCGGGGGCGAGCCCGAGCTGGGTGGGGTGCGAGGGGTATAGAGGTAGGACGGTCCTGGTCCACTCGGACGAGGATGAGCTGTTGTCGTGGAGGCAGACACTGGCGTGGGGGTCTGCGATCGAGGCGGCCAGAGCAAAGGGTAGGGGGAGAAGCCAGAGAGTGAGGCTTGTCAGGGCCTCTGGGCTACATGACGAGGTCCCAGAGGGGAGGGAGTTGGCGGGTCTTGTTGGCGAGCTGGTGCGTGAGCTCACGGTCAAGGACACCGAGGTTAGATATAGGTTGTAGTAGGCCAAAGAGGCTGGTATGGTAGGGTACGGTACGGTACGATAGGGAAGATGTTGAGCATCTTGCTCAACATAAATTGTAACAACTATTTAGATTCCTAAGGTTTGCTCATAATGAATTTCCACGAGCTGTGTATTCCACCTCTACTCGAGTGATACCACGTGATCCAAATTCTCCTCTTATCATCCAGCTCTTTTTAAGAAGAAAATTTTTTCATCAGGTTGCTGGATACTCCCATCAGAAAAATTTTGTCCATTTTCTTCCGGGGCACAAACTGATGGTCCGTGCGAGTGAGGGGTCGCAGTACTAGTGGGCCGCTCATATCCGAGGTAGCCGATGGAAGCTCTTTTCGCGAGTGATGCATTGTGCTTCCGCACCTGTATCCTCCCACTCCGGTCCCACTCCCAACCTACACACAGAAAACAAGAAAACCCCGCCCCTGGTGGAGTAGGAGGAGGAGGTGTGTATGTGTGTGGATGCGCGGTGACATCAGTCCGGACTCGACTCGACTCGTGGATTATATTAATTACCATGCCCTGCATGGGCACGAGTACATATGTCGATATCTGGATCCCACCATCTCCATCTAGATCTCCCACGTGTGATGTGATGGGCCCCCCCGCCGGCTATTATGGGTTGCGTGGGTCCGGCGTTTTACCGGTTTAGGCGCCTAGACGCCCGGCTTTTGGCTGTCGCGGGCGGCGAAGCGAGATTAAGCGGTGAGTGGGGTACACGGGTGAGGGAGGGAGGGAGGGTGGTGGGCCGGGGGAGGGGAGTTGCCTTGGCGGGTGGTGGTTGGTCTATATATGGCAGTATGCGATCGATGCTGGTGTTGCACTACTCCATCCATCCATACCGTGCCGGCCGAGGCGCCGTGTGATACTTGAGGGTTTTAGGACGGAGGATTTTAAACCCATCACCCCCCGGCCCCCGTAACATAAAGTAAATATAAGGCGCATTCACAAATTTGAGGTTTATGTCTAGCTTTGCAATATGTGCATAGGATCACACCATATATGTATATACAAGTAGATGGCCCATATCAGTACTATACTACATGTACCTGTATATTGTAGGGTCACGCGTAGACCAACTCGGGCCGGGCAGGCGGGCAGGTAGAAACGGAGATATCGTGTGTGCATAGTTACGTTATATACATGTACCTACTTATGAAGCGGGGCGGGCCGGTGGTGGTGGTGGATCGAGGGCTGTATATATATATATTGTATTAGTAATTGAAGATTAAACACAACCCTAGCTGGGACATCAAGCTCTCTTGCTAATTTAGGGTATGGGACTTGATATTATCCTATGATTACATACATGTATATATATATATCCACTATAGAGATAGTCTCCATTCCACAGGTGAAAAACAAAGATCTTTCATCCGTAAAAGGAAGTAAAGAAAATGAAAAAGACATATTCGCCTTCTTGTAGCTTAGATTAGGGCTCTTATCTTAGAACCCCGCCCCAGCATCTCCTAGGCCCAGTTATCGCTTTACCAGCCAGACAGGGAAATGGTGATTATAGGATCTAAGGGGCCGGTGCGCGCCGAAGAGCTGCCTGTTCTGCTTTGGCTAGGGATGACGTACTAATTGAGTACACATGTGGTCCGCGATATCTATAGCTATACCGCAAGACACGGTTTACTCAATTGACCATGTAGGCTACTGTTCCCGGAGGGAGACCCAATTGCCTGGAGTTTACATTGTGAACATCGCCTCCCGACCTGGGCCCTGGGTTGCTCTGGACTTAGCAACAGAGGAGAAAACGTATGGCATTGCATGAGGGCTCATAGGGCAGGAATATGAGCGAGCAACACGGGGCTAGCAGAGGTGTACTTGAAGCAAAAGAGATGGAAAAACAGGGCCCTATATACTTGTGCACAGGTGGATCCGGAAAGAGTAGGTGCTCAACAACATATCTTGATTGTCTTCGGGGGGGCGCCGAACGGGCTTCCAGTCGATAACACCAGTCAAAACGTGGTACATGAACCTCCGGGCATCAAAGAGAAAACGAGAAGGGGCCTTGCCATATCACAACCGGTCCTAGCAGGACAAATATTTGACTGAAAAATCCGCGGTAAAAACCTCAGTACAAGTTAGGAAAAGAAAACGAAACCACGGGGAAATATCCCGGCGGTACCGCTATCAAGTAAAGTAGATCGATGAAAAACATATATATCTCCATGTCAAAAGCCCCGGGACAAGCCCCCGTAGCAACTTGCGGTTGCGTTGTCCCGGGACTTTTAATTTTGAATAAGAACTATACAAATTAAGCTTATTTTTCTTTGGGCACGAGATAGTATTTACAGCACCCCCAGCCTTTGTCGTAAGAGCTGGCCGGCCGCCGGTCCGATATATGGCCCGGCATGCAGTGCGCGGCTAGATCATATTCGTGAAGCATAGATAACCACTTGATATTGCAATTGAATGTCGAGTAACCTAAGGAGACACGCATTACATTATTTTCTGGGAGAGAGTTGCATGAAGAAAGAGAGAGATGAGGATAGTAACAGGAGAAGCTGGAGTTCAAGGGGGTTTGTGACTGAAGTCTTATGACCTTTTGAATGGGCGTGCTCAAGAAGGGAATTAATAAAAACAAAGGTATATAAGGGTTAGTGGTTTCCTATATGTAAGTTTAGGGAGAAAGGGAATGATAGATGAAAAGGGGGGGAATCAATCTATTTTCATAAATCGTGTTTCACCGGCGAAGTGTCCCAGCCCTCCTCACAAGTACGGAAAGAAACGTAAGGAACTCGTACCTTTATATGCAGTTCGTCTCTGGACATCGATATCCACCAGCTCGACTAACCATCAAAGCCCCCCCAAACACCAAATTTCCTCGATCTCTTCCATATTCAGGCTTCTTCTGTAACCTTTTCTCTTCTTACCACCCTCTCGCTCCCTTCCTTCTACCTTTATCTACCCTCGGTACCCCCATTCTCGCCTTTCCCCCCGCCGAGGCGGTGCTCTGTGACCCTGAGCAGAGGTGTAATCGGTGCCTCTCCGCAGCCTCATGCCCCGTAGCTGCTTTCCAATCCCTAGTCAAAACACCTCTTCTTCTCCTTATAAAATTCATCAGTGTATATCTTAACCTCTCTGCTCTCTTCTGTTTGGTTGAATGCGACTTAGGTGCTTATATCCTCGAGACTACCGTTTAGCGGGAGGTCCGGGGGTGCGCGGGGTGTTGCAATACAGATGCCCGAATCACCGGATACCTGGGTACTGGAACTATCAGACTTTGAGATCAAATATTTAATTGTGGGGGTCTGGGGTAGCCTCACCTAGGTATACAGGAGCGAAACGGCGCCGCCGATGATGAATTTACATATGGTGGCTAGCGCCCCCAAACCCCCATTAGAGTAATAGCAGAATGTGTATATAATAGAGTTGCCATACTCAGACAACTACATCCTTCTTCACAACTCCCCCATTGCGCAATGCGACACACATGCAATCAACCAGAGCGGAGTAATCCTTCATCCATAACCCTTAATTCTCTTGACCCATTCCTTCAAAGAGTACCTCAATCTCCCGCGACACCTTAAAAGATGTACCATCGTATCTGAGCATTCGCCGTCTCACCCCCGCCATTGTTGTCTCTCATGTCTTCCAAATGCCAGCAAACATTGTTTTATCGCTTCTCCGAGAGATGATCCCTTTGCCTCTATGACAAAGACAAAGCTTTGTCCCATCACCGAAATGATGTTCATCACAATAAATCCAGAGTCCACGGAAACGACCTCTTTCTCCCTCCGCAACTGTATGATGCGTCCCGTCTTGCTTCTAGGGTTGGTGGGTATCGGGCTGATGATAGAGTGAACCAAGTCGCTAATGTCCGCTTCTTTGAAATCCGGGTCCTCCTCACCAGTCATATATATACCTCCTCCTTGATGGCATCCCTTTCTTGAGCCTTATACTCGAACTGTGCCAACATATCCTCAACTGCAACTGCGTGACCTCGGAGTGATTCCATCATACAGCCTAGTCTCTCATCTGCATCTCGGGTGGTCATGTTGGAATACGAAGTAGTCCACTTCGACTCTTGGCTTGTGTTATCGTCACACATCGTATTGTGCAGTACTGCCGGCCGATCAATAAGTTCACTTGGTTATTGAAGCGCAGCGAGGCGTAGCTGAATGACAAGAGCCCTTATCGTGTGCCAGGCGACAGCGTAGGTGAGTAGAAAAAACAATAGAAGACTAAAGGGAACACCACTATGAAGGGGGGATGGCCCACCTAGATGCAGCCCGTTCCCTAGAACTCAGTCATCGCGAACCCATATACATATGTATTTAGTTACATAGTAACAAACGTTAGCTTCGCTCAACCCATACACCTAGGAGGGGCTGCGCCCCAGAACCCCATGAGAAATATAAGATAGAATATATCACAACAACATTCGTAAACCATCAAAGCTGAGAAAAAAAAATCCCATTCTCGGACAACCGTCCTTCCTCACAATACCCCCTCCATTGTTCAACGCCGCGTACATGCAGTCCACCAGAACCGAATAGTCCCTCATTCATAACTCTTTTTTTTCGCCCATCGTGGGAAATAGTACATCCATCTTGTTTGTCACCTGAAACGTCCCATCGTAGCTGAGCATTTGCCAGGACTCTCCAGTTGCGATGAAACCGTACACCTCGCCAAAAGGCAAACACTGTTCCAGAGAAGATCTTTTTGCCTCTACTATGATATGAGGACAAACCTTTCTCCCTCCACCGAAATCAAATCCACTACAACAAACTCCCCCGTGCCTCCTGTCTCACCGTCTGTAGAGACAATCTCTTTCTCCCTCCGTAACTGTGTAGTCTTAGCTTGCGTCCGGTCATGCGTATAAAATTGTTGAGTACTGGACTGATGCTCGTATAAACCAAATGATTGATGCTGGGGCCCCGGTCCCCTAGGGTATCCTTCGATAGCAAGATACTCGACTATGTCGTCATAAACCACCTCCTTCGTTTTTGAGGTGGCATCCGGAGCTGGTAGCGGTTTGCTCGATCGATATCGGCCCAAACATGTGGCATACACCAATTTTATACCCAAAAACAATCCCGACAGCCCCTTACCTACGGTAAGACGTACATCTACATAGGGACGAGCAAAGACATATATACCCCCCTCGATTACATGTAATTAGACTTATAAGCTTTGCCCATCGGGCTTTAGCTATCGTACTCAAATGCGGTCAAATTGCAAAGTAAGAGCATATGGAAGAGATACATGTATGTACATGTACATGTAATTGCATAATTCTGGTCCTTTTAAACCCCCATAGTTCCACGCACATCCGACTCCACCACATCCTAGAACCTAGTCTCGTTCCCAGCCCATACGGTGCTGTTAGTGGTGGTGGTGGTGGTGGTTGTATAATTTAGGTTCATCACAGTAGGGTCTGGAGCAATAACCTTTAGGAAAAAACCAGGTTTCTAAATAACCCCGCCGAACTTTTTTTAGTAGAGAATCCGGAGTTTTTGGCACGGCAACCGGGGATTTTGGAGGGCAACTGGACTTTTTTTTGTGTAGAATCTGGAGTTTGGGGGGGGGGGGGTCTCTTTGGCATAGAGACCGGACTTTTGGCATAGCAACCGGGCAAAAAAAAAGGACTAGTACAAACCTTTTGGGCAAGCACACCAGACCCTTCCGGTATTGAACCATACAAGTTGATACAACCAAAAGGGTACCGCTGGGGTCTGGGAACGAGACTATATGTACCTAGAACCTATCTTCAAGGACATAAGCCGCAACTGCTCACAGCATTTATCAATATGTTTAATCCTCTATCATCTACTCTATATAGATGATTAGAACCATCTATCAACTGAAATCGCTTCGAATCTCAGCTGCTTCTACCGTCTTCTCCCTCTTCCCGAACAGTGAATATCTGACACCGCCAATTCCGTCCCTTCAGACGGTACAAAATCTGCTACCACTGATCTATCCATATCTTCCTGTTCAGTCTCTACAAAATCGCCTCTGCTGCTACAGAGAAACTTTGCTCAAGATATTTATTTAAGCTGTTTCTCCGAAGGGCCCCCTCCGCTAGGTCCCCTCCATCTACTCTCTCTGCCTCCTACTCCACCATTTGATCTCACTCGGCTGTCCACGTCCGCACCGTATCACAAGATCTCACTCAGCGGATCACCACCCCACCAGATCTCGCCCACACCCACTATGCAAGAACTCACAGGCTTACTACGTCTATCCCACAAATCTCACGCTCTCTTACTGCTGCTGCTGCTTCTCTCTCCTATGGGCCAAACACAAAGGGCATACACCCCCACCTCCCAACCGCCCGTAGAGACCTCAATGGCGCAGAATCATCGCGTCTCACCCGCTTATGTTGGATCTGGTGTCCAGGAGTATAACGCCACTCAGGCCGGCATCGCCAGCCGTATCGGTGCCGGCGCTATGGGTTCGGTGGGGCTGTGGGCCGTTTTTGCGGTGGTTATGGTGCTGCTATTCCTAGGTGGAGGGACATATGTAGTGGTAGGGTGGAGAAGTAGGGTTATAAGGATGAGAGAGGCGAAAATTGAGACGCAGAAGCTGGAGAGATGGAGGGAGGAGAGGGAGAGATGGAGGAGGGAGTATATGGAGCGGAGAGCCGAGGCAGAGATGGAAGTGGAGGCAAAGATCCCCGGGGAGTAGATCGAGGGGAATCTAGATAATTGAAGGAGTGGAGGAGATGGTATTCCTGGTTGGAGGGATATATTATCCTTATTGGAACCTGTAATAACAATTTATTATTTTTAACACAAATCACACTCTTATCCGCCTTTTTGATCCACCCAGGCTTGCCCATATGTATTCCTTTTACACTATCTCTCGATTTCATTTAGACCTTTTCAGTGATACATATTTATATAACCATTAAATATACTAAACGCTGTACACACTGTGGAAAAATCCAGCTACGCCTGGCTTTTAGTGATTCTCGGGCAAAATCTTTCTGTGGTCGATGGATCTGTCGGGTTGGTGTACATGTAGTTTGTAGGGAAAGGTCTTTCCGAAATTATACCTACATGTATTCGTGTGTAGCTATCGAGAATAAACAAACGTACCTACCAGCCACCCAATGGCACAACTTTAGAAGAGGAGTACACATCAAATATAATCTGGTCCAAATCAATGTAATTTGTAGAACACTAAATCAGGGGCAACCGGTCTGTTAGGTTACTTGGTTGGAGGTTTTCATCGGTTGACGACTGGCTTTGTTGTTTTTCGTAAAGCTTTGGACACTTGTTATTGATGGGTTATTTTTTCTTTCTTTCTAGAACACTTGCTGTTATCATTTGGCTGTGGTAATAGCTTGTCCCTCCTATCCTTTTCTTTGTTCTTTGATTTATCTATTCAATTCAACTCACCCCTCGTCCCCCTTCCATAAATCACGCATTTCAGAGCGTGACGTTGACCAGTTAACCCTCCCTTGTGCCTTAAGGGCTTTCGGGTGCAATCTAACCTACTTGAAGAGTGGGAGATATTAAAAATTGAAGGTTCTACTTTACGACCTCTAGGTCACTACAATTACTTTTACCTACCCTAACACATATTTGGTAGCTAGTTCGAACAGGGTCATAGTTTCAGCTCTGGTTGGTTTAGAGAAGAGCTATAACTATACTAGCTATGTAGTTGACTTTATAGCACAGGAAGATATCAGACCCGCCCTGGTAACGATGATGTATTAGCCCGCTACATCTTACAAAGAAAAAAGAAACTGATGAAAAAGACCCCCGGCCTCTTTCCCATGGAAGGTGCTGTACTAACCTCCTAGCTCAACCCTTGACAAAAAAAACAAGAGAAAGGAAACCAAGTCACTCCTCACCAAGGAGGGCAATCCTCAAACCCACAAGACCCCGGAGACGGCGCAATGTAGAGAAACCCCTTCCTACGATCCTCAAATTCTTCCCATCCCCTCGTAACTCCATCCCAGGTGCACCTTTCCATGATCCTCTTGTACATCGTGATCAGCTCTGGGCATTGATAAGTTATGCCATTCTTCCAAAACTCGGGTTCCTTGGCCATCGGTGGGCACACTTTGAGCATTGCGGAGCCGTACGTGAAGCGGTAGCAATTGATGTTCCGCTCAGCAGTGAGCCTTGGAGGGCTCCACCTGCATGCGATCATGAACCCTTGGAGAAGTTTGAGGACATCATCGCTGTTCGGGCCGTGACGATCTCTGTGGCAGGTGATGGCGGCCACCCCTGAGGTATTGAGGAGCGGGGCGAGAAAGAGAAGGATGGAGATGGTAAGGAGGTTACGGAAGCAGGTTGGGGTCCGCATTTTTTTGATGGAGGTTTGGGAAGGTTTGTGTGTCCTGATGTGATGAGTTTGATAAATCTTTTTGAGATGCTCGGATAGTTTCTTACTTGAGATGTAGATGGTTGGTAAAGGAAACGGGTAGGCAACGCAGTGCAGTTATTCATACTGGGGTTCAGTGGTACCCCGGACTGTAAAAATGGAGATTGCAGTGTACCTACAGTACCGTGTTCAGCACAGACCCAGCCCACAATCCGAGAAAGCAGTCCCCCACCTTTTAGAGTATCACGTCCCTCGTCTGGCTCAGATACATGTAGCCCTAAAATCATACAAACTCTACACTTTCTTTTCTCCACTTTCTTTTCTCCACACGCCAAAAACCACCTTTCCAGAGCCTCCCAATCATCTCAACCCCGTTACCCACACTTCTATGGCCACCTTATAAACATGCATTAGATACTGCTTCCACAGAGCTCTGTATGTTTGCTACCCGATAGGGACCACAGTGTAAGTGCTCAAATCTTTTTTAAGCTAAATTGCAGCTGATCGTGACGGAGCAGAGGTACTAATAATACACCAATTAACGAGGAAGTACGGGGCAATAAGTGGGCGGATCAGCGACGATAGCCCCCATCCCATTGTTTGCAACTTGGACAAGGCTGCAGTCTTCCGCTGCTAGAACGATTGACAGGGAAATTATGAGCTTGTCTGTGCATCAGTGATTGTCACACTTTTTAAAGGCATTGGTGAGTTCGGGCTATACACAAACCGGGCATGCTCATAGAACGACAAATACTATTCACAGTGGCGGCTGTGGTAACTTATTTTAAAGATAAGGTTTCACCCAGGCAGCTTGGCAGCTGGTTTGGTTGGTTACAACCGTTGCCAAGCTACGAGATTCCTACTAAACGATCATTACCTCTTACTATTATCGTCACAAGAATATATTACACAGATACTCAGCACTCAGCACGCGAGGGTCAAGGGTTTAAATAAAAGCAGTACTATTAATTTAATTTGGTTCCACAATTATCAGTTCAAGCAGCGCGCTGGAGATTAACTACAGAACAATCGGACGATATTAAGTTGGAATAAATTCCGAGTAACCCTCGGGCTCTGATGGAGTCGAGATGAACTTCCTACTATGAAAAGCGAAAGAAGAAAGCTAAAAGGCGCACAGAGGGCGGAGAAGAGAAAAGGACACAGGGTTCCCTTGCGGAAACGCCAAGGAAACACGCTCAATTAGAAACAACCGCCCCCGAATCTAAGAGTCGGCATCGCGGAGTTAGGCACTCGCAACAGCGAGGAGAGGAGAGAAGATATGGATGGGATAAAAATGGAAGGGGGGGGGAGGTGGATAAAATTAAACGGAAGGCAACGAAAATAATCAAATGGGAGAGTAAAGGTAAATAAAAGGAAAGAAAAGAAAATTAAGATAAAATTAATTAATAAAGGAAAGGAAAGGAAAAATAAAAGTACCAGGCAGGAAAATTAAAAACAAGAAGGAAGGAAACCACCCAACGAAGACCAGCAAACACGGATAGACGAGACCCATCCCTCTCTAGACTCCTGTACAGAGGGAGCAGATACCAAAGCCGGGACTTTGGCACAGGATGCCCAGAAGACACATCTTCAGATCTTGGTTTGTATGGGCCTGTTCGACCACGGAATGCTTGTCTAGCTTTGTTTCTTGCTGCGAAACGGAACACCACCCCTTCCCCTAATTTATATATGGTTGGTTAGCTCATTTCTATTTGTTAACGGTGAATAGGAATTAATTACTGCTAATAAAACCTTCTTTGGCCATCATGTCTCTACTAATCAACACTAGTCAGCAACAACCTTCATAACCAAAGGGGAGGGGAGAAAAGAAAGGAATGACGAGAAAAGAAAGGGAAAGTAAAAACGTACAAGATACATCAATTTACAACCCCACCCCCTTATGGTCTTCAAAGACCATCTGAATCTCTCCTTGAGCTCTCTGAGTTTTCTCTGGGTGCATCCTTGCTGCGTTTGGGAACAGAGGATATTCCTCCTGCTCCTCGGGAAGGCTTCCCTCTTTTGAAGGAGGAAACCAAAAGTCTACAAATCAGCCCTCCTTGCGCTGTTTCACTCCCGATTGAGTGAATCTTGCGCATCATGATGGGCTGTAGTGGTCCCCGTTGGAAGTATTTGAAAGGCCCGTCTTAGTTCCGTGGTAGATCTGGAGGAAATATATGGGAGAAACCCACCAGGAATATGAACCCCCGGTAGGCCCCACCCATATACCCCCCCGTACCGACCACGAAACCAGGAGGGCAACAGCACATCTCCCTGATATAGCCGCGTCCTATTGAACGATTCAACAACGTTAGACTCAACCGAGTAGGAAATACCAGTAAATTCAAAGTCAAAATGCGGGTATACTAACTTACGTTGACCAAGAGGCAGGGCCGGGGGCAAGAATATTCCTCTTGCTCTTCGTGGTAGCCCCCGCTAATGCTTGTGTATGTTGGTGAATCACCACGGATAGACTAATATATCTCTGTTAGGAATATTCTTTACCGACAAAGTGAAGAAAAGGAAGAAAAAACTTACTGTATAATATCATATCATCTTACCCAGTGTTGCTCCAGCCCTGCCAACGACAGGAACTGGGCTGGGGACGGCAAAGGACGAGATGGTGGAGAGGATTGAAAGCGGAGAGAAACGGAGATGCTTTCCCCTCTTCTTCTATTTCTTCCTAGAGAGGAGGAAAGGAGCGATTCCATGGAGGTTGTAGAGGATGTAATAAATATAGTTCTCTCCCTCCCACCCCACGGCACATCAAAGCCGTCTATATTTTGGAGGGGAGGGAGGAACTCTCCGCATTACGGATTTGCAGCTGGGAAGGCTAACAAAACGATCTCTGTTAGAAAGGGTTTGTCATGGCAAATAAAACATAAAAACATAAAAGAAAAATACTAAGAAAACTACATAGGAGAAGGAATCCAAAAAAAAAAAAAAAAGATGTTACTCACCGATTTTTTATCTCACCTTCCCTCAACAATCCTGCCCCCAAGAAGCCCGGCTTCTTGAATGAGTCCGAATTGGTACTCGGCCGGGGACGCAGAAGAGAGATGGCAGGAGCCCCATCATTGTTGTTTAGCCTTCTCCGATAAAGGGGAGGCAAGGGCAGGCCGAATCCTAACACCTGCCAGCCCGTCGGCTACTATCAATCCCTTCTCTGTTAGAAAACTGGATTTCACGCAAGAACCACGAAGGGGTAGTGATGAAAAATATTAAGAGGAGAAAAGCATATCACATGAGAATCCATACCTTTCCAATAGTATGGCGTCTTTCCAACTAGATCAACACACTCCAACAAGCTGGAGTCAGCTCTCAATGAGGGGGCCGGGGCAAAGATTCTAATGAGCATCAAGTCTCTCCCACTGCATGAGGGAGGCCGAGGAGCGGAGGGATCATGCTCATCCTCATCAGTGCTGTGAGCCACACTAATAGTCCAGTCTCTGTTAGTACAGAATCATAGTGGAAAATCCACAAAGCAGAGGGAAATAACAAACAAACAAGAGAAGGAGAAAAAAGGATCCCACATCCTAAAAACCAGCAGTGTCTGGCCATATCCCATTCCTGAGTTGGGGCTGCCGGTAATGCCTCCTCCTCCAAAGGCTTCTCAACGAGCGAGGATGGTGTTCGGTTGTTCAGGAGGATGAAGAGGGAGGAGGGGGTAGAAGGAGAGAGGTCGGGAGAGAGGGGCAACGAAAGTCTTTTGAAAATCCCCCGTTAGGGAGGGAGCGAAGTTTCGGCAGGATGTACTGATCGAGAGATCAGGGGGATGGAAAGAGACATGGAGGAGGAGAGGAGGAGGAGGAGGAGGAGGAGTTGACGAAGCAGGAGACACCACCCCGATAGAAGACAGGATAAAAACGAGGCAGTGTCTCCTGGAAGATCTTTGGTATTCGAGTTTCCCCAAGAGGCACAAATACCTGGGTTGGAAGTGTCAGACCCAATATCCTCAGGATATTTCGACTTCCAACCCCCCACCGGAGGTGAGACGATAACGGCGGTGAGTGATTGTGTCTCGGTGAGACCGTTGGGAGTTCGAGCCTTCTCCGTGATAGTCTTCACCACCGTAGGATGGTTGAAGAAACAGGCGTTCACGGTCCTAGGTCGAGGACCTCTAAAAAGAGGCCGAAGAAGACACATAAACAGGGAGAGGGAGGAAGGAGAGGAAGGAATATGGGAATGAAAGAAAGGGATGGAAGAATAGCAGCTATGATACTAAACCATACACAGAAAGCTTCATAGCCCGAGGATGCATATATGTATCGCCTAGGTGATCTCATAGCCTTGGGGCCGGGAAAGGCTGTCACACCCCGTCACTGATTGTCACACTTACATCTATTATTTAAGCCCAGAAAGGCTTAGAGAACCTTGCCTTGGGTCTAAGGCACTATACCTTAAAATAATCGAGTGATATGGCATGACTCCGCAGAGGATTACAGGATGTATTTGAGTATAGTGGCTCTCGGCGGACGAGGTACCCCAATGGGCCCCAGGGGCTGACTGATGGGTCTGGAAGTCGAGTCCGTAGCCATTGTGTAGCCGGGCGGGTTGTCAACACGTGCCGCAATGTGGATATCAGTCTACTCGAGGCCTTTGATTATAATATTTACATACTTCTATCCCTTGGAGAATTTCTAGTGGTTTTAGAATATGGCTAATACGAAGCGATTAGAAACTCATGGTTTTTACCTATGCCTCCACATCTCCCACCTGTATAGACGGCGACCATGAAATACACCAGGGACCCTCTCTCATTCTTATCGGGCTCAACGACATACGTACATCATCACCCATCACCCGTCACGTCACCCATCACCTTTTCTCCCTAGGGTGCCAAGTGTGTGCATCAGGCGTAAGGTAGAAAAGCAGTCCTTTGTGCGCCGCAGTTATCCGTGGCAAAGCGGAAATACTAACAGAGGTTTAAGAATTGCCGTGAAGGGGAAGAGTATGGGTGAGTGGATCACGATGAATCACTCGATGCATGTAAATCCTGGGGTCATAGGCCAAATAGGTGCAGAGCAGCGGAGCAGTTCAACACCCATAAAAAGATTGTCCATAGATACTTTTTTGTTTATAACCTGTAGAGAACACAATCCCTCGTACTACATGTACTTACAGTATGTATACATGTATGCATTAAGCTAGTCTCGTTCCCAGACCCGATCGGTATTTCTTTATGTCTGGTGTGGACTAATACATAAAAAATACTACATCTCCAACCACACCAAAATAGGGGATGGGCACGAGACTAGCATTAAGCGTTCGTTATGGTACCGACCAAGAGATGTGGGCCTAGGCAGTGCCTGCACAGGCCACGGATCTGGTTATTGTGCCCAGAGATATTTCGCCGACATAAACGGGCTGCCTGGTGCTTGTCCAAGCATAGCATCTTATCTAATCTCTCAAGTATTTATCCGGTTCTAGATCTGATTAAAGACTACATGTACATGTATGTATAAAGGTCCTTACGCACAAAAATGGTCCGACTCGAGAATAAACTACATGTACATGTACTTATATTCAAACAAAACTACGATAAATAAATATGTTCTATTATCCGGGAGTTGTTCTATCATTTCATTTTATATCCACTATTTTCACGCCGTACATACGAGCCGTTATTCCTATGATCGCTAACTCTATTGGTCTGCCAGCCCCTGCTTCGAGTAATAATTGGCGCCACATTCGGCTAGTTGCCTACATGTAGTAATGAACACCTAGCCTGGAAAAGTACTCAAATCATTCTACACCCAAATTTCACAGCCTATTCTCATTACCAGACCCGATCAGTGTTTCATTTGGTGGTGTGTCCGATACCTATATAAAAAATACTAAAATACTAATCACAGAAAAATAGGGGACGGAGTCGCAGATTACAAAGTCACCGAGGCCAACAAAGACTTGCACAAACGTTAGAATTACCAACTACAGAACTCTGCGTACACTCCACCGAAAATATGAAGTAAAAAAAGTTAAAAATAAATAAATAAGAATAAAAATAATTGATAAAAATAAATAAAAAGAAAGAACACCCCCACCCAAATACTGTTTTCGTCCACCTAGCCGCCAGCAATGACAAAGACGGCTGCTTCACCCCGCACCGCACCAAAGGGATGCCCCGCTTCCAAGGCCAGGCTTCCAGCACACATAAGATATGTGGCTGAACAAGAGTCCACAGATACGCTCGTGTCTGGGCTTTTCACCGCACCCGCTTCCAGAAGGGAGTTGAATAGTGTCTTCCATAAAAAAGGAACCAGCTCTACTTCGATCTAGGCATCGAGAGCCCGGCCGGGATGATCTAGGGGCTGGTTGGGTGGGTGCAGAGACAGGAAGGCAGGCAGCAAGCAGGCAGGTAAACTCATCGTTGGGCAGGCTGCGAGTTCTCCTGTGGCCTTGCCACCAATATGACCGATTCAGGTGGCGTCTTGCCCTGATAGGCGTGGAGGGACAGTCGGCAGAGGAAGAGACTGAGAAGGTGGAGGAGAAGGAGGAAGGATAAGAAACAGGCGTTTACGGTTTTACACCGTGAACACCCAAAAAGACCAAAGATCCAGATATACTGGGTGTCTGCCGGGCCTGGGGTACGCTTGTAAAAATACCTGGAGGCCGGAGAACACCCCAGAAGAGCAGGCAGGTCTTTTGGCCTTTAGTACCAGGCATGCCCCCACTGAGGAACCCTGCGGGGGGGCACCGAACCAGAGGCTAATGTCACCACCACCCCGCCCCAACAATGTGAAGGGGAAGGAGGTTGAGACATTGATGGATGCAGTGGGTTAAACTATTGGCTTGTCCTTTCAATGATGCTAAGGACAGAGGCCGGCCGAGCCAGTCGAGCCGCTGCTCAGAGGTCTGTATGTCAGCGGAAGCTTGATTGAGAGGAGGGATAGGGAAACAGAGAAAACGTACTAGTGAGGGGCCCGAGTGGGAATCCAGATAAGGGGCCAGCGAGGTACGGTTTCCCTTCTTCCCCCCTTATCCCTTTTTTCTCCTTGGGCGAGCGGCCCTAGGCGTTGGAAGGGGAGGAGGAGAGGGTTTCTTCCTCTTGGACAATTTCCCTTTTTTTTTTTTTTTGGAGGAAGGGATGGGGGCAGAGAGGGTGTAGGCTAAAGATTTGGAAGGTTTGTGTCTGTTGAGCTTTGCCCAGACAGGAAGAGAGACAGGGAGACATGCAGCCCTGGTGTGTCATTTGGCCCCAGGTCATTTTGAACCTTTGTGGGCAGACAGGGGAACAGAGGAGTCGTGAAGATGAGAATACGAGAGGATGGATATGTAGGGGTAGGAATAAAGGACCGAGTACCTGATGTCAGGATACGAGGCTGTGGGGATATAGATAATAATGATGATGATGATGACTATGACGGGGAGGAGAAGAGAAGTTGAGTGGGAAAATGTTGTGCGAGCTCCTCAGTGGCTTTATGGCTTTAGAGTATAGGCTTTTTAGGGCTTCGAGGAATTATGGACACGTAAGTATCAGAACTCGGCAACTATTTAGGGCGGGAATAGGCTTTCGATCATTTTACGGGTATGCTAAGTAATTGAGGCTTGTAGTGTGGATATTGTGGGTACATATCCGGGTATGTGCACCGACCTCCTTATTGCTAGGTGGAAGGCTAGCTGCGGTGCCGTAACGCAAAAGGTTTTAATACTGGTTTGATAAATTCCTTGATCTTACCTTATGTTCGAGCTTGTTCAGCGTAGTCGAATCTGCGAGTGGGGACTAAATATACTGATCGACCATATAAGTAGGTATTCCGATTTTCAAACCTCGGATCCTCCTATCATATATAATCCGATTTCTATAAGTGAGCGTACAGCTTACAGAAGTACTACACATGTATCTTATACATCATATATATTTTTTTTGGCATACACATGTATATGCGCCACTACCCTAATAGAAATTAATCTAGATGTGGTCTGGCTATTAAGTGAATAACGTTGCCGTAGCCTCCGGGCTGCATGAATGTATGAATTATCCATCAATCAATCGAGTGAAAAATGACGAGTGAGACATTGTGATGTTGGTTGGTCTTTTGAATTTCGTCATATCCTACGGTAAAAGAGGTTATTTTTTCGGTTTCGTTCGTGCGGGCATGGACCGTCACTCGAGCAACAATGGCCGCCTAACGGGCAGGGGGTAGTTTGTGGCTGCCGCGTCCTCTGGTCTCACCACTGAGCAGCCACCTATAAAAATCTCTACTTGATGTCATTTCTAACGACGGTTTACTGCCTTCATGGCTTACATGTAATTAAATAAGCTTTCCCAGCTAGAGCCCATCGCTACCCGTGATGCCAAAAATTTCGAGAGGGGATATATACATTAACGGTAATACCAGGTACTTATATACCTACCAGTCGGCACTAATGAGCATATTGATCCTCGGCTAGATGATTCTATCATTCATCCGGTAAGTACATCCCACCCAGGCCGGGTTCAATTTCCTTCGCGCAATTAAGGGGTCCTCCTACAAACACACCGTGACTGTGTATACTTTCAGCCACACAAAATGTAGACCGCCCGATCATTGACCTGAGGTTGCCACACACATGTAAGCAACCCTGCGCCCTGACGATCTTATCGCTATCAGCCCCAGTCCCTCTTGACATGTGAACGCCACCCCTGGTGTTTTGGGGAATAATTCAGAAACAGACCTACAACTGAAATCAGTTGAAATAAAACCCTCTCTACCCTCGAATAAAAAAGGAAAAAAGGAGTGCTAAATCACACACAAGCCACACACTCACGTGCACCCCAGCGACCAGAAGCTTCCACTTGCATATTTGTCTTGGCCCCTCCCCGAGACCCCCCACTACCAACCAACTCTCTGTCCTTTACTCCTCTTTATCTCCCTTTCATCACAACTTATCACAGCTCTACAGCTCCATCATTCACCTTTCTCTAAATCCCTCCCCAATAACTCTATCATAATGGTAAGTCCCCCCCCTCTCCACAGATATTTTTACCCCTCATCAGGGGTCAACCAGTCCACAAGTAGTTGTAGTTACCAAAAAATTAAAGGAAAGAGACCCCCAAAGCTAACTCTTCTTGTAGGCCAACGAGTCCAAAAAGCGCCTCGCCCTGGCAATCATAGACTTCCTTACCAACTGCACTAAAGATGGCACCGTCTCCCCCGATGACCACGAATCCCTCGAAGTCGCCTCCCAGTGCATCGCTGATGCCTTCAAGGTCGACCCCACCGATAAAGCTGCCCTCACTGACGCCCTCGCCGGCCAATCTCTAATCACAATCTATGGTGTCTTCGAAAAAATGAAATCCAAGTCCACACCCGCCGCCGGTGCCTCCTCCTCTCCATCCTCTGCCCCCAACACTACCACTCCTCCCAAACCCGCCGGCCCCAGCGAAGCCGACAAAGCCGCAGCCGAGGCCCTCAAGACCCAGGGTAACGCTGCCATGAGCAAAAAGGACTACAAGTCCGCTATCGACCTCTATACCCAAGCCCTCGCCCTCAACCCCCTCAATCCCATATACCTCAGTAACCGTGCAGCCGCACACTCATCGTCTGGCAACTATGACGCCGCAATCGCGGACGCCCAGGTCGCTGTCGATACAGACCCAAAGTACACCAAGGCCTGGTCGCGCCTTGGCCTCGCACGCTTTGCAAAGGGTGACGCCCGCGGCAGTATGGAGGCCTACAAGGCCGGCATCGACGCCGAGGGCAACGGCGGCTCCGACATCATGCGTAGGGGGTACGAGACGGCGAAGCGCCGCGTCGAGGAGGAGGAGGGTGCCGATGATGACGATAGTGCGCCTGCTACCAGGGGCGGTGCCGGCGGTATGCCGGACCTCGGTGGGCTAGCGAGTATGCTGGGAGGCGGCGGGGCGGGCGGAGGTGGAATGCCGGATTTAAGCTCCATTATGAGCAATCCGATGTTCTCGCAGATGGCCCAGAGTCTCATGAGTAACCCTCAGCTCATGCAGGGGCTCATGAATAACCCGAGGTTAAGGGATATGATGGAGTCTGTTAATGGTGGTGGTGGTGGCGCCGGCGGCGCCGGTAGTCCGGGTGGGATGCCAGATTTGAGCGCGCTGATGAGTGATCCTAGTATCGCTGAGATGTAAGCATCCTCCTCGCTTCCCCTTTCTTCTAGGAATGAACTAATAAAACTCACAATATTATAGGGCGCGAAACTTTATGGGCGGTGGTGCTGGTGGTGGTACTGGTGGCGCTGGACGCGGTGCAGGAGGCACCCCTCCCTCAAGCTAGATAGGAGGATAGGGGTGTTAGAGGGTAGTTCTTTGTCCTATATCTCATCCTCATTTTTTTATTCTCCTTTTCTTCTTTTTTTTTTTTAGTTCTTTTCTTGTTTTTGCGGTTCTTTGGTGGTTTCTTGACAATGAATAAAATGAGATTCGAGAGAACTAGTGTGGTGTGCAGCTTATAACAGGGTAGTGGTTTATAGTAGTATCTAGGCCCTGATGTAACCTACTACTAACTGATAATATTAGGATTTAGACTTCCTTAATAGGTAATATGATTACTGAAAAGAGTAGTGAATTGATTATTCGGTCTATGGGTAAAGCCTAGATGAAATAAAATAGATCCGTATTAGTCTCGTACCCATCCCCTACGAGTAGACGAGCAAGAAAATAATCATCAGATAAAGAAAACAAAAGAAATCATATCTCGAATCGGGAAGATGAATCAAAATAAGGAAACTATCTTCCCGATACAGAAAGAAGGACAAACAAAGCTGATGGGTCAGCTTTCTTTATCCGGAAAGCAATGTCCAGCACTAACAGGTGGCCCAAACACAAGAACGTTCTCTTCTGGTAGACTAATTACCCCTCTACCAGCGGTAGTAATATTGGCCCTACTGCAAGGTTCCTTGGTTCCTCTTAGGGTTTTTAGCACACCCGGGAAGTGGTACGTTGGTGGAGGAGTTTTCTGCGTAGGCACCACCCCCCATATGAGTGAGTACCAGTGAGTAACTACTCAGTCCAACCAGACGGTCAGACGGTGGCGAGTAGCTACTGTGCCATCGTTCATGGTGAACATGGGGGCTACATACCTCCCCAGACTTGCAGAGAGATGTCTCCCGGGGAGGTGGCAGCCCGCTGTTACGTAGGGAGTGGTGTGGTAGGACTATGGGGCCGTGGATGGGCGTGTGGATGTTTGGGGATTCAATTAAGAGGGGGGTAGATCGGGTGTAGTAGTGGTTCGGTAGGATGCCTGCTAGACTGTTCTGGAATTGACTGCGTGTGTTTTACCCGTATGATAATTGAAATTGCCTCTGGGATTTCGCGGTATACATGTACTTCGGGGGTGGGGGGAAGAAATCCTTCACGCAGCGTGGTGTCTTCTCACTTTCCCCCACCTGGGCCTCCGAAGTACACCCACATGAAAGAAGTGACGGAAGCCTGCATGCACTTGGGCGTATACCGAGCCCCAATATAAAAGGGGGTAATAACGTACGAGAAGTACTTTAGCCACAAAATGAGAAAAGGAGCACTACGGCCTCTAGACTAGAGTATATTTAACATCTTGTACGGCCTCCCTCGATTGCCGGACTTGGAAAATCTCCTTTTGCTACTCGCCACTTGTTGTTTCTATGTGTTGCCCATTAATTATAATATATCTGAGGACCAAGTCCCCTTTAATTGCTTCGCTTCTTTTTTAGACCCCCCCCCCCCTTGATCCGTCGGTGAACGAAATCTGGAAGCACCTTCAGCCCTAATTCGTGCTGGTGGGGGTAAATAGTATATCTTTTTTACTTTGGAGCAAGCTCTTCTGAGGTAGGGAGTAAACGTTTTTTTAGTTGGGAGGCAAATGACCGGTATGGAGAAATAACTCGCATATGGTATTCAGTATTATTTGTAACTGCACGATGCTCGTCATAACCTCCGGCTCAAAATAGAAATTCTGGTAGGAAGAGCTTGGTGGTGAATGATATCAGTAATAGGGGGAGTATTGAGAGATATGGTGGGTTCATAGACTTTTTCTGCTGCTTGTGAGGGCGAGGTTCAGCTTGGTCATGTTTTATCACTCGCACTAATAATCCTCACTTGCAAAACACATTAATCTATGCCCCGGCTTAACCCCGTCGACAAGACCGGTTTTTCACACCAATAAGCGGATTCTCATTTAGTACATATAATAAGAGTTAATTTTTATGGATGTCATTGGTGATCACATGTGCACGAGGTAAGGGTGCTGATGCTGAGGCTCTCCTTATGGACCACACACACTGGCAAATAATACGGATGCTTTTATTTTCTTTTTTGGTCATGGTAATCACGTGCCAGAAATATATCGACTGCTTCATAAAATATCACGCGGTAGCGTAGCTTAAGTAACAACCATCTTTCCCACAGAACCCCACCAACGCAAAAAAATTCCAGATTCTTTATGTATTATGTGTTTGTTTTTTCTCAAGAACTTCTGGGCCTCAGGAACAACGTCTATAAATAATACCTCAAAACTGGGGGTGGCTACGGTTGCTGGTGTGGGTTTGTAGGATCCGAGGACAGGAGGAAGTCGTTTTTAGGTTATGGGGAACAGTAGTGAGAGTTTGGAATGGTCTATCTTTTTAACACGCAAAATTAACTCCCACCTAGCAATCTTTTTCTAGCAAAATCAGGCCCCTATATATGGCCGTGATTGTAATGTAACTACCGCAGTTAAAACTAAAGCTTTAATAGTAGCCTAGGGAAACCACCCATAGGGAAACCACCTTCTGAATGATTTAGCCACGTACTCGTTACTCAATAACCAAAGGTTATGCATGTTAGAAACTCAGAACAACTATAGGCTTACATATAGGATTCTAAAATACTAAGCGTTTTACAATATAGACTCTTTCCACCCGAATCACTAAAAGTCACTCAGCGATACTAATACCGAAGGATCTCGAGATACGAACCAACGGCCGTTCCCACTCATCTTAATTAGTGATGAAGTCTCATCTAACATGAAATTCGAGTAAGTGAACCGGTCCACAAGTTTAGCTCAATTTTAACGATAAGGGGGACATACATAAATTCATGTTAATACACATGTATATTGTGTAGTGGAACTTAAGGGCCGTGAGGGTGCTTGTGATACATGTGCGGGATCGACATGCACGCAGCCGGATGTACATGTAGGTACAACAATTCCGGACTTCCCATGTAGGAAATAACACCTCATTTAAACCCCGATCCAACCTGCCAAGTAATCAATCCGCGATCGAAGGAATATATACTCAAAAGAGTACCACCATCACCATTACCTCAATGCTGGTAGTACAGGCGTGGCCGGACGGCCGTACTGAATTACCTTACATTTAGCTGTATCAGCCCGTATTACCGTGTGTCTACCTCACTATTAAATTCTTTAATCAGATTCCATGACGCGGGCTTAATTGACAGCCACACACATATAATGAAATCCAAACCTATAATCTTGACAACAGGCCTTCCAGTTAAGTCTTCCGGTTGCTCGCTTTGCTATCATATCTCACTATCTCGCTCCCACTCGTAGGAACTAGCAAATATATAACACGAACTGCAGTCGAGTTTAATTCAGGCTCTCCTCGGCCACCAGCGCATACTCGCTCTATGAATAGATATATAGTGACGTAGTTTTAAGCATCCGTTTTAGATACTTCGATTAGGTACAGGTCCTGCTTTTTCTGCTGTGCTGCCCTGGGCCCACGTGGTCTATATATGAGTTATCTGACAACTTATTGACGGGTTCCCACAGAAATTTTAGAATCTAGATTTTCTAGACTTTGCGCAAAGTTCCTAATACCTTGTTCATGCCCTGGTCTACCTTTGCACTATCCACACTCCTTCTTCATACTGCCAAAAGATAAGTCAATCACCCCTATATACCCACTGATTATGAATTCTTGAAGCGCACAAACCCCTCCCTCCCTTTGTGCGTTTAAATCGCAACTTCAGTTCGATTCGAAAGTAATAGCTGCATTGTTAATACTACAGTCGCAACTCGGTATGCCGGATTACCAAGATTCTAAGGATTTCGTACGGGATAGCAGAAGATCCGGGATAGCAAATTGATTTTGCAGTAATAGGAGTAAAAATCCCAGAGGATTTCGTACGGGACAGCAAGGGATCCGGGGTATCGAGATCCGGCATATCGAGTTGCGACTGTACTTTATGTCAAACTGCATTCCTTATGGTCCCTTCAATGCGGTTACACTTAAGGGGACGGATTGCACCTTTGACTTATAATAGCTGCCCTCACAATACCCTCTATAGTTTGACGAACTTCAGCGCATTTCCACAGTATACGTTTATACTACTCCCCCATCTGAGGGCTGATCTTTTACGAACCATGAGATGCATCGTGCATGTTTCCAACGGTTTCGGTCGTTTCTAAACTTACTGATACGTAACATCCATGGCCTAAAGGTTCGATAAGAGGGAGGTAAAGTTTTCAAGTTTTGGTTGAAAAATTTCAGTAATCTTGCTATAGCTACGACACCCACCGCAACAACAAATTCCCCACATCACCTCCATCCAGAGCTCCCTTATAAACCGAAATCACTTCCGACAGATCCTTATCCCTGCATGGAGTACAGATTTGTCAGGTCTGAAGCTATAATTCAAAAGGTTAAATCCCCACCGTCCAAAATATCTTAGATACCATAGAACAATAATGTCCGTAAGGTAGGCCTCACTCCTCCTTTATCTCCTTCCCAGCTACCGCTACCGCCGACCTAAGTACTATCAGTCAGCAAAGGTCTAAATGTATCAAAACCAAAACTACAACCCACATCTGATCCACCGCTA
Source organism: Morchella sp. 2016-72 (assembly GCA_024713865.1). NCBI lineage: Eukaryota > Fungi > Ascomycota > Pezizomycetes > Pezizales > Morchellaceae > Morchella > Morchella sp. 2016-72. The sequence goes on from JAMJEY010000022.1 coordinate 1,166,892, forward strand.
ACGCAAGTAAAAACAGTGTTTTATGCCTCTCAAGCCTCGCCTTGATCGCATTTATTTCACCATCTCTGATTGGCCATTTAAGTCTCTCGAATATCTCTCTGACGCCTCCCTTTGGTGTCAGGGTCTCCCTCAACGCGCTCAAATCCTTCAAACATCCTTCAAGTGGGCCATTCTCGACGCACAGTGTTTGTACAGCTGGTGCTAAAGAGTCTGGGTTTTTGCGGATCTGGGTCTCGAAGATTTTGAGGATTGCCTGGAGAGAATCGAGCTCGTCGATCAACTCTTTGATTTCTTTGGAGGACCTCTTGACTTGTGCAAGGTACTCATAGCTCAGGATCGTAACCTGACCAGATAAATTGAGGACAGCGATTATGCTTGATGCGACACCTATCTCTGCCATATATATTGTGAGGGTTTTGCTTTAGGTGGGGTTATGTATATTGATCGGCGGTGAACAGGGAACACTGGGAGCTGCCTATATTAGACACTTTTTAGTCGGCATATTTTTCTTTTCTTTCTCAAATACGTGTAAATTGATTTAGTACTCAATAGGCTAGAACAAACAAAGATGACAGGCTATCTTTTTGCACTGCATCCTTTGCCAAAGACATTCTAGACTAACCTGAAAGCTAGTCACGTCAGGAGTTGTCCAACACAGTTGGATTAAAAAGAAAGAAAATGTTTGAGAGGGTGCGGGTGAAGCTGCCAACATTTAAGGAGGCCGCAGAGTGCACCGTGCATCCGAAAATTCCCTCAGAAATACGCCGCCTGTACTTCTGAGAACTGGTTCATGGAGGTAATCCCTGGCCGGAGATAGCCGAGTTTTGCGGTACCCGGGTGTGAACCAAAGTGATCAGAACTCTACGACAATTGGTTGAGAATATGTGGGTGCGACAGGCTGGGGCCAATAAGACCTGCCAAGAATTCTTATCTTGAATGGGGGAAAAAAGTCATCAGAACTTTTCCAAGATCCTCATCAAAAAATCCAAAAAAAATCGAAAAATATATTTAAAATATTGTATCTATCAACACCTTCTCTATATGCTATTTGGGTACAAATTTGACTGTGTAGAGAAAACTTTCAGCAGGCAGCAGTAAAATTGAGGACCAAGTTCTGGCCTCTGAAGTTTCCTGGGGCACACGGTTGATATAAGTCCAGGGTGGGGCCAATCACTTACCCTCACACCCAAGTACACTCGGTAGGTGGCGGTCTGGACAGGGATTTTACCAGGTATTTGGAATTGCTATCTCCGGCCAGTGATTATCTAGCTAAAACCTAGTGAAGTAGATCCCCCAGTCACGAGAATATTCTGGCAAAGAAGTGCGAGTACCGCAAATATTCGATAAATTCGCTATCGCTGCGCAGGGGTTTTTTGGTGAGAGAGCCTCAAGGGAGAGGCTCGAGAGTACCTTCTCTCACCAAGAAATCCAACTGAACCCCTGCGCAACGATAGCGAATTTATCGAATATTTGCGGTACTTGGAGACTTTCCCCTACCCTCGTAGTACATTCCTTTATCGTTGAGCTCGAGGCTCTTGTAATCACCCAATAAGTGAGCCGATCCCCCAATATGATAGGAATTAATGATAGAGGAGTAGAATAAAGCCCGCACCACTAGTATCATCCCTATCGCTGTAGGTACATCGCTGATACATGTATTTTTGGTGGTGGCACTGTGAGGGTAAACCCGGGTTTTAAGGAGCCGACCGGGGAAATATTGGTTTGATCTAGATGCATTGCAGGGGAGGGCATTATCATCGAGACAGACGTATGGTTGGCTGGTTCTGTAGGGTACATTTCAAAAAGGTTGGCTCCACTCGGGGAATAACAGTTGGTACCACAGCGAAGCTTCATATATTACTACATAAATACACAAGTTTTCAAAATAATAATAATAATAATAAAATTATGTATGTTCTCTAAGCATCCCAATCGTTCCCTGCAGACCACCTTACTGAAAAGGCGCACGGTGAACGACTCCAAAAGGCAAAGGGGAGGCTTTAAAGAGAAGAATACTCTTCCTCTGCTGTCCACACCCTCATTAAACGTCCTGGAAAAACTGGCGACGAAGGGCTCTAGCAATATCAGAGTTAAATTTTTCTACTGAAGATCAGAGAAGAGTGGGAGGCGGGGTAGGTTTAAATACGTTGCGATTCCTTGCTTCCAAGCCACCTATGCATATGATTTCAACCTCGAATGGGTTAAGTTTTTTTTGTTTTTTTGTTTTTTGACCGACCGACAGTATGACTTGGCATCTCATCAGGTATTTATCTCCGTGAAACGAGTGATGGACTCCGTCCCTCTTTTTTTTCTCTCTTTACTCATTTTATGGGCAATTTTTATTGTAGGCACCTTCGGCATAGTTTCATCAACTTATTCTCACCGAAGGTCTCCTCTACTAGTTGCTCTAGAATAGATACAGCTCCGCAGCTGGAGCACTCTAGGGAATTCCTCCCTATGATGATGTCTTCCTTACCAGCGATGCTACATACTAACAAAACCACAGCACCTTTTAACATCTTTTTGAAAATATACATGTAGTTTGCATAAATAATAAAACTATAAACCCCAAACCGTCCTGCTCCTCTAGTTGATCTGATGACTTTGTTCAATTGAAACTTTCAAACTCCGTGGGAAAGAAGAAAAAAATCTTAACTATCGTACACTGCGCAGCCCCGCCCCATCCATCACAACCTAATCACTATCGCTGTCCTCCACAACAACCCTTTTTCCTTTCTTCTTCTTCCCGCTCTTCTCTTCCCTCATCCCTAATATCTACACACCCACAGACAACAAGCATTAGCAATCATAACCAATCCACCAGTTCTATTGATCAAGATCGATGTCAACCTACCCTCATCCGCACTTCTCTCTCCTTCTCACCAACTTTCCCAGCGCCCTTCAGTACCATCACATTGCGCGCCACAATCCTGTTCTTATCCTTCTCGGGGACCTCGACTTTCTTTGCCTTTGGCTTGCGGACCTTACGGACGCCCTCAGAGGGCTTGATCTTGATGCCGCGGCGGCGCGCGAGAAGCGCTGCGAGGGCGGTGGAGGCGGCCGCTTGGGTCTCGCTCACGCTGCTGGGGGTAGAGGTGGGGGTGCGTGCCATTGATGCTCGTGGATAGTGGTTATCGGGAATTGTTTGATACCGAAGTTGGTGGCAGTAATTGCAGACTCATGTGTGGGGAGAAAAAAATAGGCCAGCCAGGGCATGCCAGAGCCGCATGAGTGAGTACGTGCCTAACTAAACGAGTGACTTATGTAAGCAACGACCATACACAGCTATGATTGGTAGCAAGCCTCGAAAAGGCCCAAACTAGTACGTCTAGGCTCTTTCCATACGACCGCATAATCTCTGCGTCCTAGTTTAATATTAATATTTTAAACATCACTCCCACCAGCTCATGATATCCCCTCTGTTATCTCCTCAACTAAGTAGGTGAGTGGCCGGTCATAAAAGCTCTCTAGAACACAAAGTTTTAAACTTACCTCAGGCAGTGATTGTTCTAACCGGCTACAGTGGCTTACAGAACCTTAATGACCACCCGGCCCCACTTGAGTTATCTATCTGTCCATCTTGACAGCTGGACTGAGCACAATAACTCACATTTTATACGGCGACGATCACTTAGAGGGTTGGAATATGTACTACAGACTCGGAACCGCCGTGTCTAAAACCACGCAAGGCCGGTGTATATGACACCGCATACACACGGCAATTACCTTGACAGATCATCAAGCATACCTCTGTTGTGTTGCAACTTCCAGCAGTCCATCGAGTTACTAGTCCAATCTCTCTTTTTATTTTTATTTTACCATCCGGTCAGTTAACTACATGTAGTTGTGTTTGAGGCCTTCGATAAGCTATCTTTCCGGTGTCTATATAGGCAGTAGCCGCTAGGGCCGCATAACCGGGAGGCTGCATAGATCGGATGAAATAAGCATCAACCAACGCAGGTACAAGCAAACCGAACCTGGGCACCTCCTTGGGGAACTTATAATTCAAATCGCTTCTTAGGACATCGACACATTTTCGCATATTTTTGGAACAGCTCATGGCGGTTTTATATCAAGTGGGAATAGGTATTAACTGCTAAAAGACGGAACTATATCCACAGTCTCGGAAACCCTCGACTGGAAAGTAGATCAAATATATCGACTTGGAGGCCGGAATGGTGTTATGTCGTATAAACCGTACCTTAATGAGAGTCGCACCTCGACTCAAGGAACTGGGAGAAGCAATATTACTGTCTAGAAACCATCACCATCTAGAAGCCATAGCCATCTAGAAACCATTGCTATCTAGAAACGACTGGAGGTCTAAGAAAAACTTAAAAGCGCTACACTAGGCGGGATACATCCTAAAGCGAGCTATTGCTGAACTCAATGTATGGATTGAGAGATGTCTAATTCCCCCTCGAAAACAAGCCGGACCATCGCCGGCAAACCCTCCCCTCCTCCAGCCGTCAAGCAGGTCGGGCCCAACGGCGAATTCTCAAAACCCAGTCTCTATACCTAAAAAGCCTAACCCACGGCTGGCCGAAACCAGCCCTCTACAACCCCCCCCCCCGGGGCCCCAGTAGTACCCACGCCGCTCTATAGCCACGCATTACCGCGATCTCCCAGTCACAAACACCCATACCTTCTTTCCTTCTTTCTTTTCTTTCCTCTATCACCAAATATCACTCGGCTCCCGGAACCCAAAAAAAAAAAAAAAAAAAAAAACCTGGATATACACATGTAGTCAGTCGCGCAGTTATATAAACCCTGGCCATCGCCAATGCGTGCATTGCGTGCGTGTAGTAATCTTGGACTAAACATCCCCATTATACGCTGTGGTCTTTGTATCCGCTCGGTGAGGGCGTTCACCGGTAAAGCGACTACGTTACCACCCACCCACCCACCCACCCATGATCATTGCCCAGGGGAGGAGGAGGAGGAGGAGGAGGAGCGCATATAAGTAGCTAGTCAATGCATGAGGACTATGTAGCTGTCTTTAATCTTCTCCATCTGCCCACTACGTGATGTCTCTCGCCACACCCAACCCTAACCCACCTCACCCCCAATGACCACCACTACCACAAACTACAAACAGACAGGCAGACATCACCCTCTAACCTACCCCTAACCCACTCTTACACCCACCCGCCTGCCCAGCCACCAAGGGTAGCGCGTGGCCCGTGCGCTACTAATGTACCTACTAATTGATGTCCTCACTCGGAAAGTCTTGGGATGCTTATTTGCCCCCCCCCCCGCTATAGATGCAGGGGGTGGGGGTAGGTTGATCGTTTGCTGGACAAAAGTGGATTGAATGAATTGATTCCGGTCTACATGTGCGCCTGCTAAAAGTAAGATAACATTATGGAAGAGAGAGAGAGACAGCTACAGAGGTGTGGGCCTAGCCACATTATTAATGGCTAGCTGGCTGGGCGGTAAGAGAGGGGGGGAGGGGGTTGTGAGAAGAAGCTGCGAGGAAGAAGGAAGCAGAGAAGAAGAAGAAAAAGGAAGGACATAAACAACAGGGGAGAAAAAGAAAAGCCCAAATATCCCACAAACCCCTAAGAAACTCGCAAATAAGCCAAAACAAAAAAGCAGAAAGAAAAAAAGACTCAAGCCTGAAGGAGAAGGAAAAAAGGTCCCTATCCTATCACCACCATTACCTAACTTAACGCACCGCCCTATCTACCCTCGCCCTCTCCGCCGCAGGCAGCCTCCGCCCATCGCTATCCCTCCCATGTCCTCTCCGCCTCTCCTCGTCCTCGTCGTCGCTGCTCTCACTCCCCCACGCACTCCCATCACCGATGCTGTGCCTGCGGCCGCCGGCATTACTTGTGAGCCGCGCCTGCTCGTCCTCGTCGTCGAGATCACACTCCGGCGGTTCCACCCACCCAGAGGGCACCACGCACGGCAGCGCAACGCCGATCGACGCCGCACGGTTCAGGTATGCAGGTGCGGGCTGGCCCGTCAGCGCCATACACAGGTGCGACGTGAAGTGGTTACAGTTGCGCGTGAGGAGGTTGTAGCTGGGTCCTAGGAATTCATCCGATGCCTATATACATGATCTTTGTCAGCACCAGCCAACCAACCAAGCACCAGGGCAGTTAAACCTCGCGGATGATCTCGGCGATCTCGTCCTCGCTCGCATAGGTAAAGCCGTGCAGGATCTCGGTGCGGAAGGTACCCCCAGGTGGGACAGTGCGCGGCTTGGTCCAGTAGACGCCAGTGAGGCCGCGGCGGTCATGGCCGCCAAAGGCGTATTCACGGTCGTTGATGACGACACCGGAGTGCAGGAGGCCGACGCCGAGGGTCCAGACGATGCTGGAGAGGCGACCAGGAGGGAGAAGGTCGTAGGCGTTGATGACAATTTTGGTCTTGGTGAGGGTGGAGCGAGTGGTAGATTGAGAGGCTCTGGAGGGTGGCATCGTGAGTGGGGTGTGGTGAGTGGTTGGTTTGTTGGTTGGTTGGTTGGAGCTGGTGAGGGATTGGAGAGAGGTGGTCTCTGTACTGCGTGTTGACGCAATGAGTGGTTTGGTTCGTGTAGATTGAGGTGTCTACTAAAACTGAGAAGCAGAAGTGGAATGCGAGGAGGACGACGAGAGAGCTCGAGAATAAGAGTAAGAGGAAGAGGAAGATATGTACTCGAGTCAATGGTTAATTGTATTAATGTAGGAAGTAACCATGCACGTAAGTAAAGGTGATAGGGTGGTGGTATGTATACTTATGTAGTATACATATGTAGGTAACAGTCGAGGGAGTTGTCTGTAGTATGTAGTCAGTCGTAGATGTAGTGTCTTGTTGTTGCAGACAGACAGACAAAGCTCCACCACCACGAATAGACAGGTGATTCTCTCAGCTGAGGAGCTCTGAACTTGTAATGTAGCAGCAAGAAGAAGAAAGAAAAAAGAAGGTAGACAGCAAGGTACATGTAGTAACAAAACAGTAACAGCTGCAGGAAACACAATCTGCTCTCCCCCCTCGAAAAAGATCAAAAAAATCAAAAAAATAAAATAAGATTCCCTTCTCCAGCACGGACATACAAAACCAGGCCGAACACGCGGACAAATAAGCACCCTAACCCCATTCTATATTCTTCATACGAACTTTTTTTCTCTCAAGGGCACAGAGCCTCCTCTCACACACACATCCCACATGCACTCACTGCACACGCCCAACCCTCGTGATGGCTTTGCCATAGACAAGAATGGGCCAAGCCTGGGGAATGCCCGTAGAAGAAGAAGCCAAGAACAGGTCACAGCAGCAACCGAACCGTGTAGGTAGTTGTGGCTAATATAATTAATACTAGGATTATAAGTGTCAACGCCACAATCACAGCGCCACACAAGCGGGGTCAGGAAAAAACCTACTCCTCGCATCCCACCTGTGTATTTGCTGTATGTGTGTGTGTGTGTGTGATACGGTAGAAGTAAACCCCCCCCCAAATCCTATCAGTGAGAAGGTCCATACTTTCTCACGTTACCCCTCATCCGCAACAACGTCTCTGCTGCTCCTTCCCAGGCGCTGCACGAAACATCTCTTCAACTCATTCTCCTCCACAACATCCTCCGCAGGTGTTGCTCCACAGTCCGTCTTTGGGCATCAGAACCAGCAAAAGTTCCTATTCGTCTTCACACGCTCTTACGCCAAACGAAAGATGCCGCCAAAGAAGGCCGTCAAGGAGGAGAAGATTATGCTCGGGAGGCCCGGGAACAACCTGAAGAGTGGAATTGTAAGCCGTCACCAATTAATTGTTATTTTATTTTATTTCATTATTTTATTTTTTTTATGGAAATTATATTTTTTATTTTCTTGCCTCTGGTTGTCTGGGTGATGCAATTTTCCACTATCCTTCCCGCCTTCCTTTTTTTTTTCCTTTGTGGGCGGGTGGGACTGGTTTATTAGTCCCCACCATCTGGCATCATCGTCAAATATAAAACGACCCCAGGCTGACCTCTAATCCTCTTCTCCTCTTCACCAACCGCAGGTCGGACTCGCCAACGTCGGAAAATCAACTCTTTTCCAGGCCATCACAAAATGCTCTCTCGGCAACCCGGCTGTACGTCCCCCACCAGCATCTCCACCATCCTGACAAGATGAATCCTCTTTTAACACCTGCTTCCCCCCCCCTCTCTAGAACTTCCCCTTCGCCACCATCGACCCTGAAGAAGCACGTGTCATTGTCCCCGACGAGCGATATGACTGGCTCTGCGACCACTACAAGGTACCCCCCCCCCTCCCCCACAATTGCAACAGAACACCGCTGAGCTCACCCCCAGCCCCGCTCCCAAGTCCCCGCCAACCTAACAGTCTACGACATTGCCGGACTGACGCGTGGCGCCTCGACCGGTGCCGGTCTCGGAAACGCCTTCTTGTCACACATCCGTGCCGTCGACGCCATCTTCCAGGTCGTGCGGTGTTTCGATGACGCTGAGATCATCCATGTTGAGGGCGACGTGGACCCCGTGCGCGACCTGCAGATCATCAATGACGAGCTGCGTATCAAGGATATCGAGTTTGTGGAGAAGAACCTGGAAGCGCTAAGGAAGCAGACGGGTCGCGGCGGACAGAGCCTCGAGATGAAGAAGTTAAAGGAGGAGCAGGCCATTGTGGAGTCGGTGCTGAGCTGGCTGGTGGATGAGCAGAAGGATGTGAGGAAGAAGAATTGGGGGAATAAGGAGGTAGGATTCTTTTTTTTTTGTCGCTCTTTTGCTTCAATTACACCTTTCCCACTTGCATCGGCTTAGTGCCATATTTCCCCCCCAAGAAACTACAATGATGATAAAGGGTATTATACCCGAACACAAACCCAGCTCGTTGAAAGGCCTCACATAAACGCAGAGGTCCTCATGAGATACCATTTTGTGTCTGACACTTCCCTATACACACACCCTCTTCCCCTCCCCCCAAAACTCCACAGAGAACCCTCCCACTAACATCGTGCCCCACCCCCCACCACAGGTCGAAATAATCAACCAGCTCCAACTCCTCACCGCCAAACCCGCCATCTTCCTCATCAATCTCTCCGAAAAGGACTACATCCGGCAGAAGAACAAGCACCTCCCCAAGATCAAAGCCTGGATCGACGAGCACTGCACAGGCGACGTCATCATCCCACTCTCCGTCTCGTTCGAGGAGCGCCTCACACGTATGACTGACGAGGAGGCCGCCGAGGAGTGCAAGCGCCTCGGCGTCAAGTCCGCCATTGGTAAAATTGTTGTCACCATGAGAGCTGCGCTGAGGCTCGCGAGTTTCTTCACAACAGGACCGGATGAGGTTAGGCAGTGGAGTATTAGGAAGGGGACCAAGGCGCCGCAGGCGGCGGGCGTCATTCACACTGGTGAGTTTTTCCTCCGGGGTGCGAGAGGGTAGTGGGGGGACGAGTGCTGACTGTGGGATAGATTTCGAGAAGACGTTCATTCAAGCTATCATCTTCAAGTATGAGGACTTGAGGGAGCTGGGTGATGAAGTCGCCGTCAAGGCTGCGGGTAAACTCCAAACCAAGGGGAAGGAGTATGTCATGGAGGATGGAGACATTGTGCTCTTCAAGGCGGGTGCGGCGAAGTCTTGAGTAGCGGCCGCCAACGATGTTCTTTATTTTCTTTCTTCCCACTCCAGCCTCCTTGGGAGGTGGGATCCATAGTGTAACAAATATAAAAAAAAAATTGGCACTGAGTTTCTGGGGCTGAATTTGATTGATATGATTTGACGTGAGACGTAGATGTAAACGTAGACGTAAACATAGACATGCCCCATCACTCGTATACCACCACTACCACACTCAGGACCGCCACCCACCCACCCACCCACACACGGGCCACACGCACAACACCAGATCTGGGCCCATCCCATCCCATCCCATAAGGTACCAAACCAAAACAACATCGTATCCCGTACCACGTTTCCACCCCCCACCCCCCTTTTCTCGCGGGTAAAACGCTGGTACCGGGTCTCGGCTCCGCTGAAACAGGGTACAACATGGGACGGAGGTGAGACAACCCACTGCTTGGGGTTTTACAGCGGGTTTCAAAATAAAAGCGTCGTTTCTCGCTGACCGACTAGTGTCAATCAATCTCGCTGATCGACTGACAGGCGCGAGTGAGAGTTTGTGACTACTTTATATACCTCAAACGCTTTCTCCGCCCCCCCCCCACCCTCCCCAGGGACACACAACACACCACACCCCCACGGCCCACATCATGCATAGAAAGAAGCAATACGGCAGCCCCCTCGAGACGTGGGGCGTAGGACCAGTGCCCAGTACGTATGTAGTAAGATGACAGGTAGGTATATACGTCCCATCGCATCTCAGGAGCAAAAGTTAAGGCATACAAAGTATAGACCCGTTTTTAGGTCAGCATACACATCACATACAATACACTCACCCCCGAGCGAGCTGCAGCACCTAAAATTCGTCCGCTCCGGCCCCGGTGGGGTATTTCTGTGTGCTGCGAACTGTGGAAGATGGTAGGAGTGGAAGGGTAGTAGGATACTACAAGTGTATGGACAAGGGACAAGACCATTCACGGGGCCCGGGGCGGGCGATTGCGGCGTGTCTGTGGCCAGAAAGAGTCAAGAGGAAGAATGATAGCAAAGATAGGCCAAGCCCGAGCCCTCAAGTAATTCTCAGTGAGTGCCCTCACATCTCATCACTCGCCCCACCACCACCACCACCACCACCACCACCACCAGCCATAAAACAATGATAACCGGCCAAACTAGGCCGCAAAAGCATGACTCCGTGGCGCAACGGTAGCGCGTTCGACTCCAGATCGAAAGGCTGCGTGTTCAAATCACGTCGGGGTCAGTAATCGAGAATGGATTGGTATTCGTGCCAGCCCTCTCTCATATTTTAGGGTGTTGTTGGGGGGGCTGTGCGTTCATCTACCATATCCCGTGGTAATGGCTTTTTGCATATGGAACTGGGACGCTCTTTTTTTTTTTTTGACTTTGACTAGCACAAATAAAATACATCCCATACCTGCCTGTCTGTAATGTATACACATACATTTGTACCGATATATTCTTACCCCCCCCCCCCTTACATGTATTTTTCAAAAGGTATTATAACCTAAAACCTTGGAAAATGAAGCATGCATGGACGATACAGTGCCACGGATCTCTATACCAAGCTCTCTACTTAATTATTATACCCTTGAAAATCACGGCCCACAAGAGGTCCAGTAGAACAGATTGGCCAAGAACTATAAATTTAGTCCCTAGAATACGCAACTCTAAAAAAAAACAACCTAACCTTGGTACCTTCCTGTGTAATTGTACGACCGGACGTCACCTACAGGCAGCCTGCAGGGTCCGTGGAGATACACGCTGCGAGTGACGACCCATGAACCGGCGGAACCCCCCCCCCCCCCCAAAGAAAGAGGGAAGAAAAAAAACAAGACGAAAGGTTTGCACATAAAAGCCAAGAAAGACCCTCTAACCAAAAGCTGGTACGCAACAATGTTACTCATTCAGCGATTGTAGCGCACTAAAAAAAAATTGGGGATTGGTTGGGATATCTAAGAAGCTGATGATACCTATTCAGAGGGCCTGAAAGCCAAAAAATGACCCCGACGTGATTTGAACACGCAGCCTTTCGATCTGGAGTCGAACGCGCTACCGTTGCGCCACGGAGTCATGTAGTAATTAGGCTCATTTACTTTAATAAACCCATGAGAACTGCCCTGTCGTTTAGTTAAATTCTCGTCGGTTTAGGGTTGTTTTAGAGCTACAGGGGTGCGGAAAGGACAAGATCTTAGTTCTAGGGCGCTTGGTTGTGTTCCAGGGTTTAGGTTGTTATGCAACGCCTACTCGATGCCCAGTGGCAATTTGCTACTCACCATACGGAATTAACTACTTGAAACATACTCATGTAGTTATACTCTACAGAGTAGCATAAACATAGAAGGGTCATTTCTATCCAGGTGCACAATATAGGTCTAAAGAATGAAAAAAAAGAAAAAAAGAAAAAAAAAACATTAAAACTAATATCATCCCTCATGTAATTCTTTTCGCTGTCGTACTCGTAATCACCCGCCGCATGTGCATACATATTAGCCAACACAGACCATTCAGATCATGATGAGTGCATGGTTGTCGGTGGTACCGTGCGTTTTCCCGCTACGTTTTGTGGCCTAGTATAAAAAGAACAAAAAACAAAAAAACGAAGATCAAGTTCCAAAAAGGAAAGAAAACATGAACAAAACTTCCTAGATATAAAATTTCCGATTGCTACTTCTAGTAGCTACCAAAACAATATAAGTGTTTCAAAAATAGGAAATGACTAACTATCATAGCCCACCATGCTTAGTAAGATGTTCACTATGCACACATTGTTAGTAAAATGAGGTGAAATATAAAGCAGAAAGAATTTTCCATACAATCTTTTGTAAGTGTATCCAATAAACGGCAAGCCGGTCTCCTCCCCGATTGCCATTGGTTGACCTCCAGCTTGCTGCTCTGCCATAACAGCTGCAACGGCGGGTGCAGTTGGAACACCCTCAAGCTCCTCAGTCGGAAAGTAACTATTGATCCAGTTAGCTTCAGTTATAAAGATTCTGATAGATTAGTGACACATACGAGGTATCCGTGATACTCGACAAATTTGGCTTGAAGGGCGCCTCAATCTTCCTCAAACTGTCCCAATCGACACCATCAAAAAACGGGTGCGCCTTAATCTCATCTGCGCCATGGCGCCCCAATCTCTTGTCCGCACTTGTAATCAAACACCTAATCAAGTCCTCTGCTTCGGGACTCAATTGGATCTCTTCGGGGAAGTACAATTGTGTCTGCCAGTTGACAATCTTCCTGTAGGTTTCATGCGCATCCTCCGCACAGAATGGCGGCCAACCAACAAGGCACTCAAACATAATCGTTCCTAAACTCCACCAATCACACTCCTGACCATAACCGTTGTGCAAAAAGATTTCCGGCGCGATATAATCAGGTGTTCCGACGGTTGAATATGCCATGAGACGTCGAGACTTACGCCATGTGTTGATCTGGTTTCTATTCGAGACTGTGAGGTGAATTGCGTCAACCATAACCGAGTTTCTGGCTCGAGTGTTGTTTTGCTGTTCGCTAGGGGTGTTAGAACCCCCTTCAAGAAGACGTTGGTAGTAGTTTTGGTCGTGAGTCTTGTGGAAACCTGTTGAAAGGCCGAAATCAGAAAGTTTTATATGTCCATCTTTGTCGATGAGGATATTGTCCGGCTTGATATCTCTGTAAAAAAAAATAAGCGCCCGAATATCGAGACGAAAACGTTTAGGGGTTGCTTACCGATGGATGAAACCGAGCCTGTGCACGGCTTCAATGGCGCACACGCATTGTGCCATGTAGAACCTCGTAACGTCTTCTGTGAAAATTTCATACTTGATGAGCATTGTCATCAAATCCCCTCCTGGTAAGAACTCCATGATAAGGTATAAATAGACAGCATCCTGGAATGAGTAAAATAGGTTTACGACCCACGGTGAGTCTGAATCCGCAAGAACATCTCGCTCAGCCTTGACATGCGCCAACTGATCCTTCTTAAACATCTCGGATTTAAGAAGTGTTTTCATGGCGTAGATCTTTCCCGTGTCTCGCTTCTGTACAAGTCGAACTTCACCGAACGCTCCCTTCCCGATAACCTTAACTGTAAGGAAGTCATCGGCGTGCAGCCGCATTCTTCGTAAACGAAGAAATTGAGACTCCTGTTTGCCCAACTGTTGTCGACGACGTTTCTTGCGCTCATCTGACATCTTGCCTGCATCGAGTTCCTGTTCAAGCTCCACGCGTCTACATCACGTCATCATAATCAGCCTCATCCACGTTCCTAGGAAAACCAGAGGTGAATATCAAAGGTTGTTCTAACTAACCGTTGGTTCCTCTCTACAGCATATCCGACACTCTGGTTGTAATGAAGCTCTACTTTTACCTTCAAAGCCTTTGCCCTTTCCCTGGTGGAGGATGTGAATGTGCTATCATCCCTCTGGAAAACAACGTAGTCATCCTTTACAGCACCACCTGCCTGTAAACTTCCGCTAGTACGGGGCCGTTGTGGCGACCCTGGACTAGCATTGCCCTGCCTTGGGTTGAGGTGTTGATTTTGAAGCTGCTGCGCGAGGCCGTTGGCATCATAGCCCACGGGATTGGGCTGCTGGTACTGCTGAGCTTGAAACTGTTGCTGCTGGGCGTATTGCTGCTGCTGGGAATTGGGATACGGGTACTGTTGTTGACCATTACCACCTTGCTGTGGGAAGTACCCCTGTTGCTGTTGGTTGCCGTATGTCTGCTGATAGGCAGCACCGGTGTTGGTGGGGTAGTTGCTACCGTCTTTGCCTGGGGCACTCATAGCTGAGGTAGGGGAGTGGTAGTGAGAGGGGAAGCTCTTCTGGTACAATGGTTGAAAGTTAGAGGAGTAACTAGGGTGTGTTTGGTGGATGAAGGGTGGTAAGTGAAGAAGAGACTTTGAGAGGGAAAGGGAACAGGAAAAGAAAAGAAAATGCAAGCTGGGATGGAGGCAAAATGGCAGCGGGGTTTCAAGGGTTGGGGGGATTGGGGGCGGATGGATAGGAACGGCGAGGATGGTGAGGATGGCGAAAAATAAACAAAAACCCCGGGGGTAGGAGGTATGGGCACGGTACCTGCTCTACTCTCATTGTAACTTTGTAAGTACGTATGAGGATTGAGCCGCAGATGCTACAATGGAGTATGTACTTACCTACGGGAGTATCAAGAAACTATCGACGAAGCTTTGTCACACAATAAGTGCCGTTGAGGTAAGCAGCTGTTGAAGGCGTAAAGAAGGGCGTTGATTGAGTAATATGATACCGGAGAAGGACGGAGGAAGGAGGTCGAGACGAGGAGAGATGCACACCACAATTCTGGACAGTACCAGTACCTTACACAACCACGAAGTGAGAAGGAGCACAAGGACGATGAACCGGGGATGGAAGGGGAAGGGGACGAGGGGGTCCTTCCAGGTTCAGGGAGGGGTGTGGGATGGATGGGATCTGGAGGGACGATCGGGATTGATATGGCAGGGTGGTGCTGTGACCGGATATTTGCCCTGCAATTAGAAGCCCAGACTCTATTCAGTGTGTTTCTTCTCGTTCTCCCGCAATTGTATCGTGAGCGTTTATATAATGGTATCACTTTTTGGTTTTCTTCTTATTATCCTTCGGAATTTGTGCGGCGGCACGAGGAGCACATGGAGCTGCAGAAAGCCAGATGGTTATGTATCTTGGAAAGGGGCAAGCCTAGGGGAGTGGGTGTATTCTACATGTACCTTGTATCTCATGCGCATGAGGTACTGTATCCAGATAACTGTACCTGTAACAACCCTATTTTGATAGTGAGCGTATATCACGCTGGAGTAGAATATAACGCCGGTACATTGCACTGCAATCTATTAATCTATTACTAGGAAGTGCATGTAGATATTATTTCCATCACTTCACCTCTTCTTTGTTGAGGTCTGTCCTCTCTCTCCTAACTGGTTGAAGTGCAGCCGCCCAGGATGGTGCAGGCGGGGACACCTGGCTGACATTCAGAGCCCAATTCGTCCCATCTGCTACGCCCATCGCCGCCTTTGCACTTTCGAGACGGGGTGGTCACCCAAACATAATACATCCGTAACGTTCTTTAGGACAGTAGAACAGTTCATGCTAGAGGGGTCTGTGTACCACCCGTATCATGTTACTTGAAATCTACCTAGATCCAACGCAGCCGGTGCCTTTCATACTTTTAGTTACATACACATGTATAACTTAGTGAAGCTTGATCAAAAATAGACCTGCTACAACACATGTCCCTAATCTTTGAAGTTGGCTGAGGTAGCCCAGACGCTCTAGTGCCTTCAAAATCTACATACAGTATGAGATTCTTCGGGTATTGAAATTTAAGATATCGGGTCCTAACCTGTAATTATCAATAGTGCCGAGCGGCCCGCAGCTCGGTACATGGCGCTTCCCGTATCGATTTTTTTTTTTTTTTTCCTTCCCTCCTGCTCGGGTTCGACTTATTCTCGGGTTCGGCAGGCCCTGAAACCTCCAGGTGGTGAATGAATTGTGAACCCCGGAAGTCTTTGGGGTCGTTAAGCATAAACCCGTGATCGCTACGAAGCTGCCCTGAAGCTATCAAGCTTTACTAGAGTTGATATCACCATTAAATAGATCGACAGGTCAATTGTTGAGCTCTTTTTGTCACCTAGCAAGGTCTAAAGTTGCATGCATTTCCTTGCGAGCTTACTCCAATATGTCAGGGTACAAACCCTAATTTAATGTCTTGGCATAATACCAGTGTGGGAAAAGTGAAACTGCCATCCCACTTCCTAAAAAAAATCACCGCAAACAACATCTCACAAACCCCACCTTACCGAACTTCTTGATCCTCCCCCTCCAGGTCTACATCTCTCATCATCCGTAATTATGGCTGCGTAAGTCCTCCAGCTACTTGCACCTGTTTAGGGGGAAATGTCTAATTTTCTTTGTGCCCCGCAGCCCTGTAACTGCTCCCTTCAAGTCCGTTCGTGTGGACGCTCTTGTTGTTCTCAAAATCGCCAAACACTCTTCTTCGGCGCACCCACAAGTCGTTACAGGCCAGCTTCTTGGCAAGTTTTCCGGTAAAATGACAATATATTCAGAGGGCTAATTGTGAATAGGTATGGATGTGGACGGCGAGCTCCAAGTGACAAATTCTTTCCCATTCCCATCTGCCGATCCTGCTGCTACTAGCAGTGACTTCAATGAGAATAACAGCTCCGCCAATGCTGCCGCCGCTGCTCCGAGGGCTAAGGCAAATGCTTTCTATCAAGCAGAGATGGTGAGATGTTTGAGGGAGATGAACGTGGATGCGAACAGCGTTGGATGGTACCAAAGCGCCAACTTGGGAAATTTCGTATGTCCCCAGTTCTTATATTATCACCAGACGAAGGAGTTATTAGGAGGAGTTCACAAAGAAGCCAACAGAGTGGTTGGGGCTAATATAATGGGCCATAGTTAAACACAAATTTTGTCGAGAACCAATATTTCTACCAGTCAGCTCTTAACGAGCGCACCGTCGCCCTTGTCCACGACACTGCCCGTAGTGCACAAGGGACACTTTCTCTCCGTGCGTTCCGCCTGACCCCCGCGTTCATGGCCGCCCAGAAAGAAGGAAAATTTAC
Source organism: Morchella sp. 2016-72 (assembly GCA_024713865.1). NCBI lineage: Eukaryota > Fungi > Ascomycota > Pezizomycetes > Pezizales > Morchellaceae > Morchella > Morchella sp. 2016-72. Next base: position 1,184,038 of record JAMJEY010000022.1, read on the forward strand.
GTCAGAATCCCTTTCTAAGTACAACCTTACATATCGCGATATTCTCATTGAACTCCCTGTTACAATTCGCAACAGCCACCTACTTACAACTCTTCTTCACCAACTTGACTCGCCCCCTCTTCCAGCTAACCCAACCCCCTTATCTCTCTCTTCACTCGCCCCAACTCCATTATTCCCTAATTACGATAGTCTAGACCTGAGCATCGATCCTTTCCTTGAGAAGAACTGCGATCTTCTCCTCGACTCTATTGAGACACACTATACCGAGCTTAATAACGCACAGTATTACACCCGCCAGCTTGCGCGTGAGCAGACAAAGATCACTGCATGGCAGACTAAGCGGAAGAGCGAGAACGTCCTCCGCGCGGCGGCAAAACAGGAGCTATTGCCGGAAGACGAGTGGACTAGACTCTTCAAACTCCCCCAAGAGCCCAGCAGGCTGGAGAGCTTGTTGAACAGCAGACAAATCGAGCAATATGCAAAGCAGGTTGATGGGTTTACAGCCGGTGCGACAGCAAAGATGTTTGCGGTAAATGCGGGTTTGAACAAGACAGAGTAGGGGGGCGTATAAAATGTGAGATGATGTTGGGTATCGTTCTTCTAGTATATTTTTCCCTTTCTTTCTTCCAATTCCATTTCACGTTCTTGTTTCTTTTTTTTTCTTTTTTTCTTTTCCTTTTTTTTTTTTCCTTTCTAGTTTGCGGCGCTAGCTTTCTGTGGCTTGGGTGTCGGTTTTCTTGTAAGTGGGAACAACAAAAAGTTATTGGTTGGCTGGTAGGATGCTTTATAAATAGATCCGACTTCTTGCTAGATATTTTGTCATACCCTTTAACTTTCTTTGTACGAGTTTTTGAGCATACTGTAGTGAATAATTCATACGTGCATGAACATAGGCTTTTTTTGTCATGCCTCTGCCTTGTAGTACCGGGGGTTAACCATAAATACCAGCAAGATTCTCTTCGTATTTACCCTCAACCCCCGGTACATAACAATCTTGTTGTGGCGCGGTGCACTAATGGTTCCTGTTGGGGTTAAATTTTTGTCCCGACCACCAGTTACAGAACGAATTGATGCTGTAACAAGCTCTTTGACTAACTATGTAAAATGTAGTTTCATGACTCCGTGGCGCAACGGTAGCGCGTTCGACTCCAGATCGAAAGGCTGCGTGTTCAAATCACGTCGGGGTCATAGAAAACCTCTCCTGGCCTTGGATCTCATCAGTTCAATTCCAGGGAATAATCGTTTTTATAACTTTTTCATGATGTCACGACCGCAAAGACGCTAAAAAGAATATGAAACATCATTCGGAGCGCACCACTTCTTTCCGGCTTTCTCATAATATGGCAGTTATCTTCAACTCTGGTGGCATTCCCTATATACAAGTGCACCTACTTTGCCAAAGAAGGTCTGTTGCTTGGCAAGTTTCGAGTGATGTTGTATGACTAAATTCTATTGTATCCCCTAAGCTGTCAGTAATTAATGCTAACAACCCAAATTCCGACCCTTTATTATAGGTAGGCTTTTGGTATTCTTGCCACCGTCTGGATACCATCATGTGGTGTTGTATGGACGCGGCGTTTGTTAGCCGTCATAGGAAATGACTCGGCCGGAGTCAAAAGCAAGGGTCACGGGACAACGGCCAAAATACACCAAAATATGGACTTTTTGCGACACTCTCCAGGCACCACTACCAATGATAGACTTTTGGACTTAAGACCCAGGAAGCATCAAGAACCCCCTGTCAAAGTAAGTACTTTGCTCTGATTTCGATTGTGGGTGGTGTAGCAAGCTCTAGAAGTTCCAATTTTCGCCAAGAACATATCTTGGCGGAAGCATTCTAAAAAAATCGGAAATTTGGCGAGTAATAGACCGTTTTGGTAACACCCGAATTTTCAATTTTGAGCCAAAAACCGGTCCCCAAGATCTAAAAATTTAGACTCAGAAGCTGGCTGCCAAAACGCTCTAACATTGCAACATGATTTTATCCTATGTTTGGGTTCGTTCTGGTTTGGACTCTTCAAGTGATTAAGTAGGCTCTGGTAAATCATCATTTGCTCAAATGTGTTGTTGAAATCCTTTTTTAAAAAATAGCCATTTTCGTTTGGTTTTTGATGTGGGGCTTTTTGACGTGAAACCTTTACACGGGATTAGGACCGAGAGCTAAAAGCAGAACAAATGGGCGATGGCATTCCAAAAATTGAGTAGAGTATAATAGTGACAATAAATAAATCTTAAGACACCCATCCCGTACAGTGATCCCCCGTAACTGTACATCCCGTCGACACTCTGTATTAATATTTGACGAGCATCGTCAGCTTCGATCAATTTTGCCATCATAAACAAGGCACGGGAAAAGGTAATTAGAGGCTTACCGGTATACCGCCCTACTTAATCGGGGCACCTCGCCCCTTATTTCCCCTCACGGTCGATGCTCGAGTCCTTAGTAGCTTGTATAATATGTGTTTTCGAAAACCCCATTTTCCAACCGAGGTGGGTGCCCGGGGCAAAAACCGGGCTATGGATAGAGATCTCGGTCGAAAAACTGATTCTACGAAACCCCCCCTGAGGCGGAGATTTTGGGCTTGTCAGAGTAGTAGTAGCTGGAGCCCTGCCGATAGTAGGGCAAACGGAAGAAGTAGTAGGGCCTTTCCAGAGGAGTTTAAGGTAGGCGACGAGTGGGCGAGAATTTTTTAAAACGGTAGTTGGCATGGCTAATATAATTTAGGTAAACAGGGCCGTAGCCCTATAGTAGCTATAGGCCTTGGATAAACTGGAGATCAAGGAGTAGTAAACTCGAGGGCAGGCGTCAAGGTAGCAGTCGGAAATTTTTGAAATTGAAGAGAGAGAACTCTAATATCCTAGCGCTAAAGACTGTATGGAAGTCGACAAGCTGCAGGAGCAGTACCTTTTGGGGGGAAGGCCAGGCGTGGCGTTTTTTCTAGAGAGACGGGAGGAAGCTCGATTCTAGTCAAAGTTAAAGGAGGAACCGGTGGGTTTTAACTGAATAAATAAATCTCCGATATGGTTGAATAATACATTTGGAGTGACGGTGGCATTGGAACTTTCAGACCAACAGCTGGAGTACTCCGTTTACAGCCTCCGGTAGAATTATTGTAGAAACAGGGGTCTAAAAACAGGGTTTATGTGGCTGGCCCAGCCAATAGAACTTGTCACACTTCTACAATAGTTCTGCCTGGCTGCCAGCTAGTATGAGAGGCTAAGACCAAGCACACACATGCACAAGCGCACCACCCTATCGTATGTGAGGACTACCTAGGCACGCCCGTATGTGAGCAGGGATTACCTCCTTCACGATTGGTTGAAGGCCGGGGGGGTTCTTTTCTTTCTCCTGAGTCCCGGATCAGATCAACGGCAGGGGAGGGGATTCAGATTCACTCTCACTCACTCACTTACTCGCTCACTCGCTCGACCAAATCGGTGCCGGCAGGAGAGAAAGAAAAAACGTCACTACACGGGGCTAACGGGTTGGGCGTAGATCAAGTCTACTTATAGCAATTTTGATCTCATATGCATAGCCAATTTTTCGAGTAATGGCGGTATGCTTTCAAGGTCGTAGTAACTGTTAGCCAGGAGTTATAAGCCGTGTTTTTTTTTTTTTCAATAAAAAAACAATAGATAAGATTGGATTCTCTCATCTTATCACTTGGCAAACATTTATTATTCATTACTACTTAGTCATGTATGAGGTCTTTTATGCCATAGTTTATAACAACTTATTCAACTAGTCATGTACCTACATGTAGGTCCCGCCAGCAAACAACCCCCTCCTCCCAATGGACACCGCCATCTAAATCCATAACCCACACACACTCGGCCAAAAACCAAACCAGAGACCAATAGTGCGCCGGCGAAACTGCGAGAAACAGTAAATCCGGCCCCGCTTCCCCCACATTATTTCCATACTATCATATATCTTTCTAACGGACATCGATATTAACTCGTTTTTGTTTTTTCTTTGGTACGATTTCTTTTGTTTGTTTTTCATTTAAGGGGACAGTGTTTTTGGAATTTGGGGTTGCACAGGGGTCTTTTTATGCCATCTCCTTTATGCGATGATTTTGTACCCGTAAAACGAAATTCAAATGATTCAAAAAAAAAAAAAAAATACATGTAGTCATGTACCCAGGGATGCAACGACTCGATTTACCACTCACGATTTCAACCACGTGCGACCCAATTGTAGCCCTAATGAAGCAACAGTATATCGTATACAGAGTAAACAGAGTATAAAGAGTTCATCAATCATATTTAAATAAAAGAAATCAAGGTGGTTGTGAATTTACTAAGGCCTCACCTAATAGTGTAATCCCAAGCCGTTGCATCACTTTTAGGGACCCCTGAGTACAGGTAATAAATTACATGTGGTTACGACTCCCCTGCTCAATGCGAGGTGCACACAGTCCACCACAACCGAGTAGTCCTTCATCCATCTCTTTTTGTTCGTTCCCATAGTGCCAAACAAGACGGTGAAGTTCTCTATAGTGATAAAAGATGTACCATCGTATCTAATCATTCGCCAATGCTCTCCCGTTGTAACAAATCCGTACACCTCGCCAACACTACCATTGTTGTCTCTCATATCCTTCATCGACAGCAGACACTGTCTCATCTTTGCCTCTACTATGAGGATGAACTTTTCTTGCTCCACCGAAATCAGATCCACTACAACAAAATCTTCCATGCCTCCTGTCTCACCGTCGGTAGAGACAATCTCTTTCTCGGACCGTAATTTTATACTCTCACGTCCGGAGATGAGTATAAAGTTGTTGAGTATTGGACTGATGACCGTATAAACCAAATGATTGATGTTGGCTTCTTTGAAATCTGGATCCGCTTCCGTAGGGTAACCCTCGATTCGAAGATATTCAACTATCCGGTCATAAACCTTTTCCTTGATCTTTAAGATGGCATCCGGGTCAAGCTTCGCGCCTCCCAACATCCTGCCAACTGGTATCTGCTCGAGTGATGGAATTCTGAAGCCTAGTCTTTTGTCTGCTTGAGCCGCGGTCATGTCGGAATACGAAGTAATCCACTTCGACTTTCGCTTCTTCTGGGTATCGTCACCCATCGTGTCTGTGTATATTAATGCGTCAGTGTTACTTCTCGCCGACCGTAGGAATAGAGGGAGACTCACGATATCGTCTATGGTGTTGCTGTCACTAGTATTAGTGCGTGCCGCAGAATGTCTGTATACAGAGGGTTGCGCGCCGTGGTTTACAAACGTCCGGCAGAGTGTTGTAGCGGTGATGGTTTTTATCAACCGGAGCGGGGGATTGCCCCCCTCGAGCTCTATAAGAAACCTTGTTATAAGAAAAACCTTGCCAACACACACGGTACACACTATAAGAAACAAAAACCGCTGCCACCTTATTTTTTATAGAGATCGAGGGTCGCTGGTTTGCGACCCTATCTACAATAATCCCTACAGCAGACTTAGCTGTAGTCTCGTGCTCTGTGGTTTATTCTCCGTGACAACAGTCTGGGAACCACACTCTAGTCGATCGCTGATTAGTCAAATAGGAAGGAACCCTAACCCATATTGCATTACTAAGGGAGCAGTTCTTAGAGTCATAGGCTCACCAGCAGGTTTTGCCCAAGTATACGACGAGATAAGGTTGGCTGTTGGGTGGAAGTACATATAGTATTATTGGGGACTTCAAAGTATTTATTGATAGACGGTCAGTCCGGATTGCAACGAGACACTTAAACCCTTTCTATTAATCATGGTATAAAAAGCTTAAGGATTACAGGATTGGAAGACTGTCACAAACTGTCAGGCATGCTAAAAACCACAACTCGGACTTACTGGGCGTTAGATACATCACGTTGCCATAGAGTGTTTAAGTGTCTCGGGTTGTGGTTTTGACTGGCCGTCTATCAGATATTATGAAATCTACAGAGCACACCCTGTGCATGCCGGGCCAAAAGAACCGGGCAGAGCTACATGTACCTCTCAATCTTTAGCTTTCCTCCTTTCGTCCCCACCGCCCAATGTTACCCTTCAGGGCCGGGGGAGCACAGTCACATTTCTGCCCCTGAACCTTGTGTCGTGGTCACTGAAGGGCTAATACAGCCTTTACCCAAGTTCTTTACTTGCGGCAACATGAGAAAAAAAATGGTATGTAGAAATCCCATTAACAGCTACCCGCTCGTTTCCTAAAGAATCGGATGTCGTTGCAACCAAGCGCCTACTAAAGAATTTTAACATTCTAAGAAAACAATTCACTATCCACTACGCCAGTTTAGTCGCCACACTTCATAGAATTCTGGGATAGGGCCGCTCTACTCTTAAAAAAAAGACTTTTATACCAGTCCTCTAGCTGTCGTACGAGTACGAGTTCGATGTGACCAAGAAGAGTATACGTCGCTGCATACAATTAATGAATTAAACAAAAAAAAAGTATACGTCACAGATTATCACTCGCTAGAAGTTTGGCTGCAGCTGTTGAGATTTGATCTTTCCGGAGCAACAGGTAGACAGTACGAGACTTGATTGCAACCCCTAAAAGAGGTGCCTTATATACCCATATAAATCAGTCACATGTGTGTACTCCTGGGCACTACGACTACGACTAGTCTCGATCTCTCAAACATAACAAATATATGACTATGACCCCCAAAACAAGAGCGGTGTTGGTTGATTGTTGTTGTCGCTAGATATAGATTATTATAATTAACGGTATTCGCGGCGTTAATTTATGTACAACGTACCTATTCACCAAGCCAGCTCCAATTCCTAGCTAGACAGACAAACGCACCCCTAAACCCCCAGGGCATCTTTTCGATCGAGTACAAACAGCGGGTAACCAGCCCCTCCCCCAGAAATACCATCGATTGGTCGATATACACGTGCTAGTAAAACGCTTCCTCTCAACTGCTTAAGCTTCCCTCCTAACCAAACATATATGCAGCCATAATATCGACGGCCGGTGCTTCAACCTACCTACCAGGGCGAAACAAAAGGCTACACGCCAACGGAGGGGATAGCGAACATCACGACACCCTACCTCCCCACGGGCAGCTACGCACAATAGAACAACATCAGCAGTGCATGAGTAGAGAAGCGACCCGAAAGCCCCCACCCGTCCCCCGACCCGAATTTCTGCTAACACAGCATCATGATCAGCAGCACGATCCGCAAGCACAAGGGTTCGCCTCTAGCTCTGCTCGAGATTACTGTTGACCCAGATTTTAAAAGGAGGTGCTGCGGGTCTGGCCGGCCTTAATTGAGCTTCTTTCCTTGGCAGTTGAAATAGTGTCCCCGCTACATGTATGTACCTACATGTACATGTACTCCCAACTCGTCAATATTGTAGACTACTACATGTAGCTATATATCCCAAAGGCGTTATATTCCCCTCGACCCCGCACCAGAACCCCCCCACAATCCTCCGCATCATGCGAATGTTACAAACGCAGTATACCCAGCGGCGGGGCCCGGTATTTACATGTAGCCCTATAGGTACATGTAGATCCTCCTGGCGCTTGCATGACCTATATTTACGTCTAGAAATGATATTTCTAGCAACAAATAGAGTTCATCAGTGCACCACTTAAATCTCAACGTCCCGCCCACCAACTAAAAAATAAAAAATAAAAAAAGAAGGAAAAAAAGGTGCTGGAGTGCAAAGATCTATTTATTCCGATCCCATATATCTATATTATACTGCTCTACCAACCATCCTTGTCTCGCTCGCCCCCCACTCCACGATTATGCGCACGTACCCCCAGCCAACCATACCGAAAGACAACTAAAACGATAGTTAAGAGTACGAAAGGAAGGAAGCAATCAATCTTCTCACCCTCAATCATTACACCGTTATTTTTTAAAAAACAATGTTCACACCTGACCGAAGAAAAAAAAAAGAAAAAAGAAAGGAAGGAAAAAAAAAAAGAAAAAAAGAGAGACCAACCCCAATTAACATCCCTACATCTCCGCATCTACCTCCTCGCCCAGATCTCCACATCCCAGATCCAAACTTAACTCCTTCGCCTCCTCCTTTCCAAGCTCACACTCAATCACCCTATCCAGCAGCACCTCCTTCCTCACCCACCCCCTTCTGCGGCGCTTCTCCAGCCCCTCTAGCGTGCCTTTTAGATCCTCACGGCTCTGCTCCGCCCACGCAAGCTTGCGCTTCAGCAGGCGCATCAGCTCCCGCGGCGGGCGGGTGTCCTCATCAGCGTCGAACCCATCCTCGGGCAGGTACCATGGGTTTCGCTTCTCGCCGCCGGAGGACCCGTCCTCACTCGCGCTGGGGCTGGTAGACGGCGCGCGAGCGGTATCCCGCCGGTGGTTATGCGGATGATTGGGATGTGACTTGGGGATCGGGTCGCTAGGGCGAAGGGCTTCGGTCTCGTGTACGGTGCGCATGTGTTTTGCAAGGGCGTCGGAGCGCGTGAAGCTACGGTCACATTCTATTTACTTGCCATCAGCTACCGACGACCAAATAACACTAGGGGAAAACAGAAAAGAAGCGGGGTGGGGGGGCTTACCGGGGAGAGTGCAGTAGAAAGGCTTCTCCTTCGTATGGCTCCTCATGTGCGCCCTCAGCGCATACCCGCTAGCATGGGCCATCCCCTTCCTCATGCAGTCATCCCACTCGCAAGCATACTTCGCGCGGCGGCTACCAATGTGAGAGTCGTGGATGTGCTTGACGAGGGCGTCCATGTCCCCGAGGTCGCAGTCGCACCCGTCCCATCGGCACACCGTCACCTGCTCTGCGTGGTCGAAATCGTCGTCGCTAGGCGAACCGGGGACCGACCCAGAAGTGTCGGACGAGATATCGGAGAGGTGCGTTAAGTGGGAGGGGGAGTGGTGGTGCGCGAGCAGTGGCGAGTGATCGGAGAAGGCAGTGGAGGGTTGTCGTTTGCTGGGTGTGTGCGGGGGGTGCGAAGCCGCCATGGGGGAGTCTATGTCTGAGATGGAGGAGAAGGAGCTGGAGGATGAGGTGGGGGAAGACATGGTGGCTGCTGCTGCTACTGCTACTGCTACTGCTGTAGGATCGACGCGTTTGAGGGGGGACGGGTCTGTGATTTTTTTTTGGATGAGAGAAGGGGATGCCAATTGAGGTGAATTCTCTGTTTGATTTATGGTGGTGGTGATGATTTAGTGGATTGTGTTATGGTGGTGTTGATGTCTGTCAGCCTGTACCTGGCTGGGGTGGTGGTGGTGGTGGTGGTGGTGGTGGTTGTGTCGATGTCTGTCCTTGCAATCGGTGGAGGAAGTGAGAGGTCGAATCCGATTCCGAGTAGCAACTCAACACCTATCCTTTCAAATGATCGAAAAACTCCAAAAACCCCCAAGTAACGCCTCTAAGAGCTTGAAAAACTACATCTCAAGCTTCGATATATCTTTATTTGCAATCTCGTACATCAATTCCCCGATCCTTTGATCGCCACTTAACATACAAGCTTTTAAGCGAGTTCTTGGCTGCAGATACCAGCAAACTTCAATTCTTCAGGGCTAGTTTACTAAGCAGGTGGTTTATAGACGCCTTCCTCAGCGGGACAGCTAAACCTAAGAAGGGAGATATCGTCGTTGTAACTGGCCTCTTTACCTGTTTACTAACCAATCAATATCTGTTCCAGTGAGGGGGATGTTCCAGTGGTGGGGGAAGCTGTCTATACCCGTAAAAGACATATTCGCCTTCTTGCAGATTAAGAGGGGTGCACCTTGCTCAGTTCCTTCTTTGGGATACCCGTATCGTTATGGGATACGCACTTAGTCGGTCTTCGTGGTCTGGGCGAAAGAAATGTCTGAAATCCGCATGCTCAGGCATATTTTCCCAGACACAGTAACCAGAGAAACGCCGAAAGGGAAACGCAGGTGACATGACGGGTCAAGTCACTCGGCTCGGGTTGGGGGTTCGCCGAAATATAATATATTTTTTCCCTCGTTCAATTACTTTACCGCCAGTCCACATATTTTTATATGGGTTAGTTAAACAAGATATATATGTGACTGGCTTGGCATCTCATATGATATTTTTATCATGCCTCGTTGGAGCTAACCTTTGGCTCAGTCTGATATATAATAATGATTTTGCTCGCTGAAAAACCCAGATGCGCAGGTAGGCCAGTTTTCACACTCGTTCTTCATAGGGGGGTTTCACAGGTTAAATTTTTATTTATTTCACGATCTTATGCTACTAACGTACATGTGTCTAAAGATTCCGCCGGTGCGCTCGTTTGGATTCGCTAGCTAGATTCGCTGGATATCGCGCCTAGAAATGATCAATACGGGCCCGCGTGTATGCGGGAGAATCGAGGATGACCTTTGAATGCACAGGTGGCGCAGATTTAAGAAAATAAAGTCCAAAAAGGTCCAGTAAATTCCTTCCCAATCGCCTTCACCAAGGGGTTGAGCCATGGGACTCGGTAAGGAGCCTTACCCTATACAGTGAGCAGCGGACAATGATTTCGAGGTGGCGAACTCACATGTGGTAATAGGACTGGTCGATCCATTGTTTGAGATAGTTGGCTTCGGGGGAGCGCACAAGCTCCGGTCCGTACGTACTCTGATTCATACGCACGCCGAATACATCCCGAGACATCTACGACTCCCCCGTAGGATTTGATATGATCACTGAGGTAAGTTGGGGACGGGGATTACCGGGGATAAGACTCCATAAGGTCCCAAGAGTAGGCCTTCAACCTCTCCATGATGCCTGCATCTGCTGTATCGATTATACCCCAATGAGCAAGACCAAGGGGGACGGCCGGAGGAATATTCTGGAGAGTATCCTCTATACAATGAGATGAGCCAGGAATGCGAAATTTGCTTGGCTCCTGAAGGTTGGGTAGGGTATCCATAAGGGTTGTTTGAGCAGTCAGATACTTCAGACTCCGAGTTTCTCTAACATCATCAGTGCCACGCCGTGCCGTACCATGGGCGAAGGGCGCGCACTCGCCTCATTTGCTGAGGAGAAAATAAATGCGTCATGCATCAAGGATAGCATAACACCGTAACGGCAAGTTGATATCATGATCTCCAACACCCAGCCCGGGGCTTGAATGCTGGACCAACAGTCCATGGAACCGTTGGTGGGGATGTTCGAGTACCATGGGTCAAACGAGTCCCTGCCCCGTATTGGGAGAAGGAAATCATGTACCCTATCGGATAGCATGATCCTCCATGTAGGGATAACCCCTCGTGAAATTTCCCAAGAGCTCGCCCGCACGTCTCGACGCAGCCGAATCACCCCCAAGCGAGCATCCCCCAAGTTTTTAACCAAGCGTCGATATCTGGGCAGTAACGGAGCCGCGTAACTTTACTCTGGATAAGCTGAAGAAAATCGATTGCATCCCAGTCAGAGTTAGGAGTATTTTCAAAATACGACGTAGTACGAGCCCTTGTCGCTATTCGACATCGTGGTGGGTGGTGATGGCTGGACAACGGGTCTATCTTGGCATGAAGATTTTAATTCCGCCTTAACAAGTACTTTTAGCAACTTGGCCAATTGGTGCTATATATTTGTGCCCACAGCAGTAATTGACAATAATCAAGTGGGGCGGTGAACTTGGTTCATTGCCGGATTCGTCGGTGCAACCAACACCCTTAGTCCGATCAGCCAATAAAACACCATATTTCGATCACAGAGTAGTTATTTGTGTATGTTGCCCGCGTTTGTTACCACGAGGTTCAAGGTTACTGCAGTCACAAACTATCACTCGGTGCCCAAACAACTATGAGGGAGCAACCAACCTTGTACTACGGGGTAGGGGAAATCTATATGTAGTAACACTAACACCCCGCAGCCGCTTGGTGTTCCTCCTCAACCATTTTCTTTCTTCCGAGCCCCTTCCAGATGAGTACTTAACTTGCTTATATTTCCTTCGCTTAACATACTATTGTATTCGTTTGAAAATACTTAGTTGAAGAGGGGATATAGAGGAACAGGCCATCTATCAACCAAAAATCCTTGTACCCAGTCAAGAATTACATCAAAGCTCTAGCGACCAATATCCCACTGTAAGAGCCGCGGATCCTTTTGCGAACGGTTTGAGATTGCCAGACCAGACGCTTGCCTTAGCCTAGCATGTACGGTCGCTTGCTACGAGGTGCGCGCAGGTGGACAACCAAGGTACCGGGACAGTCACGATGTTTCCCCTCGTATCACTAGGTATTATGTGTAGCTGCATAAGGACATCCAACCGCCTCCTAGGCGTCTTAGGGTATCCCTTCTGATTATTCGGGAGTAACAAGAGATAGCCCGCGCGAGACATTCATTACCCCGCTGCTCCTAGTGCTAATCCCCGGCCAAGTACCCCCCCCCCCAAACCAGCTGTAACTTCAACACTCGCAAGCACCCTCTACATTAGCACTGTGCATGTGTCTTCTATCAGCCTCTCGTCGGGCGAGGTGTTGGCAGATAGAAGAGAGGGATAAACCCTTACGAGCTGCTAGAAGTTGTAATGGATAACAAGTACATGTACATAACATAAGATGACGGTTGCGGCGGTGGTCATAGTACACTGGCAGTCTCTTAATGAATTGAGAAGACGTGTTTGCGGTCTGGAAACTTTGTATTCCTAGATACCGTACGTCTGCACTGTGTTAATAAAAGAAGATCCCAGAGTCGGTACATCGATCCTAGGTGCAGACGTAGTCGTTGGTGAGCATGCGCCAGTACTGTACCAGGTCAAGTACATATTACATTGAATTTTAGCATCTGGCCAGTAGTTGAGTGTAACACTTCGACTGCTGGCCCCAAAACCGAGAGTTTATCCCAATGGGTTTATAATTTACCCAGGACTTGGCTTTTTGACCCTTTTTTGTACCTGCATGTAGGACAAATAGACTGCGAAAGCCCTATTAATACTAGGGGCCATCCACCCCCCGCCTCACCTCATCTATTAGGCCCCTACCTCTGCCCCCTTCCGGTTTGGCTGGTTGCCATGGTGGGTTAGGTTTACACCCCCAACCAATCAGGGTACCAGAAACTTCTGTTCCATTAGGCACATATTAGACTGATGGGTTAGGGTTACAATTTAACTAATATCTGCTGGAATATGCTGGCCAGAAAAGAAGCTGACTAATCAGCATAAAGTCTTTTGTTCCCTTATTCGGTATAATGCTTCTTTATATACAGATATTTTTCTTTGTTTTCGCTTCTATTAAGTAAAGACGATATCCACTTTGGATAACAATCATAGAGTCAATTCACTACTCCTTTTGACGACCCTACTGCCTATTTTGAGCAGTCCATATCCTATTATCTATTAATATCTAGAGAGCAACTTCAAAAATCGCCCTTACAACAGCAACAACGGCCACGTTAGGACAAGATAAGAGACTCCGTTTCCACTATCGTCTATCTTAGGCTTAAATACGGGCCTAACGCGGATTTCAAAACCTGATGATTGGGGCCTAATTTGGGACAGCATTGATATTACAACTATGAGGGTTGACTACATCTACCCCACCGGCCACATGGTTCCGAGCAGAACCGGAAGTAAAAGAGGTAAAATAACTACTTAGTTCCGCTATTTTGGTTGGGCTGTGTTGACATGAATTAGGTGACTCGCGAAACTGAATTGAGAGAACGGCAACGTCAGACTGAACGGGCTGGCAGTCAAGGAGTTATCGAAAGACCTTGTTGGCACCAAGCTGGAGACAGCGTACATGAATTATCCCGAGAGAGCTCCAGCTTTAGGTATCATATTAAGCATGTGCCATAAGGCAATTCACAGTTTCAAAACTTACGACACCTAAGTGGAAGGAGGCTCGATTTCGGGCCAGAGTGCAGACCTGTTTGCTCACTTGTCCTTGCCCCCGGTTTCTGAAGACGTATCATGTATGCAGTTGGCCTACAACTCGAGCTTGATTCTAGTCAGAAACAGGTACATTGCCTTTCAACCACATGGTCATTGCAGATTTGAAAGGTATCACTCCGTGCAGAATCTATCCTATAAAAGCAACGCAATCTTTGATTAGATCCCACAACATCCAACAACGCAGCCATTACTACGTCTCATCAATGGCTCGTATGTACAGTCCTGGACAGCTTAATCGAACTCATTCACTGACCCTTTCCTCAGAATCACCACCAGGAGTAACATTCTACAAAAAGAAGCCCGATGCGCGCACCTTACCTGCCTTCCGTGATCCGGGGCAAACATCAATCTCTCAATTTATGAGAAGACATTTTACCGAAAACCACAGCCCGTTCGGGCGTCAAACTCAAGCTCAATCCAGCCCAGCTGCCCCTCCAATGACCAGCAGGCAGGCAAAACAGGCAGCAAAGGAGAGATACAGCTCGAGGCCTAAAATGACAGATGAGCAGCTACGGGCCTCGCTGAAGAAGGAGGAGGAAAAGCGGAGGGAACAGGAGACGCAGGAACGATTGATGCGTGCTCGTCAGGCGGCAAAGTCTCGTAATAAAATCAGGGCTAAGGAAAAACTAAAATTGAAGCTGGAGAAGGAGCGTGGTAAGCAGAAGGAGGGCCAGGCGGCGCTGACGAAGTTTGGGTTTTTGCCGGGTAAGAAGAGCAATGAAGTTGTAAAGGGAGCTGGGAGATGTCTATCTTCTTGTCCTGGCTTGAAACAAAAGGACAGCCTATAGGTGCAAGATCTTCGGTGGCCTTCTTGATACATACTATGAGGTTTTAAGCCTTTCTTAAACCGCGTAACACTTACAATGAGGATAAAATTGGGTGGGTCATGAATAAATCTCAAAACCTTAGAGGTTACAAGAGGACAAGGGAGGCCCTTTAGAAATCGAATTACACCGGACTATGATGTTATTTAATAAATCGTTAAACAATCATAACTCAACCTAGGAGATCGAGGTGATTTCCCCATCATCTCTGTTGGCCCATCATGCCATCCTTACCGTTATATAAAATCTGTCCACCCCTTGCCTGGGTGACACTAAATTAAACTAATATAATATCCATTACCACCACTCAAAAAGCCTCGATCTGCTCTTCTCCTTTTACCTGGTCAAGATATTTAATGTTCGCATCTTGATCATTTCAGGCTCTCTGGGGCAATTTATCCTGGTATGTATACGTAATGATGTTGATGTACATGCCACTACGCAATTTTTGTACGCGGATGTTGGCGGGAGCAGGCACAGATGGATGTAAATACATGTACATGTATATACATATAAATTCATAACCATATATGTACATACCTATATACATGTTAGCAATGATTTTACTCCACCCAAAGTGTCAAGACCAAGCTCAGAGTCTAGTAGAGAATAAAAGCCCATCAAGATCACAACTCATGAAGCACATGTAGCCCGTAAAGGGGCCCCTTAACGGCACAAACTCTACTTCCTCAATCATACAGACGCTCCACTCTGTTCGATCGTATACGTAAGCTTGTGGGTAACTATATTCATAAGATATCACTCGACCTTATTCTCTCATGGACGCAAATACTATGGTCCCTTTTTTTTTTTTTTTTGTTTAATTCATACCCGCATGAATACTATGGTCCCTTTCACTAACGAGGGCCCATTTGAGAGGCGGAATACATCGAGAACTTCAGATTCCCTACACTCTGGGTCTTGAAATACCACACATAGCTTGACGTTCCACAATCTGCGTTACGCTGTTATAGATCTATAGAGAATAGAGTGGTTTCCGCGATTCTCTCGGGCCAATCCTTAAGGCCTTGAAAACTCAAGTCTCGGGGCCAAACGTGAGATAACACGATCCTTCTCGGACTTTCACATCTCTTCTATCCACTTGACCATCGCCAGCCAGAAGGATCCTTTCTAGAGATCCCATATCTTGCAGTTTCCCAGGAGCAGTAGAGGGTCTGCTCGAAAGAATTCTGAATATGAAGCACACCCAATTGTGATGTCATTTCTTCGAAGCTAGCAGATGACCTTGTCAAAATAGATCAACGGAAAACCAAACATACGGACAAGGGGTGGGCAATTTTCTCTCCTACTTGGGACGGAGCCCTTGATGCGGGTGGAGAGG